>CAWUFW010000589.1:2985000-3585000 GCA_963921515.1 Calotriton arnoldi
CACCACAGTGGACTCAATCAAGTGTTGGGAATTCTTGATAAAGTGCTTCTGGATATAGACAAGGATCCAGTTCTAAAGATATCGTGGGTAAACCCTTAGAGTTTTCTCCTTTATTGATTGGGCAACCCAGATATGATTAAAAACTAGCAATAATATGGATAGTTGTTGGTATAAAATGTACCTTCTGTCTCCTCATTTATGTGTATAAATAGCCAACATGTTTCGGCTATATCCTTGCCCATATGGGTCAAACGGCCTTCGTCAGGGCTGTCCTACATATTCTGTTTAAACACTCTTCTTGAGCCATGCTAGTAATGAGGCAAGAGCTTTCACACCATAATTTCTCTTTACGGTTGGAAACCCCTAATATGGGTCAGCAGGGTGTCATGGTCGTCAAGTGTAATGTGCCAGCCTTCGTACCTATGGTGTCCTCATCCCGCCACTAACCCATTTTAGGGGTTTCCAACAGTCGTTTGCGCAGGTGTCAAAATAATACAAGGCACTTGAAGGTAAGTGATCCTTAGAAGGAGAGTGCAGAAACAGGGAAACTCCAGGGCTCTAGAGATTCAGGTACAGTGTAAATACACAGACTTATGTTTGGCTTTAGAGAAAGTAGTCTACAAGTGCGGTGGGTGACCTAGAAAAGTGGAAAAAATATGGGCACCGTGGAAAGGTATCATGAAATATACATATGGAAATCCTAAAACAGGCTCGCAGAGGAGGGGGCAATAATCATCGTTTTAAATGGAAATATAAAAGTGCAGGTACTTACTATTTAGAGTACCTGTTTGCTCCAGAGAAGTGTTGGCACTCTCCTATTTAATATATTGCAGAAGTGCAGGTACTCTCCCTTTCAAATTAAAGAAGTGTAGGTACTCAGTACCGGAAAGTACCTACCCATTTAAAGCACTGGCAATAATACAAAGCACTGGAATACCCCGGAGGAAAAATGCTCATACAAGTTGATTAGATTATTCAGTCATTGCCGTTATGTATACATAGCTTGTGAGGTCTGTTATCATGATAAACCATACCTGTATGTTATTATTGCCTGAAAGTTCAAAATAAAAATGAATTAAATATATGTATCTTTTACAAATGGATGCTTAGAGCAAGCAAATATTTTGGGGAGTGCATCTGGAATTCTTAGGCATAATTTAAATCCTGTTTCTAAGGAATTATCAATAAAAAATTACAACACAAAAAAAAGAAAAAACGTATTTTTATGGCACTGCAATGAGGGCAGGCGTGGAAGTCCAAAATTAAACTAAGGTCTTCCTGTTCTACTTCTTGTTCCACTGCCAACAATTTCACTGCTGTACCAGAGTTCATCCCAAACATCAATACATCCTGTACAATCGTGGCCTAGGTGATAAGAAATTGAAATAAAATAGGATGGTATTTCATTTAAAATATAATATATAGCGCATAGAAGTGGCAGCGGCGCGGAGCAGGCGCAGGTGCTTCTGGGAGAGCTCACAGATGCTTTGATGCAAACTCTTGATGCTTTCATAAGGATGAAGGATATTCTTGGGAGTCAAGTGAAGCACACATAGGGAGTCACAAACAAAAGTGCATCTTTCTGAAGGGTGGAATTTTGCGTAAAATATCCAACTTGCTCTGTTTTTGTGGGTTAAACAAGTAATCCTACGGCTTGGGCACATCCACAAACATATTAACCAGACAACCTACTGGTTCTATGATTAGAGTTAAGATGCAACTTTTTCCACGTGGAGAAATCCCTTCTCCTACACCAACTAACAACATTTTTCACACCCATTGTGGACATGAATACTATGCCTTTTAGCTACGTGCTCGGATTGGTTTCAAAATCCACTGGGATAGTAAACACCTACAGAGCTTTCAGGGTGTATACTTACCCAACCCCCCTCCGCCCTTGTTCACACCTTTAGCCCCAGTCTAAAGAGCTGCGCAAAATCTGTCCTCTGGGCGATTATCCCCATGTGTGAGATTGAAGGGCTGGAGATCCTGGGGCAGGAAATCAGACATTCCCTTTGGCTTGCAGACAGTACTTAAGTAGCTAAGACTTTTGTGAAACGGGCCAGCTATTGCTACATGCTAAAATTTCTGTCACAGCTGCCAGGGAGCATCTGTCCCCTTTTAACAAGACAAATACTTTCCAGTGTTCTCCTTTACAGACCTACTATCACCAAGAAAACAAAAGACTCCCCAAAACTCAGAAACACAACCAATGTAAGAGACAGGCGCGCTACGCCCATTGGGCTCAAAGGGCTTCAGCCTCCCCCCGCCCCCCCGGTCGTGTGTGTCAGCCCGGGCTGAGACAACTTCCCAGGCACACACACAGTCGCACCCGAGTACTTCACAGGTCTTTAAAAGACCATTTGCTTGTTAATGAGGCTTTGTTGTTTTTTCACCCCTTCTAAGAGCCCCTGCAACTCCACTCAGCCTATTGCTGGAAGAATTACCCCCCCCACCGAAATTTTTTCTTAGCCCCCCCCGAAACTTGGCTTTAGTTGCGCCTCTGGTAAGAGACGTTAGTAGCTCTCCAGATGGAATTCTAAATATTGCTTGTAATCAGTGCTTAATTTGAGGCTGTGATTTCCGGTGCTCGGCACCGGCAGTTAATTGTCAACACCGGCACTAATGACTGTCTGCCTCATGGTGGCGCTGTTTGTCTAAATTAGAGATGAACACAGCAGTTGTTTATTGATTCAATATACATTAATTACATCAAATATGAATAATATCTGCATCCCAAGCCATTATAGCTGCGATAGTCTGAATTGTCACACTTGTAGGGTGTGATGGTCAATAGTTGTGTTAATTTCTGTCACTGGTAGTGCTGGCAGGGGAAATGGGTGCAGTGGCCTCCTGGCGAGGGCCCTGGCACTTATTGTTTTTACAAATTAAGCACTGCTTATAATTCATGTGTAACCGTGTATAAGGGTAACCTATACTACCAATGGGGTATGGGTAGGGTACCATCACTCTTATGTACCCTAAGACTTGCAGCATCGCTGTGCATGAGCCTTGCATCTTGCTTATAACTAGAACTTGTTTTAGATGTAGGGCATGCCACCGCAATCAATCAATCAACCAGGGGATTGTAAGCGCGCTACTCACCCGTGAGGGTCTCAGGGCGCTGAGGGGGGTCCGCAGCTCTGTTTAGTCGAAGTGCCAGGTCTTCAGAGGCTTCCTGAAGTTGTTCAGGGAGGGGGCGCGTCTGATGTCTGCCGGGAGCTCGTTCCAGGTTTTGGCCGCAATGTAAGAGAAGGATCTTCCGCCTGCTCTGGCTCTGTGGATGCGTGGGGTTTCGGCCAGTGCGAGGTTGGATGATCGGAGGTTTCTTTTGGGTACGTGGAAGTTGATTCTGTCGTTGAGGTATTTGGGTCCGGTGTTGTGTAGGCATTTGTAGGCGTGGGTGAGGATCTTGAAAGTGACTCTTTTCTCCACGGGGAGCCAGTGGAGCCTTCGTAGGTGTTGGTTGATGTGCTCGTGCCGAGGGATGCCGAGGACGAGTCTGGCGGCGGTGTTCTGTATCGTCTGTAGTTTGCGGAGTAGGGACTTGTTTATGCCGGCGTAGAGTGCGTTTCCATAGTCCAGTCTGCTGGTGATGAGTGCGTGGGTGACTGTCTTCCTTGACTCAGGGGGGATCCATTTGAAAGTCTTGCGGAGGGTGTTGAAGCAGCTGGAGGCGACGGCGTTGACCTGTCAGTTCATGGTGAGGGATAAGTCGAGTACGATGCCGAGGTTTCTGGCGTGGTCCGAGGGGGTCGGTGGGCTTCTGAGGGCGGTCGGCCACCAGGTGTTGTTCCAAACTGAAGGGGTGGTTCCGAGGACGAGGAATTCTGTCTTCTCGGCGTTGAGCTTTAAGCAGCTGTTGGTCATCCAGACTGCATACGTCCTGCATTCATTTCTAGAAGTTGAGTCTGGTGGTGGTGGGGTCTTTCGTGAGGGAGAGGATGAGCTGGGTGTCGTCAGTGTAGGATACGATGTTGAGGCCGTGCTGTCGGACGATGGCGGTGAGTGGGGCCATGAAGATGTTGAAGAGGGTCGGGCTTAGAGTTGACCCCTGTGGGACTCTGCAGGTGATTTCCGTTGGATCGGAGAGGAAGGGTGGTAGTCTGATTCTTTGGCTTCTACTGGTGAGGAATGATCGGATCCAGTCTAGGGCTGTTCCTTGTATGCCGGCGTCGTGTAGTCTGGCGAAGAGTGTGCGGTGGGAGACGGTGTCGAAGGCTGCTGATAGGTCGAGTAGGATCAGGGCTGTGGAGTGGCCTTGGTCCAGGAGGGTGCGGATGTCATCTGTGGCGGCGAGTAGGGCGGTCTAGGTGCTTTGGTTGCTTCGGAAATCGGATTGGGACGGGTCAAGGACGGCGTTGTCTTCGATGAATCTTGTCAGTTCCCTGTTGACTGTTTTCTCTGCAACGTTGGCTGCGAAGGGGAGGAGCGAGATGGGCCAGTAGTTCTTGAGGTGTGTGGGGTCAGCTGAGGGCTTCTTGAGCAGGGGCTTGACTTCTGCGCGTTTCCAGTCGTCTGGGAAGGTGCCTGTTTCGAAGGTGGTGTTGATGGTGCGTTGTAGTTCGGGTGCAATGGCGGTGGCGGCTCTGTGGTAGATGTGTGGGGGCAGGGGTCGTGGGGGCCCCTGAGTGGATGCCTTTCATGGTCGAGGCTGTGTCTTCGGCCGTGATCTGCGTCCAGGTGGAGATGGTGGGCTGGCTGGTCTGTCTGGGGAACGGGCCGGCTGTGGCGTCTGGTGGATGGTCGACGAAGTTGTCATAGAGGTTTTTGATCTTGAGGTGGAAGTAGGTTCCAAGCTTATCGCAGAGGTCTTGGGACGGGGTGATGTCTGTGGCTTCGCTTCGGGGGTTGGTGAATTCCTGGATGACGCTGAAGAGTTCCTTGGAGTTGGAGGAGTTGGCGAGGATTTTCTTGTGGATGAAAGTCTTTTTGGTGGTTCTGATTTGGTTGTGGTAGTCCGTCATGGCGTCCTTGTAGGTGGTGTAGTTTTCGGGTATCTTGTTGTTTCTCCAGTTCTTCTCCAGGCGTCTGCAGGTGCGTCTGGCTTCTTGGAGATCGGTGGTGAACCAGGCGGCTTTCCTGAGGTGCTGTTTGTCGGGTTTGCGTAGTGGGCGAGCTCGTCTGCACAGTTGGAGATCCAAGTGTGGAAATCCCTGGCTGCGACGTTGGCGTTGAATGCCGAGATGCGGTTGTCTCGGGTGAGGGTGGAGTTGAGTTGCTCGTCGGTGACCTTACTCCAGTTCCTTCGCGGTGGGCGTGGGGCAGGTTTGGGTGCCTTGGGTTTGTCGACGGTGAAGTGTACGCAGTGGTGGTCGGTCCATGGGGGTTGCGTTGTGTGTCTGAAGTGGGCACTGTTTCCTGCTGCGAAGATGGGGTCGAGGGTGTGTCCTGCCCTGTGGGTTGGCGTGGTGACGAGTTGTTTAAGTCCGATGTTGGCAAGGCTGTCACGGAGGGTGGTGGAGTTGGGGTCGCTGAGGTTGTCGAGGTGGAAGTTCAGGTCTCCGATGAGTATGTAGTTCATTGAGGCGATGGCGTGGGGGACGATGAGGTCGGTGATGGTGGCGGTGAAGTGGGCCCGGGGGCCTGTAGACGAGGGTTCCGCGGAGTGTGGAGATGGGGCTGGTCTGGATCTGGATCTGGAAGTGCAGGTGTTCGGCGGAGGAGAAGGTTTAGCTGGAGGTGGTGAGGCGGAGGGTGTTCTTGTGGGCGATGGCAAGGCCCCCTCCCGGGTGGTTGGGGTGGTCCTTCATCTGGATCTTGTATCCGACCGGGATGGCGGTGTTGATGTCGGGGGCTGAGGAGGCGTTGGTCCAGGTCTCCGTGAAGAAGGCGATGTCGGGCGAGAGAGAGTCGAGTAGGTTCCAGATCTCCACGGTGTGTTTGTGCATGGAGCGCACGTTGAGGAGGATGCATCTTAGGGTGTCGCTGGTGTTTGCGTCGGTGGTGTTGGTGGCCGGGGTGGTGGTGGTGGTGAAGGTCTGGCGGCAGTGGAGGCAGGAGAACTGGCCGTGGGTCGTGTTTGGCGTGGCCTGTTGGCAGTCTTTGGGTCTACCGGGGTTGAGTGCGTGGAGGACGGCTGTGCTGTAGCGGTGGGTGGTTTGAGATACAGGGTTCCTGGCGCTGGTCGCGGTCGCGGACGGGCGCAGACGGGCTTACCTTTGGCAGGTTATTGTTGCACTGTAGGTAGTATCTAGTTTAATAGTAATTAATTTATCAATCTTCTATGGATCATGGGAGGAGCTGGCCCTACCAGAATTAAAACCAATATGTCACTCAAAGATGGCAGCAGTGACCGAATAACTCACTGAGCCGTCTTGCTGGCAGTAATATATTCCATACTGACTTAGGCGTCATGTCCACTTGTGGTAGATGTCATACATTAGTCAGTCTGTCACAAATTGGTAATTCTTAAAAAGGGAAATGAAGCATTCTTAGAAATTATCCTCACCTTTAAACAATAAACTATTTTTAAGTATGTGGTTCATATTACTCAATACTCGGTATACAAAATATAAAGTGGAAAAGTGCTATGTGTGAATACTAATAGTATACAGTATAAAAGTATGATGTCCTTAATAGTTCAGGATACATAAGAAAAAGGACAACTTTGGTCACCAAATGAAAAAATAGATTGGTTTGAGTGGACTGATTAGCAATTGTGAGTAGCCTGCATTAAGTTAACGTGAGAGCCTAGCTTAAAAACTTGTGCTTTTGTTTCAATCCGAAAAGATGGACCTGACTACACAAAATTGAGCAATGGAAATATGATGCTAGCCCATATCATATTTGAGATCTACTGCATCAAGGTCAACAAAGTGACCTACACCATGAGCATCTACCTGGCAGAGATCTTCGCTGGTCAACGTATCACATGTAGCCAGAACATTACCAGCCGTATGATCATGAAACGCAAGGGGAAGACATGAAAACAGAGGTCCAAATATAGGGCCTGATTTAGATCTTGGCGGATGGGTTACTCCGTCACAACGGTGACGGATATTCCGTCCGCCGAAATATAAATCCCATAGGATAAAATGGGATTTATTTTTCGACAGACGTTCGTTGTGACGAAGTAACCCATCCACCAAGACCTAAATCAGGCCCATACTAATATTTGGCGCAATACAGCACGACAACTTGCTTCACTGCTCTGCGTCAAATGGAGAGGGCAGGAATGTGCCATATTTACTAATTCCTGCTCTCTCTGTGTGCTGGCACATTGAGTGCTGCCTAGTGGCAAAGGAAGAATCCGTGTGCCATGGTGCAAGGGTGCCTGCATTACAGGCAGGATTGTTTTTGTGCAGGAAGTGACAGCTTCCTGCACAAAAACAATCCTCAGAGGCATTTTCCTCCTTCTATATGTGCTACAGAATGCAGCACGCGTAGAAAGAGGAAATAACCTAGTTACGCCTCTGTTGGGATGGCGTAGCACCAAAACCCATGGGTGGATGTGTGGGTACGCCCACTATCGACCCATGGAATGCCTTCCCAACACAGAGTAGCGACTTGGGCTGTCATGCATTACTCTAGATTTACTAAGCCAGACAGAGTCACGCCAGGTGGCTTTGCGTGGCTTAGTAGATCTGACTTAAGGGCTCGCACTGCCTTCCGCCGCCATGCGTCGCTTTGCGGGATGCAATGGCAACACAAGCCCTTAGTAAATCTGGGCTAAATTTCTCCTTACTAGTAGCCTGAGTTCCCCATTTTGGCCGAAAACTCTTGTTGTAGGTCACAAAGCGATTGCATGCAGTGTGGTATTACCACACTCAGTGCAGTAAAAACATATGGATTTTAAGGCACATAACCACTTACTAAAAGCAGGTGGAATATATACCTGAAAACGGTTTTTGGGAACCGCATGGGGAAATTGTGTGCGGTACGGCCAACGTCTGTATGTTATTCCCCATTCCAGATGTGACATTCGTAATGATATGTTAAAGGTGAGGTAATGTCTTACAGTATTGGTACTGATCCAGCGGGTTACTAGCAACAAGCATTCATACACAAAATACTCACTTGGGCCCATACATTCATACTACGCTAGCAATTTCCGCTGGTGGGTCAGTTGGTACTCTTTATCAAATCCCTGCTACCAATTACCTTCTGATTGAAGAGTAATGACATACCGATGGACCCTTTGCTAATTGGGAAATTTAAAATGAGTGACATTCCATACAATTCATAATTTCAAAATAATCACAAAGTCAAGAAGTTTTAAAATGTTTATCTAAAGATTTAGCAGAGTAAATTACAAAGCCACATAGTACTTGAATCAAATCTCAAGGAGGAAGCACAACAATGATTTATCGATTAATGACGGTCCCTTAGGAAAAGAGAAGATAGAGACAGCAGTGCAACTAAGGTTTGCATTTATATTTACCTAAGTGCGAGAACCAAACCCCTTGGCCAAGGAGTTGGAAAGATAGGACCCTGGAAGGATGAAGAGCAAAAACTCCTCCCGGATCAGGACAGGACTGGTGACCTCTATATCACGACGCCTGCGTCGTTCCCCTCTCTGGTACTTCGCTTCTCCTTGATTCTCCCGTTTCTTCCTTCTAATGGATTCCGCCGCCCCCACCTCAGGACCTCTCTGGACAGCGGTTCAGTCTGTAATCGATCAGCCTCTCTGCTCCTTCAGCTGTGCTTAAGCTTGAATGACTAATTAGCTAAGTCTATATCTATTATACCCTTCTACGCTCATGTACCTCCCCTTAATGTTGCTAACTTATGGGACCACTACTTCTGATTGGACAGGGACAGGGGGTTGATCTTCACACCATATCGATTTAATTTATTTCATAAGGCTCTTTGTTCTAAAATACCGCCCCTCAAATTTAATACATTGGCTTTATTTCCCACCCGTCTCATGACAAAGTTTGTGCTTTTTCATGTACAATGTTACAATTTTATGAGGACATTCGTGACTATGACAATATAGGGCATCAGGTCGCGGCCTTGGACGACGTCCAAGTTGACTTCATCCTTTTTCTTCTGGGCAGCCTTTCAGGGAGCATGCGCAGAACCCACGTCATTCGAGTTTTCAGTTCACCAACCCCAGGCCCAACATTTACGAACTATTAAAGTCAAAGAAGAAAATATTAAAATCACAAATAAAATGTTTCACTGTATACCCACTCTGTCTATTCTATTTCCCTTTACTTATAAACTTATCCCCGCATTAATAGCATTAGAATATTACAGTTTAAACAAAACATAAGAGCAAGCTGTAGCATGTGAGAACATATAGCAGCCATTTTTAATCATACTGCGCAGAAGCAAAGTTTTCCCACCAAGCAAAGAAAGACGTCACACCACGTGATATGGTTGAGAGATGCGCAGTGAAGTTCCCGCGTTTTAGCGGCCATTTTAGAATAGACAAGCGTTACTTGTTAGTAAAGACACATAAGCAAGCTTCCTTCTAATTGTGTTTTGTGTGTGCAATGGTTAGTATTAACAATACAACTTAATACATTAATACTTTAAGAGGATTGCATCCGAGCAAGTCTCATTTGTGAGTCCTTGCTCCATCAATCCCCTCTCTGATGGCGTTTCTGAGCCATCAAAATACTACCCACAACCAGATGCCAACTTTTAGCATAATATGGTTTCTTTTTCATTTGTACACTTTCTACTTTTCACGTCTCCTTTCAGTTTCTTGTACAATTCACTTCTTAAATCTTCAAGTTCAATCTCATCAAACTTTCTCTTCTTTCCTTTTTCTGTCACCTTATATGATTCCTTCCTTCTACAACATTTGCACCACATTATTATTGAAAATACTATTATTGCTAACCCTGCTAAGGGTACTAATATTTGACCTATAAGTCCTTTCCCTATATTAGCAAACCAGGTACCAATTGACCTAATACTATTGGTCAACCTTTCCCATACAATATCAACTTCCAGTGGTTTTAGTTCTCCTTCAAGTTTAGTTATGTTCTGTATATATGTTCCGATTTCTGCACTTTTATCAGGAATGTAAGTGCAACAGTGTTTCGTCTTTAATAATTTACAGACTCCACCCTCTTTTGCCAAAATAATGTCAAGAGCAAGTCTATTTTGCATAACCATAGATCTATTCGCAACCATTTCCACATTAATCATTAGAAATCCTCCAGCAGTGTCAGTTGATAAACGATCAACCACTGTAGATAATTTACATATTTTCCTTGAATTCAGAATTATTCCCGCTGAAGGGATCAATGCACCAAATATATCACCTAAAATTTCTGAAAAACGAGCTCTTTTTCTACGTGTTAATCACTAGTATTTTCATTGCTGCCAGTGTTTCTTTTTACGTGGTATATTTTTGGAAATACTATTCCAAAATAGCAACTTCCTTACCACCGTGCAGGAAGCCTAAAGTAAGCCTTATTCCCACATACATAATAGATTCCAGGAAAAACTGAATCTGTTCCTCCTTTAAGTCCCCAACCGCCAATAATTAAGAAATTGTGTTCACAGTCACTGGTACCGATGAAAATATTGTTATACTCTGTCTTTAATCTATGTAGACAAATTCTCCCTTTCTTTTCAAAATCTAGAGCCATAGCAGCTTGAGCTTTGCCAGGTGTGTAACTACCCTCTTTCTCAGCCCAAGGTGGTAAATGAGCCTTATGCTCAGAAGCTTTCTTTTGGAAATCTTGTCTTCTACTCTCCACTAAATTCAAAAATTCCTTTTCTTCTTCATGTAAAGAACATGTTAGATTGCTTCTATGTGCGTGTGTTATGTCTATTGACTTTATTGTTAAGAAAAACTCTCCCATAAACTGTGCATCTTTGCTACTAAGCACTGGATTCATATTCTTTTGAATCGGAATTTCAGTAAATATCACATCTATATTTGAATAATAATACTGTAGTTGTCCTGTTCTGTAAAATAAACTAGCTAATACACTACATGATATGCCATACGTTAATGGCAAATGATGATACGTTAACCCTTCTGCTACTGATTCAGGTAATTTCATACAAACATAACAATTACTAACTTCCATAGTATCTACATATTGAAATAATAACTTTGTGAAAACATTTAAACTAGTGTCGTTATCTGTTACTTCATGATGTAATTCTGGTTCGTCTTCTGCCTTTAGTTCTACTCTATTGCTTTTCACGTTGTCTGTTCTTTCCTTAGTTTCGTTGTTAATCTTTCTATCTATTATCATAAGATAAGGAATTGCTACGATCACAACTAACCACACTATAAGCATCACTACCAGGTTGCATATGCATATAGCACAACATCTTTTACAACCTTTCTGCTTTGGTCTCCCAGTAACTCTATCATCAGACATTTTGACAAGGAAGATTGCTCTTCTTATCGTATTCTTCAAATCTCTTTTCGTTTCTCAAGGTGGTTCTACTTCTTTTTCATAAGTCAGTTCTGCACTGGTTCCTTCGTCACCACTTTCACTTGATTCTGAGCTTTCGTAATCTTCGAGAATAATATAAGTCCAATCAGGACCCTTAAATTTGTTATTCACAAGTTTCAGTCTTTTGCTTCTTCGTTTTTCACTTTATTTTCTTTGTTCTGTTTGGCTTGTTACTTCATTCACTTGTTCTGGATCTCCACTTCTGGTTGTTATGTGGTATTTTACTCTTTTGATGACACTAGGCCAACGATCACCTTTTCTTGTTTTCTCTGTTTGTACTGTCTCTTTATTTCCTTCTTCAGAAATTCTTTTCTTTTCTAGTTGTGGCACACTCTTGTTTTCTTTTATCTCAGTTTCTTCTCCTTGTTCTTTTCCAGGTCTTACTGTTATTTCTTCTTCTGTTTCACTGTGGATCTCTTGTTGTTCTTGATTTACGATTTCATTCTCGAAATTCTCAAGATCTTCTTCTTCTGTGTATTCTTCTTGATCTAACTGGTTCTGATCAGGGCTTATTGCACTTTGAACTTCTGCAGCCTGACCGGATTCTTCTAAACCTGTCTGTCCCTGCGCAAAGTCTGATTGTTCTTCTTTATTTTGAGCCCAGTTTCCTCTCCCTATCTGTTCCTGCTCAGGTTCTTCAATCAATCAATCAATCAATCAATCAATCAATCAATCACGGCATTTATAGAGCGCGCTACTCACCCGGGAGGGTCTCAAGGCGCTGGGGGAGGGGGTAAGTTACTGCTCGAACAGCCAGGTCTTGAGCTGCTTCCTGAAGGAGAGATAGTCCTGGGTTCGCCGAAGGTGAGTTGGGAGGGAGTTCCAGGTCTTGGCTGCCAGGTAGGAGAAGGATCTTCCTCCGGCGGTGGTTCTGCGGATGCGTGGTACGGTGGCGAGGGCGTGGCTGGTTGATCGTAGCTGGCGGGTGGGCGTGTAGAAGGTCATGCGGTTGTTGAGGTACTTTGGGCCCAGGTCGTGGAGGGCCTTGTGTGCGTGGGTGAGGAGTCTGAACGTGATTCTCTTGCTGACGGGGAGCCAGTGCAGGTCTTTCAGGTGTCCGGTGATGTGGCTGTGTCGGGGGATGTCCAGGATGAGTCGTGCGGAGGCGTTCTGGATGCGCTGGAGTCTTTTTGAAGTTTGGCTGTGGTTCCGGCGTAGAGGGTGTTCCCATAGTCCAGTCGGCTGGTGACGAGTGCCTGGGTGACGGTCTTCCTGGTTTCAGTGGGGATCCATTTGAAGATCTTGCGGAGCATGCGCAGGGTGTTGAAGCACGAGGATGAGACGGCGTTGACTTGTCTGGTCATCGACAGGGAGGAGTCCAGGATGAAGCCCAGGTTGCGTGCGTGGTCCGTTGGCTTGGGCGCGGTGCCCAGGGCCGGGGGCCACCAGGAGTCGTCCCAGGCGGAGGGTGATGAGCCCAGGATGAGGACTTCCGTCTTGTCTGAGTTTAGTTTAAGGCGGCTGTTCCTCATCCAGTCGGCGACGTCTCTCATCCCGTCGTGTAGGTTTGCTCTGGCGGTGGTGGGGTCGTTGGTGAGGGAGAGGATCAGCTGGGTGTCGTCGGCGTAGGAGATGATGTTGAGGTTGTGTTGGCGTGCGATGGCTGCGAGGGGGCTCATGTAGACGTTGAAGAGCGTTGGACTGAGTGAAGATCCTTGTGGAACGCCGCAGATGACTTCAGTGGCCTCGGATCTGAACGGGGAGGCGGACTCTCTGGGTTCTTCCGGCGAGGAACGAGATGATCCATTCCAGTGCTTTCTCTCGGATTCCGATGTTGCTGAGGCGCTTCACTAGGGTGCGGTGGCAGACGGTGTCGAACGCCGCGGAGAGGTCCAAGAGGATGAGGGCTGCTGTTTCCCCGTTGTCGGTTAGGGTTCTGATGTCGTCGGTGGCTGCGATGAGGGCGGTCTCGGTGCTGTGGTTGGCCCGAAACCCGGACTGCGAGGGGTCGAGGGATCCATTCGTCTCGAGGAAGGCGGCAAGCTGTCCGTTGACGGTCTTCTCGATGACTTTGGCCGGAAACGGAAGGAGCGAGATGGGACGGTAGTTCTTGAGGTCGGTGGGGTCCGCCGTTGGTTTCTTCAGGAGGGCGGTAAGCTCGGCGTGCTTCCAGCTCTCCGGGAAGGTGGCAGTGTGGAAGGAGGAGTTGATGATGTCCCGGAGATGGGGTGCGATGGTGGCGTCGGCTTTGTTGAAGACGTGGTGTGGGCAGGGGTCGGTTGGTGATCCGGAGTGGATGGAGTTCATCGTGCGGGTGGTGTCTTCGGTGCTGATCGGGGTCCAGTTGCAGAGGGTGGTGGTGGCGGGCGTTGGTTCGGCGGTAGGGTGCGTGGTTTGTGCGTCGAAGCTGTTATGTATGTCGATGATCTTGCGGTGGAAGAACGTGGCGAGTGAGTTGCAGAGGTCTTGGAGGGGGTGATGTTGTTGTTTCCGGCGCTGGGGTTGGAGAACTCTTTGACGATGCTGAAAAGTTCCTTGCTGTCGTGGGCGTTGTTGTCCAGTCGTTCTTTGAGTGCCGACTTCTTGGTGGCACGGATCAGCTGGTGGTGTTTGCGGGTGGCGTGCTTGAGGGCGGTCCTTTTGTCTGTGGTCTGGTCGAGTCGCCAGGTTCTCTCGAGAGTGCGGCAGTTCTTCTTGGATTCCTTGAGGTCGTTGGTGAACCAAGGGGTTTTCTTGCTTCCGGGTCTGCTGGGAGGGTTTTTAGTGGTGCGAGGTCGTCGGCGCAGGCGGTCAGCCACTTGGCGAGGTTGCTGGCTGCTTCGTTTGGGGCCGTTGTGTTGGTGGGTGTGTTCTGGCTGAGGGAGGCGGTGAGCTGCTCGGGTGGTGATCTTGCTCCAGCTCCGGCGGGGAGCCTGTTGCGGGTGGTGGTGGGTCGCAGTCTTTCTGAAGCTGAAGTGGACGCAGCTGTGGTCGGTCCAGTGTAGTCCGGTGGCGTGGCTGAAGGAGATGTGCTTGCTGGAAGAGAAGACGGGGTCAAGCGTGTGGCCGGCGTAGTGGGTGGGCGTGTTCACCAGTTGCTTGAGTCCGAGGTTGGCGAGGTTGTCCAGCAGGGCGGTGGTGTTTCTGTCGTTGTTGTTCTCCAGGTGGAAGTTGAGGTCCCCTAGGAGGATGTAGTCGGCTGAGGGCATGGCGTGCGGGCTGATGAAGTCTGCGATGTCTTCGCTGAATAGTGTGCGTGGTCCCGGGGGTCTGTAGATGAGGGTGCCTCGGAGGGTGGTCTTGGGGTCAGTGTGTATCTGGAAGTGTAGGTGTTCGGCGGCGGTGAAGGTCTCGTCGGAGTTAGTCGAGATGCGGATGGTGTTCTTGTGTACGATGGCGATGCCTCCTCCCGTCTGGTTGACGCGGTCCCTCCGGGTGATCTTGTATCCGTCCGGGATGGCTATGGCGATGTCGGGCGCTGAGGAGGCGTTCATCCAGGTTTCGGTGAGGAAGGCGATGTCCGGTGCTGTTGCGTCGAGCAGGTCCCAGAGTTCCACGGCGTGCCTGTGGACGGAGCGGGTGTTCAACAGGATGCATTTCAGGTTGTTGCTGCTGGTGCTCGACTTGGCGGAGGTGGTGCACGTCCGGGGGCAGGTGAATCGGCAGGTTTGGCAGGTGAAGGGTCCGTGGGTGCGTCTCGGTGAGGCTCGGTAGCAGGCAGGGTTCCGGCCGGCATTGAGTGCGGTGAGAGTGGCGGCGTCGTAGGTCCGTCGAGTAGTGTTGCATCGGTGGGATCCAGGGGTTCTGGCGCTGGGCGCGGTCCAGGCACGGACGGTTACAGAAGGAAAAAGGGGATAAAAACAGACAAAATCACGGGCACAACGTAAATGGGGCAGCGAGGGGCACAGAAGGAAAAAAAGGGGGGAAGCAAGAAGTGCGGGCACCGGGGCCGCAGCTGAGGGGCGATCTTACCTGCAGAAGCAGCGGGCAGACAACACAGGCGGAGCTGTGTGGTGGGGGAGCGACCTACCTGGCAAGGTCAAGGGTCGCTCCTTGACCTGTGTTTGTTCTTCTTCTTCTTCCTGAGCTGCTTCTTCTTCACCTATCTGATCTTCTTCAATTTCTTCTAGATTTACTTGACTTCTTGTTCTGTAGTGGATCTCAGGTATTTCTACCACTGGTATCCAGTCCTGACTTGTGCTCGGTTGTTCTTCGTCAGCTTCCCTTGAATCTCGAACCTGAGATTCTTCAGCTGGGCAACCTTCAGCTTCCTCAGTAATTGATATTATCTGAGTATTTTCTTCTTCAGGATTTGGTACTCTTTTGGTGTGGCTTACATGAATCCAATTAGGAAATCCTTCACACTTCACTGCTGTGTTCGTAATCAGTATGACCTGACATGGTTTGCCCCACCTGGGTGATAGACACGTTTCTCTGGTGTGATTCTTCACTACCACCCAGTGTCCGGGACTCAGATCATGTTCTTGTTCAGGCTGTCTGGAAACTGCGTCTTCTCCAACCTGATGAGAGACAGAACGCACTAAGTCAGCCAGTCCTTTGCAATAATCCAGAACCATATCATCTGATATATTCAGCAGTTTATTCGTGGGTACATGTGATTGTCTCATTGCTCTTCCCATTATTATCTCATGCGGACTCAATCCGGTGTTTCTATCAGGAATGCTTCTGAGTCCCATTAAAACAAGAGGCAATCCATCTGGCCAACCTAATGATGTTGAAGCACACATTTTTCCCAGTCTGGATTTTATCGTGCCATTCAATTGTTCCACCACTCCAGAAGCCTCTGGACGATATGCACAGTGCAATTTTTGTTCAATGTTGAATGCTTCACAGAGTATTTGAACCACTTCACTGTTAAAGTGTTTTCCTCTATCTGATTCCAAAGTTACTGGAAAACCAAATCTAGGTACTAGTTCACGTAGTAACAACTTTGCAACTGTAAGACTATCATTCCTTCTGGTAGGGTATGCCTCCACCCACTTGGAAAATAGACACACTATGACTAGTGCATATTTCAGCCCTCTACATGGTGGTAACTGAATGAAATCAAGTTGCAGTCTCATGAATGGACCCTCTGCCTTTCCAATTTTCCCAAACGCAATTACTGTTTTTCTTCCTGGGTTATGCATTTGGCAAGTTAGACATCTCTGGCAAAGACTCTCTGCTACTGCCCTAAACCTTGGATTGAACCAATTTTGTCTAAAGAGCCTGATCATTGCATCTTTCCCTACATGTGTGTCTCCATGATACATCCTAGCCATTTGTGAAAGCAGACAATCAGGCATGACTGGTCTGCCGTCAGCACAAATCCATACATCATCCTCTGGTTTTTGAGTACATCCTGTTTTAATCCATATACTCTTTTCGCTCTCATCAGCATCATCTTGCAATCTTTTTACATCATTCCATGTTTCGGGAGGTGCAAACAGCATAAGTTGGCAGCTGATTCCCATTCTTTCCACCCTTTTGTTTACTGCTAATCTGTTTTTGGTACAATGTTGAGCCACAAGATCTGCGTATCTATTGCCGACTACCACCCAGTCATCTCCTGACTGATGTGCGGCACATTTCACCACAGCCAATTCTTTTGGTGATTGTATTGCTTCCAGTAGTTCTTTTACGAACTGTCCATTTTTAATGGGGGATCCTGATGAAGTCATGAAATCCCTCTGCATCCATAATTGGCCAAAATCATGCACAACCCCATAACCATATTGGCTATCAGTGAATATAGTTACTTTTTGATTCCTTCCAATTTTGCAAGCTTTTATCAAAGCAATCAATTCAGCTATTTGTGCAGATTTTACTCCCGGTAAATAGGATGCTTCGACTATTCCAGTTAGTTCACACACTGCATAGGCTGCAGTTAGTTTTCCATCCTCATGCCTTTGGCATGAACCATCAACAAACAGCTCCCTGTCTGGCTCCCTAAGAGGTAGTTCCTGAATATAAGGACGCGGTTTTGTGCACAATTCTGTGACTTATAAACAATCATGCTCTTCTTCGTCATCTTTAACTTCCTCATGGTATGGGTCTGGTAGTAAGGTAGCTGGATTTACTATTGTGCACCTTACAATGGTCACATTTTCAGCACCCAGTATTACTCTTTCATACTTAGTCAGTCGACTAGGAGTAAGATGCTGAGTTCGGGTTCTTGTCAGCAAAATCACAACCGCATGTGGGACGAACACTTTTACAGAGTGTCCCATTACAATTGACTCACTTTGTTCAATGCTTAAACAAGTAGCAGCTACTGCTTTTAAGCAACAAGGCAACGCAGCTGCTACTGGGTCCAATGTAGCAGAAAAATATGCTATAGGACGTCTGGTCAAATCATGTCTTTGTGTTAGGACTGAAAGTGCACAATTTTCTCTTTCATGGCAGAATAGTGTAAATTTTCTCTTATAATCAGGCATGCCTAGGGCAGGTGCTGCACACAAAGCATTTCTTAGTTTTACAAATGCACCTACACTTTCATCATCCCATTCAACTGGGTCTTTTGCCTTCTTTTTCGTCATCTGTATCAATGGTTTTGCTAGTAGAGAAAATCCTAATATCCATTGTCTACAGTACCCTACTATTCCAAGGAACATTCTTACTTCTCGTTGAGAGACAGGCATCTGCATTTTCTTTATTAGTTTTATTCTTTCCTCTGTTATTCTCCTTCTGCCCCTCTCAATTTGGTGTCCTAGGTACTTTACTGCTGTAGTACAGAACTGTAATTTTTCAGGTGACACCTTATGACCTTCTTCTGCTAAATGATTTAGTAATGCTATGGTGTCAACAACACAATCCTCTCTGGTGTTAGATGCCACTAGTAAGTCGTCTATGTACTGCACTAAGACTGAGCTTCCTGGCATCACCAGTTTTTCTAGACACTTTTTCAATATTTGGTTAAAGATGGAAGGACTTTCTGTGTACCCCTGAGGGACACGATTCCATACATAGACCTTGTTCTCAAATTTAAATGAAAATAGATACTGACTATCTGGATGCAAGGGTATCGAAAAGAATGCTTGGCATAAATCAATCACAGTAAACCATCCTGCACTCCAAGGAATCTGGTACAGAATTACTGCAGGATTTGGTACTATAGGACAACAAGGTTCCACAATCTTATTTACTTTGCGCAGGTCTTGAACGATCCTATATTTTCCACTAGGTTTCGTTAGACCCATGATTGGTGAGTTACAAGGGCTACTCATTACTTCTTTTAATATTTCTTGTTTTTCCATTCTGTTAATTTCTTCAATGACTCCTGCTTTTACTTCTGCACTCATTTTATATTGTCTGGTGTTTGGGAAAATCGCACCTTCTTTTACAGTAATCTTTACTGGATCTATTTTGGCCATAAGTCCTACTTCTTTTCCCGTGAAATCCCATACCATGGAATTCACTGTAGTTTTCAGTTCTTCTGGTAACTCATCTTTTGTTATCAGGGAAAACATCTCATCTACTTCGGTACCTTGTTTTGCAATCATAAATTTATATGCATGGTCTTCATCTGGGGTCTGAATTGCCACACCATCCGGCGTGCAGAAAATTGTACAGTTCATCTTACAGAGCAAATCCCTGCCCAATAAATTTACTGGACTGGAATCACATACTACAAATTGATGCATTTCTCTAAAATTTCCGATTTTTACTTCCATTGGTTCGGTAAGAGGTGTTCTAATCTTCTGATTAGCCACTCCCACAACTTGGATAGCTTCTCCAGAGAGAGGAAGGTCTGGGATGTCTGCTGTTCTCACAGTAGACCTAGTAGCACCAGTGTCCAAAAGAAAAGTAATATCATTACCTTTCACATTTCCTTCAACATATGGACCTGACTGATCTACCAGTAAGGATGCACCAAGTACGCACTCCTTCTTCCCCTCTCCTAGGCACTGTCAATTATTATAGGAACTAAAATCGTCCTGAAAAAGAAATTGTGATGTTACATAATCATTCTTACCACTTCCTCCTTGATATCCGACGTCTGTACCGTGCTTTGCTCTGCTTACATTACCCTGTATAGGTGCAGGTGGCAACTGACTCTGAGGATTTACACCCTGCTGTGAGTCATTCTGCGTCTGTGGATTTAAATTTTGATTTGGGCCATTATTATTCCGAATCTTTTTACATTCATCCTTCCAATGCCCTAATTTTCCGCATCCATTACATGGAAACTTCTTTTTAGCCTCTTCTCTGCTCATTCGTCCTCTCACTTTTCCTCCGTTCCCAGTGTCACCATTCGTTCCAGAATCTTTTCCTTGATTATCATTTGGATTATCCAAATTAATTCCCTGTCGCTCAGCCATTTTCACCCTAGCCCACATCACCTTCTCTTGCAATTTCTTGTGTCTATCCTCAATGTCATCTCCACAATATTTCGCATATTTTAAAATTTCGTCAAATGTTGCCAGCACAACATGTGCTGCTTAATCATCTGACAAATCTCGGGCTTCAGTCCGTAAACAAATCGGTAAACAAACTGACTCATGTTTTTATCTCCAATGTCCTCAAATCCACTATACTGCTTAAATACCTGCAATAAACGCTCATAATAGGCATGTACCGATTCACTGGCTTCTTGGGTAGTTCTGTCTATTTTCACCCAATCTGTTTCTTTTGGTGGTATTTTCCCTTTCAAATAAGTTATCACCTGCTGATACTTTTTCATTACATCATTGGACGGGGCACCTGTCTTTGGATCTCTAGGATACTCCTCACTAGGCCAATCAATTGTGATTTTACAATCTGTTCACAAATCTGCAGGTACCACTATGTCAAACAAACCATCCAAGTCTTTCAACAACACCTTTGACACCTTCACAAACCTCTCAACCTGCTTGTACCATTCAATTGGTTTTTCTCTCAATTTCGGAAATCGTTCGTAAAAGATAAAATATCCTGTCTGCTCCATGGGACATGTACATATCCCCCTCCTGGAACTTCTCGCATCGGGTACATTTGATCTCCTTTCCTGCTTCCTTCATTAAATATTCTGTAGTGGTTTTACTATATCGTGCCTCTTCCTTTTTCTTTGTCCATCTAGCTTTCCATTTATCTAGCTCTCCCCATTTCTGCAAAACTGTCATTAATTCCTTTATTTGTAACTTCCTTCCTGAGGCATTCATATTTTCTAGATCTTTGTCTGAAAAGTCTGCTCTATAGGGTTTTTGCAATACTTTTGACTTCCCTATTTCAATTCCCATCTGATGAGCTAAATCTGATAATTTTTCATGAAATATTTTTGCATTTCTTGTGATGCTTCTGCAGATGAACAATAATTCTTCTTCATCATAAGTATTTAGGCGATCTACTCCTACATTTCCTGCTATCATTTCTTCTAATTCCACTTTTAATTTATAAATGTCCATGATCTTTGGGGGTGAACTCTGTTTGTCTGATTATTGTGCCCACCTTTCTAAATCTTCAGGTGTAACTACTGTGGCACTTTTAGTTCCTGATGAGGTTACTATGTTTACATCTTTGGAGCAACTAGGTGTTACTCTTCTTGGAGTATTATTTATAGAATCTCAAATGGGCAAGTCCATTAATGAAATTATAGACTCACAATCACTAAAGTGATCTTCAACCATTACCACTGCTTCCGGTTTAGGAACATTCACAGGTGTAGGTACAACTAGAGGTTTGGGATAAATTGCCTTGTCACCATATAAGGGAACCACTGGACCAATCGTTACAGGTATGGTCAATGAATCAGGGTGAACATTCAATTGTGTTACCTTTTGAATCAATTCTGCTCTGTTTCTATCTATCGCTTCCTTTTCTTTATCGTGAAGCACTCTATTAACTGGTGAATCATGTAATACTTCAGGCACCAAGGGTGTCCGTAACAAGGGTGCACTTGGGGTGCATCCACTTGTCCCTTCCTGATATGGTGGTGGATTCTTTAATAATTCTTCCATAAATTCATCTTCGGAATCTCCAAATCTAGCCAAATGTTTGGTCTTTTCTGTGCATTTACTTCCTGACGATTCTCCTGCCAGTAATATGGGATACAGTCCCTCTGTAAGCATTGCTCTTCTCCACTGTTTCATCTGACCGTCCCTTGACTCGTTTTGGTATCTGGGAAAGAATCCCCGATAACCCCTATTACTTCTGGATCGGTCACGTTCAAATGCCTCAGTTTCCCATTCTTCTAAGGCTTCATATTGAGTCAATCTAGGTCTGGGTTCTAAATCATTCATTCTTAATCTCAAATTTTGAAGAATCCTCCCATTGAAAGTACCATTTTCTGGAAATGCTAATATTCCATCATTTTTGGTATATTCTATCCAATTTTCTAACCATACACAAGTATGATAACCTCTCTCCATCATCATAAATGAAGTGGGCGTTTTAGCTGGTGGAATGATAATTCCTTCTCTAGTCTTTATTATTTTGTCCTTTTTAAAATAATTCTTAACTTTTTGTAAAAGTGAAATTTTTCTCTTTTCTCCGTACATTCTGGGTAAATATCTGTTTATTGAACTATATTCTGCAAACCCTAGGAATCTCCTGTCTGGACGAGTTCCTATTAAAGTCGGATCGCGTTTAAACATACAATTTCCACTGTCCACTAAGATTGCGACTTCTATTCTGACAACCAATTAAGTTCCAGATAACTTTTCCTTCTGGACCAATCCTAGCGCGGCTTTTTCAGTGACGTCTTTTCTGACGACCCCTCCTTTACAATCTGCGCCTTCCTGTCCTTCGCTATTTCAACCAATCCCAGCGCGACACTTGTGACGTCAGTACTACTCCTGACTACTGACCCCTCCTTTACAAGAGTCTTTTCACGCCCGCGGTTTTAACCAATCCCAGCGCGGCGTTTGTGACATCAGCTTCCTCGCCGGCAGCTGACCCTCCCTTTACAAAAACTTACGCAAAGTTTTATTCTCCCTATTTTCTAATTAAATTTAATAACAACATAAAACATTCGCTATCGTGTCAGTTTCGCTAACTTGAAAAGATAGATTCTCTCGCATCTTAGTAAAACTCTTCCGTTTACTAATCATACACTACAAGTAAAACATTTCCGTCTACTCTTCACGCAAGCTTCAGAAATACCTGTTACTTCTTCAATGTTACCCTTTCTAGGTGATATAACATCAAACTTTCACTAGCATATTCCCTTGCTATTACTCACACACATAAATGTCCCTAACAAGTACTGATAGCCCTGCTTAACTTTTCAGTACTATTTCTGCCTGACAGATAACCTCACTGCAGTATGGCTTCCACTTACCAACCGCTTCTCAATTTCCCCGGGGATTCTAGACAACATAAAAGCGGATGTTAGTTTATAAAAATAAAATTCTCATTACCCAATTAACAAAGTATAACCATAACCGTCCTCTGCTTACCAGAAAACTGATCCAGCGGGTTACTAGCAACAAGCATTCATACACAAAATACTCACTTGGGCCCATACATTCATACTACGCTAGCAATTTCCGCTGGTGTGTCAGTTGGTACTCTTTATCAAATCCCTGCTACCAATTGCCTTCTGATTGAAGAGTAATGACTTACCGATGGACCCTTTGCTAATTGGGAAATTTAAAATGAGTGACATTCCATACAATTCATAATTTCAAAATAATCCCAAAGTCAAGAAGTTTTAAAATGTTTATCTAAAGATTTAGCAGAGTAAATTACAAAGCCACATAGTACTTGAATCAAATCTCAAGGAGGAAGCACAACAATGATTTATCGATTAATGACGGTCCCTTAGGAAAAGAGAAGATAGAGACAGCAGTGCAACTAAGGTTTGCATTTATATTTACCTAAGTGCGAGAACCAAACCCCTTGGCCAAGGAGTTGGAAAGATAGGACCCTGGAAGGATGAAGAGCAAAAACTCCTCCCGGATCAGGACAGGACTGGTGACCTCTCTATCACGACGCCTGCGTCGTTCCCCTCTCTGGTACTTCGCTTCTCCTTGATTCTCCCGTTTCTTCCTTCTAATGGATTCCGCCGCCCCCACCTCAGGACCTCTCTGGACAGCGGTTCAGTCTTCAATCGATCAGCCTCTCTGCTCCTTCAGCTGTGCTTAAGCTTGAATGACTAATTAGCTAAGTCTATATCTATTATACCCTTCTACGCCCATGTACCTCCCCTTAATGTTGCTAACTTATGGGACCACTACTTCTGATTGGACAGGGACAGGGGGTTGATCCTCACACCATATCGATTTAATTTATTTCATAAGGCTCTTTGTTCTAAAATACCGCCCCTCAAATTTAATACATTGGCTTTATTTCCCACCCGTCTCATGACAAAGTTTGTGCTTTTTCATGTACAATGTTACAATTTTATGAGGACATTCGTGACTATGACAATATAGGCCATCAGGTCGCGGCCTTGGACGACGTCCAGGTTGACTTCATCCTTTTTCCTCTGGGCAGCCTTTCAGGGAGCATGCGCAGAACCCACGTCATTCGAGTTTTCAGTTCACCAACCCCAGGCCCAACATTTACGAACTATTAAAGTCAAAGAAGAAAATATTAAAATCACAAATAAAATGTTTCACTGTATACCCACTCTGTCTATTCTATTTCCCTTTACTTATAAACTTATCCCCGCATTAATAGCGTTAGAATATTACAGTTTAAACAAAACATAAGAGCAAGCTGTAGCATGTGAGAACATATAGCAGCCATTTTTAATCACACTGCGCAGAAGCAAAGTTTTCCCACCAAGCAAAGAAAGACGTCACACCACGTGATATGGTTGAGACATGCGCAGTGAAGTTCCCGCGTTTTAGTGGCCATTTTAGAATAGACAAGCATTACTTGTTAGTAAAGACACATAAGCAAGCTTCCTTCTAATTGTGTTTTGTGTGTGCAATGGTTAGTATTAACAATACAACTTAATACATTAATACTTTAAGAGGATTGCATCCGAGCAAGTCTCATTTGTGAGTCCTTGCTCCATCAGTACTACCAGATGCGGGATTACTGTGCCATTTTACTGATCCACCAGTAACGAAGTTGTAGGCCAAGAATGTCCATGCAAGTTGCCCTTGCTTTTTCCTGCGTCTACCCCTCTAGTACTGTAGCGCACCCTTGCTTTTCAGCCAGCTTCGCCTGTTCATAAGTACATGAATTGATTTACAAAACCAAAGACGTACTCTATGCTTGTGAATATGAATCACGTGACTTCAGCAAGCAGAGCATCCTGGACATATACCACCATGAGCAGCATTATGTAAATTAGTCCTATATATCGAAATACACCATACATAATGATCTATTATGTTCGACATACAGAAATTCAAGAACGAGGGCTGTTGCTATGACAGCGTCCGCCATTTTGTTAGTGTGTTCATGATGCTTTTGAAGAGCATCTTTTACCCAGACTACCATTACCCTTTGGCCAAAGTTTAATCAGCCTGTTGTTTCCGGAGTCCGTGCACTAATGAACACGCAAATTATGCATGGAAGAGGGGAGCAGTTTATGGAGGGTGTTGGAGATCCAGTTGGGACCTTTAAAATCAGCGTTAAATCACAGCTCATGCATGTCAGTGTGGTGTGCAGTAAGTAATCTTCCTTAAAAGATGTGTTTATCCAGGGCAGTGAGGCGTTTCAGCCTTTGCGGTCTGTGACTTGCAGCAAAAAGCTCCAGGCAGCTCGAGGCCTTTCAGAGTTTTTTTGTACATGACAAGGACAAATGCGACAGATATTATCTGTGAAAGTTTTATGAAAGAAACACTATTTTTCTATATACTGCACAGTAATCACGAGTTTGGCTTCATCGACTCAGACTTCTTTCCGAGGTCAGTATATTGCTATCAAAAATTGGGAAATGTTAGAACCTGGTGTTTACAGCGCAGCTAGAACTGCAGAAGTGCGATACACAGTGTTATTTAAAAAAGTTATCATCATCATTATGTTATGTTTTGTTCAAACATGGGGTCTTATTTACAGTTTGGAGGATGGGGTACTCCATCAAAAAGTCTTGGATATCCTGTCCGTCATATTACAAGTGCTATAGCCTATAACATAAATCCTATAACTTTTTATATGTTTGGATGACCGTTTTATGGTTGGGACCATCACACTATGGAATATCAATATCAGCTTTGTTAAGCAGGCCTGCATTTTGTCTCTCAGGTGGGTTGATGTCTGACCAAATACACAGCATATGGACATGGTTCAGTCTGTTTTGAAGTATAAGTGACCTTCACCGGGAGTAAGCAGAGTTTCCTTCGCTTTGTATTTGGGATAACAGGAACCGATGGCACAGTTGTTGCCACTAACATTAGGGATCCCGACTGCTAGAGGATGTACTGCTTTGCCTGATACAAAAGGGTGTCTATCACACACACTACGACTCTCTTCTCACTTAACTGTTTACTGATGAACTAGTAGTAGAAACAGTGTTTTGATTGGTCAAGGAAGGGAACCATCTTTACTTTAGTCTAATATGTTTGCTATCACCAGTCCTGTGCAGATCACAACTGTAAATTAGTGCATTCATTTTCCATTACCGACTTTACCCAATTACTTTAACATGTATTTCAGGCTCGCGTTATCACTATTAACTTGTATTTATTTATAACTATAGTTCCTAAAACTTTTACTATGCAATAATTCCAAAATAATGCATAAAACAAGTAAGTGAAATCGTGCCCACTACAAGTTCATTCACAAAGAGTTAACATTTTAGGCTGGATCCAAAGAACCATTTACAGCCTATAAATTTACATTTAAGGCAAAAAAATGTCTCAGTTTGCAGCTGTCAGATATCCACATAAATGGTTGTACTACTGATAATTGTATGCCACAACTGCATACAATCACTAAGTAGTAAACATGGTTTGCCCTCAGAGTCTGTGAATGCCCATGAACTGGTGAGAGTATGGGCATTTATAAACTCCTCTATGACCCTTTGCCACCAGGGACATGGTCAGAAATGTTCACAAAGGGCTGGAGAAACCCCGAAACTTCACAGGCGGTAGGAAGGGGTTTTCCACAGGGATAAATGTGCCCTTCCCACAGAACCAAAAAGAACAAGCACTGGCAAAGCCTAAATGTGTTGTCCTTGGGATCAATTGACGTTGCTAATGGATTTTGACTATGTAATACAATGTTGCTGATACTGTGCAGCATTGCTAAAGACAAAAGAAAAAAGTGTGATGGCGCGGCTGCTGTGGAGATGGAATGTAAAAAAAGAAAAGTAGTATAAAAGCGGTTTTCTCCTTTTTTGAAAATCAATGGAGGAGCTGGCCAGAGAGCGAGTGTGGGTAAAGCAATACAGAAGGTGGGGGGAGAAGCACATGAGAAAGAACTACATGGGGCCACAAGGAGAAGCACGTGGACAACAGAGAGTGCAATGCGGAGAGTGAGGGGGCAAAGAAACACACGGGACTGAGAGAGCAACAAGAGTGCTGGTGGGGGAGAGAGAAACACATGGTTTACAGCGGGGTAAGCACACAGGCAAGCAACACCAGCGTGGGTGGGGATCAGTGGCGTAACAAAACTTGAGGGGGCCCCCTCCAGACTGGCCTGGAGGGCAATCAGGCTATGCCCGAAGCACTGGTGCGACAGTAGTAGTATTTATTTATTTGTTGATTATTTAAAATCATTACAAACAGCAAAGTACACATATAAGATAAAATTAGAATAAGATTATGACAATCAAACAGAAGACAAAAAATTCATGATCCCTTCATAAGTATTTTGTGACTAAAGTGTACATTTATATTCAAGCAAGATCTGCAAATAAGCATTAACATAAGTTGTTTAGCAGCGAATGATCGGCAATCAAGAAATAAAGTGCTTTGTGCTAGCTGCCATTGTTTACAATATACCATACATTACTCTCAAAAAAGGCTTAAAAACTATGTGAGTTTACAAAAGATAAAAACAGCCATAATAAAATTGCATTTGGAGCTACATTAGCAATAAAGTGCAGTTGTGCTGGTAAACTTTTAGCAACAAATAATAAAGTGTCTTATGCTAGCAGCTAAAATTATCAATATGCCATGCATAACTCTAAAAGAAAACTTTGGTGCGACAGGTTAGTGTGCAGGCCAGTTTTTTGGCCGGTTGTGCACCTGTTTTATGATCTGTCGGGCTGGTATTTACTATTGATTTCTCTGATAATAAAACAAACGTTGCCTGCAGCAAGTTCAAGTCATGCAGTCTTCCATAGCTTGCAAAACACTCATACACAAATTCGAAATCACCCCAATTTGCAAACATGGGCCACATTTTACCTATCTAATTCACTAAGGGGGGGGGGGGGGCACTTTTTTTGGTATCCAGGCCTATTTTCTGTCCTAGTCCAACCCTGGCTCCAAAGGAGGGACAAACATAAGATTGGCAAGCTGCAACATGGAAAGCCATTGAACAAGCAACCAAATGAGAGTGACAAAAAGAGCCAACCAAAGGTACCAGGGGTGTGGAATTCCTAGAGCCCAATGCCTAGGACATTTTGTTTTGGGTCAAGGACAACGAGTTTTCTTGTTTATTTTGTCCTTGGGACAAGGAGGCCCAACCTCCTACAGTACAAACACTCTGGCTGCCAGTTTACAGTACCACATTATGGATCAAGGAAGGGCATTGTCTGCAGTTAAAGTAATATTTATATCCAAATTTTCATGCTGATTTAACTTTAATTTATGGTTTAGTAATACAAAACCTTTCTTATTAGGGTGAGTGCTCTAAGGAAATGTAAGCTCAGACTGCACTACTGACAGTGGTTCCAGTGTAAAAATGTGGACCCGCGTTTGCAAAGTTTAACATTATGAGGTTACATACAATGCTCCCAGAATGCTCTCGAATTAGATGCAAATATCTGCAGAAGCCTGAAAGCAAGATTGATGATCCTTTGCTTTTCAAAATAAATAGAAAATGCAACTAGGATAAAAAAACATTTTGCTAAACTACTGTGAAATTGTGGGTAACATTTCTTTGGAGCATCATTTAGTAACATGTGTTGATGCATGCTAGTATTTCCCAAAAATTTTCATAATGGAAAATCAGTGTAACCAGTTTCAACAAGATAATGGGAAACAAAAATAAACAAGCACTGGCAAAGCCAATAGGTCTGATATTGGTGGTCGGCCTTTTGGTTTTGTCAATGCATGTCTTGTTTTGATATGGTTTTTATAAAACTTAGTGGGAGCTGCCAGGCCCTCACCCTTATAACAGACATTGACAAAAAGCAATACCATTTTTTGGTCTCAAAAAGCACACATTGCCACAGTAGTCCCTGGAAGTGAACAAAACAATTTTGAATGCCGATATGCTCCTTGTGAAAGAGCAGAAGCCGATAGATAGATAGATAGATAGATAGATAGATAAGATAGATTTTTAATAAAAACATAAGGTGTTAGTTAACTCCAGACCTAATTGGGAGCCAAGGGGCACATGCATCAAGCATTTTTGCCTTCGCAAATCGGCCCGTTTGTGAACGCAAAAAATGCTTTTCAGATGCAGCAAACCCCAATTTGCGATTCAGTAACCTGATACCGAATCGCAAAATGGCTTTGCGATTTGGTATTTGGAATGGGCGTGTTTAGGGCGTCCCTTCCAAATACCGAATCCTAACGGTATGCATGAATGTTTTGTGACCGTGAATGCGGTCGCAAAACATTCACATATTACCACCTACTTCAAGTAGGTGATAACCCATTCGCTAATGAGAAGGGGTCCCCAAGGGACCCCTTCCCCTTTGTGAATGGTTGTAAAAGCATTTTTAAGAGCAGGCAGTGGTCCCACGAACCACTGCCTGGTCTTAAAAAATGAAAAGAAAACTTTTCATTTTACTTTTTGTAAAGCATCTTGTTTTCCTTTAAGGAAAACAGGCTGCTTTACAAAAAATAAGATTGCTTTATTTAAAAGCAATAACAGACATGGTGGTCTTCTGACCTCAGCAGGCCACCAACCCCATGATTTTTGCGGCCCCTAGGAATTGCAATCTGAAACTCTTTGAGTTTCATGCATTGTAAATTGCGATTACCTAATTGCGATTCTCAGGAATTCGCAATTAGGTATTCACAATTTACAATTTTGATGCATGTAGCCCCAAATTCTTAAAGAAAGTCACAAAATTGCATCCATGGTATATGTCCTTTCATTAGTGCTGAGTTACTGCTTTCATGAATTCACAAGAATTTACAGAAGTAGACCAGAAAATGATACTCCTAGAAACAATTTGTGAACTTCTTTATAGCATGAGCAAATGTGCAGGTGTAGATTTGCTCATGCAAAAATCTGTTGAGCGCTTACAAGTTCAGTTTCCTTCAACCACTTTTTTTCCTAACCCTGGAAAAAGTTTTGCTTCTACCATTGTAAGGAGTAAATTTCCAATCTTTCTCAGTCTGAGAAAAGATTAGAGAAGAGCTGGCGAATACCCCTTTAGCATGCAATTTAGTAGGTTTGCACAGACTCAAAAGGGCATTCCAACCCTGGAACTATTTTTTGACGCTACCTCCAGCCCCAGATCTGCAGAAACGAGGCAAAAAAAGGCAATTGCTGGAATTCAAACCCTACTATAGTATGGGACCTGGCATTATCAGAAAGGCTTATATCAGAGCTTTTATATAATGAGATTGCTGCCATAATGTGTCGCTGCATGCACTACGTGGCACCAAAGGGACAAGTGGATTTTTTTCATAGGACAAGTAGATTTATGAAGCAACCTGTCCCTTGGACAAGTAGCTATTTTATTAAATTCTACACCCCTGTGGAAGCTCAGGTAAGTTCTTGGTAAGCCTACAATATGCCTTTTGCAACCAGAAGACTGTGCTGTCTGGTTGGCTCGACCTAAAAAGAAAATATGTGATTTTGCACAGCAGGTTGCCTTTCCCAAATAAAGAGTTGTACTGCAACTTTCTATTGGAGAAATAGCATATGTCACATGTTGTTCTCAGTAGTATGTCTGGAATGCTGTTACAGGCTCAGCTTTCCATGGATGCTATTGGAAATGTTTAGAACTCCCAAAAGTAGTACACATACTTGTATAAATGAATTTGTGTATGGGTATGGACATGAATGTAAATGTATGACTTTTTTGTGTGAATCATTCCTTTTGTGCTTTGGTTTAGTGTAAGAAAAAACCAGGGCCACTGGAATTATGTGATTGTGCGGCTGATGCATATTTTGCATAATTATGGATTTGCCAGATAATCTATCATCTGCTGCATAACCTGCAGTTTTTAACAAAAAAATTAATTTGTTTCTAGCTCAAACTGTTCAAAAGTTACTTAAAACACTGTGACACATGTTGCCGTGCAGTGGAATTCCCTTTGTAAAGGTTGACTGGTCACCTTTTTGTTGCTTATTGCTAAGTTTTTGTAGTTCATTGAAAAGGAAGGTGCACCAAAGAATTATTCGGAAAAACCAGTTCAGTCCATAAGTCTTTGTGCATCAGTTTTTAAATATTACTTTGAATAAAGAAGACTTATGGACTGAACTGGTTTTTCCGAATAATTCTTTGGTGCCTCTTCCTTTTCAATGAACTTCTATATACCAGTGGCACCTATCAACGGCGGGTGCTGGGAGTAGCTGCACCGAACCTCACTATAAGAAATACTTGGGATTCAAGTGCTCAACCTTGGTCGGCTGTTGTCTTTCTGTTTTTCTGCTAAGTTTTAGTGTTAAACTGCTACTAATGAGGTGCAACCAATGTCCTGACAGTTTTAATAAGTGTAAACATGAAAAATTAATGAAGCAATACTTATCACAAAATGTGCTGTGTTACGCCGCATAATTTGCCTTTTGTGGTGCATAATTTAGTCAACCCTGCTGCATAACTTGCCCCTCCCCTGTCACATAATTTGAGTGGCCCTGGAAATAAGGATATTAGTTGAGGGGGGGTAAGTACCCACCTCAAGTAATAATCACAATCCTTGTTAGGATGAACCACTAAAGTGTCTTAATAAATGTGAGCTCAACCATCTGCTATCAATGGCACAGATCAGAATCATAAAGGCTTAACTTAGGGCAATGTATTACTTACTATGCAGTACCAAAAGAGTAAAGTCGAAATGCAAAACAATAAAAACCCCAAATGAATTCCAAAAATTGATTACAATTTAATTAACAAAATGACAAAAATCCAATAAAGGACACCGGAGATATGAATTTTTAACGTTTTAAGTATAAATAGTGCTAAGAAGCACAAAGTGCCAACGATAGTCAATGGTTGCGGTAGAACAAGACCTAAGAGCAATTTTACACTGAACGTGATGGAGTGCAGGCCGGATACACTACCTAAGTTTGTCCTGGTCAATAGATTTTACCTTCTGACTTCAGCCCTGTAGGTCACAAACCACCGCAGGAGAAGACTTCTAAAATCCCCCAGCACCTCATTGGAGGCACTTGGACACTCACAGGGTGGCAAGCAGAGGCTAATAGGAGAATCCAGTTCAGGCTCCGTTGCCACTGGTCAGCTGGGTACTTGCTGGAAAAGGCCTCCTGTAGCTTACTGTGTCTCTGTAGCTTTAACAAGAGGTGAGCCTGAAGACTCTTGGAGTCCAGTTCTTTGTCCTGGGTACAAGAGACATAGCAGGTCCAGTTTACAAGGCTCTTTTCAGGCCACAGACAGCAGGTCCAGTCCTCATCTGATGTTTCAAAGGTCCAGAAAATATCCTGAAGTGGGTTCTTGCAGATGCCATATTCATGTCGCCCTAAGTAGGAATGGTATACCCAGACGTGGGTAGCGTGCTCACTGCGCCTCTCCATTCAAGCTAGCCTGGCTGATGAGGGGTGATACCCTGAAACCGGTCCCAGCCAGTTTCTGGTCCAGGGAGGACCTGTCTTGGAATTTCGGGCTGGACTGTTCCCATGAGGAGCAGGGTCAAGACTGATTTTCATATGGCTGGGTCCAAACTGGGGTGATCAAAAAAACGATGGATTAAACCCAGATCTCTTGACTGGGGGTGAATGTGTGCATTGTTCAGCATTCCGTCCATCATCTGTTCTTTCTTCTTTTTAAATTTATGCCTGGCATGAGCTAGTGGGTGGAAATTGCCCCTGGTGATGCCCTAACCAATGCATGGCTCGAAAAATCATAAAAATGTTACTAGACCTGCAGGTCTAGTAACTTGAAAAATCTACTCGACCTAACTGTAATGTACTTGACCTCTGTCTCTGAAGATTTAAAGGCATCTTTATTGCTCATTCACTTTGTGAGCAATAAAGATGCCTTTAAATCTTGTTATCTTGTCACATTTGCTCCGCTTTTAGAGACAGAGTTCAAAAGTCAGTTTGTCTTCCTTCTCGTCGGAGAGGATGACTAGGCCCTAAAAATAGCTTGTCCTGATTAAATCTGGCTCGCCATAGCGAGCGGGCGAGTGAATTTTTCGAGCCCTGCAATGGGGTAAAGGTTTCCAGGGCTAACCTTACCCACTCTGAGAATTTTCAAGATAGCCAAAGTCCCAGCCACACTAAACATGGGCTCTGAGGGATGGGGCTGTGTGTGGGGAGAGTACTATGGTAATCCTAGTGTCCTCCCAAATCAAACACTAAAATCCAGTTTGATGCAGTCACTGAAACCACAACTATAGAAACAGATCCCTGGTAGAACAAACAAAGAGGGTGTGGCTTAACGGTTAGGATGGCTGACTTTGAAGCTGGGGAAGCAGGTTAAAGTCTGTCGGGAGGCTCAAGCATCCTGTGATTCTGGGCATATCACTTAATCTCCCTATGCCTAAAAATGAATGTGTCCATCTGTAATGCAACTGGTGCGCATGTAAAGCGCTCTGATACATTCGGGTCAAGCAAAAAAAAATGCTGAGTTTTCAGCACCCAGCCAGGGGATACAAAAGAATTGTTTTGCCATCCTGCCTTCCTCCTTTGAAGCCTGTCTCAAATATAATAGATGTAAACCCAGCAGATCAGTCAAACAGGCTTTGGCACTGTAATGTCAAAAGAGGCCCATTGTGATTTGGGCCAATCAGGCTGGGGGAAGGGGGTACACTAAAGAGGGGTCCTACCCAAGATACTATTGATCTACTCTGCCATGTGAATCCCTATATACAATTTACCTCCCTAGATTGTCATTATGGCCTACCTTATGTTTACTGTCTTCTCCTGATCTTACTATATATTGTGGCCTTATTAGTTTCCTGTTGTAAAGCGCTCTGCCTCCTGATGGCAGCTATATAAGTGCTATATGCGTGCTATATAAAGGCAACCTGAATATAATAACAAATAGACCCCTTGATCGACCTTAGCCCCTCGACAGATTTGTGACACTGTGGATGGTCTAGGGTTAGGTGGCCGAACGGAAATCAAGGAACGCAAACAAGCGTTTCAGAGAAACGTTTCCTTTCCTTTCCTACTGTCAGGGCTGGACTGGCTGTAGCAGATATTAGGCTTTTGCCCGGGAGGCTGGAAGAGTGGGGCCCGGTTTTGTTACTGGCGGCTGGTGTTAGACCTGGCACCATTGGCGTGGGTCTCCCTTCCATTTTTCGCTGTTGTCTCCTCTGTTTTACTGGTGTTAGATGCTCTGGGCGCTGTGCCACTGCCATTCAGTGTCACAGCGCGAATGCTCCCTGTATAAATATGTCTATGTGAATTGGTATATCCCTGATTGGCTTATTTGGTTTACCTGTTAGTCCCTAGTAGTGTGGCCTATGTGTGCCCAGGGCTGGTAAACCAAATGCTGCTGGTGGGCCTGCAGCACTGATGTGTGCCACCCACAGAAGCAGCCTGTAAAGTGTGTCTCAGACCTGCCAGTGCAGTGTCTGTGTGCAGTCCAGAACTGCCATCTTGGCTGTGAAGTGCACTCACTTCCCAGCCCCTGAACCTTCCCTTGGCATCCTGTAAGTCACCCCTATGGTAGGGTGCCTTGTATGTGTAAGGCAGGACATGCCTTGGTGTGTGTAGCATGTCCTGGTAGTGAATTATGCCCCATTTCGTTTTTCACTACTGTAAGGCTACCTGTTCCTCATAGGCTAGAATGGGCAGTTTGACTATTACATTCTATAGTCCTAACTGACCCCAGGAACATGGTAGAAAAACGAATTTAGTATGCCTGAGCTCAGAATATTAAAATACATCTTTTAGTGAAGTTGATTTTTATATTCTGTGTTTGAAAATACCACTTTTAGAAAGTAGGTATTTTCTTGCCTCAGCCTTCCAGTGTGCTCTGCCGTTATGTGTATTGGCTGTCTGGTTTTAGAGGGGCAGGACAGGCTGAGTCAGACCTAGGTTGAATAGAGAGATCTGCATTTAGAGTGTGGGGAGGGGTGGCTCCTTGACCTGAATAGGGCTGTGCCTGGCAAGGTGAATGCTGGCTCCACCTCCCACTGTGTGTCTGCTAGCAGACCCCTCTTTCTGAAAGGAAGGATGCAGCCTGGTAAACAAAGTGCTCCAGGCCTGAGCAGAACTGGTTCTGGCTAGGTTCAGTGACTGGTAGCTTCAAGGATCAAAGGCTTTTGGGGTATAAATATCTGTGCTCAAGCCCTTACATTTTGTATTGCTTTTGGATCTGGAGAGGAAACTCTGTCCGTGCCACTGGAGGAATCTGCAGGAAGTGACTGTCCCTGTGCTGTGTGTTGTTTCTTGCACTGGCCTGCAGCAGTGACCACTGGACTTTGAAGAAGAGGAAAAGGAACTCTTGAGAGAACTTTTATTTGTGTTACAGCAATTACCCAAGGGCTAAGAAAAGAGCTAGCCTCCTGCTGGAGTCTCAGGCACATCAGACTCCACCACCAACCTCCTGCTTCCTCCCTGCGAGGACTGCTATCTGCTGACGAGGCTCCTGTGAGTTCCAGGGCCTCTAGTTTGCATCAGAGAAAAGAGGGTGAGAAATCGACGCTAACGCATCTTTGCGGGCCGCTGCAGTCGAGAGCGCTGGGAAAATCATCGCGCTACTGCCGCCGAGGGCCCGCAACACGAAACCATCGCTGACGCCCCTTTGCGAGCCTCTGCAGCCGAGACGCGCTGGAAAGATCATCGCGCTGCTGTCGCCGCGCACTCGCAACCCTTAAAGAAATCATCGCTTCGAGACATCGCAGTGCGGACGCCGTGCGTCCGCCACTTTGATCGCATCGCACCGAATTTCGTCGCTCCCTCGCGGAGCGTCTTGTCTTCGCATCGCAACACGATCGCACAGTGCAACAGGATTACCGCATCGACTTCTCCCACGCGGCAAGAAAGTCATCGCATCGGCGGTCCAGCGTGCAGAAGTTTGTCGCATCGTCCCCGCACGCATCCCGCAGATCGGCGCATCATCCTCCCTTGCGGCAAGGATTTCAACGCATCGCCGGCCTCGCGTGCCGAGAATCATCGCTACAGCTTATTTGCGACACTTTGTTGGTTTTGCTACTAAACCCAGGTACTTTGTGAAAGAAAGGGTCGCAGAGACCACTGCTTTGAACTTGAACCTTATTTTTGCAACCTTTGAACTATTTTTGACAGCCCTTCAACAGCTATCCTATTTTTGACAGTATTGTGGCTTTTACAGTTATTGGTCTTGTGATAAATCTGCCTTTATATAAAGATACTTATTTTTTATAATAACTACTTGTGTGGTGTCCCTTTGTAGTGTTCCTCACTGTGTTACTGTGTATGATCATAAATGCTTCACACCCTGCCTCTGAGATAAGCCTACCTGCTCGTGCTACGTTACCACAGGGTTGAGCAGGGGTATTAAAGAGGGTAGCCCTCTCACTCTGACTTAGGAAAAAGGGTCCCTACTTGGACAGTGGCCAGCCATTCCAACTAGAGACCCCCATTTCTAACAGCTGGTTTTTCAGCAATGCTGCAATATCGGCCCCAAGTAACAAAAGCAGCAGTGCTGGAGACCGGTTTTGTTAAGCTGCAGTGTTTCACGCTTGCCCCCTTCCCCCGGGGTGGGGGCCGGTCCGACAAAATTGCCAGCGCTGCTTTGGGTTCCCTGCCTACTGTCTTCATGACCCCTGAGACCAGAGGTGCTGGAAGTACCAAAAAATAGGACAGGAATACCAGCTAATACCCCTAACTGACATCTACTAGTCTCTGAATCAAACATACTGGGAAGCAGGTGCAAGGCACCAAGTTTAACACGATTAAAAAATGTCTAAATAAGCACAATGCATTCCAGTGCTTCAATTCCTCATCATGTTAGAAGGCGCTATATAAATGCAATTACAATGCAGTACAATTTATATGCAGTAACTCTTTCAGAGTTTCTGTACAGAGCGTGGTGGAAACAGTGAATAATAAAAGCATCCATGCTGCCTCTTCGTACAGCACGGAGCTGCATTCTAACGACGCCCCTTCGCTCTGACAGGCTTCTTTCCCAAGCACTGAAGCCACACGTTGGCACACTGCAGCGGAACACAGCCGGAGCTGCTAATGCTCGCGCTTCGAAAACAGCACGCGCCCGCTCAAGCAGACAGCCCGACCTCCATGTGTCCACAGCATGGCGTGAGCCCCCGGGCTACGGAAGCCTGCTTGGAATAATCTGATATGATAGCCCTTCGCTATTTGTGGCGTTCTGCCCGCTTCCCTGGGAGGGTGAGGGATATTTTCAGACATAAGCACAAAGGGGATTCTAATGGCGCGTAGCACTCTCAGTAAATAATAGACATCACATCAGCCTTTTATCCGCATTAAGTAAGAAGTATCTGCTTTTTCTGCACTTACGACAGTTGCATAAAATGTTTTTTTCTGCTTTTCAGTTATGCTTTGGAAATTGTGATACAATTATACATCTTACAGACACGTTATTGTTTAACAAATAGTATGTGACGCAATTCAGAAATAGATGGTGCCAAGAGAGGTACAATTGTAAACGTGATGCTGAAGACGCAGTGCAGTTCTCCAAATCTAATACTTCCCACTTACTATAAAGAGAGAAATTAATGGTGTGGTCAGGCAGAGGTATTCTATTCTCAAATTTTTCTCAAACCCTTCAATTCTTCTATCTATTGCATTAAATTGATGGTGGGTGCAATTATATATTATTTTACATAATAACATGTGATAGCAATATAATGATAGTTGTAATTAATCACTGAATAGTTCTGTAGCATTTATATAGCGCTTCAAATCGAGGACTCAAAGTGCTCTGATTTGTATCGGATATCCAGGGCGCCCTTCCAGGGTACATGGCTTAAAGGGTGTTTGTTGGACACAGTATGGCCTAAATGAGGGTTGTTGGGAGATGTGTAAGATTCAAAGACATACTTCAAGCCTGGTACGAGGAATGTCGCTGCACTTAAGCATGAAGTGTTGCGAGCAGTGTGAGAAACAGACACAGCAGTGCATCTCACCCGTTTTACATGTAATATAAGGGGGAAAGTACACCCTGCAGTACATGATAAGGATATTGAAAGTCACAGAGTAGTTCCATAACCATATAGAGGAACAAAGCCAAAGGTTGAGTCCCTTTATAAGGTTATGGCGCTCCAAGGTGACTGACAATAGCCTTATGTACGGCAGGGGTACTTTATCCCTTATAATACATGGTCACACAATCACCTTTCCCACAAACCACTTAAATCCTTTGTGTGCAGCTCTTTCATATGAAAGACAGCATGTTTGCAAACATGAAGACTAAAAATTGAACCTCAAGTGCAAAAAAAAAACCATCAAAAACCTGTTAGATATTTGTTGCACAAACAGGTTCGAATCAGTTCAATACAAGTCAGTTTAAGAAAAAAAAAAGCTGCTGTAGCTCGGAATGTGTAGAAACATACAGAAAGATTATAACTTTTTTATAATTATGTAAGGAGTGCAAAAACTAAACATGTTCTTTCTGCTTGTCACTGTAAGCTAGACAAAAACAAAGCAGAAGAAAGAAAAACAATGTTTCATTTTTGTTGCTTTAAACAGCTGCTTTAATTATGCTCTGTGACCTGACCTGCCTTTCATCTCAGCTGCTGCCTCTAGCAGCTGGCATTGTGACATCAGACCTCAACTGTAATATGCTATTACAGTTGAGGTCTGGCAATTGTTTTTATAATCGGCAACTAGGTGCGTCACAAGTCGCCTATTATAAATAAATTATACAGAGATTGCAGAATCCCATGTATTATAGTATCCTATGCATTATAGTATCCTATGGTTAAAGCCACCATGGAGTACTTAAGAAGTGGCTCGACCATGGAGTGTGCTAGTTCAGATGTGACAAAGACCACCTCCACTATGTCGGGGTATTGTTAAGCAACCGTGATATGTACTACGAGGCTCTCCCCAAGACTTGTGGTGGCCCATCCCCTAATATGAATTATTAAGCAGCCACAGTGTGTACAATGTGTGAGCAACCTAAATTTAAAGGCCTGACTCTATGTAGAGTTTAGCACTTAGAGTGTGTACTGAGTGGGTTTTCCCCGCGACAGCTGAGCCGCATCATCACCGGAGGAACCTGGAAGCAATCATGGTGCGTATGATGTGGGTCCACCCAGAAGGAGACAAATACTCAAGTCCCTGTATTTACAGATCCGTCAGTGATCCTACAGGGAAAAGTAGTTAGGTATGGGAAGAGAACACAAACACAGTGGACACACCATTTTCAGCCATGTTAAAACAGGTAATTGTGGGCACAAATATTTCAAGTGAAGCATTATTTAAAAGAACCTGAGAGAGCAATTCAATCTCCACTGGGAACAGTCCAGCATATCTCCGGTATTGAAGGCGGCATGGGTTCTCTTCGGTATCTTTTTCTTCATGAGACCAAACTGAAATGGCTAAGTTGCCATGTTGTGTGCATGACGATGGAATGGTTCTACTACTGCGTACTCTACGAGGATGCTCATTTGAAGGTGTTTCTGGAAACAATGGTACATGGTGATTTTCTTCTATCAGAAGTCTAGTTGAGTATCCAACAAGACTCTTTAGGAGCTATCAGGCATATGCAAGTAGCCTCTGGTAGGGATTGTTTATAGTGTACTGATTGTGAGCCTATGTGGAGTAGCCTGAGTGGTAGTGATGTGCACATCTAAAGACTCACTATTTCTCCTAGCCAGAGCTTGTGCATGTGTAAGTGTGATATTTAGCAGGCTTCCTGGATAGGGAGGGAAGGAGGCCATCTTGTTGAAGAGAGAACAGTATGCAAAACAGGGTGCCACCGGAAATAAAATGTCCAATAAGAGAATAATTTCAGCCATGCTTCTCATTGCTCTGTGGGGGACCTATATGCCTAATTGTAGAGGTTGAGGTGTGCTGCCCAAATATGGCTTGTTACAAGGAAATTGCAACAGGACCTATGTCACATATGTATTTAGGCACTTCACTACTGTCTGATCTGATATGGTCTTTAGTCAGCTATAAGTACATCACAGCATTGATTGATTCTCAATGTACATACAGAGCGATGCAGCCATGTGTAGAAACCTTCCGGGATCCCTGCACCGAAAATGCTAGTGACCGTTTTTTTTAACTTGGTTTGTACTTAGAGGAGTAAGTGTTTGTACATTTGGACACAGATGCTGGAAGTAGGTGTGTGGAAGGTGCAGCAGCACCCCCAAAATAACCATCCTGGAGTTCAGAAGGTAAATGAACAATAAAGAGCCCCTTATATTTTGTTTTAGTTTTGTCACATTTGCTGTGCATTTTAAAATCAAAGGTCGATTGTCAGGAATGTCTTCTGTCAATTTGCTGCTTATTCTTTTAACACAGATATTGGTGCTTCTTTTCTATGACTGCAAAGTGAGAGGACTTTGTAATGTGAACTATCTGATCATTGTGGTGGGGTACAAAGAGTGCTGCAAGATGAACCACTGGCTACATACTGCACACTTACTACTCTCCTGTTGAATGGGTTTGGCTCATTTGCTACACTTGTTCTTTGAGGGACGCTTGGATTTTCCAGAGTCCCTATGACTTCAGTGATGTAACATTGATGGCTGCTCCTCCACTTTGAAAATTGTTCCAGCACTAATGCATTTGGAAACCTTACACATGTGATTGATGCTCATTCCAGAAGATCATTTTTCAGTACTGTATCTGACTGAAGTATGAGCGGTGTTTGTAGGTTTACCCTGATGGTGAGTTTTGGATCTGGACCTTTCTGCAGGGTCGTCCCCAGACGTTTTGCCTTCATCCTCCTGTTTTCTGAACCCATTTTGTTGGCTTTTAGGACACTGCTAACTAATGCTAAAGTGCTTGTGCTCTCTCCTTTAAACATGGTGACATTGGCTTGGCTTACACCCAATTGGCACATTTGATAGTGCCTAGTAAAGTGGTACTATATGTACCCAAGGCCTGTAAATTAAATGCGACTAGCGGGCCTGCAGCACTCATTGTGCCACCCACTTAAGTAGCTCTTTATAACATGTCTCAGGGCTGCCATTGCAGCCTGTGCGTGCAGTTTTAAACTGCCAGGCCTAATCCTTCATTTTTAATACATATAAGTCACCCCTAGGGTATGCCCTAAACATCCCACAGGGCAGTCTTCATTGTATTTAAAAAGTTGGATATGTACTTTTAACTTTTATGTGTCCTGGTAGTTAAAAACTCTTACTTGCATTTTTCACTACTGCACGGCCTACCTCTTCTATAGGATAACATTGGGTTAATTTATCACATTAAACAAGTGATAACTTACAATTTGGAGCAGTTAGGAATTTCGAGTTTGGTGTCCAAAGGATTGTAATTTAAAACCCTCTGTACCAGTAAAGTCGGAATTTAAGTCACCATTCTGAAAATGGCACTTTTTGAAAGTAGGCATTTTTTTGTCCCAACCATTTGGTGCCCGCAGCCTATTCCAGGGCCACATGACTAGGTGTAGCGTGCAGGTGGTCTTTGTATATTGCTCCCAAACAGTGAGACAAAGGAGCATAGGTGTTTGCAGGATGGATCATCTCTGACTTGATGAGGGGGGAAGCTATCACCTACCACACTTGCACATCACAAAGGCTCTCCCTAAGCACACTCATAAAGGGTTTGACAGTAGTCTATTGCGACACCAGAAAAGCTGGGTCCAGGGCAGGGAGGCAGGAAATTCCAAACACCTGAGGGTGGAGACCACCAGAACCTTCTCCTACTTCAAAGTGGGCACCAGTTATAAATAAGGGACCCATAGATCCAACTCTTCAGTACACTTCTGGACCTATGGAAGACTCAGAAGGACTTCACAGCTGCTTTGCAAAATGGACTGCTACTCTGCTGCACTGTTGCCTTTCTGTCTGAGTGAAAGGACTGGACTTGCATCTTGAACCCAGGACCAACAGATTGATTCCAAGGGTTGGTCGGCTGGCGTCCTGATCAGAGCCTCAGGGACAGAAAAGGCTCTAACTACCTTGAACCCAGAACCTGGACTCTGTCTGCTGTGAGTCCTACCCCCCAAGTTGTGCTATCCAGTCATTGACCCTTGTAAGTGGGTTTAAAGGTGCACTGCCAACCCAGCTGTGCTCCAGTGGGCAGAACCGATGGTGTGCAATGCATCTCCTTGCAGCTCCACTTCGGAACCGCCGTAGCAAGATACATTCCCAATGCTGGACCTCGCATCGCAGCCTCCTCGAAACCGCTGCTGTGCGACGCAGCCTTGACGCAGGTCTTCGACGACAACGGACTCCGCATTGCAGCTTCTTCAGAACTGACGGAATGCATCATACATTTGACGTAGGACTTCACATCACAAGCCCCTTGTGAATGCCATCCTCGACGACGACACAGGACTCCGCATTGCAGCCCAGCAGCTCCCTAGAACCGCCTCTGTGCAACGCATCCTCAACACGGTATCTTGCAACACTCCGCAACCAGAATTTAAGATACTTTGTTTAGCAGTCCTAACTTGGCCCCTGTATCCGGCCCGCGCTCCATGGTGGTCAGCCTGAACTCTTGTAAGGTTTCCAATTTTCAGTAGGAACTGTTCATTTGATGGACAACATAAAAATTGAGATAGTGCCAGACTGATTCCATGCACCCCCACAGAATATGTAGGCCTATAGACCTGCTAGCTCACAGTGCCACCATAAGTACCCCTAAAGCTGGCAAGGTAACAAATGGTTTGGGCAACCTCAGAACATGACAACCCTGAATACCCAGGGAATCGTGGTAACAGATCTAGAACCTTTTCGCTCAGTCACTCATGCTCACTCAGAGAGATACACAAGAAATACACAAAGGGGCCTTTTCAATATTTATTGAACCATTGCAATTCTTGTATAAAATATATGTGCTGCAATGATTAACAGAAGCAGACAATATAAGTACACGGTATGGTGTACTCCTATTATGCGCTCCCTAGCCTAGTTAGTCTAGGGTGAGTGTCCTGCCAAGAATCCCCTACTGAATGATCTAAATCCCGATTACTGAAGGCAAGGTATAAAGGTCCCCATCTTGGTCACGGAGGGTAAACAGGAATCAGCTGGGCTGAGACTCCGATGCAGTGACATCGCAATGACAGCAGAGTGCTCCTCTAATTAGAGCATGGAAATCCATGTGTATTTATAACAACAGTATCCATGCTTCCATGTCGAGGCTTCAGCCAAGCTGACATTGTTTATTGTCTGTGTGATAGCTCCGTCGCCTCATGGCCGAATAACGAACAACAGCATTTGTACAATATGCATTCAGGCCTTGTACTGAACGTTCAAGGTGCAGTGATAGTGTACTTACGAAGTGGAATTGTAAGCAATGTGGTTTCAGAGAAATTAATCGTGCACTGTCACGCAAGCAAATGTGTGTCAAAAGTCATCGTGTGGAAATGAAGGCAACTTAAGAAAGGCGTACATGTAAAATGGCAGTGTTTCTTCCCGGGCCAAACCTAGCCACGTGACAGACCTTGTGACTTTGTCCCGGTCCAGCGCGACCAGATAATCACAGTTGGCGCTTTGTGTTTCTAGGCACTATTTTTACTTAAAACTTTGAAATTACACATCTCTGGTCCTATCTGTTTTTTTGGTTTGAAACAATTTATTATTTTTTAATCTATTTTTCTAAATTGGTGTAGAATTTTTATTGTGTTGTTGATTTTTCACTTTTTTACTGTTCGAAGTGCTGCATAAATACTTTACATGTTGCCTCTAAATTAAGCCTGACAGCTTTGATGCCAAGCTACAAGAGGGTTAAGCACAGGTTAATTTGGGGTTTGCTTGTGTTACACCCTGAAAGAGATTGTGATTTATGCTTGAGTAGGGTTCCCCCCCTTCAGCCAGTAACCTAATTCCCAACAGTGGGCTTTAGACAAAGCAGTCACAAGTCTAACAAGCTCCTTCTTTTCTTCTCTGTTGGTTGTATTTATAATAGAGATTGTTGTATGTAAGCTTATGACCGAACTGCCTGTAGAATTTATTAACACAATAAGCACCTTCCCAAATCCACAATCCTGGCAGCAAGAACTCATCCCTTCCTCCTACCATGTACAGAATCCTAAATCATTCTTTGACTCACCCTACACAGTTCATATGCCCCCTTTATTGTTATGTGTAGCACTCAGTTGCTACCCAGCTAGATTTGTGCTAAAGAGGACTCAATCCCTATATTCATTCTTAATCTAATGTTCTTGCTAAACATAGTATTCAGTCTGCTTTCAACTGGATTGAAAAGCACTGAAAAATTGCCAAATTCATTTATATAGTTAATCCAATATTCTTGCTAAACATAGTTTTCCAGCAATCTTCATTTAGGTTGAAATACGGGCAAAAAATTAGAAATTGAATATAATAAAGTAAGTATGTGACAAAAAAAACATGAACAAAAAATAAGTCAAACATGAACGGAACCTGAAGGTCACATTCTATTAGAATCAATAAAATAAGGCGGCTGTGCGTGTGTGGCATTGTGACACTGGGCACAGATTTAGTCAAGGTGCGAAGTATTCAACAATGCAGCATCTTATTACTCATAAGATGATTCTGACAAGAAAGCCTTCCATACGCTTCTTCAATCTGTCCTCTTTTATCTGGGTGGTAGCCTTGATGAACAATAAGAGCAAACTGCATTATTGCGACATGACCTTTCATAAAGTTTTACAACTTTTCAGACAATGACAATGCCTATAAAATGAATTAAAATGTTAACAATGCACTTCTGACCAACTTTACAGGTCACGGTCAGGTTGAACCTGTGTTTTTTAATTGGATTCACTTCAAGCGACTCTTCAATTGCATTGAATAGTGTTCTTACTTTATTTTAGAGTGCATATTGTGATTTTATGTTCTATAAATTCTAAACAGTAAAGCAGTGATGTATTATAATGGTTACCCAATTCACCGGTAATCATACAAAGTCTTCCTTCTTTTGTCCCAACCATCAAGATACAATGATTAGTTTTCTTTACAAGTAACTTTGGTAAAATGTGTTGTTGTTCAGTTCATTCTGGTAATATGATTAATTATATTGATCTTCTCTTTGTTTATGTTTCTTTCTTAAGTGAGAAAGCAAGCATTGTTCCCACAGCAGTTATTTAAAAAAAATATATTTCTTATGATCGTTTACATTTTTGGTCCAGGAGTCAAAAACTCTGAGATGATGAATGATTCCAAGCCTAAAGAGGCTGAAACGTAGCGGTCCGGGTGGGTAAATCAATTAAAGAACAGACCAAAATGAATCTGACCAGATCACTTTATTATTGTCCAAGTACAAAGTATACATGGTCATAAGACCTATAGAAAATCATGTACAGATATTTACAGTGTGTGGTCAACCATGTGAATGGTGCAAAGGTGTAATGTAGAAGGTGTGCAGTACTTAAATGGTATATGAAGCAAAAAAACACTCAACAATTGATATGGATCATTCTGCAATGTCCATTTCACATATGTTGTTATACCAAAACTCAATCTGTGATGTCTGCATTTCGATCCTTTCAATTAATTTTACAGGGTCTTCCTCATTTATTGGGTTCTAGCTACACTTCATCTCATTGTGTGAAAGAAATTTTAAAAATAGACCTCAGCTGATCTCACAAGCTCAAGAGTTGAAATGGACTCAGTTCATTCGGAGTCTTGTTGTTTTTCTACCTGAATAACAATATCCAAGTGTGGGATCAAAGAAACTTGAAAAAAACTCTAATCAGAGAAGATTTCCATGGAGCAGATGTATCTTGAGTGATAAAGCTTTGTAATGATACATTTATTTTTGTGGCCAATGTAGGGTGGTGGTGCACTGAATCTGTCTCCTGACAGCCCAATCATGCCTGGGAGTTTTGAAAATTAGATTTGGGCAAATTCTGCTTTGGGTAGGTAAAAGGGCAAGGCGAGACAAGTTACGAAGAGAAATGGCCTAGACTGTGTAATTCGGTATTAGACATATAGCTATATGTCTTTCTTGAATGTCATAAGAGTAAGGAGCCTTGAAAAAGTAAAGTGTATCATGCTTTGATTCTAGGGAGGTTAAGGACACGGAGAGGTGTGTTTGCTCTTTACTGAAATGAGATAATAAATGAGTGTGTATCTGTATAATAGTTCTTGTATAAATTTGAAGAGTTGACTGAAAAACTGTGATTGAATGTAGTGATTATATTAGTTGAATTTAGTTTTGTACTGTGAATTGTTTGTCTAGTTTGATGATAGTTATGCCACTAAAAATATTTTAATGCAGGTACTTGGGCAGGAAGACTCATGCTAGGAGAGTAATTTAGCTTGCCAAGAGTAAATGCGACTTTAACTTAAATTGAAGGAGAAGAGACCACTTAAGTAAAGACCTTGGGTTAACTATGGTGTGCTCCAAGTCGTGCTTATAAGAATTTCATTGCAAGGAGGGTAGGCATGCAACACTCTCTGTCTAATCCAATTATTAAGAATTGCATTACATGAAGGGCACATATGTATTTTTTCCACTACATAACCTTTAAGACCAGTAGAGCCCAATCAGAATTGACTTCTGGTCTGACGTAAATTTGGGCTGACGGAATTTCCTTTACAACAGAGGTTTCTCTACAGCAGAGGCTCAATCTGTTGTTGGAAGAGCCCATCAATGGAGAAATCTCAGTGTGAAAAATCAGCCACAATTTGTCTCTTCTACCAGATTTTCCACCAGTTTAAGCGAGCCCTGAAGATTTAGTCCAAAATGGAGCCTCATTTTCAGTGCTCACATATCTAGTCTCACTAACATTTTGTATGGGCAGAGTGTTCCCCAGAATGTTGAGTGCACTGTACTTACTTTCTGTGAAGATCTGCCACCCTTTCCCTGCAAGTCGTTAGATTGAAGGAGGAAATAACATTGTAGGATTACCCTCCAGATACTTCAATTGCTTCAGTAAACCAATGATTGTTTTTATATTACCACAAATTCAAAATAAGGCTCGTAAAAATTAGGCAGAGGTTACGTAGGAGATAAGATGTGAATTGTTCCAGATCTAACTCCCTGCTCCTTGATCATCCTCATCTTCATCTCCAGACCTAGCCTGACTAGACACATTTAAAAACAAAACACGCCACAGATCAAATAAGTATTGGAAGTATGCAATAGTAACTCTTGGCAGGTAAGGAAGCAAACTCAACACACACATCATTTAATCCATGTGCTTTAATACATGCGCCATATTTTATTTGGAGGTCTTTTCATGTGCTGAATTAAACGTGATTCTGTACAAGAAGACATTTGGTCAGGGTGTTTTCATACACATGATGCTATTCCAATGGCAGAGCCTGTGCTCTATTTAGGCACAATCTTGGAAATGAATAACATGTATGTCAAACACATGCAAATTGTGTCATAAATGTATTAATACCGCTAGTTTATAATTTCTTTTAATTTAATTTAATTTTTTCACCTTTTATGGAGCATGAAGAAGGTCCCGAGGCGCCAGAGTGCAGAACAGCATAAATGAAACAAAAATTCATGATGGAATAAAGCAATATTTAGATATGGATATATGAGAAATATGTACACAAATAAATCCCAATGTAGAAGTAGTGGCAAGTCAATTTTAGAGTGGAAAACATTTAAGATTTCGAACAATTTGTACAGAGTTTCAGACTATGGGCACAGTTAAAATAGGTATTTGGGTCAGCTGAGAAAGATACAGTACTTCAGGATGAAGCAGCTTGTCCTTGAAGATGCAAGTTAAGCTGTTGCAGGAGTGTTAGTGTGTATGTCCTTCATCCAGGGAACTTCAGAAACTCTGGTATTTGAGCAAGAGTGAGTTTACAAGAACTTCTGATGTTGCAGAAGAAACCAGAGACATTGATTTTCTGGGTCAAATATTTTGGGGTGTTCAACCTCAGGGTTTAAACATATTAATGCTCATCTGTCTTATTGAGATCATATACATGTATGAGGTGTTTTAGCTTACCGACTTGGCATAAGTGAAATTCAGACGATTTGCCCATTGTCTGGATATAGGCATTTAGAGGATGCTGTTTATCACGGATGAAATCTAGCAAGTTAGCCAATTTTGCTAAAATTGTGAGTGACCCCTTGAGTAGACCTGACATTCTTAGTGTGGTATTCCCCCAAACATTTTGCCTTCACCATTCCTGGTTGTTGAATTTGTTTTTGTTGACTTTAGGACTTTGCGCTCTTTACCGCTGCTAACAAGTGCTACAGTGTTTGTGTTCACTCCCTAAAACATAGTAAAATTGGCCTGCACCAGATTTGCACATTTAATTTACTTTAAGTCCCCAGTAAATGGTACTACCTGTACCCAGGGCCTGCAAATTAAATACCACTATTGGGCTTGCAGCACTCATTGTGCCACCCACTAAAGTAGCCTTTTAAAACATGACTCAGGCCTGCCACTGCAGCCTGTAGTCCAATTTTAAAACTGCCCTTTCAACCTGACAATTTAAAGCTTTGCCAAGCCTAAATCTTCCTTTTTAATACTTATAAGTTACGTCGAAGGTAGCCTCGAAAGGCTCATAGGTAAGGGTGCGTTTATTTAGGAACCAGGACATGTGTACTGGAACCGAGGGAGCGCGACGCTGCCTAATGCAGGACCTCGCATAGCAGCACCTCACAGCTCCTGATCGGTGGTGTCATCAGAACAGAGGCAGGGTGATACAACCAACGCAGGACCTCACAGTGCAACTCCTGTTGGCTGCTTCATCGTAACCAATGCAACCTGATGCAGGGTGTCGCATCTCCATGCCAAGGACATAAAGGTACAACTCCCAGCGGGCCGAACTCGGTCCAATACCCAGTCCTCGCTCCATCGTGGTCAGCCTGAACTGGTGACTTTGTCCTGGTCTAGAGCGACCAGATAACCTCAGTTGGCGCTTTCTGCTTCTTCGTTCTATTTTCACTTAAAAAGTTAAAAATCATTATCTCCGATTCTACTGATTAGATATTGATCGTTCTGGTATCATTCTAATTATTAAAATTAATTCTATCTTTCTAAATTGGTGTGGGAATTTTCTTGTGTTGTGTTTTGACTTTATTGCTGTTTAAATGATGCATAAGTATGCTACAAATTGCCTCTTAATTAAGCCTGACTGCTTTGCGCTAAGTTACCAAAGAGTTACGCACAGGTTAATTTAGGGACTTTTTGTGGTTCACCCATATAAGGATACAGTGGTGGCTGGTGACATTTGAAAGTAGTCTGGAAAACGTATGGGGCCCCTGAAAAAGGATAAACCCTAACAGGGAATTCAACTGTTTTGAAAAACTTTAGCACCGGGCACAGTGCTGATTTACTCTAGGAGGACCTGTAAACTCTAGACTCACAAAAACATGATATACATATGAATATGTTGAATATTACCAGTGTCTCTATATATGTCTTAATCATATGTCAAGTTGTATAATGATCGTATAGATTATCATGAATATGACATACTGTTTGATCACTGATTACATACAGATTTGTGTATTTGATTTGTGTTGAAGATATATTTTACTCAGGTTATACCGTAATTTGCATCAACATGTGGTTCTAATTTGCACAATATCTATTGGAATGTATATTGGTCCATGCATTGAAGGTTATTATGTATGAATTGTATGTATAAGTATATATATATATTTTTTTATCTCTAAAACAAACAAAAAGAAGATTAATAATAATAAAAAAATTTTTTTATGTCAGTTGTCATATGTATATCATGTTTTTGTGAGTCTAGAGTTTACAGGTCCTCCTAGAGTAAATCAGCACTGTGCCCGGTGCTAAAGTTTTTCAAAACAGACATTTGAAAGTAGTGCAGCGTTAAAGCCGGATATGACTTTTATGTTGCGAATGAAGGGAGAAAGCTTCAAACGTGGGGTCCAGGGTGGGTCCGCCTCCCAGGAAAAAATTGAAAAAAGATTGACAAATGGTGTATTTGAAAGCAAATACATTTACTAAAAAAACAAGGTCAATAAAGCAGTGGGAGTATAGTCTTGAAACATTAGACACATTAAAAATTGCCCCATATCTTACTGCACTAATATGTTCAACAGTTACTTTAATGTGCAATTTGTACAGTGTGACGATTTCAGGCCCTTTAAAGTGTGTGCTTGCCAAGTGTCATGCACTGCATGCGGTATCAACTTTGGAAGAAAATGCTCAAACCAGACTTCAGGAAGGACCCACAACTGCTGGCTGCAAGCAGTCATATAGAAATATGTGCAGACCGGTCTTTAAGTGGGATTAAAAATTGGGGGTTTTCTAAAAGGGAACATGTAAATTAAATTTCTGTGATTCCCACAGTGTGCCACCTGAACAGTATTTTGGTTTCTCTCTGAGATGTTATTGCATCCAGATATATAACACAACAACTGACATGCACCTAAAACCTGTCAGTACGATTGGCTTTGTCATTGGTTATTAGCTGTTTAGGGTGAATGAGTAACAACAATGATTTGTTATAAACAATTAACACTGGAAATCTTTCAATTCTGAAATTGTGAGACTGAATTAAAGATTATTAGGGTCTGTGGAAGGAGTACTGCCCTTCAGTTATATGTGCTTTATGTTAGATATGCATGCCCTTTTGTCTGCACCTCTCATCCATCTGCACATTTTCCACCTCTCCTCTTTCCTCTTCATCACCCTCTTTTCACACTTCCCCGAATGCACTTCCTAGCATCTTCCTCATTTCACCATCCCCATACATACACTGCGCTCACTCACATTTAAGCACTTTATTTCCTTTTTTTTGCCTTGCAAATATTTTTACATCTGTGTACTCCCTTAACACACATTTACACAGAATTTCAATTGCAACTCGAATACATGGACATTGTTCTGTGTGCTCTGCAGAGACACCAACCAACTGACAGGCACTACAGAGAGCAAAACTTAAACGGCGAACTGATAGTTCTGCACCTCACATCGGTTTATGCCAAATTCAAAGTTCCTGCGCACTGAAACATTGGCACCAGCCGTTACGTGATGCCTCTGTGTTCCAGATCATGAAAGATGCAGCTGCAAGTGGGTGTGTGCCAGGCAAAGAAGTCCAAGATACTCTAGAAATTTGAAAAGTCTTTATTCTCAATAAATTTTTGCTTTTCTCTTTTTCAAAGTGCTAATGACACATTTAGCTCAGCCAACGCGTTTCGTTCTCATTCACTGAGAACTTCATCAGGGCTTAAGTCAAAACACGCAAAATTCAGTAATGTCAAGTTGGTGTGATCCAGTATAAGTGCTCCAGTACGATAAGCTGGAAACACAAGGGAATTTCCAGGGCAAGGTAGTGCCCGACAAGGCGATCCGAAATTCCGGTCCAAGCGTGACAGTCCGTGTGGGTGTCCACTGACAGGCACTGTGCCTTGCCTTCAGCCTCAGTCTGTGGCACTCTCAATCAAAGCCCCTAATAAATACTTGGCACAACTCAAAGTATGAACTATGCAAGAATAAGATGCACGAAAAAAAGAGACACACATAATGAAATAGCTAACTCCCTTGGGGAATGCAAGCTTAAGTAAAGCATGTGAAATAAGAGAGGAACTAAATCACTGACAGGCATTACCTTAACGTTTTTAACATTTATTGTTCGTAATATCATACAGCAGATAAATATCTACTGTAAACACATATTTCTCGCTTTGCGCTTGACTCGGATATTTGGATCAGCTTCGCAAAGAAACAAGATAACTGCTCAACTTTTGAATGAATTTCACTGGGGAACAAGTACAGCAGCTCCACTTCTAAAGGGGCCAGTGACCTACTGCCACGATCTGGTATGTCATGACCAGGGGTCTCAGCACAATATACATAACACAAGATTAACATTCAAACACCAACCATTATTGAGGACAAGGCACCAAATCACACATGATTTCATCCACTCCTACATATGACGAAAAGGTGGGAACTCTGCCTGTGAATAAAGGACATCTGGAATCACGGAGGAATGAATTTACTGACACCCGAAAACGTGATGATGATAGCGTCACTGTCCCAGAGTGCATACCACCATAGACCACAATGGCAATGACGGGCTGCAGAAAGGTAAGCCCTGCATCGTGCTTCACAGTGCAGAAAGTTGATTTACTGCCTGGCTTCCATCTCCTGCTTCAGAGCAAGGCAGGGCAGGCAGCCTGGGACAAACAGCCCAGACTTAAATACATCAATTTGTTTAGCAATATGATCGTATCTTTGATTAAATTGAGATATTTTATATTTGTTTGTTTAAATGTGTAGGAATTTCACAGGGAACAGCCCCCGAGCCCTAATGGAGAAACCAACCCTTTAAGGATTGTGTTTGTTGCATGAGTGGGGCTTCCACCTCTCTCAACTACTAATCTAGTTTCTTACATTAGTGTTCAGTTTGGAATCCAGTACTTATGTATGTGCATTGCCACACAGTGATTTGTGTCCATACCTGTAGCACTAGTAGCAAAAAATCTCATATCAGATTCAACTTTTTGTTAAATTCTCCTTGATTGGCTATTTTTTCCTTTTTCCAAAAATGCAATTCCTGACTTACATTTGCTCCACCTGTGACACCTGCTTGAGAAGATGGAATTGGAGCTCAGCATCATTAACAACCTCAAGATGTCACAGTTGAAGAAGCTCTGCAAGGAGAGGGGGCTAACCTTGGAGAACGGGGTGCAAAATTGGACTTTTGAATAGACCTCAGTGCCTATGAGGAGGTCCGTAGTATGCAGGCTCCAACCAAAGAGTGGGAAAGCAATGGCCCAGAGGGGGAGGTGGTGGGTGTGGAGGAAGAGAAGAAGGATATGGCATGGCCACAGGCCCAGACCTGCAGCAAGGGGAGGGGGGAAATCTGCCTGCAGGAGCCAGGTCCCCTGCTAGGAATAGTGTGTTCTCGACCAGCCTGTACCCTGAGCAGCTGGTGGTAGGAAGGGCTGAGAGGTAGTTTCCGCTGCAGCTAGCCAAATTGAAATTGGAGGCAGCTAAGGAAGCGGCTGCTGCCAGGAGGGCTGCAAAGAAGGCTGACAGGGTCTTGGAGAAAAATAAATTTTTGTTGGCTCATGAAGTGAGTCTGAAGGAGCTAAACCTGAAAGCCAAACAAATCTCAGGGTCCAGCAATAATGGAGGCAGCAAGAACCAAGTGTCCAGTAGAGATAGTGGGTCCACATCCCCAAGAATCTGGTACCTTATGTTGTTGAGGAGGATGACATAGAAAAGTGGTTTGAGGCAAACGAAGTACCTCTAGAGATGAATAGGGTCCCTGAGGTGAATTTGGGAGCCATTCTCTGGAGGCATTATATGGTGTCCCTAGAGAAGGGTGGCAGGATGAAATACCCGCCCATGAAGGAAGCATTTATCAGGAAGTATGGTCTTACCCCTATATAGGTTGAAGTTTCAGGGACAACCAGAACTTGCCCCACCAGTCTTGGGTGGATTTCATGAATTACTTTTGCAAGGCACTGGATGGTTGAGTAAAGGGCAGTGATGAGAGTAATTACAATGAGCTGCAGAATCGAATTGCAAGAGAGCACATCTTCAGTAGTTTTTTTACAGAGCTGCACCAACACCTGATAGATTCAAAGCTCACTGACCCCAGGGAGCTTGCAAGGGGGGGCGGACCGCTGACTCAGCGCCAGGGTCCACAGGAAGGTATTTGGGGAAACTCCAAAAGGGTGCAGAGTAGATGGGGTGAATATAAAACATGTAAAAACCCAATTGACAAATCCATTTGCATACGGTGCACAAATGGCTTGTTCTACAAGTGTAAATTAAAATTTTGCATTCACAAAATATGAACTTGCACTCGCAAAGCACTTTATTGACATGTAGTAATACCCTTTTGTAGGGGTTGGTTTGCTTGCATAGTAGGTAAAAACATACAAACTTGTTCGTTTTTAATAGGCACCTAGACATTCTGGAGGTGATCAAGCGAATGAGTGAATAAAAGTGACACCTCAAAACTGGTGCCGTGTAAGGAAAGGGGTTTCTCTACAACTAAAATTATTTACCCTGGGTGGAAAAAGTTAGCAAGTTCAATTGCAGTACAGCGATGTATGTATACATGAATAAATCTGCTCTTCCTCAAGTTTCGCAGAAGTACTCCTAAAATATTTTGCTAGTTCAAACACATTAATCAATTGACCCCCAAACAAAGGAGTAAATCTATAGGATTAAACGTACTTTAAAAAAATTTTTTAGAACCCGGCACCCAATGTTGTCAGATAAAAAGAATCCAGTCTTGACCACTGAAGTCAAAAAGAATACCAGAATGGTATTGATCCAGCGCTAACAATAAAAATTCTTCTCCTATATGCTTCGGTCATCCAGGTGCAACTATCCCTCAAACACACAAACTATATCCATATGACGGTGGGGCCCATAACACCGCATATACATTGACTCACTCATTTATTCCCTGGATTACCTCCGTCCTTAACCTAGGAGAAAAACAGTAAAACGATTCGCTGGAAGGAGACGGGATACCTCTTTTTAACACGACATAATATTTCTCATTGCTTTTAAGGTATTCCGCTCATTGGTCGATGGACCAACTAGTAGGAATCAGTTGATGGTGATTAAGACCAGCTCAATCACAATGAACCTTTTAACATTTTACATTAATCATTGAGCTAAAGAACCACTGAGTGATTTGTCTAAAGAATAATAAAGTTTATATAAAGTTTTAGAAACAAAATAAGTTTTAGGTTTATTATTCAGATTATTACCTTTATCATCATTAAGAATAAATTGAAATTGCAATGCATACCTATTAGATGGAAGAATAAAGTTCGTCACAGCAAGAACTCCCAAAGGATCTATGTATCTGTTTCTGGAAAACAGGCCTTCTCGTTCCTTTCCCTTTCATTAATTAAAGCATAAAGTCTAATGGTTCTAATTGAAAAATCTATTAAGAATAAAAAGGTTCTTCAGAAACAGCATCTTACGCTCAATCAAAAATATAAAATAGCATCAGCAGCCTCAGCTCGTCAGCAGCAGCAACTCCATACGCAGCTATCAGCAGCCAAAAACAGCAAAAAGCAGCTAACCCCCTCCCCTCAAGAGTAGGTCTTCTTATACCCTAATTCTAGCTTACTAAATAAAAATGTTGCATCTTTATGGCGAGATTCTCTCTAATTGGTCCATTCGAGTCCATATACATCTTTTATCAAACTTCCTTGTTCTAACCAGTTCTTTGTGGAATGTCCATGCTTGCATCGTTTCCCACAGTTCGTGACATTGCTCATCCGTTTCGATCAGTCCAACTTTCCGATACATTTTAGGTGCAACAGTTCCTTTGTCCCATTTATTCTTTTGACTTCTCATGCTTCTTGCTGACCCATCTTGGCACACATTTACTCAGTAAGGTCACAATAGCCTTGACCAGACTTTCATCCTAGGCTCTTTGAACGATCACGTGGTCACTCTTGTTCACGTCCTTTCTCCTTGTCTACATTTCCTTTCGCGCACGCTTATTCTAGCTCATGGCGGCCATCTTATATCGCTGCTCAACAGGCCTAAGCGCACTATTTATAAAGATAAACAAAATATGGTTAAAATAAAGAATATAAACCCTTTCGTTTCCCTCCCGTCATTCTATGTACCCCAATTAGATATTACCTAGCAAAAAGCAACATATAAAGCCGTCCCTTACTTACCATCGCTTTATTTTGCCACTACACGTTTTATTTTCAAAGCACAAATCATGCATTTTATTATTCTATTAGTACGCAAATATTAGATTATGTTAGCCACGTCAACAATTATAAGTAAATTAATTTGCACACAAAATAGCGTGTTACCTTTAACCCTTCACATGTAACATACATTGTTGGTTATTTACTTAAACGAACTTGTTTGTTAATTATTTTACGTAAATTATTAGGAGGTTAAATTTTTTCTCTTACCCTGCTCCATCAACTCCCCCCTTTGGTGATTTTTAATATCACCACAAAAACCCAAGTTACACAATTCTATCAGACAGCATATTTCTTGATCCGTTTTGTTTTTGTTAGTTTACACATCTGTATCCCTTTCAACTTGTCTCTTTGTCTTCTTGTACATATTCTCTTTTATCTCTTCTAGCTCTATTTCACCCATTTCTCTCTCTCTCTCTCTCTCTCCTTGTTTATCTTGTTTTCTTTTTCTATTTTATTCTGTCTTCTTCTTTTCTTTATACATGTAATTACAAGCTTCAGCACTAAAATTATTATGACTATCATGGTTGCTATTATTATGACTTTCCCTATTATTAATCCACTCATTCTAGTAAACCAATTTATTACTGAAGAAAACCCTTTACCAAGTTTTCCAAACGCACTTTCAACCCTCCAGTTGAACAAGTTCTTTGTGCAAACTTGTAATATTCTTTATATACTTTTGTATATTTTCACTTTTATCTGGAATGTAAGTGCAACAATGTTGGACTTTCAGCATTCCACAGACTCCACCTTCTTTTGCCAAAAGAATGTCAAGGGCAAGTCGATTTTGCATTACCATAGCTCTCATGGCAACCATCTCTGTATTTACCATCAAGAACCCTCCAGCAGTATCTGTAGATAAACGATCTACCACTGTGGATAACTTCCGAATTTTACATGCATTCAAAGATATTCCCACTGCTGGTATCAATGCACCAAAAATATCACCTACTATTTCTGAAAAACTTTCCCTTTTTCTACGTGTAAAGGTATTTACCATTTCATGTGTTCCTTTTTCTGTTCTATCCATATGAAAAATCTTTGGAAAGACCAGGCCTAAATAACATGACCCATACCAATGGTCCGGCAACCTGTAATAAGCCCTATTACCGCAAACATAATAGATCCCTGGAAATATTGGATCTTTTCCCCCTTTGAATCCCCATCCGCCTAAAATTTGATAATTGTCATGGCAATCACTGGAACCCACGAAATAATTGTCATATCTTTTTCTATTTCTTCTAATGCACAACCTTCCCTGTTGGGGCCAATCCAGAGTCATAGCTGCATTTGACTTTTTCTTGTCATGATTGTCTTCCTCAAACGCCCAAAGAAGTGTTTTTGTCTCTTCTATCACTTTTCTTTGAAATTTCGTTCTTCTTTCCTCAACCATCTCTAAAAATACCTTTTCTTCCTTCTTCAACTCACAGGTAAGGTTGTTTTTAACTATATCATCTAATGTTAAAATCTTATTTTCTATGAAAAATTCACCAAACGTTTTTCCCTCTTTCACTTTGTTTAGTTCAGGAACTATAGAAATTTTTGCAAAAATCTTATCTATATCAGTATAATAATATTCTAATCTTCCTGTCTTATAAAATAAACTTGCTAAAACACTACATGTTATTCCATACGTCAAAGGAAGGTGATGATAGGTCACACCTTCTGCTACAGACGCAGGCAATTGCATACAAACATAACAATCTCTTACATCCATTGTTTCTACATACTCATATAATAATTTTGTAAAAACATTCTTTGAAAAATCTGTTATTGATTTGTCTTTATGTAATTCTGCACTACTTTTTAATACAGCTGTTTCTTGAATGTTAGCTCCCTTTTCTTTCTCTGTGTGATTAGACGTTTCTTCTACAGCTAAACTAATTGGAATAGTTATTGCTAAAACCACTCACACTGTCATTAATAATCCTGTACAAAAGAAGCACATCTTACACCATCTGCTTAAAAACTCACATCTACATTTTCTATCTCTATTATCCTCCATTTTGTTTTATAACCTATTTATTTATTTACAAGAAAATTGTGTCACCACACCTCAGAAATGACTTCTTAGCCACCCTGCACTCCAATTTTGTCTTCGTTTGGTACTTTCTTTTAATTCTTTTCAGAATTCTTTCTCTGTCACATCCAGTATTTTGTCAATTCCGGTAGAAATTCGTTTAATTTCTTCAAGTTTGTAGCACTTCACCTTCACCCATTAGGTTTCTTTGTTCTGGGTTCTAGTGAGTGTTCCCTTCTTCTTTGATATCAGTCAAAGCAAGGTACAACCATTCAGGCGATTTATACTTCAGATTTACTTTCTTTACTCTTTTCGTTTTCTGCAATTGTTTTCCACCTTGTTTGTCTTGCTCTTTTTGACTTGTTATTTCATTCACTTGTTCAGCACTTTTTCCATCTAGCCTTATGATCCTGTATCTTAGTTTTCTTACTTCGTTGGGCCAATTGTCTCCTTTTCTTGGCCTTTTTGCCTCACTTTCTTTTTCCTCTCTTTCTGTTTTCCAAGTTCTTTTCCTTGACTCTAGTTTTTGTTTTCTTTCTTCTCCACTTTCTTCAGACTCTGTTTCCGTTCTTTCTTTATTGTCTCTTATTTTGAATTTTATAATTTCACTTTCTTCCTCTATTTGTGGTTCTTTTCTTATTTTCCTTCGTTCACCTACTTCTGTCCCTCCTCGGTGTTCTTCCGTATTTGTGTTAATTTCTCTATCTGCTTCAAAATTTCCCTGTTCTTTTGTTTGGCTATCTGTCCCTATTGCTCCTCGGGGATCTTCCGATTTTTCTAACTTTTTGTTTGAAACTCTCCCTTCTTCATCTATTAATATTATCTCCGAAGGATTTTTACCACAACTTGTACTTGGTCGCTCACTGTTATTGTCTTCGTGCTCAGTTTCTTCTCTTATGCTTTCAAATTTCCAATTTCTTTTCAGATTTTCCTCACAATCTGAATGATCTGTATCAGATTCTGAACTGGTGTCTGATATTTCCAGATGTCGACTCACATGTCGATCTTCAAGTTCTGGAACTTCAGCTATTTCCTCTACTCCTTCTGTCGTTGCACTTGTAGTTGGGTCTTCCAGATGTCGACTTACAGGTCAATCTTCAGATTCTGGCACCCAATTCGTTTCTTCTTCCGCTTCCGATGCTGAACTGTTATCCAACACTTCCAGATGTCGACTCACATGTCGATCTTCAGGTTCTGGAACTCTGATGGTGTGACTGGCATGTATCCAGTTTTTCACTCCTGCACATTTGACTGCAGTGGTTGTCACCAATATCACCTGTCACAGTTCGTCCCAGCGAGGAACCAAACAGTTTCTTCTTCTATGGACTTTTATGCGGACCCAATCTCCTGGATTCAAATCGTGAGCTGGTTTTCTTTCAAGAGTGGTCGCATCCGGTCCAACCTGATGAAACACAGAACGCACCACATCAGCCAATCCTTTGCAATAATCCAGCACCAGATCATCAGTTATAGTGAGTAGTTTGTTGACAGGTACATGTGCTTGTCTCATTGCTCGTCCCATAATTATCTCATGGGGACTGAGTCCAGTTTTCCTTTCCGGAATACTTCTGATTGTCATTAAAACTAATGGCAAGGCATCTGGCCATTTGAGTCCTGTGGCTTGACACATTTTTCCTAGCCTGTTCTTAATTGTTCCATTCACTTGCTCTACTATCCCAGAAGCCTCTGGTCTGTATGCACAATGCAGTTTCTGTTTAATGCTAAGTGCTTCACAAATCAGTTGAACTAATTCGTTTTGGAAATGTGGTCCTCTATCTGTTTCAATCGTGACTGGAAAACCATACCTTGGAATGAATTCTCGCAGCATGAGTTTTGCTACCGTTATTCCATCATTCCTTCTGGTCGGGTATGCTTCCACCCAACGGGAAAACAAACAGACGACTACAAGGACATACCTTAATCTGTTGCTCGGGGGCATTTCTATGAAATCCATTTGCATTCTAGTGAACGGACCTCCTTCTCGTCCTATTGTTCCTAGACTCACTACTGTCTTCCTTCCTGGATTTAACTGTTGACAAATAAGACATCTTTGACAAAGACTCTCAGCTATGGCTCTGAATTTTGGATTATACCATGTTTGTCTAAAAAGTCTGATCATTGAATCTCTCCCAATATGGGCTTGTCCATGGTACATCCGTGCCATGTCAGAAATCATGCTATCAGGCATAACTGGTCTTTCATCTCTGTAAACCCAAACATCATTTTCTTCATGTTTTCTACATCCTGCTTTTATCCATGTATCTTTTTCCTCATCATCTGCTGCTTCCTGTAACTGTCTCACTTCATCCCACGTCTCAACAGGGTTAGTAAAAAGCAAAGGACATGAAATATGCTCTCTTTCTCGGTTCCTGTTCAAAGCGACCACATTCTTTGCACAATACTGTGCAATTTCATCAGCATACTTATTGCCGACAGTTATGTAGTCTTCCCCATTTTTATGTGCATTGCACTTCACGACAGCAATCTGTTTAGGCAGCTGTATCGCCTCAAGCAACTTTTTCACAAAATCTCCATTTCTAATTGGCGTTCCTGCAGACGTCAAGAAACCTCTTTGTGACCAAATCTGACCAAAATCGTGCACAACCCCAAAACCGTATTGGCTATCTGTCACAATTGTAACCCATACATTTCTTCCCAACTTGCAGGCTTGAATCAGAGCTATTAGTTCTGCGACTTGGGCAGACCGTATCCCTTTCAGACAAGATGCTTCCATTACAGTTGCTACTGTGCAAACTGCATATGCTGCACTTAGAACTCCATCATCTGTTCTCAAGCATGAGCCATCCACAAACAGAATATAATCTGATTCTTTCAAGGGCTCATCTATTATATATCCCATCACTATGCCTTCACTCTGTTCCAGACTCACACAAGTAGCAGCAACTGCTTTCAAACATCCAGGCAACGCTTTCGCTACAGGGTCTAAAACAGCTGAAAAATATGCAATGGGTCTTTTCATAGTTCCATGTCTCTGTACCAAGACTGAAAACGCACATCCATCTCTTTCACTGCAATACAACTCAAAATCTTTCTCATAGTCAGGCATTCCCAATGCTGGAGCCTCACACAATTTCTTCTTCAGCTCTCTGAATGCTTTCATTTCCTCATCATTCATTTCAAAAGGATCTTTAACATCCTTCTTAGTTAGTTTTTGCAACGGTTTGGCAATCAAAGAAAAACCACTTATCCATTGTCGACAATATCCAACCGTTCCCAGAAACATTCTTACCTCTCTTTGCGTCATTGGAGCTCTCATTCCTTGAATCATCTTTATTCTCTCAGTCGTTACCTTTCGCACTCCTTTCTCAATTTTATGCCCTAAATATTGGACTTCTTGTTGACAAAACTGCAATTTTGATGGGGACACCTTATGTCCTCTTTTGGCTAAATGATTCAGCAAAGCAATTGTATCATTGACACATGCTTCCTTCGTTTTTGATGCCACCAGTAGGTCATCAATATACTGAACCATCACTGACTTTTCTGGCATTTTTAAATCTTCCAAGGATTTCTTTAAAATCTGATTAAAGATTGAGGGACTTTCTGTGTACCCTTGAGGAATTCGGCACCATGCCAAAATACGCTCTCCGAACCTGAACGCAAACAATGGCTGGCTATCTGGATGCAATGGAATAGAGAAAAATGCATGGCATAAATAAATTACTGTGTACCATTCTGCTTCACGTGGAATCTGGTATAGAATCACAGCAGGGTTCGGTACTATTGGGCAACAAGGCACAACAATTTTGTTTACCTTCCTCAAATCCTGTACAATTCTATATGTTACGTTTGGCTTTTTCAGTCCCATTATTGGCGAATTACATGGACTGCTCATGATTTCTTTTAGAATCCCTTGTTCAACCATTTTATTTATTACTGGCGTTATTCCTTCAATTATTTCTGGTGTCAATTTATACTGGGGCGTATTTGGGTAACTCGTTCCCTCTTTTACGGAGATTCTAACAGGGTCCACTCCTTTCATTAACCCTATATCTTCTCCTGTAAAGTCCCACACTTCCTCTTTCACTGTCTCTTTCAGTTCAATTGGGATTTTCTCTGCATCAAATACAGGAAACAAATCATTTACCTCTGGTTCTAAATTTACCATTGTCATTTTATACAGTACATCTTCATCTGGGGTCTGAAATGCAATTCCATCTGGAGTACAATAGATAGTGCAATTCATTTTGCACAATAGATCGCGTCCTAATAGGTTCACAGGACTGCAATCACACACCACAAATCGGTGCATTTCGCTAAATGGACCAATCTTTACCTCCACTAATTTAGTAAGAGGCGTCTTAATCTGCTGATTCAATACTCCAACTACTTGGATATGTTCACCTGAGAGAGGAAGGTTTGGAATTTCCACTGACCTAACAGTAGAACGGGTAGCTCCAGTGTCCACAAGGAATGTTACATTTGCACCATTCACTTCTCCATCCACAAATGGACCTGCTTGATCTACCTCTAGAGTTGCACCAAGCACGCACTCTTCCCCCTCTCCTAGTCACCGTCAGAGGCTTTCATTCATCTCATCATCATCCTGTCGTAACCAATATTGAGAAATGGCAGTTGCACGTGGCAACTGTGTTACAAGGCTCTCCTCCGTAGAATCCTGTTTCTGCACTGAATTTCTGTTGGTTAACACTCTTGGGAAGTGGTGGTTGTGGCACCTGACTCTGTGGAGTAACTACCTCACTCTGCACCTGTGGATTTAATGATTGATTTTCCGCATTAAGTTTTGGAGGAAATTTACACTCGTTTCTCCAATGCTCTAGCTTTCCGCAGTTGTGGCATGGCCACTTTTTCTTTGCCTCATCTATGCTCATTTGTCCTTTTCCTTTGCCTATATTTGGTCTAAACCTAGCCTGTCCTGCTTCATTAACTGTATTACTCAATTGAGCTTCTTGCTTCTCTGCAACTTTCACCTGTGCCCACATAGCTTTCTCTTTCAATTTACGCTGTCTACTCTCAATATCATCACTACAATACTTAGCATATCTCAAAACCTCATCGACTGTACTATTCTGCCAACAAATCATATGCTGCTTAATCATTTCACCTATCTCCGGTTTCAACCCATACACAAATCTATATACAAAATGACTCATATCCTTCTCATTTAGTGTCTCATAGCCACTATACTGTTTGAAAACTAACAATAGCCTCTCATAATAAGCATGCACTGATTCTTTACTTTCCTGCGTGGTTCTGTCTATCTTTACCCAATCCGTTTCTTTAGGTGGAATCTTATTCTTCAAAAAGGTAATTACTTGATCGTACTTCCTCATCACTTCTGGTCCTGGCGCTCCTGTTTTAGCATCCCTTGGATATTCTACAGTTGGCCAATCAATAGTAATCTTACATTCTGTCCACAAATCAGCTGGTACTACTATATCAAACAATCCATCCAAGTCTATCCACAACACCTTTGAAACTTTAACAAATCTCTCCACTTGTCTGTACCATTCTACTGGCTTCTCTCTCAACTTTGGGAAATCATTTGTACATGACAGTATATCCTGTCTAGACCATGGAACATGCACATAACTACCTCCTGGAGTTTCTCTCATCGGGTACTCCCTTACAATTGGTTCCTTATCTGTTACTGCAAAAGCCAAAGATGCTTTATCTGTTACTTTCTCATTCTTTTTCGTCCATCTACTTCTCCATCTATCCACATCACCCCATTTCCTCAGCAAAACAATCAATTCTTTTATTTGGGTCAATCGTCCTGATGTGTTCAGATTCTCTATATCTCTCTCACAAAAATCTACTCTATATGGTTTCTGCAACGTTCTCACTTTTACAAATTCTACTCCTAGTTCACTCGCTATCTCTTCTAATTTGTCATGTAAATTTCTAGCTCTCCATGTAATACTCTTGCACAAAAACATAATCTCGTCATCCTGATAATTTTTCAATTTTTCTGTACCAATCGTTCCTAAAATTAATTCTTCCATTTCTATTTTTAACCTAATTACATCTAATGGTTTTACTTCTGTCTCTTTTGTTTTTAGCGTTTGCATCCATTCATTTAACTCATCTGGAGTTGGACCTACAGGTGTACTATTTAATTCTATCCAATTGCTACTCCTTTCTGGTGTCTCTGATGCAGACTCCGTTACCATAGGTATTCTCCTGAACTCATTCTCATTTATCGTCAAATTTGTAGGTGGGCTTGGTCTATAGGTACTAACCAAATGGTGTGCACCTTCATTGTCCAGTTCCATCCCTTCTCTCCTTCTTTGCAAATGTGAATTCATGGGAATCACTAAAGAACGTTCATCAATGTTCTGATTTTCAAAAACTGGCATTACTGGACCTATCGTTACTGGTACAGTTACAGCTTCCATATTCTTTGTTAATTCTCTTATCTTTTCAGTCAATTCTCTTGTGGTTTTTGCTAATTTGGTTGTATTGTCACTTTCTATCTCCTCATTTTGTATAGTTTCAATTGATCTTGTGACCTATTTATCTCATTTCTTCGTTCGAGAATTTTATTCCTCCCAGTTTCCATTGGCGGTGCATTAGGTGTCACCACCGCAGAAGTCTGTTGGTATGGAGGTGGGTTTCTGTTTAAAATATCTTCCAGCAATTCATCTTCCGTCTCACTACCACCATACCCATACTTTTCCATAACCACATGTTTCTTTTTCTCTGTACACTTTCTCTTTGCTTCTTCCTCAACTGTAAAAGCTGTAAACAAACCTCCTGTCATATTAGCACATCTCCAACGCTTTATTCTGTCCTCATGATTTACTCCCCATAACCTTCCAGGCACAAATTCATGATTCTTTAATCCTCTGAATCTCTCTCGTTCATACATCTCATCTTCCCATTAAAGCTTCAAACTGTGTCGGTCTAGGTTTAGGTTCTAACATTGCCATCTTCTCTCTCAAATTCCGAAGTACAGCTACACTAAATGAACCATTCTCAGGAAAAGCCAATACTCCATCATTCTTAGTATATTTTGTCCAATTTTCTAACCATATGCAAGTATGATATCCGTACTTCAGCATCATATGCGAAGCTGGTGATTTCGGTGGAGGAATTACTTGTCCCTCTCTAGTCACTACCTTTTTGTCTTTCTTAAAGAAGTTCTTAACTTTCGACATCCACGACGTTTTTTCTCTACCATACTCATAATAAGACATGATTTACAATCGCTTTCTCTCCTCAAAAGATCCGCAATTCAACACTGTTCTCTATGCGTTATTCCAACCAATCCTAGCGCGACTCACACCAACACTCCAATCATAAACTTCCACGTCACTATTCTATCCGTCCAATCCTAGCGCGACTCACACCAACACTCCAATCAGAGCGGTTTCTGTCTACAGCGCACTGTCCAATCCTAGCGCGGCTTTTGTCTACGTCAGTTCTGCTCCTGTTTCTGTATGACTAGCGCACTGTCCAATCCCAGCGCGGTTTTTCTTCTACGTCAGTTCTGCTCCTGACCCCTCCTTTACAAAATTTATCGGCAATTTTTTTTTCAACAGTTCTTCGTTAGTTACAATATTTAAAACACATTTCCATTGTCTGATTCGCTAAACCAAAGAAATAGCTTTGTCCATTTACACAAGAATTCTGTATTTTCCAGTAGGCAGCGCTTACCTCTACCCTACCACAGAATTTTCTGTTTCGCCGATAAAGTAGCACTTCCCTCTACCTTACCCTTCTTTCAAGCAAGCGGTAAACCCGTTTCTCTGGGGATAAAACACATGTGGAGACTATACTGCTCCTGAGAATTAAGGCCAGAGTTTCACAAGAAAACCGGTCGCTATTTCACTCACACACCTTTTATACGGAAAATGTCCCTATCATAACACAACCTGTGTTATTACCAATATGAACTCAGACAACGCACTATTCCATGTGACTTCTCTTGCCACACGTGTTCCACTTCCTACTTCCCGGAAGCGTGAAAACTTTGACTTACATATAACATAACGCGACTCAACATAAAGTGTTAGACATGAAATAATCAATAATCATTAATCACCAAACTAATCTATAGTAACCATAACTCTGCTACCAAGAAATCTGATCCAGCGCTAACAATAAAAATTCTTCTCCTATATGCTTCGGTCATCCAGGTGCAACTATCCCTCAAACACACAAACTATATCCATATGACGGTGGGGCCCATAACACCGCATATACATTCACTCACTCATTTATTCCCTGGATTACCTCCGTCCTTAACCTAGGAGAAAAACAGTAAAACGATTCGCTGGAAGGAGACGGGATACCTCTTTTTAACACGACATAATATTTCTCATTGCTTTTAAGGTATTCCGCTCATTGGTCGATGGACCAACTAGTAGGAATCAGTTGATGGTGATTAAGACCAGCTCAATCACAATGAACCTTTTAACATTTTACATTAATCATTGAGCTAAAGAACCACTGAGTGATTTGTCTAAAGAATAATAAAGTTTATATAAAGTTTTAGAAACAAAATAAGTTTTAGGTTTATTATTCAGATTATTACCTTTATCATCATTAAGAATAAATTGAAATTGCAATGCATACCTATTAGATGGAAGAATAAAGTTCGTCACAGCAAGAACTCCCAAAGGATCTATGTATCTGTTTCTGGAAAACAGGCCTTCTCGTTCCTTTCCCTTTCATTAATTAAAGCATAAAGTCTAATGGTTCTAATTGAAAAATCTATTAAGAATAAAAAGGTTCTTCAGAAACAGCATCTTACGCTCAATCAAAAATATAAAATAGCATCAGCAGCCTCAGCTCGTCAGCAGCAGCAACTCCATACGCAGCTAACAGCAGCCAAAAACAGCAAAAAGCAGCTAACCCCCTCCCCTCAAGAGTAGGTCTTCTTATACCCTAATTCTAGCTTACTAAATAAAAATGTTGCATCTTTATGGCGAGATTCTCTCTAATTGGTCCATTCGAGTCCATATACATCTTTTATCAAACTTCCTTGTTCTAACCAGTTCTTTGTGGAATGTCCATGCTTGCATCGTTTCCCACAGTTCGTGACATTGCTCATCCGTTTCGATCAGTCCAACTTTCCGATACATTTTAGGTGCAACAGTTCCTTTGTCCCATTTATTCTTTTGACTTCTCATGCTTCTTGCTGACCCATCTTGGCACACATTTACTCAGTAAGGTCACAATAGCCTTGACCAGACTTTCATCCTAGGCTCTTTGAACGATCACGTGGTCACTCTTGTTCACGTCCTTTCTCCTTGTCTACATTTCCTTTCGCGCACGCTTATTCTAGCTCATGGCGGCCATCTTATATCGCTGCTCAACAGGCCTAAGCGCACTATTTATAAAAATAAACAAAATATGGTTAAAATAAAGAATATAAACCCTTTCGTTTCCCTCCCGTCATTCTATGTACCCCAATTAGATATTACCTAGCAAAAAGCAACATATAAAGCCGTCCCTTACTTACCATCGCTTTATTTTTCCACTACACGTTTTATTTTCAAAGCACAAATCATGCATTTTATTATTCTATTAGTACGCAAATATTAGATTATGTTAGCCACGTCAACAATTATAAGTAAATTAATTTGCACACAAAATAGCGTGTTACCTTTAACCCTTCACATGTAACATACATTGTTGGTTATTTACTTAAACGAACTTGTTTGTTAATTATTTTACGTAAATTATTAGGAGGTTAATTTTTTTCTCTTACCCTGCTCCATCAACTCCCCCCTTTGGTGATTTTTAATATCACCACAAAAACCCAAGTTACACAATTCTATCAGACAGCATATTTCTTGATCCGTTTTGTTTTTGTTAGTTTACACATCTGTATCCCTTTCAACTTGTCTCTTTGTCTTCTTGTACATATTCTCTTTTATCTCTTCTAGCTCTATTTCACCCATTTCTCTCTCTCTCTCTCTCTCTCTCTCCTTGTTTATCTTGTTTTCTTTCTATTTTATTCTGTCTTCTTCTTTTCTTTATACATGTAATTACAAGCTTCAGCACTAAAATTATTATGACTATCATGGTTGCTATTATTATGACTTTCCCTATTATTAATCCACTCATTCTAGTAAACCAATTTATTACTGAAGAAAACCCTTTACCAAGTTTTCCAAACGCACTTTCAACCTCCAGTTGAACAAGTTCTTTGTGCAAACTTGTAATATTCTTTATATACTTTTGTATATTTTCACTTTTATCTGGAATGTAAGTGCAACAATGTTGGACTTTCAGCATTCCACAGACTCCACCTTCTTTTGCCAAAAGAATGTCAAGGGCAAGTCGATTTTGCATTACCATAGCTCTCATGGCAACCATCTCTGTATTTACCATCAAGAACCCTCCAGCAGTATCTGTAGATAAACGATCTACCACTGTGGATAACTTCCGAATTTTACATGCATTCAAAGATATTCCCACTGCTGGTATCAATGCACCAAAAATATCACCTACTATTTCTGAAAAACTTTTCCTTTTTCTACGTGTAAAGGTATTTACCATTTCGTGTGTTCCTTTTTCTGTTCTATCCATATGAAAAATCTTTGGAAAGACCAGGCCTAAATAACATGACCCATACCAATGGTCCGGCAACCTGTAATAAGCCCTATTACCGCAAACATAATAGATCCCTGGAAATATTGGATCTTTTCCCCCTTTGAATCCCCATCCGCCTAAAATTTGATAATTGTCATGGCAATCACTGGAACCCACGAAATAATTGTCATATCTTTTTCTATTTCTTCTAATGCACAACCTTCCCTGTTGGGGCCAATCCAGAGTCATAGCTGCATTTGACTTTTTCTTGTCATGATTGTCTTCCTCAAACGCCCAAAGAAGTGTTTTTGTCTCTTCTATCACTTTTCTTTGAAATTTCGTTCTTCTTTCCTCAACCATCTCTAAAAATACCTTTTCTTCCTTCTTCAACTCACAGGTAAGGTTGTTTTTAACTATATCATCTAATGTTAAAATCTTATTTTCTATGAAAAATTCACCAAACGTTTTTCCCTCTTTCACTTTGTTTAGTTCAGGAACTATAGAAATTTTTGCAAAAATCTTATCTATATCAGTATAATAATATTCTAATCTTCCTGTCTTATAAAATAAACTTGCTAAAACACTACATGTTATTCCATACGTCAAAGGAAGGTGATGATAGGTCACACCTTCTGCTACAGACGCAGGCAATTGCATACAAACATAACAATCTCTTACATCCATTGTTTCTACATACTCATATAATAATTTTGTAAAAACATTCTTTGAAAAATCTGTTATTGATTTGTCTTTATGTAATTCTGCACTACTTTTTAATACAGCTGTTTCTTGAATGTTAGCTCCCTTTTCTTTCTCTGTGTGATTAGACGTTTCTTCTACAGCTAAACTAATTGGAATAGTTATTGCTAAAACCACCCACACTGTCATTAATAATCCTGTACAAAAGAAGCACATCTTACACCATCTGCTTAAAAACTCACATCTACATTTTCTATCTCTATTATCCTCCATTTTGTTTTATAACCTATTTATTTATTTACAAGAAAATTGTGTCACCACACCTCAGAAATGACTTCTTAGCCACCCTGCACTCCAATTTTGTCTTCGTTTGGTACTTTCTTTTAATTCTTTTCAGAATTCTTTCTCTGTCACATCCAGTATTTTGTCAATTCCGGTAGAAATTCGTTTAATTTCTTCAAGTTTGTAGCACTTCACCTTCACCCATTAGGTTTCTTTGTTCTGGGTTCTAGTGAGTGTTCCCTTCTTCTTTGATATCAGTCAAAGCAAGGTACAACCATTCAGGCGATTTATACTTCAGATTTACTTTCTTTACTCTTTTCGTTTTCTGCAATTGTTTTCCACCTTGTTTGTCTTGCTCTTTTTGACTTGTTATTTCATTCACTTGTTCAGCACTTTTTCCATCTAGCCTTATGATCCTGTATCTTAGTTTTCTTACTTCGTTGGGCCAATTGTCTCCTTTTCTTGGCCTTTTTGCCTCACTTTCTTTTTCCTCTCTTTCTGTTTTCCAAGTTCTTTTCCTTGACTCTAGTTTTTGTTTTCTTTCTTCTCCACTTTCTTCAGACTCTGTTTCCGTTCTTTCTTTATTGTCTCTTATTTTGAATTTTATAATTTCACTTTCTTCCTCTATTTGTGGTTCTTTTCTTATTTTCCTTCGTTCACCTACTTCTGTCCCTCCTCGGTGTTCTTCCGTATTTGTGTTAATTTCTCTATCTGCTTCAAAATTTCCCTGTTCTTTTGTTTGGCTATCTGTCCCTATTGCTCCTCGGGGATCTTCCGATTTTTCTAACTTTTTGTTTGAAACTCTCCCTTCTTCATCTATTAATATTATCTCCGAAGGATTTTTACCACAACTTGTACTTGGTCGCTCACTGTTATTGTCTTCGTGCTCAGTTTCTTCTCTTATGCTTTCAAATTTCCAATTTCTTTTCAGATTTTCCTCACAATCTGAATGATCTGTATCAGATTCTGAACTGGTGTCTGATATTTCCAGATGTCGACTCACATGTCGATCTTCAAGTTCTGGAACTTCAGCTATTTCCTCTACTCCTTCTGTCGTTGCACTTGTAGTTGGGTCTTCCAGATGTCGACTTACAGGTCAATCTTCAGATTCTGGCACCCAATTCGTTTCTTCTTCCGCTTCCGATGCTGAACTGTTATCCAACACTTCCAGATGTCGACTCACATGTCGATCTTCAGGTTCTGGAACTCTGATGGTGTGACTGGCATGTATCCAGTTTTTCACTCCTGCACATTTGACTGCAGTGGTTGTCACCAATATCACCTGTCACAGTTCGTCCCAGCGAGGAACCAAACAGTTTCTTCTTCTATGGACTTTTATGCGGACCCAATCTCCTGGATTCAAATCGTGAGCTGGTTTTCTTTCAAGAGTGGTCGCATCCGGTCCAACCTGATGAAACACAGAACGCACCACATCAGCCAATCCTTTGCAATAATCCAGCACCAGATCATCAGTTATAGTGAGTAGTTTGTTGACAGGTACATGTGCTTGTCTCATTGCTCGTCCCATAATTATCTCATGGGGACTGAGTCCAGTTTTCCTTTCCGGAATACTTCTGATTGTCATTAAAACTAATGGCAAGGCATCTGGCCATTTGAGTCCTGTGGCTTGACACATTTTTCCTAGCCTGTTCTTAATTGTTCCATTCACTTGCTCTACTATCCCAGAAGCCTCTGGTCTGTATGCACAATGCAGTTTCTGTTTAATGCTAAGTGCTTCACAAATCAGTTGAACTAATTCGTTTTGGAAATGTGGTCCTCTATCTGTTTCAATCGTGACTGGAAAACCATACCTTGGAATTAATTCTCGCAGCATGAGTTTTGCTACCGTTATTCCATCATTCCTTCTGGTCGGCTATGCTTCCACCCAACGGGAAAACAAACAGACGACTACAAGGACATACCTTAATCTGTTGCTCGGGGGCATTTCTATGAAATCCATTTGCATTCTAGTGAACGGACCTCCTTCTCGTCCTATTGTTCCTAGACTCACTACTGTCTTCCTTCCTGGATTTAACTGTTGACAAATAAGACATCTTTGACAAAGACTCTCAGCTATGGCTCTGAATTTTGGATTATACCATGTTTGTCTAAAAAGTCTGATCATTGAATCTCTCCCAATATGGGCTTGTCCATGGTACATCCGTGCCATGTCAGAAATCATGCTATCAGGCATAACTGGTCTTTCATCTCTGTAAACCCAAACATCATTTTCTTCATGTTTTCTACATCCTGCTTTTATCCATGTATCTTTTTCCTCATCATCTGCTGCTTCCTGTAACTGTCTCACTTCATCCCACGTCTCAACAGGGTTAGTAAAAAGCAAAGGACATGAAATATGCTCTCTTTCTCGGTTCCTGTTCAAAGCGACCACATTCTTTGCACAATACTGTGCAATTTCATCAGCATACTTATTGCCGACAGTTATGTAGTCTTCCCCATTTTTATGTGCATTGCACTTCACGACAGCAATCTGTTTAGGCAGCTGTATCGCCTCAAGCAACTTTTTCACAAAATCTCCATTTCTAATTGGCGTTCCTGCAGACGTCAAGAAACCTCTTTGTGACCAAATCTGACCAAAATCGTGCACAACTCCAAAACCGTATTGACTATCTGTCACAATTGTAACCCATACATTTCTTCCCAACTTGCAGGCTTGAATCAGAGCTATTAGTTCTGCGACTTGGGCAGACCGTATCCCTTTCAGACAAGATGCTTCCATTACAGTTGCTACTGTGCAAACTGCATATGCTGCACTTAGAACTCCATCATCTGTTCTCAAGCATGAGCCATCCACAAACAGAATATAATCTGATTCTTTCAAGGGCTCATCTATTATATATCCCATCACTATGCCTTCACTCTGTTCCAGATTCACACAAGTAGCAGCAACTGCTTTCAAACATCCAGGCAACGCTTTCGCTACAGGGTCTAAAACAGCTGAAAAATATGCAATGGGTCTTTTCATAGTTCCATGTCTCTGTACCAAGACTGAAAACGCACATCCATCTCTTTCACTGCAATACAACTCAAAATCTTTCTCATAGTCAGGCATTCCCAATGCTGGAGCCTCACACAATTTCTTCTTCAGCTCTCTGAATGCTTTCATTTCCTCATCATTCATTTCAAAAGGATCTTTAACATCCTTCTTAGTTAGTTTTTGCAACGGTTTGGCAATCAAAGAAAAACCACTTATCCATTGTCGACAATATCCAACCATTCCCAGAAACATTCTTACCTCTCTTTGCGTCATTGGAGCTCTCATTCCTTGAATCATCTTTATTCTCTCAGTCGTTACCTTTCGCACTCCTTTCTCAATTTTATGCCCTAAATATTGGACTTCTTGTTGACAAAACTGCAATTTTGATGGGGACACCTTATGTCCTCTTTTGGCTAAATGATTCAGCAAAGCAATTGTATCATTGACACATGCTTCCTTCGTTTTTGATGCCACCAGTAGGTCATCAATATACTGAACCATCACTGACTTTTCTGGCATTTTTAAATCTTCCAAGGATTTCTTTAAAATCTGATTAAAGATTGAGGGACTTTCTGTGTACCCTTGAGGAATTCGGCACCATGCCAAAATACGCTCTCCGAACCTGAACGCAAACAATGGCTGGCTATCTGGATGCAATGGAATAGAGAAAAATGTATGGCATAAATAAATTACTGTGTACCATTCTGCTTCACGTGGAATCTGGTATAGAATCACAGCAGGGTTCGGTACTATTGGGCAACAAGGCACAACAATTTTGTTTACCTTCCTCAAATCCTGTACAATTCTATATGTTCCGTTTGGCTTTTTCAGTCCCATTATTGGCGAATTACATGGACTGCTCATGATTTCTTTTAGAATCCCTTGTTCAACCATTTTATTTATTACTGGCGTTATTCCTTCAATTATTTCTGGTGTCAATTTATACTGGGGCGTATTTGGGTAATTCGTTCCCTCTTTTACGGAGATTCTAACAGGGTCCACTCCTTTCATTAACCCTATATCTTCTCCTGTAAAGTCCCACACTTCCTCTTTCACTGTCTCTTTCAGTTCAATTGGGATTTTCTCTGCATCAAATACAGGAAACAAATCATTTACCTCTGGTTCTAAATTTACCATTGTCATTTTATACAGTACATCTTCATCTGGGGTCTGAAATGCAATTCCATCTGGAGTACAATAGATAGTGCAATTCATTTTGCACAATAGATCGCGTCCTAATAGGTTCACAGGACTGCAATCACACACCACAAATCGGTGCATTTCGCTAAATGGACCAATATTTACCTCCACTAATTTAGTAAGAGGCGTCTTAATCTGCTGATTCGATACTCCAACTACTTGGATATGTTCACCTGAGAGAGGAAGGTTTGGAATTTCCACTGACCTAACAGTAGAACGGGTAGCTCCAGTGTCCACAAGGAATGTTACATTTGCACCATTCACTTCTCCATCCACAAATGGACCTGCTTGATCTACCTCTAGAGTTGCGCCAAGCACGCACTCTTCCCCCTCTCCTAGTCACCGTCAGAGGCTTTCATTCATCTCATCATCATCCTGTCGTAACCAATATTGAGAAATGGCAGCTGCACGTGGCAACTGTGTTACAAGGCTCTCCTCCGTAGAATCCTGTTTCTGCACTGAATTTCTGTTGGTTAACACTCTTGGGAAGTGGTGGTTGTGGCACCTGACTCTGTGGAGTAACTACCTCACTCTGCACCTGTGGATTTAATGATTGATTTTCCGCATTAAGTTTTGGAGGAAATTTACACTCGTTTCTCCAATGCTCTAGCTTTCCGCAGTTGTGGCATGGCCACTTTTTCTTTGCCTCATCTATGCTCATTTGTCCTTTTCCTTTGCCTATATTTGGTCTAAACCTAGCCTGTCCTGCTTCATTAACTGTATTACTCAATTGAGCTTCTTGCTTCTCTGCAACTTTCACCTGTGCCCACATAGCTTTCTCTTTCAATTTACGCTGTCTACTCTCAATATCATCACTACAATACTTAGCATATCTCAAAACCTCATCGACTGTACTATTCTGCCAACAAATCATATGCTGCTTAATCATTTCACCTATCTCCGGTTTCAACCCATACACAAATCTATATACAAAATGACTCATATCCTTCTCATTTAGTGTCTCATAGCCACTATACTGTTTGAAAACTAACAATAGCCTCTCATAATAAGCATGCACTGATTCTTTACTTTCCTGCGTGGTTCTGTCTATCTTTACCCAATCCGTTTCTTTAGGTGGAATCTTATTCTTCAAAAAGGTAATTACTTGATCGTACTTCCTCATCACTTCTGGTCCTGGCGCTCCTGTTTTAGCATCCCTTGGATATTCTACAGTTGGCCAATCAATAGTAATCTTACATTCTGTCCACAAATCAGCTGGTACTACTATATCAAACAATCCATCCAAGTCTATCCACAACACCTTTGAAACTTTAACAAATCTCTCCACTTGTCTGTACCATTCTACTGGCTTCTCTCTCAACTTTGGGAAATCATTTGTACATGACAGTATATCCTGTCTAGACCATGGAACATGCACATAACTACCTCCTGGAGTTTCTCTCATCGGGTACTCCCTTACAATTGGTTCCTTATCTGTTACTGCAAAAGCCAAAGATGCTTTATCTGTTACTTTCTCATTCTTTTTCGTCCATCTACTTCTCCATCTATCCACATCACCCCATTTCCTCAGCAAAACAATCAATTCTTTTATTTGGGTCAATCGTCCTGATGTGTTCAGATTCTCTATATCTCTCTCACAAAAATCTACTCTATATGGTTTCTGCAACGTTCTCACTTTTACAAATTCTACTCCTAGTTCACTCGCTATCTCTTCTAATTTGTCATGTAAATTTCTAGCTCTCCATGTAATACTCTTGCACAAAAACATAATCTCGTCATCCTGATAATTTTTCAATTTTTCTGTACCAATCGTTCCTAAAATCAATTCTTCCATATCTATTTTTAACCTAATTACATCTAATGGTTTTACTTCTGTCTCTTTTGTTTTTAGCGTTTTCATCCATTCATTTAACTCATCGGGAGTTGGACCTACAGGCGTACTATTTAATTCTATCCAATTGCTACTCCTTTCTGGTGTCTCTGATGCAGACTCCGTTACCATAGGTATTCTCCTGAACTCATTCTCATTTATCGTCAAATTTGTAGGTGGGCTTGGTCTATAGGTACTAACCAAATGGTGTGCACCTTCATTGTCCAGTTCCATCCCTTCTCTCCTTCTTTGCAAATGTGAATTCATGGGAATCACTAAAGAACGTTCATCAATGTTCTGATTTTCAAAAACTGGCATTACTGGACCTATTGTTACTGGTACAGTTACAGCTTCCATATTCTTTGTTAATTCTCTTATCTTTTCAGTCAATTCTCTTGTGGTTTTTGCTAATTTGGTTGTATTGTCACTTTCTATCTCCTCATTTTGTATAGTTTCAATTGATCTTGTGACCTATTTATCTCATTTCTTCGTTCGGGAATTTTATTCCTCCCAGTTTCCATTGGCGGTGCATTAGGTGTCACCACCGCAGAAGTCTGTTGGTATGGAGGTGGGTTTCTGTTTAAAATATCTTCCAGCAATTCATCTTCCGTCTCACTACCACCATACCCATACTCCATAACCACATGTTTCTTTTTCTCTGTACACTTTCTCTTTGCTTCTTCCTCAACTGTAAAAGCTGTAAACAAACCTCCTGTCATATTAGCACATCTCCAACGCTTTATTCTGTCCTCATGATTTACTCCCCATAACCTTCCAGGCACAAATTCATGATTCTTTAATCCTCTGAATCTCTCTCGTTCATACATCTCATCTTCCCATTAAAGCTTCAAACTGTGTCGGTCTAGGTTTAGGTTCTAACATTGCCATCTTCTCTCTCAAATTCCGAAGTACAGCTACACTAAATGAACCTTTCTCAGGAAAAGCCAATACTCCATCATTCTTAGTATATTTTGTCCAATTTTCTAACCATATGCAAGTATGATATCCGTACTTCAGCATCATATGCGAAGCTGGTGATTTCGGTGGAGGAATTACTTGTCCCTCTCTAGTCACTACCTTTTTGTCTTTCTTAAAAAAGTTCTTAACTTTCGACATCCACGACGTTTTTTCTCTGCCATACTCATAATAAGACATGATTTACAATCGCTTTCTCTCCTCAAAAGATCCGCAATTCAACACTGTTCTCTATGCGTTATTCCAACCAATCCTAGCGCGACTCACACCAACACTCCAATCATAAACTTCCACGTCACTATTCTATCCGTCCAATCCTAGCGCGACTCACACCAACACTCCAATCAGAGCGGTTTCTGTCTACAGCGCACTGTCCAATCCTAGCGCGGCTTTTGTCTACGTCAGTTCTGCTCCTGTTTCTGTATGACTAGCGCACTGTCCAATCCCAGCGCGGTTTTTCTTCTACGTCAGTTCTGCTCCTGACCCCTCCTTTACAAAATTTATCGGCAATTTTTTTTTCAACAGTTCTTCGTTAGTTACAATATTTAAAACACATTTCCATTGTCTGATTCGCTAAACCAAAGAAATAGCTTTGTCCATTTACACAAGAATTCTGTATTTTCCAGTAGGCAGCGCTTACCTCTACCCTACCACAGAATTTTCTGTTTCGCCGATAAAGTAGCACTTCCCTCTACCTTACCCTTCTTTCAAGCAAGCGGTAAACCCGTTTCTCTGGGGATAAAACACATGTGGAGACTATACTGCTCCTGAGAATTAAGGCCAGAGTTTCACAAGAAAACCGGTCGCTATTTCACTCACACACCTTTTATACGGAAAATGTCCCTATCATAACACAACCTGTGTTATTACCAATATGAACTCAGACAACGCACTATTCCATGTGACTTCTCTTGCCACACGTGTTCCACTTCCTACTTCCCGGAAGCGTGAAAACTTTGACTTACATATAACATAACGCGACTCAACATAAAGTGTTAGACATGAAATAATCAATAATCAATAATCATTAATCACCAAACTAATCTATAGTAACCATAACTCTGCTACCAAGAAATCTGATCCAGCGCTAACAATAAAAATTCTTCTCCTATATGCTTCGGTCATCCAGGTGCAACTATCCCTCAAACACACAAACTATATCCATATGACGGTGGGGCCCATAACACCGCATATACATTCACTCACTCATTTATTCCCTGGATTACCTCCGTCCTTAACCTAGGAGAAAAACAGTAAAACGATTCGCTGGAAGGAGACGGGATACCTCTTTTTAACACGACATAATATTTCTCATTGCTTTTAAGGTATTCCGCTCATTGGTCGATGGACCAACTAGTAGGAATCAGTTGATGGTGATTAAGACCAGCTCAATCACAATGAACCTTTTAACATTTTACATTAATCATTGAGCTAAAGAACCACTGAGTCATTTGTTTAAAGAATAATAAAGTTTATATAAAGTTTTAGAAACAAAATAAGTTTTAGGTTTATTATTCAGATTATTACATTTATCATCATTAAGAATAAATTGAAATTGCAATGCATACCTATTAGATGGAAGAATAAAGTTTGTCACAGCAAGAACTCCCAAAGGATCTATGTATCTGTTTCTGGAAAACAGGCCTTCTCGTTCCTTTCCCTTTCATTAATTAAAGCATAAAGTCTAATGGTTCTAATTGAAAAATCTATTAAGAATAAAAAGGTTCTTCAGAAACAGCATCTTACGCTCAATCAAAAATATAAAATAGCAGCAGCAGCCTCAGCTCGTCAGCATCAGCAGCAGCAACTCCATACGCAGCTAACAGCAGCCAAAAACAGCAAAAAGCAGCTAACCCCCTCCCCTCAAGAGTAGGTCTTCTTATACCCTAATTCTAGCTTACTAAATAAAAATGTTGCATCTTTATGGCGAGATTCTCTCTAATTGGTCCATTCGAGTCCATATACATCTTTTATCAAACTTCCTTGTTCTAACCAGTTCTTTGTGGAATGTCCATGCTTGCATCGTTTCCCACAGTTCGTGACATTGCTCATCCGTTTCGATCAGTCCAACTTGTATCACTTTCCGATACATTTTAGGTTCAACAGTTCCTTTGTCCCATTTATTCTTTTGACTTCTCACGCTTCTTGCTGACCCATCTTGGCACACATTTACTCAGTAAGGTCACAATAGCCTTGACCATACTTTCATCCTAGGCTCTTTGAACGATCACGTGGTCACTCTTGTTCACGGCCTTTCTCCTTGTCTACATTTCCTTTCGCGCACGCGTATTCTAGCTCATGGCGGCCATCTTATATCGCTGCTCAACAGGCCTAAGCGCACTATTTATAAAGATAAACAAAATATGGTTAAAATAAAGAATATAAACCCTTTCGTTTCCCTCCCGTCATTCTATGTACCCCAATTAGATATTACCTAGCAAAAAGCAACATTTAAAGCCGTCCCTTACTTACCATCGCTTTATTTTGCCACTACACGTTTTATTTTCAAAGCACAAATCATGCATTTTATTATTCTATTAGTACGCAAATATTAGATTATGTTAGCCACGTCAACAATTATAAGTAAATTAATTTGCACACAAAATAGCGTGTTACCTTTAACCCTTCACATGTAACATACATTGTTGGTTATTTACTTAAACGAACTTGTTTGTTAATTATTTTACGTAAATTATTAGGAGGTTACATTTTTTCTCTTACCCTGCTCCATCAGTATCATAGCTCAGGGAAAGAGCAAGTGAGGTTTAGTTACTTGAGGAAGAAGAACATGGAAGAAAGGCAGAATGAGAACACTAAGATCAAGGATAACGTGGAGACCAGTTCACGTGAGGTTGAGGCTCAGAAACAGGTCTTCCAGGTCAGACAGAGAAGGAAAGCCAATCAGATTTGCACAAGGACAGCATCCTGGGTAATTTAACCAATCATGTGCCATTAGCAAGTTGCCTCACAACTTCTTAGTTGTATTGTTTCCACTCGCTTTGTTCGATCACTGTTTTGGCATTTTCCTGCACTTTTGTTCTGCTCTACCCTTTATCTTTATGTTTCTTCTGTGTTGTTACTCTGTATGTCTCTGAAAACCAGCACTGAATTGATCTACTCCTGCTGTGTGATATTCTAGGTGACCTGGGTTCGTTATCTGCATTTTCTTGCTGGTAAGAGCAAAAGGGATGGGGATTGTTATGTATTGGTATTCCGACACCTCTGCTACTACTCACCATCTGCCTTTGCCATTGAGTGGTGTGTGCGATTTCCTTAAGACCTCCATAGGAGAGAATGCAAGCCTGAGTCGTGGAAAATCTAAAACGCCTGTGATACATGACTTCCACCCCAGTGTGCTTTCTCTCACTTTTCTAATCCCTTTTTCCCTATTACGAACTAGCATGTTGTAGATTCCTATGCCTCCCCTTACTGTTCATATTTGGTAGAGAGTGGTGGACTAGCATCAGAATTCCTTCCTTCCAGAAATGTTCATACAGGATCATGACAAATGGTCTGCTGATCCATGGAGAGATTGTCATCACATCCCCACCCTTTTATTCTGTGGAGGCCTTCGGAATTCAAGATCCACTTTTCCATTTCACCTAGATTAACCTTCAGCCAGTTTCTCTCCATCTAGCTGCCCTTGTGAGTCAAACAGCTGTTCAACAACATAAGCACTGCCCAAAATAATTCATAGACTAGAGTATCATAACAATATTGACGGACATGCAGGCGGTGTGTTTGAATGCAGTCATGCAGTTTCAGAACACATGTGTTGAACCGAATGGGGGACCTGCAGAACCTAAAAGAGGGTCAGGACCACAGGTGTACAGTGAGATCCATGGCTAACTCTTGTGTACAGCATTGGAAAAATATAGGTGATTTATAATCAAAAGATGTCCCCAATCCATTGCAGGTTCCACAGTGGCCATGGAAACTGAAGGGATGCATCCTGAGCTGTCACCAGTGGCTGAGATTAATTTAATTACTACCTTCATAATTTTGTTGTTTGTTAGAATAGACTCACCAAGTATGGTGGGTATGCCCAGATGTGCATCCTGTGCTCACTGTGACACTGGGCTCAAGCTCTATGTCACTGATGAAGGTCATGTAGGCAAAAACTAGTCTGAGGGTTCTTTTGTTCCAGGATAAAGGGGACTTGGCCTGGCAGTTCGGGCTAGAAAGTTCCTATTGTAGCAGGAAAAAAGAGTGATTTGTGTGTGGCTGGTTTCTGTTTAAAGTGGAAAAGTAGGTGAAAAATGCTGGACTGGAATGAGGCCTGAACAGTCTCCAGTGGCTGAGTTTAATTCAAGCATTTTTTACATCACTTTGTTGCTCGCTGCAGGTCACACAGGCACAGCAATTTCAAGATTAGAATGGTTCTAATACCGGTCATGAAGTTGGCCATAACCAAATTTGCAACATGCAAATCAGGGTAGAGTCTGGTCTGCATCACAATCAACTCTAAGAACAGACTCTAGGGCATCTCAGAAGCCTGACCACTCCAGCCGTTCCATTGGGCAAATACCACCTTTTCCATTCAGAAAATCTGAAATTCCTAATCCAAGCTGGACTAAAGTGTTTTCCTGTAATTTAAGTTCCTGTTTGAATCACATATGAGGAGGCATTTTCATGTGATGGATGAATTGCAGTACATGTATTCTCTTATCTCTTGTCACTTTCTTGCCTCTATGTTTTGTCTCTGATTTTAAATCTGGCTTGACAGCACAGTTGCTTGCAGATTTTTTGTTAACAATTATTAACAAAATACATACAGTAGAACTCCAGCTCTGTCCAGAGGAGTATTTGTCTGTCGCCTCATGCTACCCGTTCATTACTATTAAGTGCTGAGTGGCACCATTGCTACAGGGAGTAGTCACCACTTCCTCAAGCAATCAAGAGCGGGACTCAACAGACCTTCACAGCTTTTTTTTCCAGGAGTTGTATACAGCGCAAACTTGACCCGAAGGTATCAGTGCGCTTTACATGAGCATCATTTGCGTTACAGACAGACACATTCATTTTTTTGTTAGGCATTGGGAGATTAAGTGATTTTCCCAGAATCACAGGATGTTGAACGCCCCTGCAGAGACTCGAACCTGGTTCCCCAGTGTCGAGGTCCACCGCTCTAGCCGTAAGGCCACATCTTCTCCCCCTTCTTCTAGTCTTCACAGCTTCTAGTCCTTGACAGATTGCTTTGCTATGACTCCTTAGGTTTCATCAAGCTATAGATCCTTCCCAGGAGAAAGTCCAAGAGTTACATCAGCTACACCTTGAGAATTTGGCATTAAAGTAGACATTGGTATTATGGCCTACAGATGTCCTAACAGTGCCTTAAAGTGTCCTGCATTTTTCTGGGGGATTCTGTGATGTTAAGGGCATTTTTGGATTCTGATGCATTTTGCATTTTGGTCTGCACAGTTTAGTCGAGATCCAATAAAGGTGAGTTACTGAGTGGCCTTGCTGAATTTGCCTTAGCCTGGGTAACTCTTTAAGTAACAAATTAAAATACTTGGTTGAAGACATATGATACTGTCCTGCTATCATTTTGGAAGAAGTTTGAACATCCTCTAAGGAAGCATTGTGCAATATTCAGCAAGGTGGAATAGATGTATTGACTTATGTGACTCATTTTCATCAATTAGCAATTGAAACTGTCAGGGTTGATAGAACTAAGATTATGTTTTTCAATATGTTTTGAGAGGCAAAATTAAGGAGTAGGCTCAATCACGACACTCTACTTAATTTCCTGAATGTATTGATTTAATTGCTTTGATTGAAGACGGATTACATGAGATACAAAACGAAAAAGTTATGTTACGAGGAAGCTAGTCTAATTTTTCCAGAGTTTTTTACTCTTGTTGATTAGAGGTTTCAGGAGACCCATTGACTCATGAACAGTCTATGCATGTTGGAGCAGTTAGAGTTCTATTAACTCAAAATGAAAATTAACTTCAGCTGGTGAAACGTGAGGCCTGCACTGGCGCGCTGCCACGCATCGACCACAGCACAGGAGCCACAGGTCACGGCAGGCCCCACTTGACGGTGCCGGGAGTGATGCTCTGGATGCACAGATTGCTCTCTGCCTGCCTCCCACACGCAGCGGTCTGGGCGTGCCTGGTTACTCACCGGCCATAACTGAATTGGCCACTCAACGCCGGACACAGACTCACAATTCCACAGAAAACGAACTGTGAGCATGCAAGAGGGGTCACTGCCAAGCAGCAACGCAAGGTGCAGGACGCCCGGGGACCGGGGACTAGACCCCCACTAGCCGATATCAGTCCAGGTTGGCGGTGGGCAGCACCGGACGCGCGTGTTTGGCATACCGCGAGTGGAGGGCATTGCCGAGCTCCAGTGAGGTCACAAAAGCTCTAACATAGAACCAGACATCCAGCAGGTATGGAGCAGTCAACAGGGCGCGATAGGTAAACCCAGAACAGTGTTGAGCGTCACCCGCACGCAACCAGCACCAGACCCCGCGCAGCCGGGCCAACCAGCCGAGGACCCAGGGGCATCCAGGCCCTCTACTTTGGAATCAAAAATAGATTCAGTACTCCAAGCAGTGGCGAGCATTGGTAAAACGCTGACGCAGACCAGGGCGTCACTAGAAAGCCGCATAGATAAAGTCACGTCCGACTTTACATTACTTCATAGGAAGCTGGCCGGGAGAGTAGGTGAGCTGGTGGCGGAAACTGCAGAGGTCACCCCAATCGCCATGGCATTGACTGCGGAGGTTAGTGAACTCACAGCGCGCCTACGCTCATTGGAATAAAGGGTGGATGGTGTTGAGTGCCGTTCCCGTAGAAACAATGTCCGAATAGTGGGGCTGCCGGAGGGCGTGGTGGGCAGAGACACGCCTACATGCACCTAGGCCTGGTTGGAGTCCCTACTGCCAGTGGACTCCCTCTCGTCTCACTTCACAGTGGAGCGTGCGCACAGGGTGCCGTCTGGCCGACCGCTTCCAGGAGCTAGGCACGTCCCTTCCTATTCCGACTCCTGAACTTCAAGGATAGAGACACGTTCCTCCGCGAAACCAGAAAAATGGAATCGATGAAAGTGGACAATTCCCAGGTCCTTTTCTTTCCAGACTACGCCATGGGGTGCAGAAGCAACGCAGCACATTTCTTCAAGTCAAGAGACCCATGCAAGACCTGAATATAAAATACTCCATCATATTTCCGGCTTGTCTGCAGTGGTCGTGGATGGGTCCACCCATTTCTTCAATGATGCAAACAAAGCATGGGACTGGCTGGAGTCTGCAGGCCACCACACCTCACCAAGTCAGAGGGGCACTAACACGGAGCCACGCACAAGAGGTCGCACAGATTGTTGCAGAAGACACAGGCTGCGAACAGGTGAATCGGCGAACCAACTAACGACTGCTTCTAACCCAGAGCAGGCATTGCAAGAGGGACAGGGCGTCCTGAGAGCGGTAGCAAATTTGAGAAGTCGACGACCTAGAAGGGATACTGATGTCTCATCGGAACGATCATCCAGTGAGAGCAGCTCCTTAGCAGTATGGCCAGCAGGCGAGGACTTGCAGTCACTTCCCGTAGTGACACCACAGACTGCTGATGACTTAATGTAATTGCCTGCTGCAGTACATAGACCCGCACGTATGTAACTGTGTCAGTCTGCAAAACCGCATTGAGCAGAGAAGTATGTATGTATCCCACAGGGAACCCTGGTTAGCATATAATCGTGGCACGCTAGGCCGTGCCGACTCCCGCATGCCCAGGCCAACCGTTAATCAATCGTTACACTATGTACACCAAGGCACAGCATGCTATTACATCTATGCACTATGGTTCCGCAATGCCACCGCACCTACCACAAGCCAAATCCCGACCACTCCCTCCCCCTGACATGAATACATCGGCGCATGCTGCTGATCATTGCCACATGGCATTGTTCTTTGTTTGGGCAGATACCCGTTGTCCCTCTGCTCTACCCCAGTTAAGCCATGCATGGCTCCCCCCCTTAATAACTCCTCGACATGACACGCACATGAACACTAAGAAACCAGGGGCGCAATTTCCACCCTCTGGTAGTACGCCGCACGGCCGCCTAATACTAAGCTCATCATACTACATGCGCGCAGCGCTATCTCACTTACATATCACATGTCACACACCAACGTAATTACTTGGAATGTCAGGGGACTACACACGCCAGCCTGCAGGTATGACATCTACACTTATCTCAAGCGACATAAAGCCCAAATAGCACTCTTACAAGAGACACACATAGCGAAGCCAGAGATTCACAAACTCCAGCAGCGATGGAAAGGGCAGATACTAGCCACAGGATACTCCTCTTTTTCCAAGGGGGCCCTGATTTGGATCAGGCCAGGGACACAATTCACACCGGAAGAAACCGAAATTGACCCATATGGTAGATACGTCCTATCCAAAGGTCGCTTAAATGGGAAGCTCCTGGTATTGAGTTCCATATATGCCCCAAACACAAACCAAAGTGGGTTCTGGCAGGTGCTGTCAGGCCAACTCTCGCGCTGGTGCGACATTCCCTAGCTGCTGGGTGGGGACTTCAATGCCGACACTACCTTGGATAGATCCTTCCCACCGCTGTTGCAGGCAGCAGCAGCATCTAACGCACGTGGACTGAGGGAGTGGATGCACCGCTGGGGTTTGTCAGATGTATGGAGGGCCCTTAACCCGCAGGCACGCTTATACTCTTATTATTCTCACCCACATGACCTGCATGTCTGCATTGTCCGTTTTGCTGTGAACCAACTGATGCTGACGCAGTGCGTAAGCACAGATTACCTAGGTAAAACCCACTCAGCCCACAACCCCCATGTAATGCAGCTGCGAGGGGATGAGGAGGGACTAACCACACACATATGGAGACTACAACCTCTATCACTGGAGGACCCCCCATTCAGAGAGGCAGTAGGCACGGCGATCGACACGTTTTTTACAGAAAACACAGACTTGGTGACTGACGCAGGACTGCTATGGGATGAAGGCAAGGTCAGTGGTCCGGGGACAGTGTCTGGGCTTAAGCTGGTGTGTTCGAAGGCAACTTGACAGCGAAGTAACACGTATCGAGAATACCTTAACGGGATTAGAAGCCGACCTGGCGCGTGGTAGAGACACACAACACGCCAAAGATGCACAGAAGCAAAAGCACGCGGTGGTTCTGGAGAGGCTGCCTTGCTTAAACTATGCGTCACATGCGGCACGCACCCATGCAGCAGCAGACAGGGCAGGCAGGTTGCTTGCGCTTATGATCTGGCAAGAGCAGGCGCAGTCGCCCATAATACGTCTACAATCTGCTAACGGGCAGATCCTCACCAAACAACATGACATACATACTGAATTCACAATGCATTACACCAAAGTGTACAGTTCCGCACACCGTGAAGGAGTACCAGAACCGAACAACTTCCTCTCCCCGCTGACTCTACCGCAAATTACTGCCGAACAACAAGATAACTTGTGCGAGCCAAATACATTGCCGGAAATACACAAAGCGATACGATCGCTAGCCACGGGCAAAGCACCAGGGCCTGATGGTTTCCCAACTGAATAATATAAAGCCTACCAGCAAGCCCTGGCGCCGCAGCACCTCAATATGTACTGTAGCGCACAGGTCGGGGACACTACTTGGCACACTGCGAGATTCACTACTGATATCACTACTGAAACCAAATAGAAATACGGAGCTGCTCGGTTCATATCGTCCGCTGGCACTCCTAAATACAGATTATAAAGTGCTAGCCAAAGGCATGCAGATTGGCCCCATTGGTTCCAAAGCTCATCCATCCAGACCAAAATGGAATTGTACCCACTCGCAGCGCGTCGTTAAATTTGCACCGCTTCTTCAGGGTGGCGCACTACTCCAGGGTTGTCTGGGAACACTCGGGGTTTCTAGTATTAGATCTGGAAAAAGCGTTCGACACCCTGGAGTGGGGCTTTTTATTCGCCGCGCTGCGCAGATATGACCTGGGTGATGTGTTTTTGAGCCTTGTTTGGCTGCTTTACACTCAACCAGTGGCCAGAGTCAAAACTGGCCCATATTTGTCAGACCGGATCCCTATTGAACGCGGCACGCAACAGGGCTGCCCACTCTCCCCGCTCCTGTTCACACTAGCTATTGAGCCTCTGGTTGAAGCACTGCGTAAATATCAGGACGAATGGGGAATCCCCCTGGGCGATGGCTTGCGCAGGGTATCATTATACGCAGACGATCTGCTTATATACCTTAAAGATGTCAGGCTACCCTGTGCAGCAGTAGAGAGAACATTATTAGAGTTCGCTGCCGTTTCAGTGCTCCGAGTGAACTGGGATAAATCATGCCTGCACCCCTTCTCGGAGTCCACTTCGGACCCGCATCTGTCTATCAATGGCAAATCAGTGCACTGGCAATTGTCCACGTTCCGATATCTCGGAATACTCATATATAGAGACCCAGCAGACTTGCTTGAGGGTAATCTGGTACGTGCCATTACTGCGGTACGAGCGCAGATGTCCTTCTGAAGCACATTACCACTGACGGTCATGGGAAGGATTGCACTGTTAGGGGGGCATGGCTTCGCCGTGCTGCAGAATGGCCGCCTTCTAGAGGGGCTCTGCAGGCCGGGTTCAACAATCCGGCAATATCGCCATTAAGTCGGTGGAATCCGCAGCTGAATCACTGCATCTAAAGCCCTTGCACACCGTCTTCCAGTCGGTACAAGTTTGTACATTGTGGAGGCGATGTCTGGTTCATTCTGCGAGCCCGATGAGCTCGGGCCTAGTACGTGCGGCAGACATGGCCGCGGCGTGAGATCGGCGCGACTGTTGAGGCTGTACTCACCGGCGTATTCTGCGCTGGTGCACCATCACGGACCGAGGCCCTTTGTGTTAAGCGTGAGGTCTGGGCTGCCGACGCCTGCTTTCCCGTTAGCCCCACATATCACCGAGGCGGAGACCTGTGACGCGCCTGGTCCCGCGTGACCCCTGGAGCCCTGAAATGGCTGCCAAGACCCGGTGAGAAGACGGAGCCCCAGAGGCGGCCCTCTCCTCCTCTCCTGCGGGTGCCGGTGGTTGAGCCGACACCAGCGCGGACATCGAGGGAGGCTGGACAGGAAGAGGCCCAACGTACGCCTGCATTGCTGCAACCCAACACTGTGCAGTAAGTGACGGCGTGAGCCGGGTGGGCGTGTGGCCTTGTGCACTCCCTGCCAGCGGGGCCCACTTCCCGCCCAGAGATCTGGTAACCAGGGGGATTGAGCCCGGACTTGGGGGTGGTGTGTCTGCGTTTGCGGCCCGCGGGGGCATCGCGCAGCATTTGGGACTGGGGCTGCTGACTGCGCGGTGGCCCCTGTGCGGGTGGTGTAGCAGTGGGCAGATTCATCTCCCCCACACTCCCCTGCTGGACTCCCGGTGCGTGGGGCTGTGGTGCAGGGGCCTGGGGCTGTTCTCGCTTCGCCTGCATGGGAGGTCTATCTGTGTGGGAAGCACCCCACTGCCCTTATGCGCTGGGTCAGTGATTGTTTTGGGCCACGAGCTCCAGGCATAATTCCGCTGGGTGTACAAATGTCATAAGGCCACCACACGGGCGCATTTGACAGATCCCGTTCCGCACAGGGAGGCGCCCACTACGCGACTGTGCCGGTCTGCTGCACATCATTCCGCTTCTTAGCATTGGGGGTACAGTTGCCTCGGAGCTCCAGATATAACACGCTGCCTGCGCATCACCTGGCAAAATGGGGAAGTCTGACCCTAGACAATCCAAGCTCCCGTATGACAGTAAACGTCAGACTCGTACAGCAGAAACCAGCTCTGTGCCAGATACGGATCCTGGCACTAAAGGTGCTGAGGAACACCGAGAGGATGACCTACACACCATATTGCTGGATGTGCGTTCCAGCATAGAAACCATTGACAATAAAATTGACGCACTCACCTCGAGTTTAGACAAGATTAAAAAACGTGTTGACACTCATGAAACCCGCCTAAACACTCTTGAAAACAGGATCTCAGACAACCATGATTTTCAAGCCGAATCCAGGGAACAACTACTACAAATGGAGAAAGTATTGGCGGTGATTAAAGCCAAAAACGAGGATTTAGAAGCGCGCTCGAGGCGCAACAACCTCAGAATGATTGGTTTGCCCGAATCCACTGCTATCCCAAAAATGGAAATTTACATCAAAAATATTCTACGTGAACTGTTTGGTTCTGTGCTGTCATCAGTCATGATTGTTGAGCGGGCCCACCGCTCACTGGGTCCACGACCACTGGTGGGGGCTGCGCCATGTCCTATAATCGTGCGTCTCCTAAATTACAGAGACAGAGATGTGGTCCTCAAGGCTGCCAGAGACCAGAGTCCAATAAACCATCAGGGCAACTCCCTCTCATTCTTTCCAGATCACACACCAATGGTGCAGGCCACGCGTAGAGAATTTATACCGATGAAGCGCATCCTACAAAAAGCTTCCATTCCATACGCAATGCTTTACCCGGCCAAACTGAAAATAACACACGAAGGTCAATCGCACTTTTTCACCGACGCCAGAGCAGCCCTAAAGTTCACCAAACACATCAGCAACAAGAAGTCATCTCCTCGCTCATCACAGCAAACTGGTTCAGAACATAACCTGAGCGACAATGACTGATGTGTTCTCTTTTCCATTTTCTACTGTTCAGCTTACTAAGTTCTTTATTACATTCTATACTGCACTTGTGTTTTAGTTGCTGTGCCAGACGGGCCCAGTGTCAATCATCCTTTTTCGGCAACACTGACCTCTAATACACAATAGGCGGATTCCTACCGCTCTATCTTCACCTGGCCACCCTGTCACCAGCAGGGATTACGCCGGCGTCCCATGCCCCTTTGGGAGTTCTCCCATGTGTTTCAGTTGTCGGGTTAACAAAGGGTTAAAGGGTGGGGGGATGGGCAATTTAACTCAACCTGTTTGAGGGAGTTGGTGTGGGAGGCGGGCGGGTAAGGGTGATTAAAGCAGTTTCAGACAAAATGGTATCCACTGAGCAGTATAATCGAATGGTAGATCGAATTTTGCATTTTTCAGATGTCACTTCAGGATCATATTTGTATTGCGAGGTATCAGTAGCAGTGTCCAATATATCACTTTTCTTCCTGAAGTGCATTTTCGCCAAACATGTCATATACCATATAACACCATCGCTACCTTATGACTGAGACCAATTTTCTCACATGGAATATTAGAGGGCTTAACGATTTCAGAAAAGCGAGGTTGGTGCACGCATATTTAATCAGACACCGCATTGATATCTGTATTTTGCAGTAGACCACTTGAAGAGTAGCGATGACCCTAAATTACGCAACACATATTGGGGTGAAACGCACTCCGCTTCGTATTCTAACTATGCACGTGAAGTGTCAGTGCTGATAAGACATGGCTTTGGTTGGACAACCTCTCATACAAACATAGACCCAGAAGGGAGATACGCTATTTTACACGGTACACTAATGTCCACCCAGGTGACCCTGGTTGCCATATATGGTCCAAATATGGACGACCCAAGTTTTTTCCTCAATGTATGGGGTAAGGTGTCATCACTGGGAGGCGACACAGTAATATGGGGCGGGGATTTTAACACTACCTTACAAAATGGGGCAGACAGGGTTGGAGCTGCCCGCAGCCCACATCCAAGGGCATCTCTCAGCAGTTGAACTCTCTTATACTAGACCACAGTCTCGTAGACATCTGGTGCAGCAGAAATCCAGCTACCAGGGAAGGCACTTGCATAACCTCACATCACAGCGCCTGGTCTAGACTGGACTATTGGCTTGTCACTAGAGACATAGCTTCCTGGACCGTAGATGTGCGCACCTACCGCGCACACTTTCTGACCATACCCCGGTGCTGTTGCACTGGACCATTCCACAATCGCTGCCCCGCGCCTTTAGTTGGAGACTCCCACCACATGCCTTACTGGACACAGTATTCAGGGAGGAAATTAGAATTGAGCTCACCCAGTTTTTCTCAACAAACGAAGGGTCTGTGTGAGACTCTCCCTCAACCTTATGGGAAGCCTTTAAGGCAGTTATCAGGGGTGCATGCATCGCGAAGCAATCAGGGGTCCTGAAATCCATAAAATCATCACTTTTGAAATCAGAACATGACATCCGACCCACAGAGCAGTTGTTCTATCAAACGGTGGCACCTGTACACCTTGCAACCTTGCGGGAGAAAATCTCTGAATTTGAGGAAGAGGCAGAAAGAGAAACTCGCTTCTTGGGGAAGTACACTAAAGCGCGTAGCTATGGAGAGGGTGATAGGCCTGGTAAGGCTCTGGCAAACACACTTAAGCAGCACACATCCTCAACATTTATAGTAGAACTTCTGGATGACGACTCGAATCCCATTAGAGGACAGCAAGAAACTCAAGCACACCTCACCAGCTTCTACTCCGCATTGTACACAGCCACACAGAATTCCCCTCACCCAGAGCTGCTGGCATATTTAGACTCCATTGAACTGCTCTGGCTCAGTGAGGCCCTCAGAGCCTACCTGGACTTACCTTTTTCAGTGGAAGACATAGTACAGGTCATTGGTAGCCTACCAGGTGAAAAGGCCCCTGGGCTGGACGGGCTGACGACCTCCTTTTATAAAACTTATGCGGCAGAGCTCGCTCCCCGATTGCTGGCAGTCTATCAGGAATCCCTGGATTGCGGTTCTTTGCCACCCTCAATGAGGGAAGTGGTGATTATCTCCCTCCTAAAACCTGATAAAGCAGCCAACCACTGCGACTCATACAGACCGCTCTCTTTAATCAACGTGGACGTAAAGATCCTGGCCAAACTTATCGCTAATATATTACAGCCGCTCCTACCGCTTATAGCCAGGCCTGACCAGTCTGGTTTCATTCCAGGCAGATCTACAGCCCATAACCTGCGTACTTTCTTTGCTGTTATCCATCGGCTGGACCCTCAGCTGCCAGCTGTTGCAGCATTCCTCGACGCCACCAAGGCGTTCGACTCCCTTGAATGGCCTTTCCTGTTCACTTTCCTGCCCAGACTAGGTTTCAGCCTCAATTTCATCAAGGTTATCAGTCTGCTCTATACTAAGCCCACAGCTCGTTTAAGAGCTAATGGCCTGCTTTCAGAGCCTTTCCCTGTAACATGTGGTACCAGGCAGGGATGCTCCCTCTCACCGCTGCTATTTGCAGTAGCGATGGAGCCCTTAGCAGCCAGAGTACGTCAGCACCACACTCCTTGTGGGCTAGAGTTCACAGACAGAAGTCTCATCATCTCCATGTATGCAGATGACATTACATTGTACATCTGTAAACCAGATGAGAATTTAAACCTGGTGCTGCGGGAAGTCCTAAAATTTGGAGGAATGTCTGGCATAAGGGTAAACTGGTCTAAATCATCACTCCTACCCTTGACGGACGCCCCACTCAGTACCGAACTAGAATTCCTGCTTACATGGGCTGATGGCGCGGTTAAATACTTAGGTGTGTGGCTGAGAAGAGAAGTGCAGGAAATCTGGCGCATGAATTTTGGAAGGCTCCTGGACTGGCTGGAGCGTAAATCCAAATCCTGGTCGTCCTTGCCCCTGACCTTGGCCGGGAGAATAGCCATAATGAAAATGATCGTTCTTCCCAAGTTCCTATATTTATTCTCAAATATCCCCATTCCCCTGACTCAAGCTTTCTCAGGTCCCTCCGATCCATTGTAATAGCCCTGGTGTGGGCTGGGAAGCAGCCGGGAGTGGGCTGGGAACTACTAACACGTCTACTTTCACGGGGAGGTCTGGGGGCTTCGGACTTTGAACTCTATGCCCTATGCGCACAAGCCCAATATCTCCACTACTGGGTGCATCCCACCCCATTTCAACCACACGTGGCAATCGAGAAAGACGTGTCAGATCCCGTCCTCTTACACGCTGCATTATACAAGCCTTACCACAGGACAACCGGAGAAGTTAATACAGTTGAGACACTGCGCTGGGCTTGGGAAGGCCTTAGGAAACGCGTTGAGACAGCATTGCTATATGCGCCCTCCACCCCACTTGCATCCCACCCACTCTTCCCTTGTCTTCAAGACAAAGGCACTATTACGCGAGTCCGTTCCATGGGCCTAACCACATTGGGAGATCTCTGCCCGCAAGATACATTTCTGGAAACACCCCAGAGTCAAGAAGGTACTCAAGCACCTATTTTCGAATTGCTCCTGTATTATCAACTTAGAGCCACCTGTAGAACATTACACCCCTCCTTCCCAACAGCTCCCACCATAATGCATCCACTCGAGCATATACTCGTCACTCCATCTCCCTGTAAATTGATAACCAGATTATACAACCAAACGCAAGCGAATACCCCCTTTCCCGTCCCGAGGGCCCTGGCACAGTGGAGGGTGGATCTGGGCGAATTACCTACAGATGACCAATGGTCATTCTGCTGCTCCCAGCTTAGATTTTTATCCCCAAATTATAGATTGCGGCTTATCCATTTCAAATGTATACACAGACTCAGTGGCGGCTGGTGTTAACGGGCGTTGCCCTACTAGCTTCGGTACTAGCATCGGGAGCGACGGGAGGGGATAAAAGAGAGAGACTGTACGCCATGCAGCAGCTTCAAATGAAGTGCTCACTGCTGCGTGTTGATTACAAATTCAGCTTTTTTTTAGGAAGGGATGAGGTCAGAGACCTCCTGCACATGTGCTGGCCGGGGCGAGGACTATTGCTTGCCCTCGAAGCACATGTGAGAAGAGTGATGTCAGCCTGAAGGGAGTGGCCAGAGAAAGTGGTGAATGGTTGGTTTTAAATGGGGCGCTTATGCTGCGGCCCAGGCGGTTTTAGCAGCGCGCTATTGAAATTAATGGCAAGGGGCAGGGCTGGCCTATCTAAAGACAGAGTAGTGGGTGGCAACAATTGGAGCACTCCCTTGCCTTCGCGCTACTTTTAGGCCTCCTTATTGGATAATGGGAGCTGGGGGCGTGAGCTGTGGAAGAGTTTGGCTGCGGAGCTCTGATTTCGGCTTAATCGGCACGCAGCAGGTGTGCTGTATTCCATGTGTTTGCTGTGTTTATTGCTCGGGATAGACACTGGCACCGGCTGCAGTCACAGCATAGCATTGCGGATTATTGCCAGGCTGGGGTGTGACAACAGGTAGGTACTAGAATCGAGAAATCAGGAGAGCGCTGCTTGTGAGCCCCGGGTGTTGTTTGGTGTTTTGTAAGACTGGCAGAATCATGGCGTGTGTGGTAAACTGTGATACCGGTTGTCGGCCCATGTTTCAGAGGAGATATTTAGCTCTTGAATTGATTTATATTTTTATTGTTTGCCCGTTACGCTGATAATTATGATTTTAATTGGTGTTAGATTGCTCATGTTTTGTGGAAGACGCTTCACTATTTAGCATCAACAGTATTGAAACACAGACCTTTTGGCCTTTAGAAAGGCATTGAAAAGCTGGCTTTTTAATCAGTGAACTTCCCCTGCTATCCTTAATTCCTCAAGAGTGTTGTCTTTCTTTTTGGCTAGTGCCTAGACACCTTCGGGTATTTGGAGCGCTTTAAAAATCCTTTATTCATTTCACTTTCATTTCAGAGTGCAAGATATTATACAATATTCAAAACTCGCTCTTTTATAACTTTCAATCTAACTGTAGTACAATCACGCAAATATTTTAGTCACATCGATATGCAAACATTCGGTTTGGTATTAGGTACATCGACAGGCTAATGACTTTGTTTATTGATACTGGTCGTGTAAGTTTAGAAACACACGATTCTCAAACTTACTTTAAAAACAAACACGGGGGATCAAGAGGTATGCTCTGAACCGGCCCTGACGATTTGCTTCTGCTGGCACGGGGGGAGGGGGGAGACTGTGGGGGGAGGCCAGGCCTAATCAGTTTTAGTGCTTTAATATTGATTCCAACCTGAAGGGAATGGCACTGCTGGTGTAACGAGGTCTTTTGCGGTGCCTTCACCACTACTGGCCCTCATTGCAGAAGAGGTGCTCGGTCACCACTTTGCTCCTTAATGTTATCTGTTTTCACCCCTTCAATCACTATATTTTTCAAACGTGTCAGTAGTTTCTGCCCCACCAGTTTAAAATTTCACCAGCCGCCACTGCACAGACTGTACCGCACTCCCCTGCAACTACGGAAAATGGGTTTACGTCCTGATGCAAAGTGCTGGAAATGCAGGCAAGAAGATGCCTGCTTCTTGCATGTTGCGTGGACGTGCCCACTCCTAGCTAAATTCTGGGAGGAGGTGGTCACAGGGGTCTCATTGAAGTGCTCACCACTAGTAGCTCTGATGGGAATCGTAGAGGAACTCCCTCCTGAGAAACGCCAATTGGCGGCCATGATGCTGCTGATCCAGCGGTATACCAACAACAGATACTCCACTACCATATACTCACCTGGGCCCATAAAAACACACAATCGAGTAAACCGCTGGAGTTTAGTTTAAAATTCCATGTTTCTCAGGATTAGTTATTTCACTTTTCCTAACTAACCTTTCACTGATCAAAAAGTTCTTTCCTCTGGTCGATGGACCATTAGTTGAAACTAATTGATGGCGACAATTAACATAACTTTAACTATTCTTTAATTTAAAGTAAATAACCACAGACTCAGGAAGTTTTAAAACTTTATCTAAATTAAATGCATGTGAACATCTCAAAATTACAGTGCAATCACCATTATTATAGGAGAGAAAAATTAATTTGATTAGACATCAATCATATATTTCGGACTCACACAATGACTAATGCACAGAAAAGGAGAGGATAGAGAGAAAAGATCATCTACAGATAACATGAAAATATAATTACCAAGAATGGTGTGAAGACCAAACCCCCTGGCCAAAGGGCTGGTAAGGGTCCCCCGGGATAGGTCAGGAGACAAAGACTTCAGGACAGGATAGATGACCTCTCTAATACCGACGGTCGCTTCGCACCCCTCTCTGACACTCTCTTCCTCCTCGAGATTCTTCCGCGATCTTCTTATCTAACCCAATTAAATTAGGATAGAAGGTTCTGCATTCGGCTTCTTCATCAGCATCTCATAGCATTTCTCCCAGCATCAGCACCTCCCGCAGCACCAACAGCATTCCGAGCTCTCCACTTCTAACTAACTAAAGCTACCTCAATTATACCTTTCGTTCATCATGTACCACCCACTAAAGTTTCAATATCGTAAAAATACGAAATCTAATTGGTGAGGCTAGGGGGATGATCATCACACCATGCTTACATATTACTTTTATTCTATTGACCCATTGTTCGAAAAACCATCCCCTTAAACTTTATTCATTTCTTTCGTTCCCATACATGTCCAAACTTTACTTGCAACAATTTATAAAAAAGCATGAATAAGAATCTTCTTTGTTGAACTCTTCACCCTTCGTTCTCAGGGCACATTATTCTCGTCCTTGGCTTGTATTCAAAACCTCTGTCATTCTTCCGGGTTAACTTTCTTGTGGGCATGCGCAAACTTGAATCACTCAGCTCTACTCGGCTAAACGTGAAAGGCCCAAATGCGCACTAATAATAAAGTCAAAAGAACAAATATTAATTTCACAAATAAATGATCACACTGTATACCACCCATCTCTACTCTAATCCCCTTTACTTATTAATACTTTCCCCGCATTAGCATTAGTAAACTAGCTTGTTTTTCATTTCGGCTAAGCAGATGCCATGCACGTGAGTCTTCAAGACTCCATTTTAATGCCTTCTGCCCATGCGCTAGAATTTCCCTCCAAGCATTAATTTCATCATACTGCGTAGATGCAGTTGACGCATGCGCACAACAGTTTCTCCTGTTAGAAGCGGAATTAGTCCGTCTTCATTGTTATCTGCATTAGAACACACATAAGCAAGCTTCGCTAAACCTCGTGTTCATGTGGTGCATGTTATTTATTTACAAAACAGAGTTAGTAATTCGTTAATGAGTTAAACGAGAGGATTGCCTCCGAACAAGTCTCTTTCTCATGAGTCCTTGCTCCATCACTGCTACTTGCTAAACGTAGACTTGCCATACACTGGGGGGCCCCTATGGTCCCCAAAATAACCAATTGGGTGCAGGATATAGCTTACTGCCAGGAACAACCAGCTGCGTTCTGGGACCTCATGCCCACAGCATCCCGCCAGAAAGATATCTGGGAGCCATTTGTGACCTGGCTTAGAGAGAGAAATGCGATATTGCCTGCAATATCCACAACAGCCTCAGTCTCTCAATCGCCAACCTAATCCCATCCGCCGACATGATACACACTTCTGAAAGCGTGCAGCTCTTGCAGTAGCTATACATACGTGTTTGTGTACCTCTGTGCCAAAACGATATAGTTGAATGTTTATTTGTATTAAGGTAATGCCCTACAAGACTCATTAGGTCCCAGTGAGTGCCCCAAAATACTGTAATCATGTACTCGTTTCAGTCGTATTTAATGCATATGATGCTAGAGGTGTGGTCACCCTTCGGGTTGAAATTGAGCAATATCTGTATTAGCAGTTTACTGTTTTATATAAAGGTGTAAACTTGTGATGTTACTGCACAGTGTAATGCTGCCAAAAATATGGTACATGGATATGTCTGTTAAAAAACAATAAAAATAAAAAAAAATTAAAAAAGGATTGCACTGTTAAAGACGGTGGTACTCCCGCGCCTTTTGTACCACTTCGTGAATTTGCCGTCTTGTCTCAATCCGGCGTTGTTCAAAGGCCTAGAACTGGACATGAGGAAATTCATTTGGAGCGGGTCGCGCAGCAGAGTGGCCCTATCCAAAATGTACCCCTCGACAACTAATGGAGGCCTTTCGCTGCCAAATATGGAACAATACTACCTCGCGGCCCAGCTTCAGTGGGTGGCAAGATGGCTGAGTGCGCGCCATCTGGAAGACTTAGCATCTCAGGCGCCGGGACTCACGCATCCACAAGTGGTTGAATTATTCCATCCCAGCGGGAAGGGCAGGCCTCCAGCCTAGCTGCTGCTCGAGGTAGCCCACTACTGCTTCTGCCGCAGCCTGTGAATCACACGCAGGGTGATCCCATATGCGCCATCTCTCCCCATAGCGGGCACACACAGAAGGCACCGTGCTATCATGGGAGCGGAACTATTGCAGTGGGAGGAGGCGGGCATCCTAACACTAGGGGACCTATACAGTGAAGGGCAGCTCCTGCCTTTCGATGTGCTTGCCGAGGACTCAGACCTACCACAAGGCCAGTTCTAGCTACGTGCGACGGTGATCCGCACGTTAAAGACGACATGGGGTAACATAGCACAGGAACCGGCCACGCATTTAACCATACAATATTTACATGAATTAGGTTCAGGCCGCCATCTTGTTAAATGGTTCGCGGAATCACTGAGGGTGCACACGGCGCCGCAGTTGAGTTCCTTACGAGCTCATTGGGATGCAGATCTGCACCGTCCCAGCACTGAGCGCGAATGGATGGCCATTCTCGAAGGTCCCACCCGTATCCCCCGCAACGCAAGATTCTGGCTCATCCAGTATTACATAGTGCACAGGGCCTACCTGACACCAGACAAAATAAACAAATATTTAGATCTCACTGACGCCAGCTGTCCAAGATGCGGGGATGTGGGAAGTGACCTGCTTCACACGCTCTGGTCCTGCTCAGCCATACAACCATACTGTAAAGTGGTCATCACGACCTTAACGCAATGCACAGATCGCACACTAAGTTGGTCATGGGAGGTGTGCATACTGGGACTGTACCATAGGTCTGGCAGACACAAGGTGACGTCCCGGTACAAAGACCTGGGGCTCATAGTGGCCAAAAGCCTGATCACGCAACGCTGGAAATCCCCTGAGCCTCCTGCAGAGAGGGCCTGGATTCAGTTGCTGCTCTGCTGGGCACAGGCGGAGAGTATAGCGATGCGTCGTGAAGATGCAATAAGAATTCGTAAGCAGCCGCTTGCGGCGAGCTGGGACGCGATTCTGACAGATTTCCGCACAATCTGGCAGAACCAGACCGAGGAACACAATAACATACCTGGGTGAAGTATGAACCAAGACCTAGTAGATTAGCTGAACCACAAAAGGTCAAACCAGAGCATCCATGGCGCACTCAGCAACGCACATAGGGAGGCGAGTGTAATGTTCATTACTGACATTTATCCAAGCCAAACAACACAGCAAACAGCAGGCACTAGTGGTGGAACAGGAACCTAGAGGGTAACACACAATTTGGTCAATAAACAACTAAGCGCTGCGCGCAGGCAAACAGATAGACCCCATTGCAGGGTGATGTATGATGTGCACCGTGTCGCACTGTTTTAATGTTACAACTTCGAGAATAGGAGTCAATGTGTTATTTTTCTTGTTATATCAATGTTATGTCGCAAATAACCCTGTCAAATATTCACTTGGCCAGCAAAACCATTATTACAATGTTGAGAAAGATTTCAATGTTTAATTTAGACATGCTTCGCTACAAACCTGCTTAGGGAGAATTATTGAGCCAAATTGGAAATGTAATAAAACTGTGTAACCTGAAGTGAATTGCAATAATGAAAATCAATAAACAAATTTAAACGAAAAAAAATGAAAATGAACTTCAGCAAACGACTGGACTGTGTTTATATTATGGTGATGCTGAACATATCGTTCAAGCTGGTGCTAAACAGCCTAAGAAGAATATGGGAAGAATCCATTCATCTCCTGAGAAAGAGATTATAATGGGAGTGATTGGGGTTCCATATATTATATCTTCTATGACTAATACTGAGATTCATTAGTTCCTTCTACCAATTTTTTGTATCAAAGAAAGATCAAGATATTCAGCCTTGTATTCATTATAGAGGTTTTTGGTAGGATCATCATGCTTGAAGAACTTTTAATGGACTCAACTATATGTGTACTTAGCACCAATCTTAAGCCATCCTGATACATCAAAGGAGTTTATTATGGAAACGGGCATCTCTAACAGAGCAGTTGGGGCAGTTTTGTTACATGAACAAGAAGATGATGGACAAGAATATCCTGTTTTTGTCTCACATTTTGTCCAAAAGAAACTACTCAGTTCTTAAAAGAGAACTGTTTACTTTGAAGATGGCTTGCACTGAGTGAAGACATCTTTTGGTGGGCACTAGAGAACCATTTAAATTTTGAACTGATCATTGAAATTTACAGAGTCTGTAAAATGTTCAGTGCACGAATCGCCCAGGTTAGATGGGTCCTTTTCTTTGCAGAGTATGATTTATTATCATTTATATTCCTGGCTCAAAGAATGGTTCAGTGGATGCCCTATCCCGTCATTATCCTGAGTCATCACTTACTATGAACAGCCTGCAATTCCTTCTCAACAAGTTGTTGGAATAGTTCAGTCTTTTATCTTGATCAATAAAAAATGCATTCAGAGAAATAAGAAGATCTTCATCTAACGTCTCCTTTATTTCCACAAAATGAATAATATTACAGCCAACTAGTGATAAACTACACTAATGAAGAACTACAGTTAGATGTAACGAGACCATGACATGACTATGTTGGTTTTAGTTTTGTGATCTTTTTGGCTCTGATGTTCAAGTATATCTTCTTGCCTGTCCTATTAGTTCCCAACATAATCGCTAAATTCTAGTCATCCTTTTTGCCCTGATCATCCCCATTTTTTGACTGATACTGGCGGTAACAGACTCTGACTGTGCCCTGGGCCCTGCTAACCAGGCCCAGGGTCAGTGCTCTGATTCAAAGGTATATGGCAATTAGGTGTTATTACAATTGGTACTGATAACCTACATGTAAGTCCCAAGTATATGTTCGGACATGTTGGTTTAGACACCCAGTAGATTGCATGCACCTAACTATGCACTGCTGTGTTGCCTACTGTCTTTTTAAAAGTCAGCCCTGGTTTGCAAGCTGCTTTTAACCTGAGATTATATGCAAATTTGACTTTGGATTTAAAGGTACTTCCAAAGTATGAAACAACTGTATTTTTGCATATGTCACCACTGAGGTCTACACTAAGGGGTCGATTCCGATCTCGGCCGGTAGGGCACCGAATCGGATTCGGCTGAACCGGATCCGATTCGGAGCCCTTTTCCCCGACCGACTCGTACGTGCGTCCGGGCGAACGAGTACGATGCGCGTGCGAAATCGCCGACCGACTCGTTCGCGGGTCCCGACCGCTCCGACCGACTCACACGGATGCGCCTCGCACCGCGCAATGGAGACGTTCCCCGGCCGGGCAAGTACGATGCGCGGCGCGAGCAGTCCGACCGACCCGCGCCGTCCAGCTCGAAGAAGCAGTCGGAGCCGCACTTTGGGGGTCCGTGTCGGACCCCGCTGTACGCGTAGCCACGCGAGTCGCACACAGGGGGGACCCATGGGTCCCTCCAAACCTGTGCGTGTACGGCGCGAGTCGCTTCGCCGCGTACACGCTGTAGGGGGCGCCCTTGTTCGCATCGCATCCATTGAGTCAATGGGAGCCCGCGTACGCGTTGTGCGACCGGCTCCCATTGACTTCAATGGGAGTCCGACCGACTCGAGTCCGATGTCATACGTGCGCATCGTACTCGTTCGGTCGGGCTGCTAGGGTCTGATTCGGTCGGAAATCTCTCCGGGTCCAGCTCGGTCGGAGAGATTTCCGGCCCGAATCGGAATCGGCCCCTGAGTGTCCCCTGGGCCAGGTGCCATGTAAAAATAAGCAGGGACATTTTAATAGATGTTTTATATGATCTGGTACGGGAAAAACTGCCAATTTCATTTTTCCCCATTGTAGCCGTTTAGCTCAAGAGGCTAATATGGGAATGCTTTAATAAGATATAACTAAGGCTCCCTGTTTTCCGTTTTTACTGATTTTTACAGATAAATACAGACAGAAAACCATTTATTTTCTTGTCTGTATTTATTTTTAAATATGGATAAAAACGGAAATTGGGTGCTTTTTGAGTGATTCTAAATACACTTTGCCATGTCTGCAAGGCCAATAACTGTCTGTACTGATAGGTAAAGGGGTTAAAAAAGAAAGGAATTTTGGTCAATAGGATTAAACAGCAGTAGATATGCACAAAGCTGATACTGAAATGCGCATATTCTCATATAAGTGCATTGATTTACCTTCTGCAGGTGTTCATATCACTGAAACTTGGCAGACATTCAAGCATGAGTGCATATTTATTGGTTAAATAAATGTGGAAATATACCAGTTTCAGCTTTATTTTTCTCACAAAACCCATAATAAATATGGATAAATACAGATAAAGTTGACAAAAAATAAATATGGATAAATACAGATGGAAATGTCAAAAAATAAATACCATAAAACCGGGAGCCCTGGGTATAACTATTGACAGGAGTGATCTAAAATAATATTTCAAGAACTTAAAAGATTGGTACTGATAAATCCCAAAACTGTTGAATTTATCATATCTAGTACAGAAAAGAAGCTATGGAGCTTTCTTTCCTGTGAGCCAAAATGCAGCCTTCTAGCAGTCTCTCCTGAATGGCCAGTGTTGCCAGACTGAACCAAACTGCTTTGATGAGATGATAAGTGTTCTGCATAGAGACAGAGGTTATCTCGTGGGGGGAGCTCTGCAGCTGCAGAGAACAGGTCGGAAGGGGGCTGGGTAAACAAACTGATGTTCAAAGAGAGCAGGACAGTAAGGCTGCAAGCTAGGCCCATCCCCTCTTCCTGTACCCCCCCAGCCAGATGGGAGCCCCGGGAATAGAAGGAGGTCTGGAAGGTAAGTGTTAAGGGAAATGAGCCACACCAGTTGGTTGACTTAGCCAGCTCTTAACACCAAGAAGAGTGATTCTCCATCTTGAATTGACAGTACAGTGCTTTGTGGGACAAGATTATGTCACACTTCGGAGGAAGCTGTCATACTTTTGGGAAGCACCCTGTCCCCCATTGGTCAGGGGTGCCCCCCGCTTGTTGCCCCAGTACACTGGATAAATATGGGAGAGCTGCATAGCAACTCAGATCTGCTGCATACTAAGGAACTGCTCACACTTGGACAGTTCATTGTGCCTCTTATTCATTTCAATTGAAGCAGTATTTTCCCGATCATCCCTATTGCCTTCCATCAGTACCACTGCCTAATATGATAGAAAGGCAACAGAATATGAGGTTCAAGACATTTATAATACTGGGATATTTTTGAGGATGTCTTCAACTTTTGATCCTCCTAGTGAGCATTCTCATAAACATGGGGCCATATTTATGACTCCAGTTGCTTTGCATTTAGACCACGCAATGTGGTACATGCGTGATGCAACTGCAAAATAAGATTTATGAAGCTGTGAAAGGCCACTTTGTGTGGCCCTGAGTGGCTTCATAAATCTTGAGTAAAGCAACGCAGCACAAATCGCTGTGTTGCCTTACTCTGTGCTAGAGAGGTGTTCTATGAGCATTGCGTAGGTGTTCCCACGCAACTCCCATGGCTTTTGACGGATTCACAGATTTAACAAAACTGGTAAACCTGGGAATGCGCCAAAAAGATACAGCTTCCCAGGTGAGTCGTAACGAGGAGAAATATCTTTATTTCTCCTCGTTAGTTCTTCTTTCTATGTGTGCTGCATTCTGCAGCACACATAGATGAAGGAATATTCCTCTCAGGATTCTTTTTGTGCAGGAAGGTGCCCCTTCCAGCACTAAAACAATCCTGCATGCAACTCAGGCACCCTGGCACTGTGGTGCAAGGGTGCCTGCATCTGCGCTAGGCAGACAAAACAGTGCAAGCGCAGGGGAAAAGGCTGGAATGCACCGTATTCTTTTAAATACGGTGCATTCTTGCCGTTTCCCTGTCACGCAGCGCAGCAAGGTGACTTGCTGCGCTGCATGACAATTCACATAAATATGCCCCTTAGGTCTTCTGTTCATGCTTCCTTGTTAGTCTGACTTTTTTTATAATGGCAATAAATAAAGCTGCAGTATGAGGACGGTGAGATACTGTTACATCTGTGCCCAAAACTTACCAGAGAAGGCAATCATTCAGGAGAAGACAGACTGCCCCTCGTGTAGGCAGCATGTTGCTAGATGCCGCACTCAACAAGTGATTAAGCATCCTCTTCTCTGTATCATGACAAGAGAGTAGGAGGTACAATCACTGGCTATCCTCCAAACACATTCAACTACAAATACAAATAAAGTCTTATTTAGACGTCATCCTAGGACCAAATGTCTATGGGGGAATCCAATATATTTGCGAGGAAGACTCACCCACATTATGTGGCATTCTCCATCATCAGCTTCCTCCCCCCACCCTGGTAAAATGATAATACCAGAGCAGACTCAACCTCAGTCTGAGGGAGTTCTCAACCAACTGGATAAAGGTGGGATCCAGATAAGTTCTAAAAATACCTTGAGGTAAACCTTAGGGAATTCCTTTTATCAGAGGCACCTCAGGTATGGTAAAATAATAAGGTGTCAGCCGACTAGGGTATAGAGGTCCAATTATCCTGAATTTCCCAACATGGTTCTGTTCATACCAGTTCCTATACAACACTATGGGGCCGATTCCGATCTCGGCCGGTAGTGCTCCGAATCGGATTCGGATTTACCGGATCCGATTCGGAGCCCTGTTTCCCGACCGAATCGTACGCGGGTCCGGCCGAGCGAGTACGATGCAAGCTCCCGCGAAATAGCCGACTGACTCGTACGCGGCTTCAACACGCTCCGACCGACTCGCACGGACACGACTCGCACCGCGCTATGGAGACGTTTGCCGGCCGGGTAAGTACGATGCGCGCGCCGCGAGCAGTCCGACCGACTCGCGCCGTCCGGCTCGAAAGAGCTGTCGGAGCCGGACTTTGGGGGTCCGTGTCGGACCCCCTGTACGCGTAGGCGCGCGAGTCGCACACAGGGGGGACCCATGGGTCCCCCCTACCTGTGCATGTACGCCGCGATGCGCATGGACGTGTACCCGCTGTAGGGGGCGCCCTTGTTTGCCTCGCACCCATTGAGTCAATGGGAGCCCGCGTACGCGTTGTACGACCGGCTCCCATTGACTTCAATGGGAGTCCGACCGAATCGAGTCCGATAGCATGCGAATGCATCGTACTCGTCCGGTCGGACTGACTCTCCGGGTCCGGCTCGGTCGGAGAGATTTCCGGCCGGAATCGGAATCGGCCCCTAAGTGTTGCGCAAGAGAGCTGGCAGTGGGACTGCAGAGTTCAGCGCTGGGCAAAGGATGTCAAACTTGGGCTTCTTTGTGAGTCAAACCAATGCCATAAGTTTCAAGAAATGGACATGGACAAGCGTTATAAACTTTCCAAAATGATGTTCTGATTAGAGCATTCTGAGGCTCCAAATCCAAGATGGAATAGCGTCTTTTCCTGTGATGTCACTTTCTGTCTGTATGATGTAATAGACAGTATTTTCAAGTGCTGGATCTACCACAATACATTCATTTAGTTATATTACAGTGCATTCTTTGCCCTATTGCTACTATTGTTGTCTCAGATCTTTGCTTCTTTAAGTTGGAACTACTTTTAGATATTCTTGCAGGCGTCTTTCCCCTTCCCTGATGCCAGGGGAACTTTGGTGCCTTGATAACACATTATGTACTAATCTTCGTCTTCAATCAAGAGCCGTAAGATTCCCAAGGAGGTTTTTTAGCTTTTTTTTCTTTCTAGGAAGCCTCCTAAGGAGGCACTTGACACATTCAAGTGTACTATTAAGCGAAGGGGTGGAACCTTTGGTTTTTGGGATGAGTCTAGCGTTCATTACCAATTAAGAAGCAAACTCAACAGACCTTCCCAGCATCCACTTCTTGACAGGCTAACCACTGAATTTCCCTTCCTGGGACTGCCAGATGAAGTAAACTGTGAAAATATCCCTGATGTGCCGGAGCTAAACCTTCTGCGTGTCAGGGACATTTGTGTTTTGCTTTTCAGTGACTAAACCTCGGTTTTGAGGTTTATTGCTGAAAAGTGAAAGAGAATGCCAAGAGGGTTGAAACATAGCTGTCTACTCAGCATTCATGTGTGATGATGCTCTCTGAACTGAGCTGCTGGTTAAATAAGTGCCTCGACAACATGACGCCAGAAATGCCTGTCTTCCTGGGTTTCTCTGAGCATCAGATTAGGAACATTAAAATTCAAATCAAAGTACTCCTCTACAACCTCTAGGTTAAATGTAGAATGAAAGCGGGCAGAGCCTTTTCTGTTCTCAGACTCGACTCACTTTTTAAACTTCTTCCTCAGCCAGCAATATAGATGTCCAATCTCTTCACATTTAGAAAAAAGCTCAAGCCTCTTTTGAGATCATTCTCATAAGACCAGCACCAAAAGACTACTTCTTGGTAGTCAGCATGTTATAAATGTCATAAATCATGCCATTCGCATCATGGAATTCCAAGACAGATTTACTCTCAAGTTATCTTACTTCGTGCTCGTGCAGCTTTACATGTGTGTAAATAAATTTACGAGAGTAAATTCACATTTTATCAAATGTTTGAATTTCAAGTCACAGATCAAGCCATTATTGCACCTAATTTGCACTTTAGTGCACAAATGGCTTTGGGAATTGGGCTCCACTAAGGAGAAAGTTTATTCACATCTGCCAGAACTCCAAAGCTATCCAGCAGCAGAGAGAAGTATACACTGACTAAGAGAACATGAAATGGCAGTCACAAACTAAATGGTCAGCAACTACTCCGAATGGCAAATTAGTTCTCACCAGGTGGGTTGCAATGGACATCGGACGCTGTGGGCTCGTGCTTGTGCCCGAGCTCATGGAATTCGTGGCGTTGCGACTTTGCAACCCCTACTGTATTGAGCCACACCGGCCACTGTAGGGGCTCATCTATGCCCAGGATGTCATATGCCATACACCCTCTGGTCAGGTCTTGGACAACACGTGGTCTTCGTACCCATATAGTAGTCAGTGTGAGTGTCTTCATTTGGAGCGGGGACTGGGCCTATCTATTATCCCTTGCATAGCTGCCCCGCCCAGCCACAGTTGGCAATGCAGACACTCCCACAATGCAAGAGAGCTGCGCTGCAGGCATGAGCCTGACCGCTGCTCTCTGCCTGCTTGCTGTTACAAGGCAGAAAATTTGGGCTTGGTATCATTCGCAAGGAATGTAAAGGCGTTCCAAGTTGACGAACTGTTGAACCAATTGTAGGAAAGTGGGTTTCTGTTGCTGTAACCCCCCACTTTTTGCCAGATTTCTGAGCACTTTGACGTGATGTGCCCTGGGTCCCTGACAAACAGGTTCCCATGGCCTGTGTTCTTTCCCAAAACTGTACCTTTGTACCCCCAATTGGCACCTCTCTGGCCACATATAAGTCCCTTGTAAATGGTGCCATGGGTACCAAGGGCACTTTGACCAGGGAAGGCCTCTAAGGGCTGCAGCACGTATTGTGCCACCCTTAGAGGTCCAGTACCTTAATACACACACACTGCCATTGCAGGCTGCGTGTTTTGGTGCAGAGAAAAGTGAAGAGTCGACATGGCACCCATACCTGTGTGCCATGCCTACAACCCACTGCCTATGGTATAGGTAAGACACTCCTTTAGCTGGGTGCACTATACCACGGGTGAGGGTACAGTTGCATGAGCACTGTACCCCTACAGTGTCTAAGTCAATTCTTAGACATTTTAGTGCAGTAAAGCCATAAAGAGTATATGGTCTGGAAGTTTGTCATTACAAACTCCACAGCACCATAATGGCTTTACTGAATTCTGGGAAGTTTGGTAGAAACTTCTCAGCATAATAAACCCACACTGATACCAGTGTGGGATTTATTATAAAATGCATCTTAGCGATGCCCCCTGAAAAACAACCAGCCTCTGGTGGGTTCCCTGACTGGTAAACACCAGCCTGCCACCACGAGACAAGTTTTTGGACCCCTGGGTGGGAGCCTTCACTCCCTGAGCCCAGAAACAAAGCCTTTCCTGGGCGGAGGTGTTCACACCTCCCCCAGATCAGGAAGAGCCATCTGTGGCAGGGGAGCTTCAAAGGCCCTGCCGCCTTTGTAACATGACCCCCAGCCTCTCCTGCTACCAGGAGCAGGCCCCCTTCCTGTCTCACCCCCTTTTCGGGGGGAATAATTAGAACAGCCCAGAAGGTGTGCCCACCTCTGCCAATCCCATCAGTGGGAGAGGCAAGGTGAAGCCCACTCTTTCTTGCCCGCCATCTTGCAGATGGCAGGCACTCTCCAATCAGGATTAGGGATTGGGCCCACTCTCCCACGTGGGGTGAGCACACCAAGGCTGTAGCCACCCTAAGGTCAGTAGCCCATTAGCTACTGAACTCGAGACCCCTAAAACGCCACCTAAATACAGTATTTAGGGGGAGCCCTGAACCCAGAAGGCAGATTCCTGCAACCTACGAAGAAGAAGGATGAATGAAGACGCCCAGCAGAGGAGACTGCAGAGAAAAACTGACTTGGCCCCAGCCCTACCATCCCATCTGCAGTTTCCAGAGATCATGCACCAAAAGTCACCTTGTCCTACAGCCAGCGACCTACAGAACCCCTAGGAGGACTGACTGCCTTCAACAAAGACCGGAACTCCTGTGAATAGCAGCTCTGTTTAAAAGAATCGCCAAAGAAAGACTCTGAGCCTGCTGAAGACAAAGAAACCCGACACCTGGAAGCACCACTGCACCCGTTGCCTACAGCCAGAGTCCGAGTGGCCCACCAGTCCCAGTGAGGGCCCCCAGCACTCCAGAGTTCGAGTCCACCATGGGTTGACCCCTCCAGGACTCTCCGACGTTGCCTGCAGCCTCTGCACCGAGACCCCCCAAACTGCGAGTGGCCCGTGCATCCAGATGCCCTGCGCCCTGAGGAAGAGAACCCGAGGTGCACCTACGTCCCCGAGCCCTCCAACTTATCTGCTTAGCTGTTGGTTACTCCCAGAAGACTTCCTGGACCGAGCATGCAGTCAAAATCCAAAACCAGCAACTTACATTGAAAACGACAGGACGTCAAACCAGCACCCTGCACCCGACCGCCCCTGTGCTGCTGTGGGTGCACCTTGTGCGCTAAATCAGATCCCCCTTTGCCCTGAGCTAAACCCTAGGTGCTTTGCTTCCACATCCAAGTGGCGTGCACGTGAGCAGCCACCAACAGAAGGCCCCCTATCCCCAATTGGATAACATTGGGCCTCAGCATTCTGCACTTGGCCGCCCTAGTGCCGCTGAGGGTGCGTTTTGAGTGCATCCTTGACCCTGGGGGAAGCCTTGTTCTAACCCCAGAAACTCAACCCTGTAGACCGTTTACTTACCTGCAAAACGTTAACCCTATTTTTCCCCATAGAATTGCATTGACTGTTTTCCTCTGAAAAACTTGTGTTGAGGGTGTTTTGTATGGAAACCTAAGAAACTGTGTTTTGAGAAAAACTGTTTTACTTACCTTTTATCCAGGAAATGTGCCAGTGTGATATCTAGGCATATCACACTGAGTAGAAAAAGTTATCTAAAAAGTAATCTTAAAAATAATCTGAAAGGTAATCTAAAAAGTAATTACCAAAAACTGCACAGTAAATTCAACTGTTTCTGAACATTTGACCTACCTGTAACAAATTAAACTGCAATCTTCTTGAAAAGTACCATTTCACTTACCTGTACCAAGTCCTGCTTGGTTCTAGAAATAAAATACAATTAAGAAATATTTTTATACAAAACAATTGGTCAGAGTTCAGTCTTTTAGTGTGTGAAATCATTTCTTGCCTGAGTGTGTACAATAAATGCTTAACACTACCCTCTGATAAAGCCTTACTGCTCACCCACACTACCACAAATAGAGAGTAAGGTATTATTTACTTAGACCTCTGTATACCTTTCGGGGCCCACTGGACTCTGTGCACACTATACCTTACTTTGGTATAGTATATACAGAGCCAGCTTCCTACACCAATTCCCTGGCCTGTTCAAAGGGTTAGGAAGCCTGCGAGCCCTGCCAATCAACTTGCACATTGACAAGTCTGTCAAGGCTGTGGCACTATGTCATCGCCGTGTGCCATTCCACCTGCGGCCGCTGGTGGAGCTGGAGAAGTTGGAGGACTTAGGAGTGATTGAGAAGGTGTCCGGTCCTACTCCTTGGGTGTCACCAATGGAGATCGGTGTGAAATCCGAAAAAAACAGGCAAGGTATGCCTATGCATTGACATGCGCCTCCCAAACAATGCCAAAAAGAGGGAAAGACATATCACCCCCACAATGGATGACACAATAGCTGACTTAAATGGGGCCAGATGGTTCTCAAAATTGGACAACAACGCTGGTTATCATCAACTCAAGCTGACCGAAGGAACAAAGGTAGTTAACATTTTCCACGCACTTGGGCCTGCGACAACACAAGCGGCTAAGTTTTGGAATATCATCGGCTGTGGAGGTATTTTAGAATTCAATCAGGGGGGTACTGTCAGGATAGCATTGCATAATAAATGTGATTGATGACATACTGATATACCCGGCCATCGCTGAGGAACATCACCAGTGTCTAAGGACCACTCCGAAGCACCTATGTGAACACAAGGTCACTCTCCATCAGGAGAAGTGTTCATTCTTCCAAACCACCATAGAGTTCTTTTGCTACGTCTTTACTCAGGAGGGCGTACAAGTGGACCCAAGAAAATCGAATGCCATCGGGCAGGCTCCAGTGCCATGCAATGCTTCGGAGGTGCGCAGCTCCTTAGGGATGGCCACTTATTGGGGCCGATTCCTCCCTGGTTTTACGACCATTGTGGAACCCATGAGGTCACTGACAAAAGTGGACACACGCTGGGTGTGGGGCCCAGGTGAGAAAGAGGCATTTCAGAACGGAAAGGCAGCACTTCTCAACAAAGCAACGATGGAATATTTTGATACGAAGAAGAACACAGAATTGGTGGTGAATGCAAGCCCAGTGGGTCTAGGGGTAGTGCTTATGCAAGAAGTTGAACCTGGAAGATGGAAACATCTGGTGCTCGCAAGTTGAGTGTTGACCCCGACGGAAGTGAGAAACCCCAAGCGAAAGCAAAGCATACCTAATTGGGATAGCTGTCTGTTTTTCTGCTCTAATAGACATTTCCTGGCTTTTCCCAGAATGAAAACTAGATTGCAAAAAAACAAAACCAAGACGAACAATAATGGAATCTCTACAAGTCATTTAGTTTTTCAGTCTCTTCCAAGTACCCCGAAGACCAGTTTATCCGCGCATACCAGTCAGGAATGGGGGATCTCGCAATTTCTACTCTTTAGTCAGTCTCTCCCTCAGGAATTTCTTGGGTACGGATTGAAACATGAGTCTCATGTTCAGATGACAATGTGGAGATACTCCAGGTTATATTGAATAAAATATTCAGCAGTTTCAAAAGCTTTGAGTAAGCCTGCATTTAAATAGGCCTGGGCGGTGAACTTCGCTCCGTACGCAGAGTTTGCAGAGTTTTCTGCGCTCCGCACCAGAAAACTCCGCTGCGCGATGTGCAGAGGAGTTTTTTCCCCGCTCGCGATCGCGAACAGTAAATTTCTACCCGAGCGGCAGGAATACCAGCACAAACTGCAGTTCGCACTGCACTCCGCCACTCGCGGAACTTCGCGGAGTTTTTTTGTAGCTTCGCGGAGTTCCGCATAGCAAAACTCTGCGAACTCCGCCCAGGCCTGCATTTAAATAGTCATCCATTTTGGAATGCTTTGCTAAGACCGGGGAAGATAACTTATTACCCAAGAAATATGCGAAATTTGCAACCACAGCAATAATCTACTGACCCTCAACTATCAAGTAGTCTTAGGAGCTACATTATGCAATGATTTTATGTCAGACCAGGGGGAAGGGCGACTAGGAGATGCCACTGGTAAACATCAAGGTGCTAATCAAGTTCCACCCTTGAAACCAAATAACATCTCTGACTCCCCTAATATATCTGGTCTCAGTTCAACAAATTAATCCATCTACTGTACAGAGGAAATTGGATTGAGGCCTCAAGCACCAGTGTGCCACAAACGGTCTGATAGGTGAACTGGTAGGCCTTTCTGGGAAGCTTCAACAATCTGATAATTCATATAAATGTTGAATTGAGTATTGAGCCAACCAACAAAGATGTCAGATACAATTTGATTAATGATACTAACAGTGAAAAGGCTGCCAAAGATTATGCATTCAACTTTTTGAACAATAAAAGACTTGCTCTTAATCCTCCATTGGGGACCTCTTCCCCTCTTCGAATGGGTTACAACCGGTTTTAAACTGGTGGTAAAGTATTACTGTTTTGCGACTAAAATTCTGTCGCAAAAAGGTAATAGTTTCCATCCCGATTCGGTATTTGGAAGAGACGCCCTAAGCACACCCCTTCCAAATACCAAATTGCACATGCAAAATGCAATATTGTAACGAGTTACCGAATTGCATTTTGTACATTTTAAAAAGCATTTTTCTGGTTGCAAACTGCTCGAATCACAGAATCGGGTCATTTGTGCCCGGAACAATGCTTTGTACATCTGGCCCTTTATCGAAGTACAAAAACGACCTCAATTAACCACTCTCAGCTGGAAGGCCAAAGATATTCGGAAGAGACAAATGAAGAATTCTCCATCGGTCAGCAGCCGTAAGGCAGACTTAGTAGTATCTTGAAAATACAACAATGTAGATTTGGTTCTAGACTCCTAGACCACTGTAAGACAACCATATATCACTTAAAATTTGGAAGGCCATGTAAAAATTAAATTTTTAAGATTTAGATTAATATATATCCCAATCTCCCAATTCAAAGGATCGTGGAATACTACCTGCTTCTGACCAATAGGTCATATAAGTTGCCTGTGTCTTAACTCTTGGATATGCGGAAGAAGTACCTACAGAAATATTTTTGAGAATGTGAGGACAATAGAAGAGGCAGTCAAATTTTGTTTTAATGCTCACAGTAATTCCTTTATTGGTAACCTTGTGAAATTTCCAGATCAAACTTATTTGTACTTGTACTTGTACTTTTATAAAGGGGGATGTTTTTAACGGGAAAATTACATTTCTATGCCTTAGGTTTTTATTGTAATCAATAACTTATACAAAAAACTTATTTCACTCAGATCAATGCATTTTCTACATATTTACTCTCACACATATGCAATGTTGATCTTTATTATTCAGAACATGTGAAGACACATGACAATCCCATCTTGACACAAGGATGCAATGCATATCTGACTGTTGTTGAAGAACCGACTCATTTAAAGCTGTTTCATTTAGGAAAAAGCAAGCATTGCTCACATCATACTTTGGTATCTATTTTAGTTTGATTGTTTATTGCTTGGATGTAGCTGATACTAAATACACAGTTTCAATTTGTTGCCATTATTTATGAACATTGTGTTCTTTGTGACAGGGACTGAAACATAGATGAAGACTGTGATTGACAAGCATAAGAATGATCATTACCGGAGAGTAATCAATGGAGTTGAAAAATAAATAATTATTAAATGAATACATATGTGCAGCTGTCTTTGAATTGACCTCAGAAGATAGAGTTCATTCAAGATGTTTTAGCTTTTTTTTAACCATCTAATATTTTATTGCAGTTTAACATCTGTCCATAATACTTAATCAGGTGAGTGTCAGTCAGGGATACACAGATTGATTGCTTTCAATCGTCAAAGCGCACTGCAATCTAGTATGATCCTCAATAAATCTACTGACACATACAATAGGAGTCACCCATAAACCTAAAAGGGCAAGGGTATAACTTATATCATAAACAATGTCCTAAAGGTATTGTTCATAAATCCACATGATCACATGGTGTTTACCTCAGATTACGGCCATTATAAATGCTAAACCTGTTCAATATGCCCCCAAACTTTTAACACAAGAGAATTTAAACATGGTAACATTTCTCACCAACTATACCAATTCATTAAATGTAGGTCCACTAATGTGGTATACACCATTTGGTGTGCTTGTGGCTTTCATCGGCCAAACTACCCAAATGATTAAAATGCATATTGTGCAGTACAAAAGTTGCATTTGCTGCAAGACTGACAATATCCCCTTGGTATCTCATTTTATTTCACAATATCACACTAAGAGAGATCTTATATGGCAAATTATTGAACATCCTCTCCTCCCACTATGGGGTGGCGACTTATCACAAATACTTACACGTTGTGAATGCCGCTGGACCTCCAGATGTGACTCTGATAACACTGGACTAAATACTTTGGATTAATGGAATATTATGATCACAATCTAAATTTTTTGGGCTCTTCATTAGATTGAAAGTCCTATCATATGGGATAGTTTCCCTATATTTTTGAGTCTTTCCTCAGTTTTTTCTTTGCACATCTATGATACCATTGAGATCTTCCCTATGATCAAGTTTTCACATTGTTAGAACTATCTCTCCATTGTATTTTTGTTTCGGATTGTGGGCCTCTCCATAGGAGCCAGATCGTTTGGAATTATATTATTATTGTTATTGCTCTCAGGTTTCATCCCAGTCCCCGCTTTTTCAAGCGCCACCAATCAGCACGCTGTAGTGTTTTGGTGACAGTATTGTAATTACGCCTACAGTATACATTCTAGTGTTCTTTTCCTTGACACCATTTATATACATCCCTAGTTTGAGTTTTAGTGTAGAATAACAATTTTCCATATTCTAGTTATACTGCATACTGCTTTTTCCTGCGGCCATGCACCATTTTTCATTTTTATTTATATTTCCTAATTTGATATTATTCTTATTTTCTTTTTGTATGACAGAATAGTGCTCTATTACTTACCGGTAATCTTCATTACTCCGGGTCCCGTTGTCCTCGTCCCATTCATTGACAAAGTGGAGATAACCATCTCCTCGACAGAAAAAAAGACCAGAGGAATGCTGGGACCCTAATACTGCCCCTCCCACCGGGAGTACATAAGCAGTACTTACCCAGCATCCCGCCTGTACAACCAAGCCCACACAGGAAGGCTGGCCACCCGGGAGGGAGTGAGGGGCGTATGAATGGGACGAGGACAACGGGACCCGGAGTAATGAAAATTACCGGTAAGTAATAGAGCATTACCCCCAGGTCCCTTATGTCCTCGTCCGATTCATTGACAAAGTGGAGAATACCAAAGCAGAAAACCCAACCTTCCGAACCCCCAAGCGCACCCAGGAAACCACACCAAACGCAGCGACCCAAGGGAGCACAGAAAGAGGGAACTGCATGAAGCAACCGGCCAGCAACCCAGAACAGGACAGCAGGGACACAAACAAGGACCGGAAACAACCAAGAAAAAAACAGAAGGCCAGAGCCACAACAAGGAGGCAGCCAACCAGAGAAACCGGAGACCGAGCAACCAGGCCCAAAACCCAAAAGGACACAGCCAAGGGAATCAACCGGACAAGGCCGACCAGCCCAGAACCACCAGGAAGGATCACAGGCTCCGGCAGCCGCACAGACACAGAGCAAACCCCGTCCGCCCCGGAGAAGGCCAAAGAAAGAAGCCATGGCCGGGCAACAGGGCGCAGGCACAAGCACCCAGCCAACCAGGAAGGAGCCACAGCAAGAGCCGAGGAACAGCAGAAACCCCAGGAGGCCAAAGCCACACAGGGAAGAAGGCAGCAAACCGCACCAGGACCGGACACAAAACCCCAGAGCAGCAGGGGCAGAGGAGGCCAACCCCAAAGACCACAAGCCAGAGAAGCCCCCCCCAAAAAAACAGCAGACAGCCGACCAATCAACAAAGAGGCCAGCAAATACCAAAAACCAACAACAGGGAACCGAACAGGCACAGCAAGGGCGGGGACAGGGCTAACAGCCACAACCCCAGAACCCCCAACCCCAAAGGGAGGGAAAAACAAGGCAGGGCGCAAGCCCAGGGCAACCAGGAACCCCCGGCAGACCCCAAACAGGAACCAACCAGGCACGAACCCGCAGAACCACAGAGGGCAGACAAGAACAGGCGCCAACAGGATGGAGGAGAGGAACCAAAAGCCGGGGCAGAAGCCAAAGGACCGCACAGGCACCAACGCCCAGGCCCAGCACACAGCAAGGACAGGAGCAGCGGAAAAGGCCCGAGGGCGCACAGCACTCCGACCAGAACCCCACCAGGCCCGACCCCAGCCAACGCCGGAGAGGAGACAAGAAAACAGCCAAAACCAGGGCAACAAAAGGAACCAGGAAGGCAGGACCGGAGCCAAGCAACCCGCCGACGCAGGAGGACCCCCCCCCCAGGCCCAACCAGCCCCCGGAAGGAGCCCACGCAGCGCACAGGCGGAAGCAAAGGGCAGGGAGGCCACAGAGGCAACAGCCAAAGCGGAAACCGGAGGAAGCAGAGAAGCCAGAGGCACAACAGCACCGGACAACCAGCCGCCAGGAGAACACACCCCCAGAGCGGGCACGAAAACACCACCCAACCCCATCCCAACAGGGGAGGGGGGGCACGCCGAAAGGCACCCCACACCGGGAGCAGAACCCGGGGGAGCCCGCAGGGAAGACAGGAGCGAGCCAGGACACCAACCACCAGGAAAGGAACCGGGGAAGCCAGGAAACACACCCCAGAGCCAGCACAGAAGCCACAGCACAGCCAGCCAAAACCCAGGAGGCACAGCCGGAGGCCAAGCCGAACCAGCCACCAGCTGGCAGACCAGGAGGAACAGGAAGCAACCCCGGACACGACAACCCTGAAGGAAAGCGAAGGACACGAACCCAGCACCAAAAACGCGCGCCGGAGGACGAGGCCGAGGCAACGCACCAAGCAGAGCCAATGGAAGCCAGAAGGGACCACAGAACACCAGAGCCCCACACAAGCCCGAACGAGGCCAGACGCAGCCCAGGGGCAAACAGAGCGGAAACTCCGCCAGCCACAAGAAGGGCCAAACGAAGGAGGAGAGCCGGGGCAACGGAAGAAACCGGAGCCCAACACCAGCCCAATGAACCAAACCCGTGAAGAGAACAGCGGGCAGGACGAGGCCCAGGAGGGCACACAAGGGCACGGCCGAAACACCGACGCGCCAAGCCAGGACACTCCGAAAACGCCCAGGGCAAGGACGCAGGACCAAAGAAGGCTCCCAGGGAGGAAAGGACGGAGGGGGAAACAGGCACAAGGCCAAGCAACCCCACCAGAACCACAGGCGGACCCCCAACAGGGAGAACAACAGAGGAGCAGGAAAACGAGGTGCCAACGACCAGGCCAAAGCACCAGCAAAAAACAGCCCGGCCCAAACAGCAGCGGCAGGGATCCCAGACCCCCAGGGACCCCCGGAAAGGGAGCAAAACAGGCAAAGCGGCACACGGAACGCACCGCCGGGGGGGGGGAACCGGAGCAAGAAACATCGCCCCCCCAACCCTCCACCAGCCCAAGGCGCACCACCAGCCAACACGCCAGGGCAGGAGGAGCAAACACCCAGGGTGCAGGCACCCCAGGGAAAGAAAAGACCAAGCCACAGCCAAGCGCCAGGCCGCAAGGGGGCCGGGGCACCAAGGCCCCCAACGGATAACCAGAGTCAGACCCCAGGCGCACCGCCCAACCACCAAAAGGAAGACCACACAGTGGGAATGGGCCCCGAAGAAAACAGGGACCGAACACCAGCACCAGCCGCGAAACAGGAGGGCACATTCACCAGGCAGAAGCACCCAGCAGAAAGGGGCCGCAGCAGGAGCAACCACAGACCGAGCAGCACCACCAGCGGAACCAGGAGACAGGCGAAGCCCGACCCAAGGAGAAGGCAGAGGTCACCGAAGCAAGCCACAGCCAACAAACGCAAGCATGAGAACTGCGGAGAGCCCAGAACGCCCTGAAGACGAACCAGGGCAACCCCCGAGAAGCAAGCGGAGCGCAACCGAAGGGGAACACAAGGGCCAAGCCAAGGAACCCACGGAAGCCAGGAACCGCGCAACCGCAAGAGACAGCAGCCCCCAGCCCAGAAGAGACAAGCAGCCGGACACGGCGCCAGGCAGACCGCACGAAACAGCCCAAAGGCAGAGGACAAACACCCCAGGCCACACGTAGCCAAAGCCAGGATGGAATAAAGAGCACCGCACATGCAGGGGGCCCCGGGCACAAACCCCGGCACCCCCAGGCCACACAGGGCATCCAAGAACAGGAGCACACAGAGGCCAGTGCAGCAGGAGGGGACAAAGAAGGGAAAGCCAGCCACCCCCAAAAGAGGAGACCGACCACGCCAAGGCACGCCCAGCGGGCACAGAGCCACAGTCTGACAGGGACCGACAGCGGGACGAACCCCGGAACAAGGCAACAGGGCCACCGCACCCGAAGACCGAGCCCGGCACCACCAGAGCACAAACAGGAGGGCCGAAGCCGAGGGACCCAGGAGCAGGGCAAAAGACCAGAAACAGGCAAACCACAGCGAAGCATGAGAAACAGCGCCAGAAGAAAGGAGCCCCAGCAAACCCACAGAGAGCAGGAACCCACAGGGTGGCAAGGCCGCAGGCCAATGGGGGAGCACCGCAGAACAACAGCCGAGAAGGCCAACACACAAAACACGGATGGCACCCGACGAGGGGGCGGAACGAAGACAGGCCCCACGCCAGCCGCAGGCAACCCACACCCATCGCAAAGGCCTATAGCACCTGGCAGCCCAAGGCAGTCTCACATCCAGGAAGCAACCAAGCCAAACCCAGAAGAGAACAGGAGCATTCAGGGTGGCAAGGCTGGCGGCAGAGAAGGAACATGCAGCAGCAGCGCAACCCCACCAGCAGCCGACAGCAGGAAACCAGGACAGCCAAGAGAGCAGCAACAGAGCATCCAGCAACCACCGTCTGCAGGGCCCGAGGAGCCAAAAAGAGCCGTAGAGGCCAGCCCCAAGGCAGCACCCAGCAGGGCGCAACACCCTGGGCATCCAGTCCATGGCAAAAGGCGGAGGAACAGTCCCGGCTGACGGCCGGGCCAGAGCCGGGACCAGAACCGGCGCACCGAAGCGCCCGCCCCACATCGTAGCCACACAACAATAACCTCCAAGGACACGTCCAGAGGCGCAGAGGACCAGCCGGGTTTAAGACACAAGCCCAGGAATGCAGCATGCCAAGCGGGGACGCCGAGAGTAGAACCGTGTCCACCGAGCTCCAAGTGAGCAACCCAGCGTGGAGCACACACTGCCGCCTCCCAGCACCATACACCGCGCCACCATACAAGGATAGGACAGGAAGGCGGGCACGAAACCACATTACAGGCAGCATAGGAAGGGGAAAAAAAGACCGCTACGCGCTACTCACCCGGAGCGGGGGCCGAGACACCACCAAGAACACAGCCCCCCCTCCAACAGCCAGCCCAAAGGATCCAAGCCGGTGGTCCCATCAGAGCCGGGAACGCCAGGAAACCAGCAAGCACGGCGTGTCTCCCGCCCGGCCATAGGAAGACGCGCAAGCGACCCGGAAGCAACCGGGAGGCTACGCACCAGCCGTAAAGGGCCGGGCGGCAAGGGGCAGAGCCGGCCACGAACAGTCCTGCCTCCCAGCAAGCCCGGCAGGTCAGGAGGCAGACCAGGAAACACCCCCCCGCCCACACAGCCAGGCAGCCGGGCGGGGGGAGGAATAAGAACTGCCACCCCTGCCCAGCAGGAGCAGCACCAGCACATCCACGTCCATTCTGTCGACAGACAGAAAAAAAGAACAGGCGGGATGCTGGGTAAGTACTGCTTATGTACTCCCGGTGGGAGGGGCAGTATTAGGGTCCCAGCATTCCTCTGGTCTTTTTTTCTGTCGGGGAGATGGTTATCTCCACTTTGTCAATGAATGGGATGAGGACATAAGGGACCTGGGGGTAATTACTATTTGTACTTCGTACCACCCTTGTATGTGGTCTCTTTTTTCCTCCAATTTTCATTAAATTCCTCCATTTGTTCAATGAGCCCCCTTGCTCGCTCTAGTGTGCCTTTCACATGTGCACCATGTTCACTTTCTTAGCGACATAAATCTGCACATTCCAGTGTTTCTTTACCTGTAACGGGTGCTCTATGTAGCACGTACATGCCTTCTGAGAGCGCACCACGCTCATTTTCTCAGCGCCATTAATCTGCACGCTCTAGTGTTTCTTCAGCTGTGACAGCTGCTTTGCGTAGATTTTTCTTGCATCCCTCCCTTTTTTAACCCCTGAGTTTAGCGCTAGGTTTTTGTACACAAATTCTTTGCGCATCGGAGTGCGGCAATGCATTTTGATGGAGGATTTATTTTCGACCAGGTACTGTTTTCTTTTTGTTCTTTTGTGCTTGTGCTACCCTTATACCTTACACCCATACTCTATCTTACTGGACCAGGCTGATTAATCTCTTCCTCAGTCAAGGCTCCCTTCCTGTTGCCCTCAAAACAGGGCAGGTTACCCCTCTTCTAAAAAATCCCTCCGCTGATGCAAACGACCTCAACAACTTCTGCCCCATCACCAACCTCCCTTTTCTTTCAAAAATCACAGAAAAATGTGTTGCGAAACAACTTTCCCTACATATCACGGACAATAATCTTCTTGACGTTTTCCAGTCTGGCTTCTTTCAAAATTGCAGCACTGAAACAGCCCTGCTGCAAGTGATTGATGATGCGCTGCATATACTCGACTCTGGGGAATCGTGTCTTCTGATTCTTCTAGACCTCTCTGCAGCGTTTGACACTGTTAATCATAACACCCTCCTTAACACACTTCAACAGAGAATGGGCTTGGAAGGCACAGTGCTTAAATGGTTTCCCTCGTTCCTCACGGACAGATCCCAAATGATCAAGATAGCAAACAATCTTTCATCTCCATTGGCGATAGGTCAAGGCGTCCCTCAAGGTTCTATCCTGGCACCCACTTTATTTAATCTCTACCTGGAACCATTAGGGAACCTCCTAAGTAAATCTGGGATCCACTACCATCTCTATGCGGATGACACTCAAATCTACTTCAAGGTGTCCTCCGCACACGACCTCTCACTTCTCAACTCTACTCTCAACTCTATTCACAACTGGATGTTAGCTCACCAACTCATTCTAAATCCCTCCAAAACTGAATTCCTCCTCCTATCTACCTCTCTCTCTCCTCCTCCTGTTCAATCTCGGATGGATCAGCTGAACTTTCTCAACAATAAGCCCATCATTGTCGACAGCGCTAAATCCCTGGGTGTCTTACTTGACAAAAGACTCAACCTAATTTCCCACATCAACTCTATTGCTAAGAATGCGCGCTACCAGCTGCGCCATCTCTGGGGTATTCAACGGTTCTTCACGGAGCAAGACCTAAAAACCATGGTCCAATCGCTGGTTCTCTCTAGACTGGATTATTGCAACTCTCTTCTGACTGGCCTCCCCAAATCCCACCTCTCCCCTCTCAAATCCGTCCTCCACTCAGCAGCTCGCTTTATTTCGGGGTCCAAACGAAGTGACCACATCACCCCTATCCTGTCTTCTCTTCGATGGCTTCCCATCGAGGCAAGATCTATTTACAAAACTGCCTGCATCACCCACAAAGCCTTGCACACTTCCTCCCCTCGTTACCTGGCGGATAAACTGAAAATCTCTGGAGGCTCTAGACCTTCTCGGAATGCGGAAAAGTTTCTGCTTGAGCCGCCCTCCTTCAAAAAGGAAAGATTGATGGCTCAATCCTTCTCAGGGAATGCCGTGAGAATGTGGAACTCGCTTCCTACATTGCTCCGTGCCACCTCCTCTACCCGGATCTTCAAAGCTGACCCAAATCTCTTCTCTTCCAAAGACACTTTCAGAACTAATACACTCATTTTCAAGCCCCTCAAGGAAGTTCGTCCTTCATTGTAAATTTGTAATATTTTCTTGTACATTCCTCATCCTAGTTTGCTGTGTTTGATATTGTGTCTTTGCCTTCTATGGTTTTACCTTACCTTCTTGCCTTCTGTTTATTTTTGTAACGTTTTAATCTGTATTATTTTCCTCATGTAACGCAACTGGTTCTATTGTGCAGCGCTCTGACACCTTCGGGTAAAGTTTGCGCTATATAAAAATGCATTAAATAAATAAATACCTCACTATCAAAGATTAGTATGGGCTCGCTCTATTTTTAGGCTTAGTTCTCAGTGACTGGCCACTTCCGGGTTCAGTCTCCTTTCGTTTTCAAGCAGCCGTGTTAGGATTTTTTGTGAATATGCCTATACAAACAAGCCCTTTTTAAATTTAATTAATTTTTCCATATCCCATCTCTGTACTTTTTTCAATCTACTTTTCATTAAGCTTTCAAGAAGTACTACAATTACAAGTTCAATTCATGACCCCAGTACAGAATTTGCAGGTACCTATGATAAGACCTTTTGCAACCCTTACCGTATTTTATGTTTATGTGGCATATTATTTTAATTTATTTCCTTGACTCTTTCTTTTTTTGCAGCTGTCTATATTTTTGATGCTCTTTTAATGTTTTTTCCTGATGATGACCTGGTGAATTATGAAAGGTTGAAACGCCGTCTACACTATATCTGCTGAAAAAGATGTGGATTATTGAACACATAAATGAGCAATGGGATTCTTATAAATTGTTAACTTTTCAATATGCATTATACGATTGTTACTTCTTTTCACCATTGTTGTCCTCTTTTGCCTACCATTCTGTGTCACCTTCACAATATTGAGCACTTTATGCACACTCCACACTTTGAGCACCTTTCACTTTTTGTATATATCTTTGATGCTGCTTACTATTAATTGTTATACCTAACTAAATATATAAAATGTATTTTTTTACATGTTTTGGCCATATCTTCTTGATTGATTTGTAGTGATAAACAATATATTTTTATAATATTGTACTAATTATAGCACTGGAGTTATGAATGATACCTTTAGGACATTGTTGATGATATCATCCTCAATCAATCTAGTCACTGCCCAACTTAGTAAGATAAAATCTCTGAAACCCCCACATATGTTTCGGCATGCGGTCTTCTTAGCAGTGAGCAAAGTCACATCTCTTATCAAAGGAACACATAACAACTGATAACTCAACAACAGTGATATTAAGAATGCAAATCTAACACCCTAAGCCATACTGGTCTCATCATCATAATGTCTATTTTTGTAAGGAGATCAATCAGAGGGCACCACGTTTTCCTGACAGGTTTGTGTTGGCTGTGCAGGTCATACACATTTTACTCCATTCTGAGTACTGTTCACAATTTACGGTACAACAAACCAATGAGGAGAGGTAAGTGTCCTTCCATACCACTGTCTCCAAATTCTTTGTCACCTTTTATTGCAACTGTCCCATTAGGATCCTCTTGCCGTTGCACATCACTTCAGCTACGGGGGGAAGGGGGTGGGGGGGGGTGTCTAAAAGCCCCAATTGCACTACTTCCGAAATTCTGAGATTGGATAACTCAGACTCTGTTCATGGAGCAGGATGGAGCAAGTATGTGGTCAAACTATACAATATACATAAATCAATGTATAACCGCCTCACTAATATAGAGCACATAACCTAACCCTGACCCATCCTTAATCCACCCAAATCCCAAACCCATAGCCCACAACATCCACACTCTTAGCCCAAGGTAATTCCAAATCGCACCATCCAACAGTCCACTCATGTTTCGCACACTCCCACACCACACCCTTGTCATGATGACAACCTCATTGTTCCCCCATCTCCACCCCTAGCTGGATATGCCCACCTGCGACCCTCCCACACACTTCCAATTTGTGCCTGGGGTTACATATATTATATTTTTATAGTTAAGTTAAATAAGGCAAGCAGGCTTTTTAACCAATTCTGCAAGTTTTGGGGGGGTCAGAGCTCATACACTGGGCACTGATGGCAGGGCCTCAGTGTTCAGAGTCCATATACCATCAATAAAATCTAGCAAAAAGTGGGTGGGTCCAACCAAAAAGGGCAAGAAAGGGGCATTTTCCTACAGTATCCATCTGAGATTTCAAGGAATCTGGTGCCGTAGTAAGATGTCTAAGGCGATTGTGACAATTCGTCTGCCTGCCTTTACAACAAACAGTTTGGTTTTGGTGATAAGTAGGCAAAACTGGGAGATTTTGCTGTGTTGGGTGGTGTCCAGTTAAGCATAATTTTTGACAGAAGTCAGGCAAAACTGTAGAGCTGAATCTTGCATAGGTCCTTATGCCTACAGTCCAGCGCCAGCTTGTCATCACGCATGTAGCGTAAGATGCTTGCAGCCATTTTAGGTGATCAGTCAACACTGTTGAGTAACTAGCCAGCGCTATATAAAACTTTGCAAATAATAAATAATAACTCTGCTGAGGCTACCACAGTGTGAATGTGCTTGCACCTTTCTTCAGTGGTAAACACTTAGGAACTCGAAGAACGTGAAGTGCAATGAGTATTTTCTGCACTTCTCTTCAGCTGCAGGTGTTGGTGATGTAAGTTTCAAAAAGAGCATATACTGGGCCTTAATCATGTTAACAGATATTAGCACAGTGATCCATTAAGTGGAAAGGCTATATTAGTGTACGAGAGTGGAGCACGGTTTAGAAACTTCAATGTCTGAATGGTCAAGTGCCAAAGGTGATTGGTTTCCTTTCATCATTATGGCCACTGGAGATCATGTGCAACATCCACCCTCTTTTACAAAGCCTGGGTAAACCCATGCAGCAATAGAAGTAATGGCATTGAGTTTTCAATAACTACTTGATTGCACGTGTAGCTTTAGGGTACGCGCCACGAAGGAAGCTAGCCTCACTCTTCAATTGATTGGGTATAGCGGCGCAAATTATTTTTGACCACTTACCAGATTTGGAACACACAAGGGAGTAGTTGGAAGGGGATATGAGTACATAGAGGCAAGAAAGGAGACTTCCAGCTAGTGGCGTTGTCTAGAGGTTTAACTTTACAGCTATAAACAATCCAATAAGAGAGTATTGACCAGTGGCCTGTTAAAGGATTTTGGCTAGTGCTTGTAACTTTGATAACTGTGTGGAACAGCATAACAAGGACCAAATTGTGCTCCTCAAAAAAGGTCCATGAAAAATGGGATTGATGTATTAATGCTACTCAAGAGGAGATCATTGCGAAGGGGATTGAACGCTCTGCTGCATCTGGGGGCATGCTGGCTTGTGATAGTGAGCATGTTGACCATGCCTGAGTGAGTCAAGCGGTAAGGACACACAAATGTTTACATGTAATGTCACATGTTTTAGATGCGGTTTGTGTAAATGTAGGCAGTAATGTGAATTGTCTAGCTCAATTTAAAAAATGCATCAAGAGTAAGAAGGTGGACCACTTTATGAGAGCGCCTAAGTACATTTCCACGTTTGTAAAGGTGAGCCATATTAGCAATGAGGAATGCAAAGTGCATGAGAATGTGGCAAATATGATTTTGACTGTGAATGTGATTATGAAAGGAGTACCCTTGCTATCAAAAAAGATCCTTTTTGTAAAGTACATATAGGTAAAATTGAAGTAAAGATTATGGCGTACTCTGGGTCACCAATAACTATGCTATCCAAATCTACCTTTAAAAGGTTCTAGTGTAACCAGAGTCTAAAGCCCTCTGCTGAGAAAGCTGTAGTTAATGGTGAGTACAGAATCAAAAGTTTGGGACTTTTCGAGGATATGTCAGAGTTTGCAGTGAGGGCAATTTTCACGAACATATATGTAGTCATTGAAGGAAGGGTCATCATGAGTTGGGTCTACCAAGGTAGAGTAGCAATTGTATTGCAACTGGTGACAAGTACTCTTGTATTGCTAGCCGAGTATATTTTGGGTAGGTATGGAGAGGTGTTTAGGAACGAAGTTTGCATGGTGGGAGGTTTTGCCACTAAATTATATTGCAGAAGGGAGCTATGCATGTGTCATATAAGGTCAGTGATATACCACTATGTGCGAAGGAAGACCTTAAAAACATCTTGAAGGATTGATGCATCTGAATGGGCTAGTGAGGTTATCATAGCAAAATAAAAGGAACGGACAGATATGTTTATGATCAGACCTAGGGTCTATAAACAAGAATACTTTGATGGATTGTCACCCTCTTCCCAAAATTCAAGAAATGTTGATGTTAATAGGGGGAGCAAAGTGTTCTAGCATAATTGATTTAAAAGCTGCTCACCAACAGTGGTATTTGAGAAGAATTTGCAGTTGCTCACCACATTTATTACCCCGTTCAGCACATATAAGTATTTACGTTTACCTTTCCGTTTGGCATCAGCCACTAGTGAATTTCAAAAATGAGTGCCTGAGGCGCAGATTCTCCAGGATGATATCTTGAATAATACTAAGAATGTTGATAAACATATTCTGGAAACAGTTCTGCGAAAGTTTGGGACAAGGTTGCTGTGGATTTTGCAGGTCTCATGAATGTTTTGCGGTCGGACATGTGTTATTTACTCATGTTCATGGCCATTGCTGCAGGCAAAGCTGCCAGGCCCGATGGTGTTCCTGGGGAATTCTTTCTTTCAGACACTGAGAACTGGGTTACATAGATCAATAAGTTGTCAAACGCCATATTGGAAGGGGCTGATATCCCGTGCAGCTGGAAGGCGGCAGAAATTGTCCTGATCCACTTAAAGGGCTCAAGGGATTCTCCCCTAAACTACAGACCAATAAATCTTATTGACATAGTTCAGAAGGTCTTCTGCAGACAGATTTTGATCAAAGGATAGAGGAGCACCAATCCCTGTCATACCTACAAGCAGGGTTTAGGAGCCAGACAAGCACTATCGACCAGGTCTTCAGGTTCCTGACCATCTACTGGAAGACATTCGTCCTTCAGAAGTCTCACCTGTATCCTGTGTTTGTGGACTTAAGGTTCGCCCTTGACCAGGTCCCTCAATATAAACTCTGGGAGACTTTGAGGAAAAATGGTGTCCCCTCTAATCTCTAGGTATTTTGGTCCGACTGCACCACGACACATATGCCCAAGTTCGATGGGGTGCTAGGGGCGAGCTAACAGAGCTGATAAGAGTGCACAATGGCATACACCAGGTTTGTGTGCTTGCCCCAACCCTAATTTCCCTGTACTATAACAATGTTGTCACCTATCTGGAGGCTGGTGAGTGTGATGCCCCTAAGGTGGGTGACCGAAGATCCTGCTGCTCCTTTATGCAGACGACACCTTGTTGGTGTCCAAAACCCAGAGTGGCCTACAATCCCTGGTGGACAGGTTTGAGGCATTCTGCGAAGATGGAGGGCTGGTCCTCAACTACTCAAAAACAAAATTTATGCCCATTAGCCACGATAGATCATTCAGGGGTACGATAATGCTGGCAGGAAAGCCTCTAGACATGGCCACAAGTTTGACTACCTGGGAATTAAGTTAACTAGGACTATGGCATGGTCTCTCCAGGTGAAAAAAATGTGTCTGAGCCTAACCCATCAATATCAGCCTTAAGACTTTATAAGTCCTCTTAAGTTAGGTGTATTTCCCCTGCTCTGAAAATATATAGGGCCAAGGCTGAGGGTAGTGCACTGTATGGGGAAGAATTGTGGGGCTCATCAAGCCTAGCCCAACTTGGTGTAGCCGAAAATGCCTTCCCAACAGCCCTGGTCAGCCTCCCTAAAAGCACACCCCTAGTACCACTACGCCGGGACCTGGGCATCACATCAGTGGTGCATAAGGCCCTGTTGAGACTCCTGCTCTATTGGCGTAGGCTGAAGTTCCACCCCGGCCTTGGAAGATTATTACAATGCCTTTAAAGAAATTTGACACTGAATATATCTGGAAAAATCAAGTGGGTACGCCACATAAAGGAAGGGAGTTCTGGTCTGATAACACTGGTACAGCACAACTATCTAGGGACACACTCAAGAAAGCCTTCTGGGGGCATAGGTGGGACCTTTAAATAAGGAAAGCGAACCAAGGTTCCCTTACTAGTGACTTCCTTGACTTTAAGCCCCAAATTGAGTTTGAGCTCTTTTTAGACTACATCCTCTCACCAGTTGCCAGACAATTGCACCTTAAATTTCGTTATGTCACGCTTCCGATTCTATCTTCCTGCTTCAAATGGAAATCTAGGAGCGATTGTTTACCATCTGCCCAGCATGCCTACAGGCAAAAGAAACCTTGCCACATTTTTTTTTCTTCTGCCCTGAATATGCACGGCCAAGGGAATGCGGGATCATTTCGATCTGCAGACAGCTCTATGCAGCACTCAGGCTTCTGCGGACTGAGATACTAGAGACTGTTGTTTGCGCTGGTGCCAAATATCTCCGTTGGAGCTGGAGCATCAGAACCAAAGTGCCGGGGTAAATTCCATGCCCAGGCTCCTTTGGGGCTGCCTTCCATTCTATTCTCCTCCGTGGAACGCCACGCAATCTTTGCACACTTCTAGGACACCATATCATTTACAGTTGTTTTGTCTGTTTATAATGTCATGTCATCACACGCTGCTTGCTCTCTGGTGTCTACTCCCAGCACTGGCATCTGTATGGCCTTTGGTCCGCAGACTTTCCTGAGCTCAGGCGCTCTCTCAAAGATCTTAGCGTGATAGAGCGAAATGTTCTTGTGAATTGTAGGGGTGCATCATAATCATTGATAGGCCGCACCCACTTGTATTTAGACATATATTCGTATATCCAGTTTCATATTCATGTATGTTTAGTAAAGAATGAATAGTTTGCTGAGACAAAGCGAATCAGCAGCATAATGGTGTTAGGATATTGATGTAATGTAATGCTTATTGAATTGTGTGAATATAATGCATAGGGGAATTAGTTCGTGTGTGTAACGTAATTGCAGTAGTTTAAACGTGCACCATATTAAAATTGCACATGTAATTCAGTGTTTGCATATGAATCATAATGAAAATGTTTATAGGGAAACATAAGATGTGTGATTAAAAGTTATATGTAAAGGCCTGACTACATATATGCTTAGGGAAGGCCTGGTATATTCTTATGTTAGCTTATATTGTAGGCCGAGAAAAGTTTCTCTTGGTAAGGCTCTCTGGGCACAAACGGTAGATTTAATTTGCACAGTAGAAGGTTTCTGTTGAAAGTATCTTTTGTTGCAGGTGCAAGGACACATGTCTCGTTAGCAAGACTAACTCTTTGTTTTCGAAAGCTAGAGAGAGGGAGGCATGGTACGGGAGTGAAATGGAATGTAGGGATGATACTTTCGGCGGAGAAGGTGCCTGGGACTCAAGGTCATCGCAACCGTCCAGGATGAAGTAACCGTTTCGATGGAAAAACACAAGAAAGAAGACCTGGCCAAGGAGGCGTGACAAAGGCGTGTACAATTGTATTGTGGTTTTGTATTAGGGATAGTGCCCTGAGGGAGGAGGCCAGAGAAGAGGTAGAGGAGACCAGAGAGAAGGACAGAGCTGAGCTTAGGTATTATGTGATTGCACTTCTTAGGAAGTCTTCACAGCTGACACCTTTTTATTCACTCTTGCCTGGGAAAATCGTTATGCAGGGATGTCACTTAGCGTTAGTGTAGGGACAGCTATTGATTTTAAGCTTGTTTAGGCCAATGAAGAGCAACTTAGAAATAGGAGCAATCATAGTCTGGTTGATCCTTTTAGAACTTTCTATTCTCCTTATCCTGAGTCGGATGAGATTCCTGCGTAGATTATTATTTGTATTAGTGCCCATCTATTTCTTTAACCTCGTGTTGAGGTGCTTGCACGTTCAGTTATTTTTGGCGATAATAAATTCTCAAACTTGAATTCGGAGTCAGTGGTCCTTTCAGACAAAATGGAATGCTGATATATAACCAGATGAGATTCTCTCCTTTACACTATTCAACAGGTAAAAAGATCTTGGCGACCAGAAGGTTCTTATAGATAATTAGATAAGAATCGGCGTTATCAGTTGGTAGCAGAGTAGGATGGTTACCTTTGATGGTAAGGGGAGATCTAGAGCAAGATAGGAGATTAAGTTGCCCCATAGAGCCCGAGTGACGCAGATCCAGAGGACCGCGGGAGAAGGATGTCGGAGGTCGTGGAAAACTGACGGAGAGTGACGGTGCGGCGGAAGTAGCAGTTCGTAGTAGAGTGAGTATGAAAAGAGTGATGTTTGGTAGATTCCGGTGTTTTATTGTTGTGTGATGTCTTGCGGAGTTGGAACGAAAGTTGTGTAATTGAGAAACGGACCGTGAGCGCGCGCGGGACCGGGAGATTTATTGTGGTGTAGAATACACCCAGAGTTGAGAACGTTGACCAGAGTTGTGGGGGTCACGAGACGTCATTGACAGACCCACTGAAGATAGGGAACACATGAGTGAGTGTGTGAATAACCAACGCAGGTCGTAGGTTATTGTGTGCAGAACATCGAGTGATTGAATCCTATCGAGTGTGCTAAAGGCGATTGTCCGGTCGTTTCGCGGACAGACGATTGCCAGATTGAGGTCAACAAGCTCAAGAGGCTGATCGGTCATTGGTAAGACTGACGGTCAGAGAGGTAATTGTTCGGTAGGACGGACATTATTTCAGAGTATGATTGGGACAGATGCGAGTGAGAACAAGTGAATTAGAAAGGAGGGGAACTGCTGCGAGCGGAGGAAAAGTGACGTCAGACAAGTGCCGCGCTGCGATAGGCCGGTTGGTGTGAGCCGCGCTGGTATTGGTGGATTGAAATCGGGAAGTAAAAGCGGACATTTTGAGTGTAATAAAAAAACAAAAATAAAAGTTGATTCATCATGAAATGTTTTAAAGCTTTACGGGAACTTTGTAGAGGTGATAGACATGTGGTGGTTCGGGAAGGAGAGGAAGCTCCTCCCGAGGATACACCAGCACATTATATGGCAAAGAATGTAGGATTGCATACTATAATTTGGCTTGAGAATTGGCATAAAATGACAGAAGCAGAAGGAGAATTGTCGTTCCCTCGATATGGTACTTTCAGGTTAGAGGTGCTGTACCAGCTAAAAAGTGTAATGGCTTCATTACGACCACTACCTAGACCAACACAGTTTGAAGCACTACATGCGTGGATAAGAGCAGCGTATGATAGGAAGAAGGACAGATGTCAAGAAAGGGTGAAGAAATCGGTCAGGGCATTTCAAGATGCAAGGTGGGATGCATTGGAGAAAAGGTGGAGAGTGGAAACGATCGAAGGAGATAAGTTGTACCCATTGTTAGTACAAAATGGGAAAATAATAAGAATCGATGAGGACGACAGTGATCTAGATGACAGCTTGTTGGATAGGATGTTGGCAGAGAGGCCACCACCATTTAATCCAGATTCAGAAGAGGGAAAGACGACCCCAGCAGTGGCAATAGTTGATGAGAGCCAGAACCAGACTAGCATGAGAGTGGTGGGAAGGATTTCCACAGGAACGGAGGGGGCAACGGCGTCTATGATAACACAGCCTCCTGCGGGGAGCACAAGATTACCGGACTCCTTGACAGTACCGGTTACCATTGGCCCTATAGTACCGGTATATGACCCAGACCGAGTGAGAGAAGGGAGTTCCGTACCGATGAGAAGGGAGGAAGGAAACAGTGAGAGTGGGAATGGGTTTGGAGTGAGGGTGGTTCATTTCCCAAGACCAATGGAGACAAGTACGCCGTTACCGGCTACTGCGGACTCTTCCTTCAGGAGAGAAGAGGAGAGACCAGAAAGACCGAGGTCTTTGCGGGAATCTAAGTCAGCTTTGAGGGAGTGGACACCAACAGTAACGAACCAAGAGGATAGGATGCAAGGGGATAGGGCACAGAACGTCTCGGAAGACAGACCAAGTTCCAGGAATATGATGGAAGGGAATAGGTCACAAGGACAGAATAGTGACTGTAATGAGCGGGATGGCTCGGGTTGTCGAGAAGTACTGAGGAGTGCAGTACAGGCAAGGTTGCTAGACGTAGTGAGGTTGAAAGCAGAGGTAGACGAAATGATCAGTGGGGGTCTGCCTTTAGAAAGGATAGAAATTTATGGATCAGATGAGCTGCTGTTTGTAGCAAAAGATGTGACTCGAAAAGCTAGAATGGCACATGATAGATTGAAGGAATTGGCCAAAAGATATGAAGTGGACCTGAACAAAACTAAAGCGTTACAGGGACCACATAGATTACAGTACAGTGATCAGGAGCTGGAGGAGAAAAGAATAACAGGATTAAGAACACACACCAGAGACCTGATTATAGGAATGAGAATATGGATTTTGTTGGACAAATGGGAAGAAAGGTGGTCCAAAAAGAAACCAGTAAAGAGAGCAGAAGGGGAAACGCCGCCGCCAGGAGGGGGGCGACGGGTGTTGGAAATTTTCCTTTACGGGAAGTACAGAATGGATGGTACGTGCATGTGCCGTGGAATAGAGGTGATTTGGCTGCATTTACAAATGATTTTCCTCGGCTGAGGGAAAAACCGGTGGAGTGGTACAAACAGGTTGAGCGGTTTGTGAAAATTTCAAAAGTATTGTGGATTGATTTGAACACCTTGTTTGACATAGTGGTACCGGGAGATTTGTGGACAGCTTGTAAAGTCGCTATTGAGTGGCCGACTTCGGAACCGGATAGAGAGGCGGTTACAAACGGTCCATCACCGCTAGTCATGAAAAAGTATGAGCAGGTGATTACATGGTTGAAATTGAAGATTTCACCTCAGGATATAGATTGGGTTAAGATAGATCGGACTGTACAGGAACCCAAGGAAACGGTGCATGAATATTATGAAAGACTTTTGCAAGCTTTTAAACAGTATAGTGGGTTAGATATCTTGGACCCCAAGGATATGGGACAGTTTGTCTCAAAGTTTGTACTGGGTCTGAGAGTGGAAATCAGCCTCATGATACAGCACCATTTGATCTGCTGGCAGAACAAGCCACTAGATGAAATATTGCGGTATGCAAGATACTGTAGTGATGAGGTGGAATCGAAACATCGAAAGCTAAAAGACAAATTGATGCTTGTCCAGATGCAGACAGCACAGAGTCAGCCTAGTGGAGGGACCTTAGGAAGAAAGCAAGGAAATTTCCAGGGAAACCAGAATGGGCAGGTACAGGGAAAGGGAAAACCAGTAGACCCCAAGACAGGAGTGGACGTGGCCACATTGAAGAAGACCACTGCGTGTCATCTTTGTCGCCAGGTCGGACATTGGAAACGCGAGTGTCCTTTGAACCCAGCTAATCAGTTGCAGGAAGAGGAAGAGGGGCTCAGGCACCCGCGCAAGAGGTAGTTAACACAATAACGAGGCCTAGAACGATGAAAGGGGGGTTTACAATTCTCACGCCCAGGTTCCCCAAGCTCCGAGGATTTCACAAGGAACACGAACGTACCAACAGATGCCCCTGTTCGAAGATTACGACGAGAATAGCTTAGACCCTTTATCCTGACGGTGCCTGAGGGGGAGGAAGACTGCACACTTGGAGCGGTCTTGGAGGTAGACCAGAGAGGACCTTTTGTAGAGGCAGAGATTGAGGGCAATCCTGCAACACTTTTGGTTGATACTGGTGCTACCCGGTCTACTGTAAGATCAGCAGTAGTCCCTAACCTACCCCTCTCGGGACAATCAATCCAGGTTGTTGGAGTAGCGAACAAGAAAATAAGCAGCCCATTGACAGAACCGATCTTAGTAAAGATAGGTACTTTCCAAACTAGACATCAGTTTGTAGTGTGTGATACGAGTCCAGTTTGTCTTTTGGGAAGAGATCTGTTGTGCAAGTTGAACTGCACGATTTATTGTACGCCCAATGGAGTAGAGGTCCAGACGAGAGATGATGATGCTGACTTTAAGATTACCAATCAGCATTTATGTATAGATCTGTACCCAATGGTGACTGTGGAAGAACTTCCACATGATCTGAGAGACGCAGTGTCGCCTGTGGTGTGGGATTTCGCAGGCGATGAAATAGGTTTAATCAGAGGGGTTGAACCAGTGCGGATAGAGGTGAAACAGAATGTTGATTTCCCCAGGACACCTCAATACAACCTGTCGCCAGAAACGATTGCAGGGATAAGACCTGTGATCAAGACCTTTATTGAGAAAGGCATTCTGAAAGAGATTAGAGGTAGCCCCTGTAATTCACCCATTATGGGACTACAGAAACCGAGCGGGAAGTACAGGATCGTGCAAGACCTGCGAAAGGTCAACACGATAGTTGTCCCTTGTTGTCCAGTGGTACCGAATCCTTCAGTAATACTGTTCCAGATCCCATGTGAAGCCGAGTGGTTTACGGTTATCGATTTGTGTCAAGCCTTCTTTTCGATACCGCTCCACGAGGAAAGCCAATTTCTTTTTGCGTTCAGGCTAGAAAATCACGTGTTAACATGGTGTCGTATCCCTCAAGGGTATACGGAAAGTCCATCGATCTTTAACCAGATCCTGAAGAAGAACCTTGAGAGTCTTGTGTTGCCGCAGAACTCAGTTCTCGTGCAGTACATAGATGACTTGCTCATTGCCTCAGAAACAGAAGATGCTTGCAGAATTGACACAGTAGCCTTGTTGAACCACTTAGCAGAGAACGGACATAAAGTGTCCCCGAACAAGCTGCAGTACTGTCTGAATGAGGTACAGTACTTGGGACACAGATTGGAGAAAGGCAAGAGGAAGGTGTCACCAGATCGAATAGAGGCAATAATGAGCATGGCAGAACCCACCACACAGAGAGAAGTTAGGATGTTTCTGGGAATGGTTGGCTATTGTCGACAGTGGATTCCTAGTTTCTCCTTGAGAGCAAAGCCTCTGCAGAGGCTTACGCACAAGGATGTGAGTGATCCGGTACCATGGGACGAGGAGTGCTTGATATCATTCCGGAAGCTGAGAGATGATTTGTGCAGGGCTCCCGCACTGGGGATGCCTGATTACAACAAGGCCTTTTCATTGTTTTGTTACGAGAGAGAAGGATGTGCATTAGCAGTGTTAGCTCAGAATCATGGAGGTGTCCGTAGACCAGTTGCCTATTTTTCAGCTACTTTAGATCCAGTAGCTTCTGCGTTGCCCGGATGTCTAAGATCCGTTGCTGCAACAGGTGTCAGCATTGAAAGATGTGAAAGCATTGTAATGGGACATCCATTGACTGTACATGTGCCACATTCGGTTGAGTTATTGATGACCAGGACCAAGACCCAGCACCTAACGAATAATAGGTTAACGAGGTACGAGCAAGTCATACTTGCCGCAGAGAATGTGACTCTGAAAAGGTGCTCCGTCTTGAACCCTGCGACATTAATGCCTATACCGAACACAGATGATGAAGATTGTGAGGACCATGATTGTCTCGATGTGACCGAACTTTGCACCAAACCGAGACCTGACATTGTCGATGAACCACTGACTGACCCAGATGAAATTTTCTTTGTCGATGGTTCATGCTTAAGAGACAGTGTGGGGCAATTGAAAGCAGCATTTGCTGTATGTACCATTTCAGGAGTGGTCGAGGCTGCTTGCCTAGAAGGAGTACGCTCCGCGCAGGTAGCTGAAATCATTGCCTTGACCCGTGCCTGTTTGGCCGCTGATCGAATTCGAATCACGATTTACACAGACAGCCAATATGGCTTTGGCGTGGTGCATGACTTCGGGCAGTTATGGTCTCAGAGGGGATTTTTGACATCATCTGGCTCACCCATTCGTAATGGAGAATATGTAAGACAATTGTTAGATGCATTACAGCATCCGAAAGAAATTGCTGTGGTAAAATGCTCAGCCCATGGGAAGGGGGAGGACTTTGTATCCTTGGGTAATAACTATGCGGACGAAGTAGCCCGCTTCTGTGCAGAACAAGGATGCATATTCACAGGAAGAGAGATAGAAGAGAGCCAAGAAGGAACCGATCTCAGCATAATGTTGGCCATGGCAGACACTTGGGAAGAGCTTAAGAGATTGCAGGATGAAGTTTCAGTCCAGGAGAGAGAGGGATGGATCAAAGCTGGGTGCGAGAGAGGAGATGTGGATGTGTGGGTATCCAACGATGGGAGAGCCGTGTTGCCTGAGGAATTGCTGAGTCCGATGGCAAGACTGATACATGGACAGGCACACCTTGGTAGAGACGCAATGGTGAGAGTGTTTAGACAGACGTGGTATAACCCACGGTTCCGAGCAATGGCTGAGATGGTATGCCAGAGGTGTGTTACGTGTCAACAGATGAATGCTGGAAAGAAAACTGTAGTCACATTGAGTCACATTGGAAGGTCGGGAGGGCCCTTCAATAGAATACAGTTGGATTTCGTGGAGATGCCTAGGTGCAATGGATTGAGGTACATTTTAGTGCTAGTATGTGTATTCTCACGGTGGGTGGAGGCTTACCCCACACGCAGGTGTGACACTCTCACAGTGGCTAAATTACTGTTGAGGGAGCTCATCCCTAGATTCGGGATCCCGACCTCTTTGGAATCAGATAGAGGAGGGCACTTCCATAGCGAAATCATGAAGTTGCTTTGTGCTGCATTGAACATAGACCAGAGACTTCATTGTAGTTACAGACCAGAAGCTTCTGGGATGGTGGAACAAGTTAATGGAACTTTGAAAGCCCGGATGGCAAAAATGTGTTCTTCGACATCCCTGCAATGTCCCGACGCCTTGCCTTTGGTGCTAATGAGCATGCGAAGTGTCCCAGACAGAAAGACCGGGTTGTCCCCACATGAAATACTAATGGGGAGGGCAATGAGACTGCCAGCAGTACCAGCTACAGCCTTGATAAACATCACTGATGATTTGATTCTTGATTATTGTAAAGGACTCTCTGATGTGGTCCGTTCTGTATCCCAGCAGGTGCAAGCAGCAGTGGTCCCAGCCTCGAGTGATCTATGCCACGACTTGTGTCCCGGTGACTGGGTATTCGTCCGAAAGCACGTGAGGAAGAGTTGCTTGGATGCCCGCTGGCGTGGCCCGTATCAGGTGATACTTATCACGAACACAGCAGTGAAGTGTGGAGGATTGCCGAACTGGGTGCATGCTTCCCATACCCGCAGAGTTTCAGCACCCTTGGAAGAAACAGCTCCTCTCGTAAATGAAAATCCAGCTGATGTGGCAAGGCCACATGGGAGGACACGTCAAGCTGTAAGGGTCGCTGACACAGCTGGTGGTGCACTAGTGCAAGCTGAAGGGGGTTTCCACAGTTCGAACCCTGACTCGGACACCGAGGACAGAAACGGTGCAGTGGGCGGAGAAGAGTCAGACTCAGCAGAAAGAGGAAGTAGTGCACTGGGTATAGAAGGGGAAGGCAGACGAACGAACAGAAGTGCAGAAAGTTGGCCTGAAAGACAGAGGCGACTGAACCTGAGGTTAGCACCTGAAAGAGACCTTGCTCCAGTGTCTGAAGTATCTGAAACGGAAGCAAGTGACGAGGACCAAGCACAAGATAGTCGGCGAAGGTCAAAGAGAACAAGAGTGCCTTGTCGCAGATACTCTACCCCTGAGTGGACTTACACTGTGTTTGATGCAGGGGGTGGTGAGTACGGGAAGGCTGAGGTCAGTGCAAGTGGTCAGTCGGAGCCCGAATGTGGTGGTGAAGGTGGTGCTGCGGATGCCAGGGCTCGAGATAGAAGGAACACTGACACTCACGGTTCCGAATCCCCCGCTTCTGAGTGAAGTCCGAAACTTGCTTTTGCATCGACTCGAATTTCCGCCTTTTGGAGTTGAGCCGTTTTCACATGAAGTGCTGATTTTGCGTCTTGAACTTTTGTATCACGTTCTGGTCTTGCTCAATGAGGATCTCATTGTGGATCAGTTATGAACTGTAAATAAAAGTCTAAAAGAAGAAGATAACCTAGGTCCGAGTGGAAGAAGAATAAACTTAGGGACTTTCCACAGAAGAGGAACGAAAACTAGGGAAGTCTTTTTCTGGACTGTGTAAATAAGATTGTGATCGGAAAGGGAAAGTCCGGAGATTTCATGGTTGCTCGAGCTGGTTAAGCAAGTCACTAATAAAGGACAGAGACTTTTTCAGAGTTCTTTGCGATAACCAAGACTTTTTGAGAACTTTCGAAACCATGGAGCCGGGAGATCCCAATCGTAGATCAAAGTGGATTGTAGGCATCCTTATAAGTAGTGTAATAATCTCTATAATCATAGTAGTTATAGTCTCATACACTGGTTCGCATGAGCAAGAAGTAGAGGAGGTGACAGGGACACCTACACCTATCACACCTAGTCAGAAGGGGGTAGACAGGGCAGCTGATAGAGCTTTGCTATTAGAAGAAAGTCGTAGATTACATGTAGATTTATCTAAAGGGGATTTTAAGTTGAATGCATATGCTAAGTTGTTGTATGAGTATGTTGACGTGATGGATGCGAAAGATTGTTATGTGTGTATGCAGTTGCCTACTTCGGTGGATGAGGGTATTAGGTATCACCATCTTCCACTGACTTATGGTATTTCATGTAGTCTTTTGCTTAGTTTGTTTTATGAGAGAGATCAGTTCGAGTATTTCTTTTCCAATTTCGACGCAGTGCTTCCTGAAGTCCCAGCTTACAAGCATTTGAATAAGTATGACTATTATAAGACCGAGGACAGATTGAGGAAGTACTTCATACCGAGTTTGGAATTAGATACAGCATTCGCACACAGAAACAATCTGACTTGTTTGATGTCGGATGTAGAGAGAAAGTTCGTAGATCAAGTTGAAGATAGGTATAGAAAGCTGACTGAATCCCGAGATTACGGGCATCACAGGACAGATTGGACAGAGGAAGAACGGTTGCATAAGACCAGGGGAAGCTATGGTCCTATAGCGTTAGATAAGGAGCAGAGGGGTAAGTTGTGTATAAGGCGTTATCAGACTTACTACGAAAAGGTTCCAGTGGGACAAAGTACTTGTGATCACGTTTTCACCATGGCAGATGTAGCAAAAGATTTTCTTCAAGGTCCTGTACAAGTGATACCTACGGTGTATTACGTATGTGGGAAGAATGCTTATGTGAGGTTGCCTGCAAATTGGTATGGAACATGTTATTTGTCAATAATATTTCCAAAGATTTACCATACAGAGGATTTAAATCTTCTAGAGGGTGGAGAGCATTCAAGAACGAGAAGAGCTGCAAGTGCAGGGATCGTTGTGGGGGATATCTTTGGAGCTATGATACCTAGTCTAGGGGTAGTCTTGAATGACGTGAAGATCCGGAGGTTAGCGACTGTGGTGGATGAATTTTCGATGAACACAGCAAAGTCGTTGGTGTTGGTGGAAGGAGAGATGTTGTCAATAAGGGGAATGGTTTTGCAGAATCGCCTTGCTTTGGATGTCCTATTGGCAAAAGAGGGCGGAGTCTGTAAAATGTTGAAGGTTCAAGAGTGCTGCACTTATATACCAGACCGTAGCAAGGATCTGGAGAAATATATAAGTAACATCACTACGATCCACACAAAGATAGCGGATTTGACTGAAGAAGGGGCCTGGGAAAAGGTCGGAAAGGGTTTTGGTCAAGTGGGAGGTTGGTTTGCGAACCTAGGAAAGGGTTTCCTTGGGTACTTCCTGAGACCACTCCTTATTTTGGTGGTTTGTGTGGCTGGCTTGTGGATTGTGATCAAGGCCTACAAGTGGTATCGAGCAGGCCGAGTCAAGAGAGCTTTGAGGGAAAATGACATGAAGTTGGCAAGACTGCAGGACAATCAGTATCAAAGGCTCAAGAGCATGGAGAAATTTAGATCAGGGAAGATGGCAACAAGTTCTGTTTAGGTCGGTTCTTTCTCCAAGGGAGTAGAGTGAAATGTGATGACAGGAGTCATCAAAGGGGGAACTGATAGAGCGAAATGTTCTTGTGAATTGTAGGGGTGCATCATAATCATTGATAGGCCGCACCCACTTGTATTTAGACATATATTCGTATATCCAGTTTCATATTCATGTATGTTTAGTAAAGAATGAATAGTTTGCTGAGACAAAGCGAATCAGCAGCATAATGGTGTTAGGATATTGATGTAATGTAATGCTTATTGAATTGTCTGAATATAATGCATAGGGGAATTAGTTTGTGTGTGTAACGTAATTGCAGTAGTTTAAACGTGCACCATATTAAAATTGCACATGTAATTCAGTGTTTGCATATGAATCATAATGAAAATGTTTATAGGGAAACATAAGATGTGTGATTAAAAGTTATATGTAAAGGCCTGACTACATATATGCTTAGGGAAGGCCTGGTATATTCTTATGTTAGCTTATATTGTAGGCCGAGAAAAGTTTCTCTTGGTAAGGCTCTCTGGGCACAAACGGTAGATTTAATTTGCACAGTAGAAGGTTTCTGTTGAAAGTATCTTTTGTTGCAGGTGCAAGGACACATGTCTCGTTAGCAAGACTAACTCTTTGTTTTCGAAAGCTAGAGAGAGGGGAGGCATGGAATGTAGGGATGATACTTTCGGCGGAGAAGGTGCCTGGGACTCAAGGTCATCGCAACCGTCCAGGATGAAGTAACCGTTTCGATGGAAAAACACAAGAAAGAAGACCTGGCCAAGGAGGCGTGACAAAGGCGTGTACAATTGTATTGTGGTTTTGTATTAGGGATAGTGCCCTGAGGGAGGAAGCCAGAGAAGAGGTAGAGGAGACCAGAGAGAAGGACAGAGCTGAGCTTAGGTATTATGTGATTGCACTTCTTAGGAAGTCTTCACAGCTGACACCTTTTTATTCACTCTTGCCTGGGAAAATCGTTATGCAGGGATGTCACTTAGCGTTAGTGTAGGGACAGCTATTGATTTTAAGCTTGTTTAGGCCAATGAAGAGCAACTTAGAAATAGGAGCAATCATAGTCTGGTTGATCCTTTTAGAACTTTCTATTCTCCTTATCCTGAGTCGGATGAGATTCCTGCGTAGATTATTATTTGTATTAGTGCCCATCTATTTCTTTAACCTCGTGTTGAGGTGCTTGCACGTTCAGTTATTTTTGGCGATAATAAATTCTCAAACTTGAATTCGGAGTCAGTGGTCCTTTCAGACAAAAATGAATGCTGATATATAACCAGATGAGATTCTCTCCTTTACACTATTCAACAGGTAAAAAGATCTTGGCGACCAGAAGGTTCTTATAGATAATTAGATAAGAATCGGCGTTATCAAGCGCACTGCCCGATTTCCTCTGTGCGAGCTGCTATGATATACTAAATTATTGTGACTGTTATACACTCACTTTTTATTGTATGAAATGTTTTATATGGGATTTTTATAACTGGTCTACATGGCATGGACCATCACGACCCTACGATTGTTTCGTTTTAAAATTGTGACTGAATATGTAATGTCTTTATATCATGTTTTTGTGAATTGTCTTGTCTTTGGTTTATGTACTTTTATGTTCCAAAAAACTGAGGGGCATATTAGCAAGACCCACGTTAAAATTATCGCCGTTTTAGCGGCAGGAAACTGCCGCTAAAACGGCGATAATGGGCTTGCTAATATGCGTTATGGAATTCCAATAGAAGCCCAGGTTAGATGTCCTGCACATCTAACCTGGGCTTCTATTGGAATTCTATAACGCATATTAGCAATCCCATTATCGCCGTTTTAGCGGCAGTTTCCTGCCGCTAAAACGGCGATAATTTTAACGTGGGTCTTGCTAATATGCCCCTGAATACTCATGTTCATTGATTACTTTTCACATAGGGTGTACTAAGATTTTGTGGAAACTATGAATACCGAGGTGGCAATTGTGTTCTTGTTGAAGATTTTTCCTTTTGAGGGATCACCCCAAGTGTTGATTACCGATAATTGTGTTGAACTGGTTTCAGATAGGAAGGAGAGATTTTTGATGGATTGCTGTGTAAAAGATTATACAGCTTGCCTTTATAGTTCACAATCCAATGGAACAGTGGAGCGGGCCAATCGAGTGAAGGTACTCAGTCTGTCAAATCGATATAGTAGAATTTATCAGAAGGAAAATTTGGGCATATCATAATAACTCACACAACATAACCGGTAAGATTGTCCGGCATGGCTACAGTCTGTGAGTAAATATTATCTAGAGTTAGACAGTTCAAGATGAATGTGTACCATGACGATAATAACTGTTTGTGGTCCAAGAATGTGTTTGTGGGTTCTGGGCTAATGCTGAGAGGATTGAACTCAAAAAAAGAGAAAGCTAGATTAGAATTTTGTTGAACTATTTTATGTTGCTAAATTTGCCTGAACCTCTGTCAAGTTGGCTGATGCAGATGATGGGCCATCACAGCCTGGTTTTTGGGATACTTTTCAAAGAGAGGTTTTGGTGAAGTGCACTCTGACTTCTAGGAAACACATTTTGGTGTTGCATCCTGACAGTGTTGACCTAAGTATGAGTGTCTTCAATTTTGTTTGTGATTCGGCTGGTAGGTCAGGTGTGGCTGAATGTGTCTCTGCTTCTTTGTTGTTGGATCAGGTCAGTCCTGTTGTTTCTCCTGGGTCTGGAGCTGTTATGCACATGACTTCGTCCATGGATGACATGCAGTGATGGGGGTGGTCTGTGAGAGAATCAAACCCCGTGTGTTGCTGGTGCTGAAGACAAAGTTCAAAACAGCAAACCAGTTTGTTTACAGGATCCCCTGGATTGATGTGTGTTTTTTGTTTTTCATAAATTGGATGCTAATATGTACATATTGTTTCTCCTACTTGTTCTTTTGCATGTCACAATGTTGGCTGTCTCAAGCTGCATCTTGGGACTTTACATTGTTTGCCTGTCATGGACCGCTGCATTCTTGCTCCTGAGTGTCAGCTGTTTTGGGTGTTGCAGACCCAGGATGTGTTCCTGTGGTACTATGGCTAGCGAGCTCTAATTTGCCTTAAAATTCAAGTATTTTTCACTTACTTCACCATGGTAATTTCTTGCTGTTCATGCACCCCCGGGCCAAACACAACAGTGAGCAGTCTAATGCAGGGTTCTCTAAAGTCGGTCCTGGAGCTCCAGATCCATGCCAGATTTTTAAGATAACCAAATTTATCTAAATGGGGATATGCTAAAAATCTGACATGGATCTGGCCCTCCAGGACCGACTTTGGAGAACCCTGGTCTAATGGATAGTGTCATTTGTCTGATGATCTCCAACAAATCTGGACTGGGCCACAACATCGAATCCCGACATATATGATATTCACTTAGACATGAGGTAGGGATCTTAGTGAAAAGGTGAACATCAATATTAAGAAGTACAATCAGTCAGTAGGATTTGTAATCTATGGGATTTCCAGGTTTCGGGATTAGTGTTATGTCTGCCTCTGTCATGGAAGGCATAATTCTCAGCTCCTCAGTGAAATTATTAAAACGTTTAGTCATGGGGTGATCGGGGTCTTATAGAAGTCAGCTGGGAACCGATCCAGGCCTTGCAAATTTCCTGATTTCAGTGCATGTCTGGCTTTCCTCACTTCTGCTGAGTCACTGGACCAACCTAGATCATATCTCTGGGTCTCTGTCGCAGACGGCACAGGTGCGGATTCTAAGTATGTATTATGAGGCAGGCCCCCAGCTGCTGCAGTCTCTATAATCGTCCCTCTCACACTGTTTCTCTTAGGACTACCACCACAGAACTTCAGAATGTTGAACCCATACTCACAATCCAACTCTACAAAGCAACCAATGCAGCAGGCAAGGAGAAATAAAGAGGGCATAACAGTGGGCCCTATATACGAAGAATACACTGGCTAAAAGGGGGTTGCAAATTGTGCACCGACTTTTACTAAATGCATCCTTATTTTGCAAAACAATTGTATTATTAGAATGGTTCACAAAATACATAACTGTAGTGGGTCATAATTTGACCTACTGCATAAATATTAATGAGGTAGTCGTAAATTGCAACCCACTATGACTGGCTACAATCACAGGAATAGAGGCCTGCAGGGGTCAGCAATCAATCAATCAATCACAGAATTTGTAGAGCGCACTACTTACCCGCGAGGGTCTCAAGGCGCTGGGGAGAAAAAAAGGGGGGGCGGGTGCTGCTACTGGTCGAACAACCAGGTCTTGAGTAGCCTCCTGAAGGTCAGCAGGTCTTGGGTCTGTCGTAGGCTTAGTGGAAGGGTGTTCCAGGTCTTGGCGGCGGGGTGGGAGAAGGATCTGCCGCCGGTGGTTGTTCTTCGAATGCGAGGGACGGTGGCGAGGGAGAGGTCGACGGAGCGGAGCTGGCGGTTGGGGACGTAGAAGAGGAGTCGTCTGTTGAGGTAGGCTGGGCCAGTCTTGTGGAGTGCCTTGTGTGCGTGGATGAGGAGTTTGAAGGAGATTCTCCTGTCGACGGGGAGCCAGTGCAGGTTCCTCAGGTGGGGGGTGATGTGGCTGTGGCGTGGTACATCGAGGATCAGGCGTGCGGAGGCGTTTTGTATGCGTTGCAGTCGCTTGATGAGCTTGGCCGGGGCTCCCGCGTAGAGGGCGTTCCCATAGTCAAGTCTGCTACTGACGAGGGCCTGGGTGACTGTTCTTCTTGTATCTGTCGGGATCCACCTGTAGATCTTGCGAAGCATGTGGAGGGTGTTGAAGCAGGAGGAGGAGACTGCGTTGACTTGCTTGGCCATGGAGAGCGTTGAGTCGAGGATGACTCCCAGGTTGCGTGCGTGGTCGGTGGGTGTCGGGGCTGCTCCCAGTGTCGTTGGCCACCAGGAGTCGTCCCAGGCTGAGGGGTTGGAGCCGAGGATGAGGACCTCTGTCTTGTCCGTGTTCAGTTTTAGTCGGCTGATCTTCATCCAATCGGCGACGGCCTTCATTCCTTCATGGAGGTTGGATTTGGCGGCGAGGGGTCCTTGGTGAGGAGAGGATCAGTTGAGTGTCGTCGGCGTAGGAGATTATGTTGAGGTCGTGCTGTCTGGCGATGCGTGCGAGCGGGGCCATGTAGATGTTGAACAGTGTTGGGCTGAGGGATGATCCCTGGGGTACGCCGCAGATGATCTCGGAGGCTTCGGATCGGAATGGTGGGAGGCGGACTCTCTAGGTTCTGCCGGCGAGGAAGGAGGTGGCCCATTCCAGGGCCTTGTCTCGGATCCCTGCGTTGTGGAGGCGTGCGCGTAGAGTGCGGTGGCAGACAGTGTCGAAGGCGGCGGAGAGGTCCAGCAGGATGAGGGCTGCGGTCTCACCGTTGTCCAGCAGGATCCTGATGTCGTCGATGGCGGCGATGAGGGCAGTCTCAGTGCTGTGGTTGCTGCGGAACCCTGATTGGGATGGGTCCAGGATGCTGTTTTCTTCGAGGTATCGGGTTAGCTGTTTGTTGACGATCTTCTCGATGACCTTGGCTGGGAACGGAAGCAGGGAGATGGGCCGGAAGTTCTTGAGGTCTCTCGGGTCCGCCTTGGGTTTTTTGAGTAGGGCGTTGATCTCTGCGTGTTTCCAGCTCTCTGGGAAGGTCGCGGTCTCGAAGGAGAGATTGATGACGTTGCACAGGTGGGGTGCGATGGAGCTGCTGGCTTTGTTGAAGATGTGGTGCGGGAAAGGGTCTGACGGGGAGCCGGAGTGTATTGTGCTCATGGTCTTGATGGTGTCATCGATGTTCACGCTGGCCCAGGCTGGCAGGGGGTCGTGGTCGGTGGTGTGCGGCGGGTCTGGTGCATCGATCTTAGTTGGGGCTGTCTGGGTGTTGAAGCTGTCGTGGATGTCGGCGATCTTGCGGTGGAAGAAGGTGGCGAGGGAATCGCACAGGGCTTGCGACGGCGGGATGTCGTTGGTGTTGGAGCTGGGGTTGGAGAGTTCCTTCACGATGTTGAAGAGCTCCTTGCTGTTGTGTGCGTTGTTGTCGAGGCGGTCTTTGAAGGAGATTCTCTTGGCGGACTTGATGAGGTGGTGGTGGTTGCGGATGGCGTCTTTGTGGGCTGCGTGGCTGTCCGGTGTCTTATCACTGTGCCATTTCTTCTCTAGTTTCCGGCAGGTACGCTTGGAAGCTAGGAGTTCCGAGGTGAACCAGCTGGCTCTTTTGGTGGTGTCACTGTAGGTGAGTTTTTTCAGCAGGGCGAGGGTGTTGGCACAGTCGTCTATCCATCGTCTGAGGTTGCAGGCAGCGTCGTCGGTGTTGGATGGGTCGGAGGGAGGGCTGAGAGCGAGGTTTGCCTGTAGTTAGTCTTCGGTGACTTTGCTCCAGCAGCGGCGTGGGATCTGTTGGGTGCGGTGGTGTGTGGTGGGTTTCTGGAAGGTGAAATGGATGCAGCGGTGGTCGGTCCAGAGGAGTTCCGTGGTGTGGCTGAAGGAGACGTGGGAGCTTGAGGAGAAGATGGGGTCAAGCGTGTGGCCGGCGGAATGGGTCGGTGTTGTGACGAGCAGACACCACCATGTCTGTGATTTCTTTTAAATAAAGCAATTTTTTTTAAATGAAGGCCGTTTTCCTAAAGGGAAAACGGGATGCATTTACAAAAAGAAAATGAAAACGTTTACATACTTTTTAAAGATTTGGCCGTGGTCTATGGGACCACTTGCTACACTCAAAAAATGTTCTTTCACTATTCACACAGGGAAGGCATTCCCTGGGGAATCCCTTCCCGTTTGTGATTGGGTTACCACCTCCTTTGAGTTGGTGGTAAAATATTAATGTTCTTCAACCAGATTTCTGTCACAAAACAATAGTACATCACTTAAGGAATCGGTATTTAAAAGGAACGCCCTTTAAATGTCCATTCCAAGTAGGGATTCCTTAATGTTTCCCAAACCCATTTATTGATTTGGAAAACCTTTCCCAAATCTTTAAATGGATTTAGTACATTTTTAAAAGTGTTTTAGCAGTTGCAAACCCTCCGATTTACTGAGGGTTGAAAACCCTCAGATTTACAGAATCTGATGGTTTGCAACCTTTAAAACACTTTGTACATGAAGCCGCCAATCTTTCCCTTCAGTTTCATACTCCCTTCCCTTACTATTTAGTGCTTGGTAAAACAATTCACATTTCCCCTGTTTTCCCATTCCCCTCCTTCGCAGTCCGCTCCTGTGCATTTTACATTTCCAATATATGTGATTTACTTTGTTCGGCTTCTAACTGCAAGCCTAAAAGCCTATACACATTATTTCCCTTACTATAATATTTTTTTTTAAAGTGCATTCTGCTTAGTTAGTCTGAAGGAGAGTCACTTGTCCCTTCATCGGTAACTCTTTCTTGTCTTTCAGTGGCTCCCATGTAGTGCTTAGAGAAGTATCATCATCTTTATGCATTTTTGTTGTTGTTTTGATTTGCTCAATTACTACTGGGATTCTAATGCAGTTTTCATTCAGACTTTATCTTTATGTAGTCCTTCTAGGACAATTATGCCCCCATTCCAACAATATGTGAGCATGATCAGACGACGATATGTCATCGAGGGTGCTTCATCCGGCCCATCATCTGCTGACCAACAAAAAGGCAATAAATTCTCGTATATATCCTGTGTACTGGGGAGAAGTAATAATAGTCTATCTCAGAGATCATTCTTCACCAGTCCCAATTTTTTGCTTGCTGCTTTGGTCGCTGGCCTTTGAGCATTAGTCCTGGCCCACACCCCAAACCTAACTAATATCTCCTCCAAGTGTGACCTCCCCCTCCAATAAGTAGCGAAGTAAATGAATGGTCTCTACAATGTAAGTGTGCTGGCCTGTGTTAGGGATACAAACATTACAAGTCTGGCGGTCCTTGTGGTGGTGCGGAGGTGGCGGATCCAGCCACCGCTGCACCGGCGGTCTGACCGCCCGATTATGGCTCGGGCAGTCAGACCGGCCTAAGACTGCTGGCTCCACCAGGGAACCGCCGTTCCCTGGCATAGGAGTGGCGGTCAGAGGCCGCAATAGGCTTGGCGGGACAGCCACGGTCCCACCAAGCATATAATGAGTTTCCTCTCAGCCATGCTTTTCATGGTGGTTCCACCGCCATGAAAAGCCTGGTGGAGAGAAAACAAAGGGTGCCCTACTGGGCCCCCCTGTGCCTCAAACATATGTGGATGCACACAGGGGGCATGGCATGTTCCCCCCTGTGTGCATGCACATAGGTTCCTGCACAGCATGGACTTTCGAGTCCTTGCCATACAGAAACCTTGTGAGGCATTCCCATTGTGGTGTCTTTTTAAAAGGCACCACCGCCTTTGAAAGGGCACTGCAAAAGTAGTAATCTGGCGGGCGGGCAGCGGCGACCTTCGGCGGAGCGGTGGCTCCAACGCTCTGCTGAAAGGTCGTAATGAGGCCCTAAGTAGTGCAAATCTTGCACCTATGTGGTTAAACTGGGCCAATATAAACCTGCCTCTCTGGACTTCTTCTGTCAGAATACGTTGCACTGGGGAATCATCTCATCAAAATAGCAACACCATCTGTTTTGGATGGCTGTGAAGAGAGAATAAGTGTTGGTAATCCATATGCTTTAGCTCCTCTCTTCCGCTTCTCGCAGGTGTGCTTCTTGTAGAAGTGTCTAAGTGTCATTTGCACAAGTAGTGCCTGACCCTCTGATATTTATTCGGTGATTTGAGACCCATCAAATTCAATGATATTAGCTTGAACGCAACTTATGTAGCAAGTTGCCCCCTCGCACATCACACCAACTTTGCATGAAAGGACTTCAATGGTGTGTTTGCTGCCTTCCCTTCTCCCCACCCATCTGGAATTTTAACTACAACGACCAACATTATGAATTAAACTTAATGAACGACTGAAGGTAGAGTAATCTCTCCAGCCCTCTCCCAAGAAGTGCCATGGGCATAGAAGGTGAAATAGAGAACCTCGGGTGGAAGAAGCCTGTATTCGCACCTCTGGTACTCCATCAGAGAGATAGCAGGAGTAAAGAAATAAACTGAACATGTTGCTAAAGACACAGCTAAACCTGTAGAAAAGTCCTGAGGATCCTCTGTGGTACTTCAAAGCTGTGGTGGTTTTCAGTGGCTTCTTCTCAAATAATCAAAGGCCCCCCACGCCCAAGGAGAACAAATGCACTTCAGACAAAGTGCACTAAAACTATACAAATCTGTCATGAATGGAGTGAGTTCTTTTCACGTATGGTCATTTCACTCTATCATGTGGACACCCTATTCTTTCTTGGTCTGGGTTATGCAATATTCCCTCAGTGCTGTTCTCAATGACACTAAAGAAAGATTTGAACAGAACATGTTTCAGGAGAGTTTCCGTTCACAATAATTTTGCGATGAGGATGGGATACAAACCCAAGTGTGCACACACAATGGGTATTTGGGGCTTAGCCTCAATCTCGGACTGATTATAAGGCTTTGTTGAAGGTGCTGAGACTGGGTGGTGGAGGCAATACGTCAGGCAGGCTTGCAAGTCTGGCTGTCAGGTTGCGGAGTTTTAACTATACCTTGGACTAAGTACCTGGCTGGAAGAATCGAGTGGCTGATCGCCTATCTTGTTTGGCCGATACTACTGAGAGGGGTGATAATTTAGAAACTGTAGAAGTGGCTGCAAGTGTGTGTGATGTTTTGGAAGAATTAGGGGGTGTAGTGTCAAAGGAAGATTGGGAGTGGGCCATGTCAGAGAATAGCCTTTTGTAGATGGTGATAGGTTTATTCAAGAAAATGCCCAGCAATAAGAACTGTATGCCAGGGGTTTGCCAGACCTTTCTTTAAAATTGTGGATGAACTGACATTACGTAATAACTTGCTGTTAATAAGGGGTGAAAGATTTATGCCTCCAGAGCGCGTAAGAAGCAAGCTCATTGGCTTGGCCCATGTGGGCTACTTGGAAGAGACTTTGACTTAAAAAAGGCTCAAAGAAAAGTTTTGGGGTCCTCGTCAAGACGAGTAAGTGCAAAAATGGGTGACACAATGTGAAGTTTGCAATAAAGGAGAGAAAAGATTAAAAGTGGTGCTTCTCTCCACATTGATGATCCAGGCACACCCTGGGGAAAATATTATTTAGATTTGAAAGGCCTATTTATTATTCTACCTCTTCACTTGAGATTTACCGCAGTTGTGGCAGACATGCTTTCAAAGTGGGTTGAAGTGTTATTTATGAAGAACATCACTACCTCCTTTACTATTAAGATTCTAAAATATATATTTTTTCAATAGAGAAGGATTTTCTTCTTGTCTGGTGATAGGCAGTAGTGCCCAATTAACATCGGATTAAATGAGAAGTGTTAGACCTGGCATCCTTGGCGTGGGTCTCCCTTCCATTTTTTCATAATGCCTCCACTGTTGTCGATATGTTTTTGCTGGACTAGATGCTCATGGGCACTTTGCCACTGCTAATCAGTGCCAAAGTGCAAGTGCTCCCTATTGTAAATTATGTTACGAATTAGTGACTCCATGTTTGGCTTATTTGAATTACTATCAGACCCTAGTACAGTGCACTAAGTGTGCCCAGGGCTTGTAAATCAAATGCTGCTGGTGGGCTTGCAGCACTGGTTGTGCCACCCACAGAAGCAGCTTGTAAAGTGTGTCTCAGGCCTGCCATTGCAGAGCCTGTGTGCAGTCTGTGACTGCCATGTCGACTTGGTAAGTGCACCCACTTACCAGTCCCTAAACCTTCCCTTTTCTTCATATCAGACACCCCTATGGTAGGCATACGGGCAGGGTGCATTGTAATGATAAGGTGGGACATGCCTGGTGTGTGTGGCATGTCCTAATAGTGAATTACAACCATTTTCGTTTTTCACTATTGCAAGGCTACCTGTTCCCCATAGGCCAGAATGGGCAGTTTGATTATAACATCTTATAATCCTAAATTGACTCAGGGAACTAGGTAGAAATTCGAGTTTAGTATGCCTGAACTCAGAATGATAAAATACATCTTTTAGTGAAGTTGGTTTTAACATTCTGTGTTTGAAAATACCACTTTTAGAAAGTGGGTATTTTCTTGCCTAACTATCCAGCCTGCCTCTGCCAGCTTGTGTATTGTGTGTCTAGTTTGTGCGTGACAGGGGCTGGGGGTGGCCACAGGAGACAGGGTGAGGCAGCCCAGGGCTGAATAGAGAGATCTGCATCCAGAGTGGAAGGAGGAGTTGCATCTGGGTCTGAATAGGGCTGTGCCTGCCTGCCACAATGCTGGCTCCACCTCCTGCCGGGCGTCTGAGTACCCTGCCCCACATTCTGAAAGGAAAGAAGGAGTCATGTACACAGAGTGCTCCAAAGTTGCACAGAACTGGTTTAAGCTAGGCAAAGGCCTCTCTGCCTCCAGAGAACAAAGAGAATCAGGGTATAAGAGGGGCACCCAGACCCCAGGAAAATTAGATCACTTTTGGGAACAAGAAGAAACCTTTGCTGAGGAGCGGAACCAAGAAGAAACTGAGGAGAGACTATCCCTAAGCTGAAGTGCTGCTTGGGGATTGGCCTGCAGTGGTTTGCCTGACTGCCAAAGACAGGAGAAAGGAACTTTTGTTTTTGCTGTTACTTTCATCAACTTGTGAAGGATCTCCAAGGGCTTGAGAGAGAGCTTGCCCCCTGACCGAAGTCCCAGGACCAGTGGACTTCACCAGCCTTGTGAATTGCTGCTGGAAACGCTGTTTCAGTGGCTACAGGGTTAGGGAGCTGTGACCGACTCTGATGACCGGCTCGATGTCCTGTAAGCACCGCATCGAAGCACCATCTCGCCCTGCAACGCACGGCCCTGGTCTCACCGACTCCGTCAACGAGCCGCTGGCTGCACCTCATCGAGGGACAACGCGTCCTGCAACGCTTCGCTATGCCGAAACGAACTGGTCCGACCGACACGGTCACTGCTGCTGAGTTCGAGTCTTGTGACCGCACCGGAGTTGGGCACCGCTCGTACGCTTCGCGACGCACCGCCCGACTCGCACCGCTGTCCGGACTGATCGACGCCAGCTCCCGAATCCGGCTCCGTCGCCGCACCGCAACCTGCCAGCACCGCATCGAAGCACCGTCTCGCCCTGCAACGCACGGCCCTGGTCTCACTGACTCTGTCTCGACGACGTCAACGAGCCGCTGCCTGCACCGCATCGAGGGACAACGCGTCCTGCAACGCTTCCATTTTGCATCGCGACCGCGATGTACAGCCATCCGGCTCGCACGCCCGTGCCTGCCGCTTCAAGTAAAAGGTACTGTGACCGAGTCTGTCTACGCTGTGTTGGCCCGTCTCGACGCGGTCAGCTGGATTTGTTAGACTCTGTTTGTTCTTGACATCGCCGTAGCTGGAGTAGGCTACCGACTCGCACAGAACCTTGAATTAAGCCTTTTTGATATGAACTAAGCATTCTTGATAGTATTGTGGATTATTTTTGTCGTTTGTGGTCTTGTGATAAATCCATATAAAGTATACCTATTTTTATAAATATATAACCAGTGTGGTGTCCATTTGTAGTGTTGTCACTTAATTACTGTATGTGTTCACAAATGCTTTACACACTGCCTCTGAACTAAGCCTGTCTGCTCGTGCCATGCTACCAAGAGGGTGAGCAGGGGTTATTTCAGGAGTGTACCTACTTTCCCTGACTAGACTCAAGGGTCCCTATTTGGACAAAGGTACCTACCTCTGCCAACTAGAGACCCCCAAATCTAACATTTCGTGGTCAGCGGTGAGGATTCTGGACTTGCATTTGTGACTCATGTACAGTAATTGGTGAACACTACTTAGTGAGTGCAGACCAAAATGCAACCGCATACTCTTTGATAGCATTTTTTCGGGGATTTTCTATTTTTGCAACTGCCAAGTTTAATCACCATGGAGAAACCAGCATCAGTAGCCTCTGTTGAGTGTGATTGGGAAGAGGAGAGGCTAGAATGCTACACCCTCAAGCAGCTCAAGCATTTCTGCAAAAAGTTTAAAGTGTCCATGACCGGGCTCTCCAGGAAGGAGGACCTCCAAAAGGCGCTGAGGGCCTGTGTCGAATCAAGGAGTGCCCCTGTGGAGGGGGCTGAGAATGTAGAAGGGCAGTTGGAGGGGCTATTGGGTCTAGGGGCTGGAAGACCACCTTCCCCAGTAGGTAGCAGTGTTTCTGCCAGAGGTCTGTCTCCAGAAGAGTTGGAGGACAGGAAAGAGAGTAGGATGCACAAAATGGAGCTGACCAAGCTCAAGCTGAATGGGCAGTTAGAATTTGAATTGCAAACTAGGAAATTAGCCCTAGAAGAAAAGAAAATGCAGTTTGAACATGAGAAGTTTTTGAGGGAGTTGGAATTAAAGGCCAAAAGCTTTGAGATTACTCCCTCTGGTGGCAGCACACCGTCCATGCCTGTTGAAGCTAGGGTGTATATTCCCAAAGATGTGGTGAAGGAGTTTTTTTTAAAATGATGACATTGGGCAGTGGTTCAAAGCCTATGAGGTAGCCATATCTTTCCACCGGGTCCCTGAGAAGGATTGGGGAGCGGGGTTGTGGGGGCGGTTCCTTAGTGAAGGGCGGGATACCTTTTTGGATTTGCCCTCTGAAGTCTATAATTCATACAGCCACATGAAAGATGCTTTAATGACTAGGTATGGTTTGACCCCTGAGCTTTATAGGCAGAGGTTCAGGAACTGTAAGAAGATTGAAGGCAGTACCTGGGTTGAATACGTGACTTTTTTTTGCAGAGCATTGGATGGTTGGGTGAAGGGTAGCAAAGTGAATGATTTTGAGGCGCTCTTTGATTTGATTGCATGGGAGCACTTGTCAAGTAATTGTTTTCCTGAGCTACGCCAGCACCTGATTGATAGCAGGCTGACTAACCCCAGAAAGCTTGCTGAGGAGGTGGACCGCTGGGTGAGTACCCGTGTCCACAAGGGTCACGTGGGAGACTCCGCCATGGGTGGGCAGGGTCCCCAGCAGAAGAGTGGGGGGGGGGACAAGGGTAAACAGAGGAAGTTCCAGAAAGGGCCCCAAAGTAGACCCCAAGGGAAAGGTTCCCAGCCTCCCCCTGAGAAGAAGCCAGTGGCCCTGACAGGCCCCCCTGTTCACCAGGGACCACTGGTGTGTTACAAGTGTGGCGCCCCTGGCCACAAGGCAAATGATCCTCGTTGCCCTTTTTTGGAAAACCAGCACCCTCTGGTGCAGTCCCCCGGCAGTTGGCTAGTGTAGCCCTGGGGGAGGAGTTGGGTGCCCAAGGTGGGGGGATCCCACAGTGTTTTCCCTTGTCTCATTAGGAGATTCTGAGATGGTCCCTAGGACCCAGCTGCCTGAGAACACTAAAAGTACAGGCAGTGGTTGACCATCAATGGCCATAGGGTGGAGGCTCTGAGAGACACAGGAGCCAGTGTGACAGCTGTCAAGTGTCACCTGGTGTCTAAAGAGCAGGTTGTCCCCAATGCATTCTATCCAGTTGTTGCCGCTGACAACACAGAGAGTCACTGCAAGGTGGCTCAGGTTCCCTTTGAGTGGGGGGGGGTCTCGGGTACTCTTCAAGTAGCTGTGAGGCCAGCCATGCCTGTTGACTGTTTGTTAGGGAACGATTTGGAGAGCTCACCTTGGGCTAATGTGGAGCGGAGTGCGCATTTAGAAATGTTGGGCTTGCCTGATTGGGCATGTGTGACCACCCGGTCAATGGCAGCTAAAGGTGTTCAAGAGGACCTGGAGCCTTAGAGGGAGGCACAGGTGCCTGCCGGAGAGAGATGAGGCAGGGGGTGCGGGAAACCGGCCCCCGAAGTTCCCATGGTCCAGGAGGAGGCAGACCCTGAGGGGTATGCCCTGGAGCCTACAGGGGAACAGGTAGGTGAACTGGGGGACCTGCCTGAGCTGACCCATTGGCAGCAAGAAGGAGGACCCTGCAGGGAGGAGTTCTGCGAGGAGCAGAACACATGCCCTTCTCTCGTGGGTCTGAGGCAACAGGCCACAGACCAGGCAGCAGGTGATCAGTCTGGATCACATTGGATTTACTGGGAGAATGGTCTCCTGTATTCAGAGCCTAAGGTTGCTGAGCCTGGGTCAGCCCGTGTGCTGGTGGTACCCCAGCGCTTCAGAACCTTCCTACTGGGGTTGGCTCATGATGTACCGTTAGCAGGACATCTGGGGCAGGACAAGACCTTTGAAAGGCTTGTCACCCATTTCTTTTGGCTCCAGATGCGCAGGAGTGTCGCCACTCACTGCAGGACCTGCCAGACTTTCCAGGCAAGTGGAAAGAGTGGGAGGAAGCACAAGGCTCCTCTCCAGCCATTCCCTGTGGTCAGCACCCCCTTTGAACGGGTGGGTATTGACATTGTGGGGCCACTGGACCCCAAGACAGCCATGGGCAACAGGTTTATCCTGGTCTTGGTGGACCATGCCACCCGGTACCCTGAAGCCATCCTTCTGAGGACAGTGACGGCCCCCGTGGTGGGACGGGCACTGATGGGAATTTTCTCACGTGTGGGATTCCCTCAAGAGGTGGTGTCTGACAGAGTACCAACTTCGTGTCCAAGTACATGAAGTCCCTGTGGCAGGAGTGCGGTGTAACTTACAAGTTCACCACTCCTTACCACCCTCAAGGAAATGGGCTGGTTGAGAGATTCAACCGGACCCTCAAAGGCATGATTATGGGTCTGGAAGAACCCATGAGACGTAAATGGGACGTCCTCTTACCATGCCTGTTGTTTGCATACCGGGAGGTGCCACAGAAGTCTCTAGGGTTCAGTCCCTTTGAGCTCCTCTATGGACACCCGGTGCGAGGACCTCTACGTTTGGTCAAGGAAGGCTGGGAGCAGTCTCCCAGGAAACCTCCCCAGGATGTATACAGTTACATGCTGGCCTTCAGGAACCAGACTAGGCGTTTCAGAGAACTTGCTGAGGCAAATCTGGAAGCCAGCCAGGAGGAGATGAAGCGGTGGTACGACCAGAATGCCACTCTGGTAGAGCTTCAGCCTGGTCAGAAAGTGTGGGTCATGGCCCCAGTGGAGCCTTGTGCGCTCCAGGATAGGTGGACCGGCCCTTTTATGGTGGTGGAGCGCAAGAGTCCAGTTACCTATTTGGTGGACTTGCAGTCTCCCAGGAACCCCTTGCGGGTCCTGCATGTGAACCGCCTGAAGCCCCCACTTGGAGAGGTCCCAAGTGGGCATGCTCTTAGCTACAGATGATGGGGTGGTGGAGGAGACCGAGCCTCTTCCTGACCTCCTGTCAGCCCGAGAGCAAGATGGATCAGTGGAGGGAGTAAACCTCTCTACCTCCCTCACACCTGAGCAGCAGGGTGATTGTCGCCAGCTATTGGGACAGTTCCCTGACCTGTTCTCCCTGGTTCCCAGTGTCACTCATTGGTGCGTCCATGATGTGTACACTGGGGACAGTCTTCCTGTGAAGCACAAGGCTTACAGGGTGACTGACAGGGTCAGAGCCTGCATCAAGGAGGAGGTCTCCAAGATGTTTGCGCTAGGGGTGATTGAGTCCTCTAACAGCCCCTGGGCCAGCCCAGTGGTCTTGGTTCCAAAGGCTGCCGCGCCTGGTGCCACACCAGAACTCCAGTTCTGTGTGGAATACAGGGGACTCAATTCCGTCACCAGGACTGACGCACACCCCATCCCCAGAGCTGATGAGCTCATAGATCGGTTAGGGGCTGCGCGGTACCTCAGCACGTTTGACTTAACGTCTGGGTACTGGCAGATCGCCTTGACTGATGGGGCAAAAGAGAGGTCAGCATTCTCCACACCAGATGGGCACTACCAGTTCCGGGTGATGCCCTTTGGGATGAAGAATGCCCCTGCCACCTTTCAGAGGTTGGTCAACCAGGTGTTGATTGGACTGGAGGATTTCAGTGCCGCCTACCTGGATGACATCGCAGTGTTCAGTGCCAAGTGGGAAGAACATCTGCGCCACCTCTGGGAAGTGTTGATGGCGCTGCGGAGGGCAGGCCTCACGATCAAGGCGAGTAAGTGCCAGATCGGGCAGGGTTCCGTGGTGTACTTGGGACACCAGGATGGGAGCGGCCAGGTGGCGCCCCTCCAACCGAAAATTGATACCATTCTGGCTTGGGAGCCCCCCAAGACCCAGCCAGAGGTGAGAGCCTTCCTAGGACTCACCGGGTATTACAGGAGATTCGTCAAGGGGTATGGCAGCATTGTTGCCCCCTTGACAGAGCTGACTTCCAGGAAGCAGCCCAGGAGAGTGATTTGGACTGACGCCTGTCAAAAAGCTTTTGACACCTTGAAGACTGCCATGTGCACGGCGCCTGTGCTCCAGGCACCCAACTTCTCCAATGAGTTCATTGTTCAGACAGACGCTTCAGAGCATGGTGTAGGGGCTGTTCTATCACAGATCAATGAGGAGGGCCTAGACCAACCTGTAGCCTTCATCAGTAGGAGGTTACTTCCACGGGAACAGAGGTGGAGTGCTATTGAGCGTGAGGCATTTACTGTGGTCTGGGCACTGAAGAAGCTGAGACCATACCTGTTTGGGACTCACTTCCGGGTTCAGACAGACCACAGGCCCCTCAGATGGTTGATGCAGATGAGGGGTGAGAATCCAAAGCTGTTGAGGTGGTCCATTTCCCTACAGGGGATGGACTTTACGGTGGAACACCGCCCTGGTACAGAACACGCCAATGCTGATGGTCTGTCCAGATTTTTCCGCCTTAGTGATGAGAATTCCCTAGAGGTAGGATAGTTCTCCCCACATTTCAGCTGGAGGGGACACGTGTTAGACCTGGCATCCTTGGCGTGGGTCTCCCTTCCATTTTTTCATAATGCCTCCACTGTTGTCGATATGTTTTTGCTGGACTAGATGCTCATGGGCACTTTGCCACTGCTAATCAGTGCCAAAGTGCAAGTGCTCCCTATTGTAAATTATGTTATGAATTAGTGACTCCATGTTTGGCTTATTTGAATTACTATCAGACCCTAGTACAGTGTACTAAGTGTGCCCAGGGCTTGTAAATCAAATGCTGCTGGTGGGCTTGCAGCACTGGTTGTGCCACCCACAGAAGCAGGTTGTAAAGTGTGTCTCAGGCCAGCCATTGCAGAGCCTGTGTGCAGTCTGTGACTGCCATGTCGACTTGGTAAGTGCACCCACTTACCAGTCCCTAAACCTTCCCGTTTCTTCATATCAGACACCCCTTTGGTAGGCCTACGGGCAGGGTGCATTGTAATGATAAGGTGGGACATGCCTGGTGTGTGTGGCATGTCCTAATAGTGAATTACAGCCATTTTCGTTTTTCACTATTGCAAGGCTACCTGTTCCCCGTAGGCCAGAATGGGCAGTTTGATTATAACATCTTATAATCCTAAACTGACTCAGGGAACTAGGTAGAAATTCGAGTTTAGTATGCCTGAACTCAGAATGATAAAATACATCTTTTAGTGAAGTTGGTTTTAACATTCTGTGTTTGAAAATACCACTTTTAGAAAGTGGATATTTTTTGCCTAACTATCCAGCCTGCCTCTGCCAGCTTGTGTATTGTGTGTCTGGTTTGTGCGTGACAGGGGCTGGGGGTGGCCACAGGAGACAGGGTGAGGCAGCGCAGGGCTGAATAGAGAGATCTGCATCCAGAGTGGAGGGAGGAGTTGCATCTGGGTCTGAATAGGGCTGTGCCTGCCTGCCAGAATGCTGGCTCCACCTCCTGCCGGGCGTCTGAGTACCCTGCCCCACATTCTGAAAGGAAAGAAGGAGTCATGTACACAGAGTGCTCCAAAGCTGCACAGAACTGGTTTAAGCTAGGCAAAAGCCTCTCTGCCTCCAGAGAACAAAGAGAATCAGGGTATAAGAGGGGCACCCAGACCCCAGGAAAATTAGATCACTTTTGGGATCAAGAAGAAACCTTTGCTGAGGAGCGGAACCAAGAAGAAACTGAGGAGAGACTATCCCTAAGCTGAAGTGCTGCTTGGGGGATTGGCTTGCAGTGGTTTGCCTGACTGCCAAAGAAAGGAGAAAGGAACTTTTGTTTTTGCTGTTACTTTCATCAACTTGTGAAGGATCTCCAAGGGCTTGAGAGAGAGCTTGCCCCCTGACCGAAGTCCCAGGACCAGTGGACTTCACCAGCCTTGTGAATTGCTGCTGGAAACGCTGTTTCAGTGGCTACAGGGTTAGGGAGCTGTGACCGACTCTGACGACCGGCTCGGTGTCCTGTAAGCACCGCATCGAAGCACCGTCTCGCCCTGCAACGCACGGCCCTGGTCTCACCGACTCCATCAACGAGCCGCTGCCTGCACCGCATCGAGGGACAACGCGTCCTGCAAAGCTTCGCTACGCCGAAACGAACTGGTCCGACCGACACGGTCACTGCTGCTGAGTTTGAGTCTTGTGACCGCACCGGAGTTGGGCACCGCTCGCACGCTTCGCGACGCACCGCCCGACTCGCACCACTGTCCGGACTGATCGACGCCAGCTCCCGAATCCGGCTCCGTCGCCGCACCGCAACCTGCCAGCACCGCATCGAGCACCGTCTCGCCCTGCAACGCACGGCCCTGGTCTCACCGACTCCGTCTCGACGACGTCAACGAGCCGCTGCCTGCACCGCATCAAGGGACAACGCGTCCTGCAACGCTTCCATTTTGCATCGCGACCGCGATGTACAGCCATCCGGCTCGCACGCCCGTGCCTGCCGCTTCAAGTAAAAGGTACTGTGACCGAGTCTGTCTACGCTGTGTTGGCCCGTCTCGACGCGGTCAGCTGGATATGTTAGACTCTGTTTGTTCTTGACATCGCCGTAGCCGGAGGAGGCTACCGACTCGCACAGAACCTTGAATTAAGCCTTTTTGATAAGAACTAAGCATTGACAGTATTGTGGATTATTTTTGTCGTTTATGGTCTTGTGATAAATCTATATAAAGTATACCTATTTTTATAAATATATAACAAGTGTGGTGTCCATTTGTAGTGTTGTCACTTAATTACTGTATGTGTTCACAAATGCTTTACACACTGCCTCTGAACTAAGCCTGTCTGCTCGTGCCAAGCTACCAAGAGGGTGAGCAGGGGTTATTTCAGGAGTGTACCTACTTTACCTGTCTAGACTCAAGGGTCCCTATTTGGACAAAGGTACCTACCTCTGCCAACTAGAGACCCCCAAATCTAACAAGAAGTTTTTTTGCTGCGTATGGCATATAAGTTCAAACGTCCTCGTGCAAATCCCAGTCCAATGCTCTGGCAGAGAGAGTGAACTGATAAGTCAAAGGCACCAGCCGCAGCCCGTGCAGGTAGGAGCGGTGGGGCAGGGGGGCCGTGTGAGGGGTATTTCGACAGACGATGACGAGGGAAGATTAATTATTTATTTAATTTTCTATCTTCATCATCCGTCGAAATACCCCCCAAATGGGCCCACTGCTCTTACCTGCACGGGCTATGACTCAAAGGCACAATGATAATGACTATAAAGTCTACACTAGAAACTGGAGGTGCCATATGCAACATGGGCTGGGAGCATCGCACCACCATTGATGATTGTACTGGCAAAACCCAGTTCCAAGTGATAAGAAGCAGTAGGGCACGTTCTAAAATGGTCATCGGTTGGTAAAATGTTTATTTTGTGATAAAACAGAATGTGGCAGCTGACAATCTCGATCAACACAAATGGCTATCCAAGGATAACTGGATAAAGGTCAAACAGGGCAGAACGTTAGTTGGTTTTTCCAAATTCAAAGGCCTTTCAAAGCAAGACGTGTCTGAGAATAGGGTGGAGGTGGAAAACGGTCAGATATGGAACAAGAGGTGTGGAGCACATCAGAAGGGAGGTTTGTGCCAGAAAGGTGCACCTTGTGATGGTGGTTGTAAAACTTTGAAGTTTATGTCGGATAAGGAAATCCATGGAGCCATGCATGGTGTTCTCAACAAATGTGCTAAAAGAGAAGCTGATGGCCATTCTGTTTCTTCAGGTTTAGGAGGGGAGAGTTAACAGCAAGTGAGAGTGAGCAACAAGTCCATGGTAGTTGGACAAGAATGAGGCAGCTTCTCTGTTGGTTGGGAGATTATGTGTGTAGAGGAAAGTGAGGTAGGTAAGATTGCTTCCACCATATTGTGCTTTTTATGGTCCCTTAGTTCTTGAGTACCTTTGTCCATATACTCTTTTCCTTTGTTTGTTGTTTCTTTCTCAGCTGCTAAGGTGATAAGATGTTTGGTGACCTTAATTACCAATAGAATGTTCACATCCTGTGTCACTTTGTGATGACACTCGAGGCTGCTGTCAGTTGGCAGCCGCAGCCTGGCCTGAGAGGATGACCACAGGGTTGTTAGTGCAATAAACATATCTGAACACAACGTACCTCAGGCTGGTTTCGTAGAGCACAGTTACTAAGACTCGCTGAGAGCAACTTATCACAGTCCTTCTTTAAGTCCGCTAGAGGTACTTGCACGTCTCTTTTCATAGGGAGGTGCCGCCATTGGTTGACTTGTCACCTCTTTCATCCTTTTTTTTGCACTCCCCCTGGTTTGGGTTGATGATTCTTCATTGAGAACAAAAGAGTGGATTTTGCTCTTCTGTCTGGGGCACCTCTGCTCGGAGGGGTACTTCACCACGCTGCAACTCACTTTACCCAAACAAAGGCTCTATATTTTGTTATTATGTACAAATTATTAAAAGTGATATACAGAACAAATTAAAAGTGATTTAATTATATTTTAATAAAAATGTGTTACGTTTTTAATTAAAAAAAGTTATTCAAATATGTTAAAATAAAATAAATACTGTTATTATGTAATATAGTTTAAATAGTTTAATTTAACCTTATTTCGTAAGGGGTTTTATTTTATGTCCCTACCTCCATTATTTTCTATGTGAGGGTGTTGCAGCACTAGTGATTGGCCATGTGTGGTGCTGGACTTACTCCAGCTCTGAGCTGGAGTACATTTACTGCTGTTTTATGTCCTGTCTGGCTGTAGTAAGTTTAGAAGTGCAGATAGTGAACAGCAAAGGATTAACTCTTACTCCCTAAATCTCCCTTAACTCCTCCTTACTCTTGCCTAAAACCCACCTATTTCATCACAAGTTGGCCCCATTTATCAACCACTCCCCTGGTCTCCCCCACATTCAATGCTGAGGACTAAACTTACATGTGTGAGGATCTCCCCATAGAAAAGATAGAAGAGGGGGATGGGGAGGTTGACACTTGTAGGTTTGTGAACAGCATTTTGTAGAACGTGGGTAGTATTACTGTAGAACTACTAAACGTACTACAAAATGCAGTTTGTGAATAGGGTGCAAACTTTTTAATTTACGCTTATGTATGTGCTTAGATCACTACTTTTTCTTTATTTGCACACTTCTGACTAAAAGTGTGCATTTCGCAACGCACATACAAACATAAATGGGGTTTTCGCACAAACGTAACTGCTGTGTTCCTAACAGGTGTGTGAATAGTGTAGGCATTTCCGTTTTTCTTTTCTAATTGAGGAATCTTTTTAGTATGAATGGCACCCATTCCTATTTACAACCTCAACACCCCGGAAAGACACGTGCACTTTGCCTTATTTTGCTGCTCTCACACATGGGATGCTAGATTTGTGTGACTAACCCCAGACGATATTAATTTGTGGATGTTGTACATCAGTAACTTCTATTTTCCTAGACACTCTGTTAGAGCCCTCTGACTTATGCAAAGGCAATTGGATTTTGCAAGTGCAAAATGTATACAGACGTGCAAACAGTGCACGCAGGCACACAAGTCGATGGTACTCGGCCATTCGGTTTTAGATTAAATCTAGAAATAAACATGAATAAAATAGCCTGCAAAAGGAACTCTGCAACCCGCTGGCTCAGTAATCAAGTCATGCCCTTCTTTTTAATGCCCTACAGAGAACCCGTCCTAACCCTGACCTCCGGCGTTGGTGGGTAGGGAGGCATCTGCAGGGCACCGACCCAAAACAAAGCCATGGTAATTACTTGTGACAGATGAGCGGCGGCAAGTCGCTTTGGCTGAAAGGCACACGCATGCAAACATGATTTTTCGGCACGTGCACAGGCAGCCACTGAAAATAAGCTGCCAAGTATCCGGATAGTGCTCGCGCCTCGCGTGCCGGACTCACAAATGCGCGAGCCCGCTGGCTGCGAGAGAGGGGAACAGGGTTATTGCGAAGATTATTTGCGCTACTTAATACTGCTTTACTACGTGAGGTATTTTCTTTGTTGTGCACTGGCACGTCAGGAGAATGTGTTACTCTCCACCTCACAATAGTTATTGATCGTCAGAAATGTGGGTATTTCATTCCTCACAGAAACAGGATCCAGGAATCTTTTAGTCCTTTTCCATTTTAGCATTGCGTTGGCATTTTAGACAATGAAAGGCAGATCTCCTAAAGGCAATAGTGCTGCAAGGCCAACGATGTGTAAGGTTGATAGCCGCATCTCGACAGACACACACACACAGAGACACACACACACACACACCCACCCACCTTATTTTTATTGAGACAAGGTAGACATTTTGCATGTGCTCTCGTCAGAGCCAACTTTTCTTGTACAGACACAGGGAGGCACCAATAGGCTGTAACTTGGATGAACTGTCTGACTTGCCCATGGAAACTGATAAAGCATGCATTTAGGGTGGCTCTCAATTTTGCCAGCGGTGGCCATCTTGGAATGGTATTACTTCACACGTATTTCCATAGAAAAGTAAATGCAAATAAAAAAAAGAGAGCACATTTGGAGTTAAAAAGGTTTCAATGTGTTTTCTGCAATGGCACATGCCTTTCAAACTGATCATGCATCCCTCCATAAGTCAGTAGACCCATCAGTAAGAATCCAGTACAAAAGAAAGATCATAGCACAAATTCCTGAAGACCAGGTCATGACAGCACAATTAAAGAACACCTTCATCGGCATAATGAAGAATAACACTATTTGTTTTCAAATATTTAATTATTAAACGTTTAGAATGCAGCCCAGGTTGCAAGGCAGTATACACAGATCATGTGTACATAAATTAGCGACTACAAAAATGTGCTTTAATATTTGATTGCCAAACCTCACCAAACTCTGCAATCAAAACCCTTTGAAAAATTGAGCAATCCAGAAAAATGCACATTTATACATATGGCCAGACAATGGAGATACCATGGATGTCCACAGATATCTGTCTTTCTGTTATAATACGGAGCCAAGGAGCTGTGCACATTATACCACTTGCCTTATTGTTCAGAGCATCAAGCACTTCATCCCAGATGTTGATTTATCCAAGCACTGTTTTTCCCAGACTGGACTATAGACGCACTCTTCTCAGCAGGTTACTGACAGCTGGTCTTTTTCACTGAAAGCTCCCCTCTATGTGGAGACCCCACTTTAAGCATTTGGACGACAAAGCCCCATATATGTCAACATTTACAAACAGCTAAGAAAGAGTCAGAGAAATATATGGGGGAATTTAGTTTCCCCATTAACTTGTATTAAATGGAGGCAATTGTAACTGGGAGAACGCTCAAATAAAAAAATGTTCGCTTTAAAAATCGATAGTCTCTCGCCTAACCAGAAGCACTGGCACATATAACACATCTTCAACATGGATTACATCGGCGGCAGAACACGGGACGTCTCCTACATGGCTATCACAAAATACGTGTTCTTTGGAACAGCACCAAACCTTAGCGCTACAATGCCTACGCTCAAGAAACAGTGTACATTAGGACAATCCTTCACAGCTGGTCCCTGAAAAGCTGGAACTTCCTGTATCCTTTACAAGGGTCTTAATCTGGTTACCTCAACACTGTCTTCAAATGAAACCTCAAGAGACTTCTGTTTAGTCGTCTGCTTTCCAACATTCTGCAGCCCTTCCAGGGGTGCCCAAAAGGGACGGCTAGGGAGGCATTATTTCCCAGGCCCACCCTCTTTCAGAGTCCCGCCCTCTGTCAGAGCCCCGCCCTACTTTCTTTATAGACTTTAAATTAGGCCTGCCTTTTTGAATAACGATGAGGTAGTTTATACCACTTGATGGCACTAGTTGATGTACCACCCATGTCCTCTCTTTCCACGATGGACATGTTTAATTAGACTTAGAAACAGGAGCTCACCCTACTGGAGGCCCTAATGAACTTGTTGATTCAGACCCCGCAAAAATTTCTCACATGCATGTCCCATCCTACTGAAACTACTTCAACTTTATTTTCCTCTTGCCCTCCACTCTCCTCTACAGCTTCACCCTCTTGCCAGTCGTCCCCTCACCCACCACTTCTGATACGTATTCTGTGTTTGTTCACACTGCCCTCCGCATCCAATGATATTTGTCTAGATGATCAGGTACAAACCACTTTGTCTCCTGTAAGTCCACCTCTCTTGCACAGCGTGTAATTACTTCTTCCCCTTTTATAATTAATTACAATTATTAAATCTGTATTTTACTAAAGGCTTCATCCGGAGTGACATGGTAACTTTCAAGGCAGGCACAAACGTTTTTGAACACAAGAATTAGAGGGACAAGGAGAAATCAAGGTCCAGCCCACATACTCCCTCATATAACTATAATCAAATAAAGTATGCTGTTCCTGTCCTAAGCTAGGGTGACACTATTTGGGCACCTTGTTAAATAAGTGGTCAGTGAGAGTGTTTTACTAATTAGAGCAAGATCCCTCACCCACCCAAAAGGATGGCATGCTTCAACATGGGGTTAGCTGCATCGACACTGCAATGCTCAACGGGCCCCTAAACAGGGGCTCTTTCCTGGAGATCTTTTTCTCAGTTTGCGTTAAAAAAAACTGTGTGTAAGTCAAGAGCTGATGACAGTGTAGACTGGTAAAGTGGAAGATAAAATTAAACCCATTAAGAGTACTTTATTCTGGGGCTTCCTGTTGAAGAATAAAATCAACAATGGATGTACTGGGAGATAATGTTCCTTTCTATCTTCTTGATTGGTCAACATTTTTCTTGCCCTTTTAGTCCATGTAGATTTATGGCAATTTATAAGGACCACAGAAAACTAATCTACATGTAGCTGGGCTCTATTTCAATTCAAAGTGTGTACCCACAACCCTAATCCACCAGGTATGTGTTCACAAAGGTATACATCCTATTTATTTGTGAAGAGATAATCCAAAACACTCAAACCGACTCAATCCCCACCGGAATCAGACACGCGGGATCCTTAACCACTCATTGGTGTTCTATACACCGCTCGTGAACATTGTCATCCTCCTACCCCGTCTCTGTGGTCAAGACCTTTTAGAAATTTAGAAATTTGAAAATTACAGGTCCTGCACTAATCACTCTCAGCCCTGGGTTTTTGCTACACATATTACTGCAACTAAAAGCTCAGGGAATTTGCACAGACAAAACAGTGCATGAATGGACATACCATGCCTTACAACTTGTCACAAAAACTGTTACTGCATGTTACTCTCAATTGTTGGAGGTAATGTAATATGGGCAAAAAACACAAATACGATGTGCTGAAGTTTTTTTGCGCCTGATAATTGGAATAAGGGGCTATATCTTATTTTCTATCAAATGCTCCTGCTTTCTGTTTCTAAATACAGCAATGAGAAGCCTCTTGGAAATTGTTTGCAATAAATGAAAGCCATGAAATTATTGAATAACTAAATAACCATGGTTTGGCCCCAACATAAAAGCAACATCTTTACCGTTTGCGATAGCCCTAGAAACCCAACTGCAATAACAGATCTTAATACCCAACTAGATCCTAATTCACCCCAATATTTCTCAGTTTGATTGTACAGACGATTCAGCTCAAAATACAATAACATAAGATAACATATGATACCATAATATATCATATCAATACATAACTTAAAAAAGTATTTTTGATATTTGCTCATGCCATGTTCTCCAACTAGCAAAAAGAACAAATGATGGATGGAATGCTGATCAAATCAAACATTCATCCCCAGTCACAGATTTGGGTTTAATCCATCGTTTTTTTCTCACCATGCCACTCCAGTTTGGACCCAGCCATATGCAAATCAGTCTTGACCCTGCTCCCCATGGGAACAGTCCAGCCCGAACTGCCAGGCCAGGTCCTCCTTGGACTGGAAACAAGCATCCTGGGACCGGTTTCGGGTATCACCCCTCATCTGCCAGGCTAGCTTGAATTCGGTGGCAGGGGTGAATGTTTGATTTGTTCAGCATTCCGTCCATGATCTGTTTTTTTTTTTTTTTTTGCATTTGTCGCCCTAAGTGGGAAGGGTTTGCCCAGACGTGGGTCCTGTGCTCGCTATGCCACCGGATTCAAGCTAGCCTGGCCGATAAGGGATGATACCCCAAAACCCGCCCCAGGATGCTTGTTTCCAATACCGGGAGGACCTGGCTTGGCAGTTCGGGCTGGACAGTTCCCATGAGGAGCAGGGTCAAGACTGATTTGCATGTGGCTGGGTCCAAACTGGAATGGCATGGCGAGCAAAAAACATATTGGATTTAACCCAGATCTGTTACTGGGGTGAATGTTTGATTTGTTCAGCATTCCGTCCATCATCTGTTTTTTTTTTTTGCATGTTCTCCAACTAGGACATAAATACGCATCTCTTACATACAGGTGTGCTATTGAACTAAAAAGATATACATGTTAGTTCAACAACTTTCATGGCCAAGCTTGAGCAGGAACTCACAGGTCTGCGCTATTCTTGACCTAGATGCCTTTGTAGTTCTCAGCTTGAGGAGTGCTCCATTTTATATATCAACGACTAATTGCCATAATACACTTGCTTCATTATGCTGTTATGAGATACTCTAAAATGTACAATTTGCAGCAGTGAAGGTTATAGGACGTTTGCTTTGTTGCATATCCCCTGATCACCGAATCCTATATATCCGAAATTAGTTGATGCTCTTGTGGCATGTGTTCTGTGGGTAGCATTGTCGACCTAGCATATCCTTCTCTTGGATGTAAAAGAAGTGACAATAATGAAATATCTGCTTCTTCAATTTTTAATTTGTCCACATTGTCCACTCATTGTTTCACAGTAACTTGCAGCAGTCAACACTTGTTCTCAATTGTGTCCATCCGTGGTGTTTGAAATGGGAGTTGTATGGGAGTAAGGAATAGCACCTCTGCTACCGAGAGAGCTCCCAGAACTGCAAACATTTTCAAAGAGGTAGTGGCTGCTTCTAAATGTAAATCTAATGTTTTAAAGCAAAGCATTTGAATAAATTATAGAAATGTATTGGGCTAGCCAGCATTCCCTAGTTTTTTCTAGATTAAAAATCCCACACAGTTTCCATGGCAACAAGCTTCAACAAAGCTTAAAACTGTGGTCCACCTCTGTAGCATCAATTTTCTCTGGGGAGTCTATATGTTCCCAAAGTCTTATAACACCTCAAACAACATTTGATGGTTCCAGCTTATTCAGGCTGTTGCCGTGTATTTTTCCAGTCCTCGTAGCAAGTATGTTCCATGAACTGGACAGACATCATGTCCTTCTGAAATTGCTGTCTTTGGCAAAAGAGGCTCCTCTTCTTTATGCAGGGAATCCCCAGAAGCATTTACAATGCGTCTTCATCTGATTGTCCTTTATATACCTTGTGGCAGTTAAGGGGAGTTCACAAAATTGTAGATCATGCTGGAAAGAGAACAGAAGAAAAGGGAACAATTTGAGAAAATGTAATTGAAATATAAACATGATCATGCTTCCTTGCTTCTCCGTGGTTCACTTTGACTCCGAAATATCCCAACATTGACTTCAATCACCCACAATTCCAATTGACATGCAAATCTATTTCGAGCAACTGCTGGTTTAGAGTCTTTGAACAGAAATGTGTTTATAATGGTTAAGCAAGATAAGATTCAAAACACCATTTAATGACAACTTACAACCTCAAAACAATATTTACTTCTAAGGCTTATTGTCACGTGGCTGATAGGGACATTGTCGACATCACTAAGTTAGCATGGCTCGTGCAGCCATGATGCTGCTTTTGCGCAGGTTACTACATACCTTTATTTTTGCACGCCTCTGTTTATGCCTTTCACATGAGAACTGTCTGCTGTGTTCATTCTCTGCTTGTTTCTGGAGTTTAGTCTGAACATTGCGTACAAGTCAATAAACAATGCCCCTTGGTATTCTGTTCTGGTCAGGCCCTAGCACCTAGACAAAACATACGACTACAGCTGCGGCTGGAGAATCGTGCTTTTGATATTACGGGGAGGCAGGTTTTTTAGGGCACTTGGAGAGGGACCTTTCCAGGGAGAAGAGCAACACCCAGCCTCTATGTAGAAATCCCATCTATGCTCTAAGGTATGGGGTCTGCTAACAAAACCCAGAGATCTTCTATTACATAATAATACATCACCCAGTCAAGGGAAGGGAGTTTAGGCACTATAGTTCTTTTCTCCATTGTCTTTATACAATGTATGTATTTTACATAATGTATGGACTGGCTGTGATGCTCACTGTATTACTGTGATGCATTTTTCTGCTTGTTATGGCACGTATACTGCATGTTAGAGCACATTAGTTAAAATAAACATTTTAAACTATACTTATGTCTCGGTCAGATTTTATTGTGGACAGGTGCGAGAGTGTGAGCGAAAAGGTGTGTCTTGTCACCACGATTCCTGAGAGATCAGGGAGTGTTGTGTTCTGGGTTGTCTAATCATTTGCTTCTCTGTATTTGGATAGGAGAGCGAGTGAGACACTATAGCTAGTCAGTCCTGGGCTCGTGGGTACTAAGGCGGTAGGAAGGCATATCCCCTATACACTGAGGTCCCATATTCCTGCGCATAGTTCTGTGTATGTGCAGAATCCCTGCAACATGGCGCCACCAACGTTTGGTCTGGTACTTATTCGCGAGACCCCTGAGTAGCGCTTGTCCTTGTCCATGATACCCTCTCACCAGTTACGGAGACGTCCGTGGTGCGAGGGAGTTCACCTCCTATATTTGAGATATTATAGGTTTTTCAAGCTTGATTTTTAAAAGGTATACTTTATTTTTAGCCTGATATTGCGCTGCCATTGAGTCAGAGTCTGTTATGGCTGTTAGCATTCCTGCACCTAACCGCGCCGCGGTTACTGCGTATTCAACCCAAAATGGAGTCCCGGTGGGGGGAGCGGATTTTATCTTTGCCGTAGAGGCAGATCCGGCATACCGCTTTGAGGTTTTTTACTCCTGGGTTAAGTTTCCGGCAGTTGATGGGAACGACAATTTCTTTTATGAATATCGAGGTGGTGTGGTACCACAAGTTTACCGTCCGTATCGGTTGGTTGAAGTTCCGTTGTCAGCTTGGCAGCACACAATATGGTTTAATGGTGCCCTACCTCACCCTGCTTCGGTGGTCCGTCTCAGCCCATGGTCGGTCGACGGGGCCACCTGGCCTGTTTTGGCGGGCTTTACTCCACATCCAAATTATCAGGCTGTTACAATTGCAGAGCTACGTATTTTGCCCACGACCTTAATTCACATACATAGTAGTGTCATACAATATCTTTCTTGTAACGTACTAGGGGCTCCGGCGGGTGCCAATCAACCACCAGGACCTGGTGGCATGGTCATAAATCCTATCATGATTAATTCAGTGATGGGCAAGAAGCCACAGAACAGGGATGATTTCCCTTTTGGTTGGCCGAAAAGTTTGAGCAACTCGAAGCTGTTTTTCCACACACGTCTCCTGTGGATAAACACAGGATCCTAACCATGAGTTTATCTAAGGGTCTTGTTCCCAATCTTGCACATTGCACCACCTGGGGGAAGGTGTTTGCTGCGGTTTATTCCCTGTGCTTCGGCACACCCTCCATGACAGTGCTCCCGACAGTTCTTAAGAAGGTTCAAGATGAACACGGAGCGAAGGCAGCACTGGAGGTGGGAATGAGGCTAGTTGGGGCATTCCCTATAGCCTCTGATATGATCCCAGCGAATGTTAAGGGGGAAGCTGTCAGCTTACAAGTTAGTCAGCGCCTAGAGGCGTTGGCTGACATAGATAAACTAAGAGAATTACCACTCATAATTCCTAAAGTGTATAAGTCATTAGGGCGTAATAATTTGGGTATTAAACCTTTCAATCAGCCACAAAATAAGCCTCCTCCGGAGAAGGAGGGCCGTCCAATCTTTCCTAAAAAGAACTGGAATAAAAATAAGAGACAGCAACAGCAGAAGCCAGGTTCGCGTGCAGGTTCACCTACACCTGATGCTTCGGAGCATAGATATGATTTGCGTGACCGTGCTACTCTTAAAACACCTGAAAGATTTCAGGTTCCTCAGCAACGCTCTCCTCTTTCCTTTCAGGTATCATCGGACCCTCAGTTCGGTGGAGGGGAGCGACAGGATCGCAAACAGGGCAACTCCAGTCAACAAAGACAGGACCTGCCGAAACAGTTTGACGTCAAACCAAAGACGGAGGGGCAGCCTCAGTACCGTGCCCTGTTTCAGAAGAAAAAAGGTGCAGCGTTAACAGTGAAGTATGCCTCGGACAGTGAGAACCCTGCTCCTTGATTGGAGATGGGCTGTGACACTCCTCGACAGTGCGGCAGAAGTTACCATAGTGCGGGAGGCACTGCGTCCTTGTCTGGAGGCGAGAGCAACTGATATCTTTGTCACAGTGGAAACAGCAGATACACGAGTTGCACCCCCTGGATAGACTTTATGAGGTAATCCTCCGAATTGAGGGTGATATTAGACGGACGATTAAGGCAATCTTTTGGGAAAACCTTACTTCCTCTTGTGACATTTTGTTAGCAGAGGCGGATTGCACTCCCCCATTCGTCTTGGCTGCTTCACGTGGCGAAGACGTGGTTCTTCCTAGTTTTTCTTGTTATGTCCCAGAGGAGGCTTAACAAAATTATGCGTCTGAATGGGCTTTGGCGCTAGCGCCAGCTGTGTATCTTAATCAGGTGGGGTGGGACAGATTATCACCAGTGCATTAGATACCTTTACGTTCAACTCCACAACCACAAGCCCAATACCCCATCAAACGAGACGCCAAGGCCTCCGTGCTTGACATCTTAACCCAGTTAGAATATCAGGGTGTGATTGAGCCCTGTGTCTCATCATTGAATAATCCTCTTTTTCCGATAGTGAAACCGGACGGTTCCTATTGGATTGTTTTGGTTTATAGAAATTTGAATAGTCATGTTAGTACATTTGCCGTACAGAACACACACAGCTCTGCATTGATCACTAACATTGTACGTAAAAAATATAAGACGACACTGGATATTTCCAATGGGTTTTACAGTCACAATCTGGCTTCGGATAGCCATGACTTGACTGCATTTACCGCGGTCAGCAATCAAAAAAGATATACGCGTTTGCATATGGGCTATAAGAACAGTCCGGGGGCTTTTGCGGCGCGGGTGGTCTCTCTTTTACATAACATTGACCAAGATGCTTTCTCCTACGTTGATGACATTTATTTGACAGATGACGAGTTGATACACATCTTGTTCGCGTTGATCGCGTTATTATGTCTTTTGCCGACCTGGGGTACAAATGTAATTTTGCTAAATCACACATCGCCTGTTTGGCAGTGATTTTTTGGGTTACGAACTCAACAATGAAGGGAGGAGTTTAGCCCCTCATTTCTTGGAGAAATGTGTGCAATTGCAATCTCCATCAACTTTAAAAAAGTTACAATCTTTGCTGGGATTTTTAAATTTCGGACATACATATGTTCCTGAATATGCCCAGCGTATCAAACCTCTTTACGCGTTGATACAACCCTCTTTTGCTGCTTCCAGCTGCTTTCCGGAACATACCGCAATTCTTCGGTCGTTGCAGTCTGATCTGCTTGCGACCAACTTTCTCTTAACACGTGACAATTCTACAAATTTAGTCATACAAATCATACCAGGTACAGAGGGTTTCACGTACTTGACGTTCAATGAGGGGGATACAGTCCCCATTGCATACAAATCACACTTGTACACTGCGGCGGAAATGCGTTTCTCTTCCACTGAAAAAATCCTTAATGATGTCCAGATGGCGATTCTTAAAGAATGCTCTCTTGCACAAGGTAAACACATGCTAATGGTCTCGTCTGTGCCGGCTCTTGAGGCGGTCACAAAAGCGAGTGTGCCGAATTCTAAAGCTTTGCATCCTCGATGGATTCAATGGTCCAGTTCCTTGATATCGGCTGATGTCACTCATCTTTGACCCATCGTTACAGATGCAGGAGTTCTTGCAATACAAACATGTTCATCCTCCTCCGTCTTCATTACTTCCGCTTGGTCGGTACAAATGTATAATTTATACCAACGGATCTGCTCAACCTGCAGTGGGCTCTAAACATGCTTACTCAGCGGCCTGTGCTATAGTGGCAGGTTCTATGGTTGACGGGGAGTTCAAATCTTCTTTGGTGCACACACAGACTCTAGGACACTGTACAGCTCAATTGGCTGAGCTGCGTGCTTTGTTGGTGGCTTTAGAATTCGCAGATCCCGCAGTTCCCACTCTTATAGTGTGAGATTTGTTTTACTGTGTGCAATCATTTAATGATAATTTGTTCTTTTGGTCACAAAATTATTATCGAGACTCTAAAGGCAGCACAATTAAGCATAAAACGCTTTGGGTTCCAGTGGCGGCACTTAAGGGGAGTCTGCCACTCACACATGTTATCCATACTCTTGGCCATCAGCGTGTGGGAGCACATGCTGTTGGTAATTCTATGGCTGATGAGGCAGCCAAATCTGCAGTTGCCACGTGTTCAGTAGCAGCCGTGACGAGGTCAATGACTAAAATTGACAATGATATTCTCGCTGCTATAGCAGCAACAAAGGATGGGACATCGTTCCCACAAGGTTTTCCTTCAAAATATTTGTATCATATGTCTCCTGAGCAAGTCATGTTTGCCACAATACAGAACGTTGGGGATCGACTGGTTCCCAACGAGGACCGCTGACTTTCCTTGATCATACCGGCTCATGAGGGCATGGCATCTGGGCATGCTGGAGTTTCAGCAACTGTGTCCCTCTTGCAGCAGCGTTATTGGTGGCATGGACTGTATAGACAAACACGTAATTATGTTCTGTCTTGTGACATTTGTCAACAGATCAAGCTGTCCACAGTTGCACGTCCACCACACATGCAGCTTTACATTTCAATTCATCCATTTGGTTGTATATACCTTGATCACTGCCGTCCTCTGTCTCCAGACACTGCTTATGAATATATTTTAGTTGCAGTGGATTCATGCACGAGATTCCTCTGGGTTTGGCCGCAACGTTGTGCTGACGCTCGAAATGTCATTAGAGACTTGCATGTCTTTGTCGGGACATTTGCCTGCGGCACCTTCCATTCTGATCAGGGTCCAGCGTTTGCCTCTAAGGCTTACAAGGAAGCAATGAGGTCAGTGGGCGTGCTGCTGCGATATCCGTCTCCATACAGGCCTGAGGGCAATTCCGTAGTGGAGCGAATGAACCGTGACTTAAAGCAGTCTTTGACAGCTAGAGTTTTAGGTACTGGTCGGAGTTGGCTGATTCATTTGTATGGTGTCCAACGTGCACTAAATAATTTCCCTAGAAGATCTCTGGTTGGGCGGACCCCATATGAAATGCTCTTTGGCATTCAAATGTTTGTGCCAGACCTTGATGGTCTAGACGTTGTGGCGGTTGCCGCAACATTTGACGTAGATAACCATTCTGCTATGTTACAGGATCTACAAGACACTCGAGATGCCGTTGCAAAGGATCATACTCGTCTGCAGATGTTGCAGTGCTGATTCCTGTAACCGGCTGGCTTCCTAAAGTGGGTGATTTGGTCCGGGAGAAAGTGGAGAACAAAAAATAATTTTGGTCCTGGTGAAGGCATGGAGGCGCCACAGGAACTAGCCTCACTGACTCATTTGATTCAGGCTGGATCCCCCGAACGAGGGATAACTGTATTATATATACTCTCTCGTCCGCGCTGCAGCCTAGCATTAAGCAAAGTGCAGCAAGAATGGGTAGCAGAGTTGGGCACCGAGATCACAGACGCACAGTGGGCTTACTGCTATGCACGAACCAAGACAATATCGCAAAACGGCAGGCACAGACTCATTCATTATAAATACCTGCATAGAATGTACTATACCCCTGCTAGGATGTACAGATATGGTATGAGAGAAGACAGCTGCTGTCCGCAATGTGGGGTAGATAATGCTGATTTCATGCACCTAGCATGGATTTGTCCAGGAATACGGGCATATTGGGGGGAGATATTTGCTGCATAGAGCGATATGTTGGGAGAGCAGCTGCATGAATCCCCGATGGTGGCTTTGTTGGGATATGACAAAGACATTCCCAAACCCAGTAGAAAGCTAGCGGCTATTGGTATCCTGTTGGAAAAACGTAGAATAGCCATGCGCTGGATGCAGGAGCCAATATCTACCCTGCGAGACTGGCACACGGACCTGGCATATTGCTCTACACACTCCGACAATTATAACTCTTTAACTTTAATACCAGTTAGGTGTAGACCCAAGAATATTTGGGGTCCCTACCAGCAGTACTTACTATGGAAGGCCGCAGATAGTGAGGAAAGTACAACACTAGAAGCTACTGGCATAGGGTAGGCGTATAATTGATTGCTGCAGGGAGTAAGTGTAGGACAGCGTAGAGAGAACTTCTGCGTGCTCTAATCGAGTGTTCTGTCAAGGGGAAGATGTACTGATAAGATGGGCCATGTTGAAGGATGTCACTAGGGCGCAGCTTGTGAGGTGCACACACTGTTTGTTGTTTATATGTTAATGTTCTGCTGCAATAATGTATTGGACTAAGGATGTAACCAGCCTTTATGTATAATAAGCTTTGCTATCTGTTTCCTGTACAGATCAGTATGAAACACATGTCATATTGCTGTAATGAAAAAAAAAATAAAGTTCTAAAAAAATAATAATAATAATTTGGTCCATCCTACCGTGCACCAGTACCGGTTCTTGGCTTAAAGGGTACTTGTACAGTGATTTTGCCTCCGCTACCTAGTCGGAAGGAGAATCGTTATATTTCCATTGAACATGTCAAATTACACCAGTTTACCAATACTGAATAGTATGACTCTAAGCATTCCACGGCGGGATGTTTCACTGCAGCTGAGGTCGTCTCCGGCAAATGCTGATATCGAGGAACGCGAAGTGGAAACCTCCGTGGATGTTTTCCCTGTTTTTTCGACGTCCCCAGTTGTTGCTAACCCTGATTATGCTTCTCCGCTACTTGAGGATATTATTGATATACCAAGGACTGCTGCACAATCATCTATTAATGCTGATCAGCCTCCGTTGTTTCGCCTGGGTACAAGTGGTTATTATAAGGACAGCGATAACTTTGGTTCGAGTTCTTCATCTTCCTCTTCCGCTGTGGCCCCTCCGCCAATGAAAATTTGTATTCTCTTTTCATGGTTTCGAAAGAATTATTTGATACCGCCATGGACATACATTTGGATGGTGCTTACGATGGTATTCCTCTTCATGTCGATTGGATTTGTAACAGTTTTCTTCCTTTTAATCAACGGCCATTACTTGCCTGAACGCCCTGCTGTACATTCCGTTGATGGAGTATTAGCCCCACATACTTCATCTCATATTATGAAAAGGGACCAACCAAAGGTTAACATCTCTGCAGTTCCTGTCGGTGATGGCGTAATTTGGGATAAAGTGCCATTCGAAATTTACGGTCCGACCGAGACGATTCGAATGCCATATGTCTTTCGGGTGTCATTAGGTGACGTCATCACACCCGGATTACATTCCGATGACTGGGATATTAATGCCGTAAATTCACTATTTTCAGATTTAAAATATTATACTGCTTTTGAGACTGAGGATTTGTATTTAAATTCTGCTAATTATGCCGATTTATTTTGCTTCCAACATTAGGGTCATCACTTTTTGCATAAATCAAACAGAGTTCGATCTCCTGTTAAGTTCACTCAATGGGAACATTGTCCTGCTCCTTTTTTAGGGGAGCTCACAGGTACAGAAAAATAAGTTTGGATATTTCTCAGGTTATAATCTTTCAGACCCAACCTCTTACTATTATAGGTTAAATACAACGCTTCCCACTAAATTCATGCTAACCCATACTAAATTGATATATTCTTCAACTTTCATAACAGATTTGGCATTGAAGGGTTATGATTTTTTGAAGGACTCGATTGATTTAAAATCTATTTGGGGTACCAAAGACTGGCAGGTGCAAGGGACGGAATCCTTGCACCGCGCTTGTTTGATACCGAATCAACTGATATTCCTGAATCAGACTGTACAACAGACAACTTGTTTTGGGTTGGCCACTATTAAAAATTTTAATTCTCCCTCATTCCCGTCGATAGCTGGCTATGATACCTGGCAACAATATACAAATTATACTTTAGATGAATGAAACGAGATGATCAGTAATGGGTCATCTGATGCATCGGCCTTTAACGCTTCCAGCTGGTTGATATGGCCCATTAATACGAATGCTTGCCAGTTGCGCTTTACTAACGCATCAACTGGATTTACTCTCAATAGACCTGAAGAGGGAAGAGGTGTGGCGCAGCGGCCAGGGCGGCTGACTCCGGAACCCGGGGGCTCACAGTTCGATCCCCGGCGCTGGCGGCAGATCTGCCCAGCACCATGTGACTCTGAGCAATAGCTCGCTTAATCTTTCCGATGGCCCCCAGTGCCTTGACACCCTCGGGTAATTGTTCGCGCTTTACAAATACTGGACATTTACATCCTCGTTTTATACACTCTCATTCGGTCACTACATATTCTGTTGGTAAATGATGTCAACAATGGTTGGCAAAGTCTTCTTTATCTTCTGTGAAAGAACATCCCTCACGTTTGTCTAGTGACATTGATCTGGCTGACTTTCTTTTAGGCCCACGGTCCCCTCGCCCTAAACGTTTTGCATATGCAGCATATACTGAAGTATGGAAACTGTCCCAGATAGAGGCAGCTTTCAGGTTACGACAAGTTGATCAGGATAATTTAGGTAAAGTTTTAGATGTGGTCGACAACAGCATAAATACATTGTCTTCTCGTATTTACACTCTGGACAATATTGTTTCATCTGTTATTGACATTGTGCAGAATGATGTGTCTGTATTGTATCATGGTCAGAATCAATTACGCTCAGTAATGCAATTTGATTGGACTTTGCAAATATTGAAAAATGGGAAAGTGCCATAGGACTATTTGAACGTTACTGCCCTGTTTTTACCTTTTAATTTGACAGATAAACAGAAACTAATGTCTATGAAAGATTCCACATACACGCTGTTACATATTGAAAAACTAGAGCAGTTGCCTTTTTCAATAGCAGAGACAGATTCCTCAGTATGGTTAATACACAGAGTTATTTCTTTACCCATTTCTCTCTTTCAATTCACTGCTTGTATGAAACATTATCCTATCGGTAGATTTGAACCCCTTGGTAGTACTTTCCTGCATGAATTATGGTCATTACCGTTCACCTATCACTGTCAACGTGAAGATAAGGAGATTTTCCTGGCAGGGGAGGACTGTGATTCTACTGTGGGTCATGCCTTAGTTTGTACACAGGTTCAGCTTCACGGCGCTTGCAATGTGTCTGCGCCTAATTTAGCCTATTTTCTAAAAGGAACCCCAGTCCCTGCAATTATTCCCACGTTAACTTTACTTTCTAATGGGAGTTATCTTATCCTGAATAACCACAACTGCTGCGGCTTACGGGCCCGCATTCCGTATATAGTCATAGTTTCCCATCGTGTTACTTGTTGCAGCAATGTACTTTTTCCACCCCCACACAGGAGTGTAGATAGTTCCCTGTGGCCTTCCATTCCAACTTTGAAAACAGAGTTCAATAAACTAAGCAGACTCAAAGCGCTATTGTTCCACCAAGAAGTAGCTCTCACTTCAGCTCGAGAGACCTTCGAATTGCAGGTGGCTAGAACATCTAGCGAGTTTCAGTCACTACTGAATACGAATCTCCCACTGCATTTTGGGGAACTAATGTATCAAATGTTTAATGTGTCTGAGACTGAAGGCCTTGCACATTTTTTTAAACTAGTCGGCTCTGGCCTTGTTACATCATTTCAGTAATACTGGCTTTTATCCATTCTATTTTTTCTAGCGCCTTCGGAGGGTTACCATTGATCCTCTTACTGGCGTGCAGTGTGCTGGCACTTCAGCTCCTGTCCCTCAATGGCTGCCCATCCTGTGGTCCTGCACAGACCCGGCCAATTGCACCTGAACCGTGATCGAATTCAACAACTGTTTGGATGCTTGCCCTTGGCGACGCTGGGAGTGAGTTATGGGCTTACCTACTGCTTCGCCTATTTTACTTGCGTGCAACCCGTTTTCTATTGCCGACGGTGCCCATTCAGCTGAGCCTTGGATGTCTGCCTTTCCAATACATCAAGGGCTGACCCGGATTATGATCTGCTGGTGGATCCCTTGCTGGCCCACAATCAGGCCTGTTCTGGGGACGATGCTATGGCGCGTGCGGCTGCACTTGGAATCCTGGGCAGTGGAATACCTGTGAGGCTGCGAAGCAGCTACTGCAGCAGAGTTTCATCGAATATCACGCAAGCTACCCAACAATGCTGTTGGATGCACTGGATTATGAAGAGCACGTCCGCTCCTTCGATCTGCTCAACTGGATGGCATCCCTCCTCGCTTTGAACGATGGTGATGACCTTTTGCTACGTACTGCTTTCCACGGTGCACGTAATTTTTTGTCTTTGCAAGACTACCCATGAAGAAAAAAGAAAACGTTTTTTTTTTTGGGTTTCTTCTATTGGCCTCTTTTGACAGGTGTCACTTTACCGGTCAGACTGGCTCTGAAATTCAATACTCAAGGCTGGCTACTGATATTCAGCAAAATGTAAGCATGGTTTCTTAAGGCCCTCATTTATTTGATTGCTTCCTGTTTAACACTGATGTGGAACCACTGTCTTTACTCTAGGTTCCTCGGTCAAGCCATTCGTACAGACGTCTGTCACCTGTTTAGACACCATCAGGGGCCGCATTGCAGACACAGCCTCTGGTGGGCAGCAGGTGTGTGTGTGTGTCTGTTATTTGCACTCCCTCATGCGACAGGCGTTTGCTGGTCCATTAGGAAGCATATCATACCCTCAATATAACATATCTTTCCCCATGACAGTAACTACGAATAGTGTTTACAAGTCTCACTCCACTCTGGCATCTGCAGACCCTTCTGTTATAATGGTGAATGACACAAATAGTGGAATAAAAAATATTGTGGAGCATGAATATCGTGTCAAAATCATCATGACAACTAAAATATCGTGGAACAGAATATCTAAGGTAAGAATATAGTTTTTTTGGCACATTTTTAAGAATATTGTTGTATTTAATATTGTTTACTTTGATATTTGTGTAAAAAAGAGATATTTAACTAACTTAATATATATTAGATAGTATACTAATATTAAGTGTTACTACTTTTAGCATAATTGCGATCATTGTTTTTATATAATTTATGATTTTAAATGTGTAATTTAATTTTCTTTAAATTTAATTAGCAATTTATAATTTAGTAGGGACTTGTTGATTTTGTAGGGGAATATGGTGGGAGGTTGATTGAATTATAGTCAATTTATATTGATGTTAATTATGTTTTATTGTTAATTCCATATTTAATTGATTTATAATTATGTAAGTTCTTTAAGTGATTATTTGTTATACTATTTATTTTATTGTAAATTATAATGTATATTTTATTTTCTGTAATATTGTTAGTAATTTATATCTTGGAAGCAAGTTGTTGGTTTTGTAGGGGGTAGGGTGGGAAGATACTGAAATTTATATTCTTTTTGATTAATTGTTAATCGTTATTGTTTAATTGCTAATTCTGAATATTTTTAATTGTTTATTTATTATGTAAATATTTGTTTCATCTGAGTTATTTATTCATTTCCTACATGTTTTCAATGATAATATTTGTGTAATTTATTATTTACGTATTACTTCTTTATTTTATTAGTAGTCATTTAATTTAAATAGTGTTTTATTTTTTTCACGTGTTTGTGTTTTTCTGGTTGTAGGGGGGACATGAATTTAATTATACTTTCCATATTTGTTATTTTTAGTTTATATACTGTGTATCTTTTAAACAAAATATGATTTAATAATTTTCTATTTTTAGGTATTTAAATGTTTTGTACTAAACAATAATTAGTTGGAATGGTATATGTAATCCTTCCGAAGTCCAACACTTTCCCTACTGTCCGCAGATTGGAGTGGGAATAGTACTTGACTGACTGAGTGGGAATAGTAAAATAACCTCTCCGAATTCCAACACTGTCACTACTATTGCTGAGATTGAAGTGGGAATAGTAAATGTAATGCCTCCAAAGTCCAGATGCTTAGACTGGAATGGAGCCCCTCCGAAGTCCAACCCTTTCCCTACTAGTGCTTAGACTAGAGTCAAAATAATAAATGTACCCCTCTGAAGTCTAACGCTTTCCCTACTGTTGATTAGATTGGCGTTGGAATAGAAAATCTAACTCCTCCAAAGTCCACCACTTTCCCTACTGTTGCTTAGGCTAGAGGGGAATAGTAAATATAACCTCCCCGAAGTTCAACACTATCCCTACTACTGCTTAGATTCGAGTCAGAATAGTACATTTAATGCCTCCAAAGTCCAAGGCTTTCCCTACTGTTGCTTAAACTGGAGTGGGAATAATGAATGTAACCTCTATGAAATACAAAGCATTCCCCCTACTGTTGATTTTGATTGGGGTGGAAATAGAGAATCTTACCCTTCTAAGGCTTGGTCCAACACTTTCCCTACTGTTGCTTAAACTGGAGTGGAAATAGTAAATCCAACCATTCCAAACTCCAACACTTTCCCTACTGTTGGTTGGACTGGATTGGGAATAGTAAATCTAACCCCTCCGAAGCTTACCACATTCTCTACTGTTGCTGAGACTGGAGTGGGAATAGTAAATTAACCCTTCAGAAGCCCCACACTTACCCGTCTATTGTATGCATTGAAGTGGAAATTGTAAATCTGACCCCTCCAAAATCCAATGCCTTCCCTTTCTGCTGCTTAAATTGGAGTTTTTCCAAAGTCCCTAATGTTGGGTAGACTGGATTTACATAAATAATGCCAATGCAGGGATCGTTGCTTAGGTTCAGAGGGAGAGCGAGGTGGAAGATTGCAGACCAGGCGGGGGGCCATGTTCTGAACAACTTGGAGTTTGGCAAAAAGGCCTTTGTTCATTACGACCATTAGGACGTTCCCATAATCCAGGTGACTCACCAGAAGTGCCTGGGTGAATACTTTCCTGGTCTGCAAAGGAAGCCATCAAAAGGCTTTTCTGAGCATAATCATCAGACCAAAACATGTCCTAGAGACTGAATTTACATGCTCTTTCATGTATAAGTTCCCATTTGAGAGTACACCAAGATTTTTTATCACTTTTTTGGGGATTGGAGTCTGCCCCAATTCCATCGGCCACCAATTGTTGGGCCAGACGGCAAGTGCCTTCCCAAAATTCAGAATCTCTGTCTTACTGGAGTTCAGCTGAAGGAAATTTGCAGACATTCAGGAAGCAATCTTGATCCCTGAATTTGTGTTTAGTGGACTCCGGGTTTGACCCCATAGTGATGACGAGTTGCATGTCATCTGCATACGAGATGACATCAAAGCCACATAATCTTATAACTTTGGCCAAGGATGCCGCCTATATATTGAAAAAGGTGAGATTTAAAGAGGATCCCTGCGGTACCCTTTGTCTAAGGCCATAGTTCTGGAACTAAAGAGGTCAAGCTGTACCGAGTGTGTCCGATCCAACAGAAAGTTTTTCAACCAGCCTAGTGCTTTGCCTCCAAAACCAATCTCCCCAATCTCTGGATTGGGGTTCCATGAGAGATGGTGTCGAAGGCTGCAGTTAGATCAAAGAGAAGCAAAACAGCTGAGTTCCCCTGGTCCGAGGCAAGTCTAATTGTGTCTGTGACCTCCACTAAGGCTGTTTCTCTGCGATAGGATGCAGGAAACCTGACTGGGAGGGGTCCATACCATAAATACATACATATTGTATGTATGTATGTATATTGGCAGGTTCTCGCCAACTTGCTCACTCTTTCATGATCAGCAACTTTCCTATGTAATGAACGGAACCACTGGTTAGAACTTGCCAATCGCTCTTTGGTGGCTGCTTACGTGAGGCACTTCCTATATATACACTTTTTTCTTGCATGTAGTATTCACCGTGAGGCATGGTACCTGGCTTTCAGTAAATACATACAATGGGTTGGTTCTTTTTTTCCCCACTTGAAATTTAACAAGAGAAGGGGAACCCTGAAAGTACCTATTGGATGTGTGACGTGTAACAAGGACTTTTTGTTGTGTTGCTAGTTGTTAGCTACCAATGGTTGAGCAATGGGCTAATTTACTGAGACCTTTACTTGACCCTATACCGTGTTGGTGGCCTTATTACTAGTGGTAGGTGCATACTTACCCCTACCAATAACCCACTTTCCAACATTTCCCTAGTTGCCAGCTGAGCTAGAGCCCAAAATCCAAAGCTATCCACTTTGCAAAAAAAGGGTCAGTTTTGAATGGAAAAATGTGATGTATCCATGTTACGTTTTGGGCCGTTTCCTGTCGCGGGCACTAGGCCTACCCACACAAGTAAGGTGCCATTTTTATTGAACGACTTAGGGGAATGCTGGGTGGAAGGAAGTGTGTGGCTCCCCGCAGATTCCAGAACTTTCCATCACAGAAATGTGAGAAAAATATGTTTTTTTTATTCAAAGTTTGAGGTTTGCAAGGGATTCTGGGTAAATACACCTATAAGAGCCACGCAGGTCAACCCCCCCCCCAAATTCCCCTAGGTGTCTAGTTTTCAGACATTTATAGGTTTCCTAGTTTCCCTAGGTGCCGAGTGAGCTAGGGCCCAAACTCTGCAGCTACCTACTTTGCAAAAAAAAAGGGTCAGTTTTGAGTGGAAAAATGTGATGTATCCATTTTGCGTTTTGGGCCGTTTTCTGTTGCGATCACTAGGCCTACCCACACAAGTGGGGTACCATTTTTATCTGAAGACTTAGGGGAATGCTGGATGGAACGAAGTGCATGGCTCCCCGCAGATTCCAGAACTTTCCATCCCAGAAATTTGAGGAAAATGTGTTTTTTTAGTCAAAGTTTAAGGTTTGCAAGGGATTCTGGGTAAAAAACACCTGGTAAGAGCCATGCAAGTCAAACCCCCAGATTCCCCTAGGAGTCTAGTTCTAAAATATTTACAGGTTTGCTAGGTTTCGCTAGGTGCCGAGTTTGCTAGGGCCCAAAATCCGCAGCTACCTACTTTGCAAAAAAAAAAGGTCAGTTTTGAGTGGAAAAATGTGATGCATCCATGTTGCGTTTTGGGCCGTTTCCTGTCGCCGGGACTGGCCTACCCATACAAGTGAGGTACCATTTTTATCAGAAGGCTTAGGTTAATGTTGGGTTGAAGGAAGTTTGTAGCTCCCCTCAGATTCCAGAACTTTCCATCACAGAAATGTGAGAAAAATGTGTTTTTTAAGTCAAACTTTTAAGTTTGCAAGGGTTTCTGGGTAACAAAACCTAGTGAGAGTCACGCAAGTCACCTCATTGTGGATTTCCCCAGGTGTCTAGTTTTCAAAAATGTAAAGGGTTGGTAGGTTTTCTTAGGTGGTGACTGAGCTGGGGCCTAAAATTCACAGCTACCACCTTTGCAAAAAAAGGGCCAGTTTTGAGTGGGGAAAATGTGATGTTTCCATGTGGTGTTTTGGGGCATTTCCTGTTGCGGCACTAGGCCTGCCCAGACAAGTGAGGTATCATTTTCACTGAAAGGTTTAGGGGAATGCTGGGTGGAAAGAAGTTTGTGGCTATCCTCAGATTCCAGAACTTTCCATCACAGAAATGTGAGAAAAATGTGTTTTTTTAGTCAATGTTTGAGGTTTAGAAGGGTTTCTGGGTAAAAATACCTGGTGAGAGCCACACAAGGCACCCCACCCGAGGTGGCTAGTTTAAAATAATTTACAGGTTTGCTAGGTTTCCCTAGGTAACGGCTGAGCACGGGCCCAAAATCCACAGCTACCCATTGTTAGACCTGGCACCATTGGCGTGGGTCTCCCTTCCATTTTTTGCTGTTGTCTCCTGTGTTTTGATATGTTTTTACTGGTCTAGATGCTTTGGGCACTTTGCCACTGCTATTCAGTGCCAAAGTGCAAGTGCTCCCTATTATAAATTGTTGTATGGATTAATGATTCCATGATTGGATTATTTGATTTACTTGTCAGACCCTAGTACAGTGCACTGTGTGTGCCCAGTGCCTGTAAATCAAATGCTGCTGGTGGGCTTGCAGCACTGGTTGTGCCACCCACAGAAGCAGCTTGTAAACTATGGCTCAGGCCTGCCATTGCAGAGCCTGTGTGCAGTCTGGGACTGCCATGTCGACTTGGCAAGTGCACCCACTTGCCAGGGCCCTAGGGCAGGGTGCATTGTATGTGAAAGGTAGGACATGCCCTGATGTGTGTGGCATGTCCTGATAGTGAATTACAGCCAATTTCGTTTTTCCCTATTGCAAGGCTACCTCCTCCCATAGGCCAGAATGGGCAGTTTGATTATAACACTTATAATCCTAACTGACCCAGGGAACAAGGTAGAAATTCGAGTTTGGTATGCCTGAACTCAGAATGTTAAAATACATCTTTTAGTGTGGGTGATTTTTACATTCTGTGTTTGAAAATACTACTTTTAGAAAGTAGGTATTTTCTTGCCTAACCTTCCAGTGTGCCTCTGCTAAGGTTGTGTATTCACTGTCTGGTTTGTGAGTGACAGAGGACTGGAGAGGTTCTTGGCTCCAGCAGTCTGATGGGTCAGGGCTGGGCTGAATAGGACCCACATAGAATAGAGTGTAGGGGGGAGGAGACTTCCTTTCACTGACCTGAGCCCTCATAGAATAGAGAGTAGGGGGCGGGGATTTCCTTTCACTCCCCTGAGACCTCATAGAATAGAGAGTAGGGGGAGGAGATTTCCTTTCAGCTACCTGGGCCAGGTCTGCTCTCAAACAATGCTGTCTCCACCTCCTGCCAGGAAGCTGCACAGAACTGGTTTTGGTCAGGCACAGACACTCTCTGCCTCCAGAGAAGAAAGACTTTTTGAGTATAAATATTGGGGCCCAGACTCCAAGACTTTAGATCACTTCTGGGAATCAAGACGAACCTTTGCTGAGGAGAAGAACCAGGAAACTGAAGGAGGAGACTGCCCCTGTGCTGTGTGCTGTTGGGGTTGGCCTGCAGGGGTTACTTTATTGCCAAAGAAAGGAGAGAGGAACTTTGTGTGTACTTTCATCATCTTGAAGAAAATCTCCAAGGGCTTGAAGATTGAGCTTGCCTCCTGCCTGAAGTCTCAGGGATACAAGACTTCACCAACCAGCTCCCCTGAATTCCCTTGCTGGGAATTCTACCTGCAAAGAGGTGCCTGCTGTGGTGTTGGGCCCTTTTGAAGTCTGCGTGTCGCTGGGAGCTGGAAGCGCGACGCAACAAGGAGAAGCGTGTCGCCGCCGCAGCAGTTGCCGTCGCATCGCCGAGTAAGCGTGCCGCAGCTGCTCGCCATCGCATCACCGAGGCGCGTCGCATCACTGGAGAAGCATGCCGCCGCAGCAGAGTTCGCCGTCGCATCACTGGAGAAGCGTGTCGCAGGGCCTGTCGCGGCTCAGAAGGTCATTGAGTCGCCGCACGGCCATCGGGCGTGCACGCATTGCATCTACGTTGTCGCACTGTAACCAATACGCCATTTTGTCACATCGCACCGGATCGTCATCGCATCGAGGCGCCATCTTGTCGTATCGCACCGGATCACAGTAAGAAACCGACGCATCAACTCCCCACACAGTAAGGAAGCGAGCCTCAACTCCCCTGCGCAGCAGTAAGGAACCGACGCATCCACTCCCCTGAGTGTAAGGAACGGCGCATCAACTTCCCTGCGACCCTTTTGTTTGTATTGCGTGACGCATCCAAGGTACTTTGAGAGTAAAGTGTCGCATTTACCATCTACGTTGAACTAAGCTATTTCTACCATTTTAAAGACTCATTTTTGGATTACAGTATTGTGGATTTTTGTCGTTTGACCTTGTGTTAAGTCTAGTAAAGATTACTTATTTTTCTAAACTGGTGTAGTGTCCATTTGTAGTGTTTTCACTGTATTACTGTATGTGTTCACAAATGCTTTACACACTGATTCTGAGATAAGCCTGCCTGCTCGTGCCAAGCTACCAAGGGGGTGAGCAGGGGTTATTTTAGGAGTGTAGCCCCTTACCCTTACTAGACGCAAGGGTCCCTATTTGGACAAAGGTGCAAACCATTGTCAACTAGAGACCCCCAAATCTAACATTGGTGGTCAGCGGTGAGGATTTGGACTTGCATTTGTGACTCATATACAGTGATTGGTGTACACTACTAGTGAGTGCAGATCAAACGCAACCAGATACTTATTGGTAGAATTGTTTTCCTTGGGATTTCTATTTTTGCTAAGAACTGCCAGTTGTTGTTACCATGAGTAGACCAGCATCCATTGCACCTGAAGAGTTTGAATTTGAAGAAGAAATGTTGGATGCATACACTGTGCCCCAGCTCAAATCCGCTTGCAAGAAATGTAAAGTCTCCCTGAAAGGCCTCACGAGAAAAGAGGAATACCAAAAGGCGCTGAGGGCCTGGTTGGAAGCAAGGAGTGCCAGTGAACACCCTGAGGATCAGGTGGAGAATTTAGAGGAGCAGCAAGGGGGACCCTTGGGTCCAGTGGGAAGGAAAGTACCTACCAGGGCAGGCAGCAGTGTTTCTTCCAAAGGCCTGTCCCCAGGAGAGCTGGAGGACAGGGAGAGAAGTAGGGTGCATGAGATGGAGCTTGCCAAGCTCAAAATGGGTGGGCAGTTAGAATTAGAAAATAAGAAATTGGCCCTAGAGGAAAAGAGGATGCAATTGGAGCATGAGAGAAGTTTGAGGGAGTTGGAATTGAAAGCAAGAAGCTTAGAGATTACTCACTCTGGTGGCAGCACACCGTCCATGCCTAGTGAGGCACGAGTATATATACCCAAGGAGGTGGTCAAAGAATTTTACAGAAATGATGATATTGGTCAGTGGTTCAAGGCCTATGAGGTAGCTATGACCTCCCACCGGGTCCCTGAGAAAGATTGGGGAGTGGGGATGTGGGGGTGGTTCCTCAGTGAGGGGCGGGATACCTTGTTAGACTTGCCCTCTGAAGTCCACAATTCTTATGAGCACATGAAAGAAGCCTTGATGAGAAGGTATGGGTTGACTCCTGAAATGTATAGACAGAGGTTTAGAAACTGCAAGAAACTGGAGTCAAGCACTTGGGTAGAATATGTGTCCTTTTTTGGCAGAGCATTGGATGGTTGGGTGAAGGGTAGCAAAGTGAATAATTATTTTCAGGCGCTCTATGATTTGATTGCGTGGGAGCACTTGTCCAGTAATTGTTTTCCAGAGCTACGCCAGCACCTTATTGATAGTAGGCTGACTATCCCTAGGAAGCTTGCTGAGGAGGCGGACCGCTGGGTGAGTACCCGGGTCCACAAGGGTCATGTGGGAGACTCCGCCAAAGGTGGGCAGGGTCCCCAGCAGAGGAGTGGGGGGAACAAGGGTAAACAGAGGGAGTTCCAGAAAGGGCCCCAAAGTAATCCCCAAGGGAACCAAGGGAAGGGTTCCCAGCCTCCCCCTGAAAAGAAGTCAGGGGCCCCGACAGATAAGCCTGTTCACAGGGGGCCCAAGACCTGTTTCAAGTGTGGTCAAGTGGGCCACTGCTCCTATGATTCAAGATGTCCCATGTATGGGAAAACAGCACCCACTGGTGCACCACCCCGGCAGATCGCTTTTGTAGCCCTGGGGGAGGAGTTGGGTGCCCAAGGTGGGTGGGGTCCCGCAGAGATGTCCCTAGTCTCTTTAGGAGACTGTGAGGTGGTCCCCAGGACCCCGCTGCCTGATAACACTAAGAAGTACAGGCAGTGGGTGACCATCAATGGCCAAAGGGTGGAGGCTCTGAGAGACACCGGAGCCAGTGTGACAGCTGTCAGTTGTCGGCTGGTGTCTGAAGAGCAGGTAATCCCCAATGCATTTTACCCAGTTGTTGCCGCTGACAACACAGAGAGTCACTGCAAGGTGGCTCAGGTTCCCTTTGAGTGGGGGGGTCTCAGGTACTCTTCAAGTAGCTGTGAGGCCAGCCATGCCTGTTGACTGCCTGTTGGGCAATGATTTGGAGAGCTCCCCTTGGGCTAAGGTGGAGCGTAATGCACATTTGGAGATGTTGGGCTTGCCGGATTGGGCGTGTGTGACCACCCGGTCTATGGCAGCCAGTAAAGGTATTCAAGAGGACCTGGAGCCTGAAACAGTGGCCCAGGTGCCTGCCTTAAAGAGAAGAGGCAGGGGGCGCGGGAAACCGACCCCGTGGTTCTTACGGTCCAGGAGGAGGCAGACCTTGAGGGGGATGGCCTGGAACCTACAGGGGAACAGGTGGCTGAACTGGGGGACCTGCCTGAGCTGACCCATTGTCAGCAGGAAGGAGGCCCCTCCAGGGAAGAGTTCTGTGAGGAGCAGAACAAGTGCCCTTCTCTTGTGGGTTTGCGGCAACAGGCCACAAACCAGGCAGCACATTGGATCTACTGGGAGAATGGTCTCCTGTATAGCGAGCCTAAGGTTCCTGAGCCTGGGTCAGCCCGTGTGCTGGTGGTACCCCAGCACTTCAGAGCCTTCCTACTGGGTTTGGCTCATAATGTACCTTTAGCAGGACATCTGGGGCAGGACAAGACCTTTGAGAGGCTTGTCACCCACTTTTATTGGCCCCAGATGCGCAAGAGTTCAGATACTCATTGCAGGACTTGTCAGACTTGCCAGGCAAGTGGAAAGAGTGGGAGGAAGCACAAGGCTCCTCTCCAGCCATTCCCTGTGGTCAGCACCCCTTTAAAAGGGTGGGCATTGACATTGTGGGGCCTCTGGATCCCAAGACAGCCATAGGCAACAGGTTCATCCTGGTCTTGGTGGACCATGCCACCCGGTACCCGGAAGCCATCCCTCTCCGGACTGTGACGGCCCCCGTGGTGGGACGTGCATTGATAGCGATTTTCTCCCGTGTGGGGTTCCCCAGATAGGTGGTGTCAGACCGTGGTACAAACTTCATTTCCAAGTATATGAAGTCCCTGTGGCAGGAGTGCGGTGTGACATACAAGTTCACCACTCCTTACCACCCCCAAGGTAATGGGCTGGTTGAGAGATTCAACCGAACCCTAAAAGGCATGATTATGGGTCTGGAAGAACCCATGAGGCATAAGTGGGACGTCCTCTTGCCATGCCTTCTCTTTGCTTACCGAGAGGTGCCACAGAAGTCCTTAGGGTTCAGCCCCTTTGAACTTCTGTATGGTCACCCGGTAAGAGGACCTCTGAGTTTGGTAAAGGAATGCTGGGAGAAAGCTCCCAGGAAACCTCCCCAGGATGTATATAGCTACATGCAGGCCTTCAGAAACCAAACCCGGCGTTTCAGGCAACTCGCTCAGGCGAATCTGGAAGCCAGCCAGGAGGAGATGAAGCGGTGGTACGATCAGAATGCCACTCTGATTGAGCTTCAGCCTGGTCAGAAAGTGTGGGTCATGGCCCCAGTGGAGCCCTGCGTGCTCCAGGATAAGTGGACCGGACCATTTGAGGTGGTGGAGCGCAAGAGTGATGTCACCTACTTGGTGAACTTGCGGTCTCCTAGGAACCCCTTGTGAGTCCTGCATGTCAACCGCCTGAAGCCCCACTTAGAGAGGTCCGAAGTGGGCATGCTCCTGGCGACAGATGATGGAATGGAGGAGGAGACTGAGCCTCTTCCTGACCTCCTGTCTGCGACAGAGCAAGATGGGTCAGTGGATGGTGTAAACCTCTCTTCCACCCTGACCCCTGAGCAGCAGGATGACTGTCGCCAACTGTTGGGACAGTTTCCTGACCTGTTCTCCCTGACCCCTAGTGTCACTCAGTGGTGCGTCCATGATGTGGACACTGGGGACAGTCCTCCTGTGAAGAACAAGACTTACAGAGTGACTGACAGGGTGAGAGCTTGCATCAAGGAGGAGGTCTCCAAGATGTTCGCATTGGGGGTGATTGAGTCTTCTAACAGCCCTTGGGCCAGCCCAGTGGTCTTGGTCCCAAAGGCTGCCCCACCTGGTGCCACACCCGAACTCCGGTTCTGTGTGGACTACCGAGGACTCAATTCAGTCACCAGGACTGACGCGCACCCCATCCCCGGAGCTGATGAGCTCATTGATCGGTTAGGGGCTGCCCGGTACCTCCGCACGTTTGATTTAACGTCTGGGTACTGGCAGATCGCCTTAACTGATGAGGCAAAAGAGAGGTCAGCATTCTCCACACCAGATGGGCACAACCAATTCCGGGTTATGCCCTTTGGGATGAAGAATGCCCCTGCCCCCTTTCAGAGGTTGGTCAACCAGGTGTTGGCTGGACTGGAGGATTTCAGTGTCGCCTACCTGGATGACATTGCAGTCTTCAGTGCCAGTTGGGAAGAACTTCTGTGCCACCTCTGGGAAGTGTTGATGGCGCTGCGGAGGGCAGGCCTCACAATCAAGGCGAGTAAGTGCCACATCGGGCAGGGTTCCGTGGTGTATTTGGGACACCCGGTTGGGAGCGGACAGGTGGCGCCCCTACAGCCCAAAATTGATACCATCCTGGCTTGGGAACCCCCCAAGACCAAGACAGAGGTGAGAGCCTTTTTAGGACTCACTGGGTATTACAGGAGGTTTGTCAAGGGGTATGGCACCATAGTTGCACCCTTGACAGAGCTGACTTCCAGGAAGCAGCCCAAGAAAGTGAACTGGACTGACACCTGTCAGAAAGCTTTTGATGCCCTGAAAACTGCCATGTGCACGGCGCCCGTGCTCCTGGCACCCAACTTCCCAATCAATCAATCAATCAATCAATCAGGTGTTTGTTAAGCGCGACTACTCACCCGTAGGGGTCTCAAGGAGCTGGGGGGGTTCGCAGGTTCCAGTCCATCAAGGAGGGGGTCTGTCGAAGAGCCAGGTTTTGAGGTTTCTTGCGAAGATGGGGGCCAATGTTGTCTGTCTGAGATGGAGCGGAAGGTCGTTCCAGGCTCTGGCCGCGAGGAAGGAGAAGGAGCGGCCTCCCGATCTGGTCTTTCTGGTGCGGGGGACCACGGCATAGGAGAGCTGGGCTGATCGTAGGGTCCTTTGGGGTGCGTGGAATTTGAGTCAGCTGTTCAGGTATGCTGGTCCGGTGTCGTGGAGGGCCTTGTGAGCGTGGGTGAGCATCTTGAAGGTGACTCTAGCTTCGATGGGGAGCCAGTGGAGTGTGCGCAGGTGCTGGGAGATGCGGCAGTGTCTTGGCAGGTTGAGGACCAGTCTTGCGGCGGCGTTTTGGATGTTCTGTAGCTTGCGGGTGAGGTTTTTGTTTATTCCGGCATAGAGTGCATTGCCGTAGTCGAGTCTGCTGGTGACCAGGGCGTGAGTGACGGTCTTTCTGTGTTCGAGGGGGATCCATTTGAAGGTCTTACGTAGGAGGGGGAGGGTGTGGAAGCAGGAGGACGAGACAGAGTTGATCTGGCGGTCCATTTTGAGCTCTGAGTCCAGGATGATTCCCAGGTTGCGTGCGTGGTCCGTGGGGGTGGGCGGGCTTCCGAGGGCGGGGGGCCACCAGGTGTCGTTCCAGGCATCGGGGTTTGGGCCCATGATGAGTACTTCCGTTTTGTTGGTGTTTAGTTGTAGGTAGCTGTTTTTCATCCATTTGGCGACGGCTTCCATGCCTTCTCGAAAGTTGTGTCTGGCGGTGTTGGGTTCGTTGGATAGGGAGAGGATGAGTTGGTTGTCATCTGCGTATGACACAATGTTGAGTCCGTAGGTTCTGACGATGGGGGCGAGCGGAGCCATGTAGACGTTGAAGAGCGTAGGGCTGAGGGAGGACCCCTGGAGGACTCCGCAGGTGTTTGGTGTATGGTCTGAGAGGAAAGGGGGGAGTCTGACCCGCTGCGTTCTGCCGGAGAGGAAGGAGCGGATCCAGTCGAGGGCCTTGTCTTGGATCCCTGCGCCGTGGAGTCTGCATATTAGGGTACGGTGAGAGACTTTGTCGAACGCCGCTGAGAGGTCGAGGAGGATGAGGGCTGCTGTTTCTCCTTTGTCCAGTAGGGTGCGGATGTCGTCTGTTGCGGCGAGGAGGGCGGTTTCCGTACTGTGGTTTTTTCTGAAGCCGGATTGGGAGGAGTCGAGGATGTTGTGCTCTTCGATGAATGTGGCGAGTTGGCTCAAAAGAGTTCATTGTTCAAACAGACGCTTCAGAGCATGGTGTAGGGGCTGTTCTTGCACAGATGAATGAGGAGGGCCTAGACCAACCTGTAGCCTTCATCAGTAGGAGGTTACTTCCACGGGAACAGAGGTGGAGTGCGATTGAGCGTGAGGCATTTGCTGTGGTCTGGGCACTGAAGAAGTTGAGACCTTACTTGTTTGGGACTCACTTCCGGGTTCAGACAGACCACAGGCCCCTCAGATGGTTGATGCAGATGAGGGGTGAGAATCCAAAGCTGTTGAGGTGGTCCATTTCCCTACAGGGGATGGACTTCACGGTGGAACACCGCCCTGGTACAGAACACGCCAATGCTGATGGTCTGTCCAGATTTTTCCGCCTTAGTGAAGAGAACTCCCAAGAGGTAGGGTAGTTCTCCCCACATTTCAGCTGGAGGGGACACGGGTTAGACCTGGCACCATTGGCATGGGTCTCCCTTCCATTTTTTGCTGTTGCCTCCTGTGTTTTGCTATGTTTTTACTGGTCTAGATGCTTTGGGCACTTTGCCACTGCAAATCAGTGCCAAAGTGCAAGTGCTCCCTATTATAAATTGTTGTATGGATTAGTGATTCCATGATTGGATTATTTGATTTACTTGTCAGACCCTAGTACAGTGCACCGTGTGTGCCCAGGGCCTGTAAATCAAATGCTGCTGGTGGGCTTGCAGCACTGGTTGTGCCACCCACAGAAGCAGCTTGTAAACTATGGCTCAGGCCTGCCATTGCAGAGCCTGTGTGTAGTCTGGGACTGCCATGTCGACTTGGCAAGTGCACCCACTTGCCAGTCCCCAAACCTTCCCTTTTCTACATGTTAGTCACCCCTAAGGTAGGCCCTAGGGCAGGGTGCATTGTATGTGAAAGGTAGGACATGCCCTGATGTGTGTGGCATGTCCTGATAGTGAATTACAGCCAATTTCATTTTTCACTATTGCAAGGCTACCTGCTCCCATTGGCCAGAATGGGCAGTTTGATTATAACACTTATAATCCTAACTGACCCAGGGAACAAGGTAGAAATTCGAGTTTGGTATGCCTGAACTCAGAATGTTAAAATACATCTTTTAGTGTGGGTGATTTTTACATTCTGTGTTTGAAAATACTACTTTTAGAAAGTAGGTATTTTCTTGCCTAACCTTCCAGTGTGCCTCTGCTAAGGTTGTGTATTCACTGTCTGGTTTGTGAGTGACAGGGGACTGGAGAGGGTCTTGGCTCCAGCAGTCTGATGGGTCAGTGCTGGGCTGAATAGGACCCACATTGAATAGAGAGTAGGGGGGAGGAGACTTCCTTTCACTGACCTGAGCCCTCATAGAATAGAGAGTAGGGGGCGGGGATTTCCTTTCACTCTCCTGAGACCTCATAGAATAGAGAGTAGGGGGAGGAGATTTCCTTTCAGCTACCTGGGCCAGGTCTGCTCTCAAACAATGCTGTCTCCACCTCCTGCCTGGAAGCTGCACAGAACTGGTTTTGGTCAGGCACAGACACTCTCTGCCTCCAGAGAAGAAAGACTTTTTGAGTATAAATATTGGGGCCCAGACCCCAAGACTTTAGATCACTTCTGGGAATCAAGACGAACCTTTGCTGAGGAGAAGAACCAGGAAACTGAAGGAGGAGACTGCCCCTGTGCTGTGTGCTGTTGGGGTTGGCCTGCAGTGGTTACTTTATTGCCAAAGAAAGGAGAGAGGAACTTTGTGTGTACTTTCATCATCTTGAAGAAGATCTCCAAGGGCTTGAAGATTGAGCTTGCCTCCTTCCTGAAGTCTCAGGGATACAAGACTTCACCAACCAGCTCCCCTGAATTCCCTTGCTTGGAATTCTACCTGCAAAGAGGTGCCTGCTGTGGTGTTGGGCCCTTTTGAAGACTGCGTGTCGCTGGGAGCTGGAAGCCCGACGCAACAAGGAGAAGCGTGTCGCCGCCGCAGCAGTTGCCGTCGCATCACCGAGTAAGGGTGCCGCCGCCACTCGCCATCGCATCACCGAGGCGCATCGCATCACCGGAGAAGCGTGCCGCCGCAGCAGACGTCGCCGTCGCATCACCGGAGAAGCGTATCGCAGGGCCTGTCGCGGCTCAGAAGTTTATCGAATCGCCGCACGGCCGTCGGGCGTGCACGCATCGCATCTACGTTGTCGCACCGTAACCAAGACGCCATTTTGTCGCATCGCACCGGATCGTCATCGCATCGAGGCGCCATCTTGTTGCATCGCACCGGATCACAGTAAGAAACTGACGCATCAACTCCCCACACAGTAAGGAAGCGAGCCTCAACTCCCCTGCGCAGCAGTAAGGAACCAACACATCCACTCCCCTGAGTGTAAGGAACAGCGCATCAACTTCCCTGCGACCCTTTTGTTTGTATTGCATGACGCATCCAAGGTACTTTGAGAGTAAAGTGTCGCATTTACCATCTACGTTGAACTAAGCTATTTCTACCATTTTAAAGACTCATTTTTGGATTACAGTATTGTGGATTTTTGTCGTTTGACCTTGTGTTAAGTCTAGTAAAGATTACTTATTTTTCTAAACTGGTGTAGTGTCCATTTGTAGTGTTTTCACTGTATTACTGTATGTGTTCACAAATGCTTTACACACTGCCTCTGAGATAAGCCTGCCTGCTCATGCCAAGCTACCAAGGGGGTGAGCAGGGGTTATTTTAGGAGTGTAGCCCCTTACCCTGACTAGACGCAAGGGTCACTATTTGGACAAAGGTGCAAACCATTGCCAACTAGAGACCCCCAAATCTAACACCCATTTTGCTAAATAAGGGCCAGTTTTGAGTGGAAAAATGTGATGTATCCATGTTGTGATTTGGACAGAACTGACTGAGCCTTTCATATTTGCAAGATGGATAAAATGAACGCCAATGAGTTAGGCAGTGATAATAATACTATACCAAGCATGTTTGGACACTAATAATCAACGACCATGAGATACTTCCGTATATTGTCACTTGTGGTCGAAATAGAGGTGTTTACAACAGTAACGTGACGTCAGTGGGTGTGCAGTCGCGTGAGCAGCAGATGATAGGGTACAGGCCAATGCCGGTCAGTGCAACGCTCAACTCTGTGACAGCTTGAGAGGTTGTGACCAATTGCTATAGATGTTTCAGGAGGTGATGCACAGCTGCAGCCATGCGCTACTCCGTACCATACTGCTCACATGGTGCCTGTTCCCTTGCTGCTATGTGGGAAGGATTAACAGGCACATCCACTACTGCCAATGCCAGTCCTGAAATGCGGCATTTGGGGAGCTAATGTTTTGCATCCGCGGCAGGCAGGGGGCCAGCAGCCTCCTGGCAGCCGCAAACCAGACCCCTCTGCTGGGAATCACTCTTCGCGGGACAGTTGGTCCCATGTGAGCTGCTCCATGTGTGCACTCCCCACCCCTGCTCTGCCGCAGGGGTGGGGCAGCACGGAGAGGACCCTCACTCAACTTCCTCTCACTCTTCCTCATTCCGGGGCGGTCCTAGTTCAGGGGAGAGCTACAAGCTGAGCTCAGACCCACGAGCCTGCTCTGTCCCGAGAATGAGGATTCCCCCAGGTTAGACAGGTAAGTATTTGGTGAAGTCTGCAGATTCAACAGGCTTCCTGCCCGGGATGGAATTACACATGGGCTGCAAAGCTGATGCTAAGTCCGCTTTTTAGTTTCTATGCCTAATGTAAACATCACAGGATTGCCAGTCTCTGTTCTTTCTTTTCTCGCAAGAGGTCCCTAGAGCTATCTGAACTCTCTGGGTGGAAGTTCTGGCGGCGGATCTCAGACGGGTTGCGAGGACTGAGCATGAAGGTAAGCACTGCAGCCTACCCTGGCAGCCAAAATGTGCCTTAAACTGGGAGACGTAATGTTGCGGCCATTGGGGTTGAGTTGGTCTTTGGGGTTATAACCGAGGGCCTTCGGGGACCTACAGTGGTACGTTGAGGAGGATGGACAGTGAGACTGGGGTGGAGTGGAGTTCTGCAGAATCCCACGAAGTTTAGATGAAACTCCGCAGAATTCTGCGTAGTTCAACTCCGTGAACTCCGCCCACCCTTAGTTATTATCAGGAGGCTTAGGGGAATGCTGGTGGAAGGAAGTTTGTGATTTCCCGCAGATTCCATAACTTTCCATCACAGAATTGTGAGGAAAATGTGTTTTTTAGTTAAAGTTTGAGGTTTGCAAGGGGTTCTGGGTAAACAAAACCTGGTGAGAGTCATGCAAGTCACACCACCCCTCGGTATCTAGTTTTAAAAAAGTTACAGGTTTGCTAGATTTCTCTAGCTGCCGTCTGAGCTAGGGTCTAAAATCCACAGCTACCCACATTGGAAAAAAGGATCAGAGATGTGATGCATCCATGTTTTTTTTTGGCCTGATTCCTGTTGCGGGCACTAGGCCTACCCACACAAGTAATGCACCATTTGTACCGGAAGACATGTGGGAGCATAGAATAGTAGAACATTTGTTATTACCAATTGAAATTCGATGCATTTGTGCCTTCCAAATGTAAGACAGTGTGTAAGAAAGAGTACATTTTGAAAAATACCCTCTAAATCATATACTTGTACGGGTACCTACAAATTCAGCGGTGTACAAATAACCACTACTCATAAACTCCATATCTTATGCCCATTTCAGAAATACATAGGTTTCTTTTATACCCATTTTTCACTCTACACATTTCACCATGTGAATTGCTCTATACCCGGTACACAATGAAAAAACCCTGTACGGTGCAGATCAGTTGTTGGCTCTGGGAACCTTGGGTTCTTGGAGAACCTACAAACCACATATAACCCCACAACCAGAAGGGCCTAGAGGATCTACTGGTATATTGCTATTCTAAATCCGCCATCGTGATAAAAAGTTAAGGATGAAAACGTTGTCACAAATGGCTGGTTTTTTTCCTACTCATTTTCAATATTTCTTTATTTCAGCAGTTAATTTCTTTATGAAAACCTTGAGAATCTACATATATGACCCCCTGTTGAATCTGGAAGTTTGTCTACTCTTTAGAAGTCTATAGTTTTCCTGGATCACCTATGAGTTTCACACTGGTTTCCATCACAAACTGGAAGTAGGTTGAGAGCACAAGAGATAGGAATAATGGGCTACCTCTTTGGAAAATGCCAAGACTGTGGTTAAAAAAATTTGGTTTTTTATTCAGCTCTGCATGTTCCTGAAAGCTGGCAAGATGGTGCCTTAAGCACAGCCAGCCATTTGTTTATGCCATTTTTAGAAAAACAAAACAGACACATTTTTTTTCAGAGCACTTTTTTTCCCCAAAAACTCAAAATGTAGCTATATTTTTTCCCATTTTCTTGATCACCTCCAGGGAAATCCACAACACTGAGTATCTTTAGAATACACAGGATCTTGGGGAAAAAAGACTCAAAATTGACGAGGATGTTTAAAAAAAGGTATGGAGCTTTAAGCGCAGACTACCCCAAATAGCCAAAAAAGGGCTAAGCAATGGGGGCAAAAAGGCCCAGCAGTTAAAGGGTTAAGAGTGGTAGGCATATTGCGGAGAACTCTGCTACAGTTTTTTGTGGGACAACTGTCCATGCACATAAATGCATTGAAGCTAAAGGCAATCTTCCTAGCCCTGAAAGCCTTCTGCCTGTGAAGAGTTCTAGAATTGTGTATATCCACACAGACAATGCCACAGGTCTCTTCGGAGTCAGAAAACAGAGTCATCCACTCTCCACAGTTCGACTTGCTCACAGTGTCTCTGAGGGATATGGCTTGTAAAACAGCATGTTCATGCTAGGTCCTAGTATGGTGGGGATCAATAGTAGCAGATTAGGCAGTGTTGAAAGTTGTCTTCACTCGGAAGATGAGCGAAAATTCTACAGGAAGTCCTCAACCAGTTATTCGAGGCTTTGGCTTCTGAGATTTAAAAAACTCCTCTACCTGAACTAAGTTCAGATGATAATGGCTGATGTCCTGCTCCAAGATACTAAAGAAGAACATACAGCTACTCACATGCATAATAAATGATGTCATGTCCTTTTCAAGTCACCTGGTTGGAAAAGGATGCAGAGATATCCCTGCAACTTACCTCACAACTATTGGGACCTAGTGAGACCTTCTTCACAGCCAATAAGGTTGTCAAAATTCATCTGGTAGACGCAATACAATAGTTTCTTCAGGTCAGTCATCCCACGGCCTAGTGAGATCTTCTTCACAGCCAATAAGGATGTCAAAATTTAACTCATGGCCCCAATACACTAGTTTCCTCAGGTCAATCATCCCACAGCCTTTTGGGAACTGAACCTGGTGGTGGCCAGGTTAATGCAGAATCTTTTCAAAGTGGTTGCTCAACAAAATTACTTTCATAGAGGATTTTCTTCTTGATAGCTATAACATTTTTTGGGTGCGTACATGACACCAAGGCCTTTGTGCCTCCTAACCTTTCCCAGTGTCCTTCAGGAATAATTTGGTTCTTCACGCTTGGGCTAATGGAAAGAGTGTTCTCAGAGTTCCATCTAAATAAAGATTTTGCAATCCTAAAAGTCTTCTCACTTTCCCATGTTTCCTTGATTAAGGGAACATTGCGCAATCTGGATACCAGACACATGTTTGTCAGACTAACTTTTCATGACAATTGAGGACATTATTGCCAGTTGAGTGGCTACTAAGACCATTATTGCCAAATTGAAAACAAAATGTCTCAACCACTGTTACATTTCCATATGGAGTCAATGTACAGTTGTTAGATCTGGCATCCTTGGTGTGGTTTACCCCCTAACATTTTGCTTTCAACCCTCCTGTTTGCTGACTTGGTTTTTGCTGGCTTTAGGACTCTGCGCACTTTACCACTGCTAATAAGTGCTAAAGTGCTTGTGCTCTTTCTTTAAACATGGTAGAATTGCCTTATACCCAATTGGCATATTTAATTTACTGGTACGTCTCTAGTAAAGAGGCACTACCTGTGCCCAGGGCCTGTAAATGCTACTATTGGTCCTGCAGCACTGGTTGTGCACCCACTTAAGTAGCCCTTTAAACATATATCAGGCCTGCCATTGCAGCCTGTGTATGCAGTTTTAAGCTGCCACTTGACCTGGCAAAGTAAGCCTTTTGTCAGGCCAAATCTTTCTTTTTAATACATATAAGTCACCCCTAAGGTAGGTCCTAAACAGCCCACTAGGCAGGGTGAAATTTATTTAAAAAGTAGGACATATACTTTTAAGTTTTACATGTCTTGGTAGTGGAAAACTCTGAAATTCGTTTTTCACTACTGCAAGGCCTACCGCTCACATAGGATAACATTGGAGTTAACTTATTATATTTAATAAGCTGTATTTCCAAATGGGAACAGGTAACCATAATCATGTTTGGTGTATTTGGAATTGTAATGAAAAATCCTAACTTATGGTAAAGTCGGATTTCTAAAGTACAATTTTGAAAATAACACTTTTAGAAAGTTGGCATTTTCCTGCCTTAGACATTTGGTTTCTGCTGGGTCACATGACTGGGTCTAGTTGACAGCTGGGCTTTGTGTATTCCTCCTAGACAGCCACACACAATGGGGAGCTTAGGTATGCCTGGATGGACCATCACTAGTATGATGGGAGGGAGGAGCCGGGCCCAGCCCCACTTACACTCGAATAAGCTGTGTCCTGCCTCCACACAAAGGGCTGCATACCCCATGAAGTTAGTATAGAGCCAAGGACAGGAAGGCAGGGCACATGTGTACTTCAAAGGCCTGACTCTTGAAGCTTCTCCCCGCTTCAAAAGCACAACTGGGTATAAATATTGGACCTCAGACACCAACTCTTCAGTACACTTCTGGACCTATGGATACTCTGCCAGGAAGAAAGACTGCTGTGCTGCTGAAAGGACTGCCACTCTGCTAGACTGCTGCTCTGAAGGAACTGCTGCCCTGTTGTGCTACCCTGCTGCTTTCTTGCCTGGGTGAGAAGGACTGGGCCTGCACCTCTTGAACCCACAACCCCAGAGTGACTCCAAGGGCTAGTTGGCCGGCCTCCTGATCTGAAGCCTCAGGGATCCAACAGGCTTCCAACAACCTTGAACCTGCACCTGGACTCTTGTCATCTGTGAGTCTACCCTGCCAAGTGGTGCCACCCAAGTCCTGGGCCCTTGGAAGCGGGCCTAAGGTGCTCTGCCAGCCTATGTGGGTCCAGTGTAACTGACGCATCGCCTCTGCTGCGCGGCACAACCCTGAGCAGAACCACTGCATCGCTGCTGCTATGTGTATTGGACCTATCCCAAAAACTCACATCTCCTTTGCAGCCTGCAACTGCCTCAGACCTGCCACTGCGTGACGCATCCCAGGCACAGACCCTCACATCATGCACCGACGGCAGCCTTGATAACGAGGCCGGACTCTGCATGGCAGCCTCACAGCCCCTCAGAACCAACAAATTGTCTGGACTTGCTCGGCGCATCCTCGACACCGTGCTTCACATCACCAGCCCAGGACGGCGGAATCCTTCACAATGATGCAGGACCTCGCACCGCAGCCTCACCACATCTCAGAACAGACGCATCGCTTCGACTGTGCGACACATCTTTGATGCATATCCTCGCAATGCTCCCCAAACCAGGCCCTGTGTTCAGCGGGCCTAACTCGGTCCCTGTAGCCGTCCCATGCTCCATCTCAGTCGGCCTGAATTTGTTACTTTATCCAGGTCCGGTGCAACCAGATATCAACAGTTGGCGCTTTGTGCTTTTTGGCACTATTTTACCTGAAATCTTTATAAATGAATATCTTCAGTTCTACTGATTGGATTCTTTTCATTTTGGTCTTGTTTTATTTATCAAAAATTGGTATGTATTTCTAACCTGGTGGGGGATCCTTTTTCTGTTGTGTTTTAAATGTATTGCTGTTTGAAAGTTACACAAATACTTTACAGGTTGCCTCTAAGTTAAGCCTGACGGCTCTGTATCAAGTTACCAGTGGGATGAACAAAGGGTAATTTGAGGTTTGTTTGTGCCTGACCCTGACAAGGATTGTGGTTGCTTCCTCAACGACGATGCACACCCTAGTCAACTATTAACCCAATTTCTTTCAACAGCAGTGGCATAGTGAGGGGCAGGGCGGGACTGGCCATAGCGGGCACCGGGCGTTTCCCCGGTAGGCCGCTAGGGTGGGGGCCGGTTTTGGGCCCCTGGGGGGCCGTTTTTGTTACGGGGGTCGGCAATATCGGCCCCCTGTAACAAACTCAGCCGAAACCGGCCCTCGCAAACTGCTTGGCTGCACTCCCCCTCACCCCAGGGGGGGCCGGCTGATCAGTTTGCCAGGGCCGGTTTCTGTTCCCAGTCCGGCTCTGGTGAGGGGGGCGGTCTGCCCAGGGCAGCATGAGTTTTGGGGGCGGCGGCCTACCTCCGCTCTTACCTGCGGACATTGCGGCAAAAGCAGGGATCGGCAGCACCACCCCCGCTCCTACCTGTGGCCATGGCAAGGGATCGCCAGCACCCCTCCCAGCTCTTACCTGCGGCCGTTGTGGGGCAGCAAACACAGGGGCCGCCATGGACGGCCAAAGATCTAGGTATGCCACTGTTCAACAGTCCACTAGGGCAAAGGTGTCAGTGGCATTCTTCGGGCACGTCCTGAGCAGAGACATGTGCCAGCCAGCTAGCTGCAATACGATATATGTATTCTGCCCAACCCGTGCTCGTAAGGCATCCTGCTGGAGTGATGCAAGATTTTGCCAGGAAGGTTTGTGCAACCTGTTTGCCTAAGCTTAAATTGCGTGGTACTGCCTTTCTCTGAATACATTTTCCATTCTTAATTGCTATGGGATCTAACCACGTCATTGAGAATGGAAAAGGGCGTGATTTAGTTTAAGATAAAGTTATCTTTAAAGTGACCCTGTTACTCTTAGTCCATAAGCTCGTTATAATTAGCAACACCCTTGTGACAAGCACCCGGCTGCCAGTCAAAATAAACACAAATGTGGCCTAGGTCTGTCCTGGAGAAAGTTTTAGCTGTTTCTCCATCATCATGTATAAAATAAATTCATAAATAAAATGCACACATACAAACACACACACTCTCTCTCTCTCCCTCTCTCTCTTTCTCTCTCTCTCTCCCTCCCGCTCCCTCCCTCCTTCACTACCTCTCCCCTGCAAAAATATATACTAAGTTGGACTTGGTCATTGGACATTACACTGTTCAGATATCATTCCTATTTCGCTTCTGCACATTACAGCCTTGTGTAGTGGGCAAGTCCGTTTCAGCCTTTAGCTCAATTGCTCTACGGCAGTATTTCGCGGCACTACACATTACATCTGCCTAAACAGAAATTCACGTCAGTGACACGGCTACTGGTCCAATACTTTACTTTGCCAATACTTGTTCTTTTTCATTTTGAATCCATCCTTTATATTTTTTCAAAAACTTATTTTTCCTTCTTTTCATTTTTGTGGCACATGCTTGGAATAACAAATAATTATTAGAAATTAACCAAAGCACCAGCTTGCACAGGACAGACCAACGGGCTGTGCCAATGCTTGTTGAGAATGAAAGGAACTGGTGACGATGCGCACCCGTGCGGGATAGGGCTTGCTGCTCATGACGCATGCGTACACATTACCAGCTGGCAAAGCTCTCTACAAAACCCGTGCCCGGTCCTAACCTCTCAGCAGCACGTTACCCACAGGAGGACCGTGGAACAGATCCTATGGCTAAGAGGGAAGAAGAGACGATAACATTCAATTAATTACTATGCTATTTACCACTAGTGTGCTATGCAAGAGCCGTGGTTTGCAAAATACCCTGTTCATGTCACAGTTAAAAAGAAATGGAATCAAACCCGTTAGGTTAGCAACATGAATCGCTCTGGAGCTGTCCAGGGGGCTGAAATATTATAACTTGTGAGTGAATGGAGGATGACCCCGGCGATACATTCGCTTTGTAAATGCCCCGGGTGAAGATGCATTTCCAAAATTATAATTCTGAGGCAATCAGATTGGGGCTAGATTTTCCACACGTGTGTGGAGTAGATGCTGTTGCTGGTCAGAGGAAACTTACCCTGATCCCAGAATGCACTGCACGACCCGATGACTAGCAGCCACCACACACGGGACTCCAGGAGAAGGCTCTTCCGGGGAACTCTGTGTCCCACCTTCACAGTCCCTGGATAGGAGTGGAACAATGCGTGGGGGTGGCGTGACCGGTTGGGGCGCATCCATTCTCCATTTTAAGCTCATGTTTCACACAAAGCAAAGTTTGATTGTCTAGGGATAACCATATAAAGGCACTCACTCCAAGAGTTGGCTGCAGTCACTCCTGTGTTAGGAAGCAGCGCTCTGCTGACTATCATTCTTATATGTACAATCACCTTTCAAAAAAAAACAAAGAGGTTTTGTTACCAGAGGTCACTCTGACTTTTTTAACTTTCAAGTTCGAGTAAAAAAAAAAAAACCTGCACTCCAACAACTGTCATGATACTGCCGCCAGCCAAGATCTGTATACAGCAGACTGAAGGGTACTTCCCTTGTAAGACATATTTGGTGGGGGGACAAGTTCAGCCTCCCCTTTTTGAACGAGACAGTCATATTACAGGCCCCCAACAAGAGTCAAAACTTTTAAAAGATGCAATGGAGCCTCTGGGGGCAAAGAGTAAACGCACAAGGTACAACTGTGAACTTTCAACCTTAAAGGTCTCTTTTCTACAACGACTCAACCTCTCTAGTGTAATACTGCTCCAATGGACTTGGTTGCTAACACGTTCAGCATGGACGCTGTAGCAGAGTTTCACAGCAGTGCCTTTGTTCCCAATTTGCCCCCTGACCTGCGATCCCACCTATTCACTGTCCTTTCTTGAGACATGAAATAACTTCTTAAAAAGTCACTCTGCTGGAGCCAATGAACGGCAGACATCTCCTCTAGCTTACTGCATGACTTCATCACACACATTCCGCATTGTAATTAATGCTCCCTGTTTTCTGTTTTTACTGATTTTTACAGATAAATACACACTGAAAACAATTTATTTCCCTGGCTGTATTTATTTTTAAATGTGGATAAAAACGGAAATAGTTTTTTTTGAGTGATTCTAAATGCTGTCAATCATGACTGCCAGGCCAATAGCTGTGCGCATTGACAGGAAAGGGGATTTAAAAAAAAAGGGATTTTAGTAAAGAGCCTTTTAACAGCAGTAGATTTGCACAACATTGATACTAAAATGTACATATTCTCTAACAAGTGCATATTTTACCACCTGAGTGGGTATATCATTGAAACCTGTCAGGCGTTTAGGCACGAGTGCACATGGACTGGTTAAATAAATGCAGAAATATACACATTTCAGCTTCATTTTTTCACAAAACCTAAAATAAATATGGATAAATACAGGTAAAATTTGCAAAAAATAAATATGGATAAATACAGACGGAAATGACAAAAATATAAATACCATAAAACCGGGAGCCCTAATTGTAATGTAGGTGTTACAGTGTAGTAGTGCACCTTAAGCCAGGTTTTACCATGCTGAACTTCACTTCTGGCTAGGGAGTTCAGATGTCGTTATGTTTCAGTCTGTGAATGTATTTTAGAAATGATTCAGTGGGTCACGTTTACAAATCTTTGGAAATGTAAAAATCGTTTAAAAGGTGTCGAAAGTGGATTTCGGTCTATTTATAACAACTTTTCCACTTGGAGATTAGAGTGGTAATACTGCATCAATAAATAGATAATACTACTGCACAGGAAGTATGTGGCTGTTGTACCTTCAAATGCGGAAAACATGCCGAAACACTGACTTTGCACGTTATTCCCCATTTAAATATATATTGTTGGTAACATCACGATTCCCTTTTGCGATAGAGCACTTACCGTAACCATAGCGTATCACTATTGGCATTACATTCTTTAAATGGGCCCATGTGTGAGCCTGGGCAGATGGCACAACCATTGCTACATCTTCCCAATTACAGAAGCCACCAGAGTGTGTTAAACAAAAGACACCACCAAGAGGGCAATCTGCAGCGAAAACATTCTACAGAACACAGGGAACATCATATCAAAAGAACCCACAGACGCATTGAAGATGTTTGCAGCATTTTGCTCGCAATCCTCTCACCTGCTGTGAATACAAAATGATGCCTGTGGGAATAAAAAGCATTGGCCTCCATTATTCAAATTACCCCCTTTACTTGAAGTGTTTCTTCTGAACATCTGTCTAATGAGACTTGGTTTTCTTCGAAAAAAAAACCAATGGCGTGTAAAGAGCCTTCAACCCGAGACACAAAGTAACACAAGACGGAGAACTGACCCGGCTGATTAACTCTGAACATAAGTATTCGCCGTCCCGCCGCAGGCGCAATCAAACCAGCGCCCATGAAAATCCACATTAAAGCGCCTCCTTCCAGGGCCACCGGGGCCGGTGCAGGAAGCACCCGGCAGAACCGCCGCCATCAATCTGCAGGCTCCTTAGACCCCCTGCAGGCCTCGGATTACACATTGAGAAACTTACTTGGCAACTTATCATTTTGGCCTGTGTGCCTATGTAGGTGTTATATCGCATGCACCTACCTGGCTAGAAGGACAAGGGGATTTATTTATTTATTTCAAACTTTCATGAATGCTGCATGCCTCCCTTCTGCTCATGGGCGTCCATGAACCAAAATGCCAGAGGTGGCGGAAGTGACATTATACACCCTTTGACCTTAATGACGTCACATGACTTGATGTCACATGACCTTAACCCTCACAACATCACAATAACTGCACTCGCTCTTACCTTGATTCACTCGTTCGCACTCTCTTGCTCACTCTTACTCTGACACACCTATACATTCTCACTCACTCACTTACACACACACACACACACACACACACACACACACACACACACACACACACACACACACAATCTAATATACATACTCACACATACATACACACGCTCTCTCAGCAAAACTCTCTCTCACCCACATGCACACACAAAACATTCACTGAAAAGCATTATATTTTACTTACCTAAGATGCCAGTGAAGGTCCTGTTCCAGACCCTGCTGCTCCACTTTTTATTACATTATTAGTGGACGCTAAACTATTACTCACTATTAGTGTTATAAAAAATGAGCAGAAAAGGAGGTTGGAGCCTGACGCTGGTAATGCGAGCCACTCCTGTGATCTAGGCACTGATTTTGCCATCTCTGAGTCCAGGAGTCGCAAAAAGGAAGTCTCAGGGTTCCCAAGGGGCAAGCCATGGGTCACAGCTGCGACCCCTGGCAACCCCTAAATGACGTCCATGCTTCTGTTAATTCAGAGCACTAAAAGTCTAGCATTAAAATATCAGGTTTGGTTACTGTTACATTTTTCTAACATCCCATTAGTGTGGTAGAGCTTTAATGCACAGGAACTTAAGTTACAGGCAGCTTTGCGGTGTTCTGTTTTCAGCCGTTTTCTGACCAACCTACGGTTCAATTTCCATCTTGGATTTGGCTTCAAGACTTGCCATAGCTTAGTTTTAGTGGTTGGTGTAACTCCAATATTTTGCTGTAGCGTAATTATGTGAAATTACAGCAAAAGTATGTAAAATTAATCAGAATTACTGGAAGAGCATTACCTAGCATTTAGCGCTATTTTCTTATTGCAAAATGCACCATTGTGTTAAACATGGACCCGAGGATGCATTTTGCACTCAGAAAATAGTGCTAAATGCAACATATACATACAGCAATAACCAACAGCCGCTTGCGCTCGCCAAGTTTGTTGTTTCTCTGCTCCTGTTGTGGGATTTTTCAGCCAAATTACCCATAATTATGCGAACAGGCATAATCATGTATATTTCGGTAATTTTACATCAGACGAGTAATGCAAATTACTCTGATTACTCCGGCATAACTCAGATTGTGCCTGACACCCAAGAATCAAGCAGAAATGTAGGACATTGCCAAATATTTGCATGGCAATCGCTTCTGTGATGTAGTTGGATCTATAGCTAGATGATCATCAGGTGGGAGAGGATTCTTTATGATTTGATCTTGTGGATGGAACATCAGTAAAAGACACACAATTGACCTCATCAGCCAGGATAGCTTGAATCCAGTGACACAGAGAGCCCGGGAGCCGGGACCCACATCTGGGCATACCCTGCCAACTAAGGGGGAACAAAGCAAACGCAAGGAGATGATGGACGGAGCGCTGAAACGTTTCAGACACTCACCCCCAGTCACAGATCTGGGTTGAATCCATCATAGTTCTTTAGCTCACTTCGCCACCCCAGTTCAGACACAGCTATATGCAAATCAGTCTTGACCCTGTGCCTCATGGGAACAGTCCAGCCCGAACTGCCAAGCCATGTCTTCCCTGGACCGGAAACAAGCATCCTAGGACTGGTTTCGGGGCATCATCCCTCATCAGCCATGCTAGCTTCAATCCAGTGGCACAGTGAGCCCAGGACCCACGTCTGGGCATACCCGGCGCACTTAGGGTGAGGAAGCAAAAGACACACAATTGAACTCAGTGCCTTCTTAATTATTTTATCAGAGCAAAGAAAGGTCGGGGATAGATCTTACAGTCAAAGCTGGTGAGATCCAATATTGGTCTTCACAGGAGGGTGAGAATTTGACCTGTTTTGAATGACATCTGGGCAAATTCTTTGTGCATGTGTTGTTTTGACTGTGTTATAGAAGGTGGTGGGAGCAGCTGCGGTCATGGCCTGCCTCAGGAAAACCCATCTTTTGCTCCTTTGTTCCAAATTTGGCTTGATGTAATCCAGGAAATCCTTTCCTATGTAACCTCTTTCCAGTTAATTCTTCCCTGACTTCAGTTGATGAAATTAGAATTTGGAACAATTTGTGGGTTCATGCAATTTAAATAACACACTTGCAAAATCAACACCTGATGAGTTGATATTGCTGATTTTACAAACTGAAAAATAAGTACATTGTACATTTGAGAAATTGGAGTAGCTAGCTAAAGAAATGAATGCAAATTCAGACAGAAGGAGAATTCCTAAATTTTATGCGCTACCAGCTCCTTCATATGGAATGCAAATAATACAAGCTGAGTTGTGAAAGGAAACAATAATGAAATAGAGACATTATTTTGAAAAATGTCGGCAAAAATTAGAGCCGGTGAAGATGTTGAAAGACATCAGAGTTGCTGGATTTAAAGGCAAAGCCTTTGGAAAGAAATGATAGTAGTGGTGCAAATGATATATCATGTTGTTCTGAGGCAGCTAAATTTCCTTTGAGAGTTCTTGGTCCTGCATCAAGTGGGCCAACAAACATTCATATACCTTGGACAAGTCAAGATTTATGGGCAGTTACAAACAAAAAATCAAAATTGAGAGAACTGGAGAAAAGTATTAAGAATTTGATAGGATTGTGAGCATGTCAAACGTTTCAACAGTTCATGCGCATTATGACAGACTGAGCAGGTGTACAGACAATATATTAGGTTGGACGATCCTACTAAGAGAGGGTGCATCAGGTTTTGTGTCATCTTTTGCATTGGGATTGAAACCAGAATTAAGCATGCAGCTATAACAAAGTGTGATGTGCTGGCAAGCAAAGTCAATTAATGAAATTGTGACTTACAAATAAAATCATAGTGACTATTGTGAGTCTAAAAAGAAGTTGTCAAAGGAGAAGTTGATGGTGGCATGGACTGATTTTTTTCAGCAAAGAGAGCAAGTGCCATTACCACAGATCAATGGGATAATATCCCATCCCATGTTATCTCATGGTGTTCAAGCTCCTGGTCCTCTAAGATGCGGAGATAGGGGTCAATGTTTAGGTAGAGGTAGAGGTAGAAGCTTGAATAATAATGGCAACAATGAGATGATGAAGACTGGAGTGTGCCACAGCTGTGGTCAATGTTGATACTGGAAGAGAAATTGTAGAGTAAATATACAGGTGCAGCCTGACAATGAGGTAGCTGTGAAGACTCTGATGTCACAGAATGGGACAAGACTATCAGTGATTAGAGAGTCATTTTCACAATTTGCAGCTACCATAGAGGTACCACAAGGACATAGTCAGACACAATGACGGTGCTTGAGCGGAGTGAAGACTACATGCCTGGTGCAGTTCTTGAGGTAGACCAGATTGGACCATATGTGGAAGGCACAGTTAATGGTTATCCCATGTCCTTCCTAGTTGATATTGGTGTTACCCGTTCCACAGTTAGACCAGTGGGAGTTCCTAACCTAGCCCTCGTGGAAACAGAAGCACAAGCTGTAGGCATTACAAATAAACACGTTGTTCTTAAAATATCTGCTTTTGTTCCAGCGAATATAGGTTCAGTTACAGATAAGCATGAGCTACAATTAGTGAAACTAGTCCTGTTGACCTGCTAGGTAGAGATTTACAATGTAAACTGAATTGTGTAATTTATTTTACACCGGATGGTGTCTACATTGAGACAAATAGCACAGATATTGAGTTTCAATTAAAATCAAAGTCAGAGAGAGTAAATGTTTTCCCAGTTTTCACAGAGGAGGACATCGCTTCAGATTTAAGACAGTCTGTAAAAAGGGAGGTTTGGGATTTGACAGGTAAAGACATTGGGCTAATAAAAAATGCTAAGCCAGTGTAGGTTACATTAAAACAAAGAGGTATCTATCCACAAATCCTGCTAAAACAAAAGAGGCTTGTATATTAGACACTATTGCATTGTTAAATCATTTATCTGAACATGGAAACAAGCTCTGACCAATAAAATTACAGTACTGTCAGACAGTAGTTATATATTTGGGACAACAGGTTCAGAAAGGAGTAAGAAATGTGTCCAAAGACCGCATCTCCGCAATTCTAAGAATGAGTTCCCCACATACACAGAGAGATGTAAAAGTGTCCTTGAGCACTGTACACAACTGTCGCCAGTGGAGATACCCAATTTTTCATTAACTGCTTAGCATTAGAGAGACACTTAGTGACATAACTGATCTAGTGCCTTGGGATAATGAATGTATGAAAGCCTTCATTGGAGCTAAAAACAAAACAAGGTGATGAATGGAATGCTTGAATTAATCTCAGTCACTATCAATTGCTCGGGCCACATCTCAATCCATCTTTTTGCTAACCAGGCCACCTCACTTTGGACCCAGCCATATGCAAATCAGTCTTGACCCTGCTCCTCATGAGAACAGTCCAGCCCAAACTGCCAGGAACACTGAACCGGAACACAAGCAACCCAGGACCAGTTTCGCCCTTGTTATGGACCAGGTATAGCTTGGTTCCAGTGGCACAGTGAGCCCGGGACCCATGTCCGGGCATACCCATTAAACTTAGGGCATTGTATGCAATAAACAAAACAAGGTGATGGATGGAATGCTTGAATTAATCTGAGCCACTGGCTGGTCCTGGGCTGATTGTGTTCTGGTTGAGAGAGGAACTGGCTTGGCAGGTGGGCTGGACTGTTCCCATTGGAGCAGGGCCAAGACTGATTTGCATACAGCTGTGTCCAAACTGAGGTGGCATGGTGTGCAAAATAATGATGGATTGGGATGCGGTCCGAGTGATTACCAGTGGCTGAGATTAATTCAAGCATTCCTTCCATCACTGTTTTGTATACTTATTGTGTTGCCCTAAGTGGGACTGGAATGCCCAGGCGTGGGTCCCGTGCACACTGTGTCACTGGAACCAAGCTGTATCAGCTGATGAGCCCACAACTAGGGCAAACCCGGTCCTGCATTGCTTATGTGCAATTCAGGGAGGACCAGGCTTAGCAGTTCAGGCTGGACTGTTTCCATTGGAGCAGCGGCATGACTGATTTGCATATAGCTGGGTCCAAACTGAGTTGGCATGGTGTGCAAAATAACAATGGATTGGGATGCAGCCCAAGTGATTTCCAGTGGCAAGGATTAATTCAAGCATTCAATACATCACTGTTTTGTATACCTATTGTGTCACCCTAAGTGGGATGGGTATGCCCAGATGTGGGTCCCGTGCACACTGTGTCACTGGAACCAAACTGTACCTGGCTGATGAGCTCATCACTAGGGTGAAAACAATCCTGGGTTGCTTGCGTTCCAGTTCAGGGAGGACCTGGCTTGGCAGTCTGTATTGGACTGTTCCCATTGAAGCAGGGTCAAAACTGATTTGCATATAGCTGGGTCCAAACTGAGTTGGCATGGTGTGGAAAATAAAGATGGTGTGGGATGCGGCCTGAGTGATTACCAGTGACTGAGATTAATTCAAGCATTCCACCCATCACTGTTTTGTATTCCTTGGAAGTAAGACACACTTTGTGCACAGCACCAGCTTTAGAAATACTGGATAATGAAAAATTGTTTTTTTGTGCTATCATTAAAAAGATAGGTGCTCTCTTCCTGTTCTCACTCAACAGCACAGCAGTGGAAAAAGACCTGCTGCTTATTTTTCTGGAACTCTTGATCCATTTGTCGTTGCTTTACCTGGATGTTTGAAATCCGATGCAACTACAGCTGTAGTCATCACCCAAAGTAATTCATGGGTTTTGGATCATACATTAATTGTGTTTGTGCCATACACAGTGGAGACACTATTGACCCGAAGCAGAACCCAATACCTGACTAATGCAAGATTGACTAAACATGAGTTAATAATTCTTGTAGCCCCAAATATGTCAATCAGAAGATGTGTTACATTAAATCCTGCTACCTTTGTGACACTTCTAGAAGTGGAAAATGAAAAGAGAATGATATTGACAATGCTGAAGCATCATGTTTGTGAGATGTGTTTTCTGCCCAGGTTGCTTAGCTGATAGCTTTCACTAGTGCCTGTTGTTCTGCTTGTACACAGTGTTACAATTACACCAATAGCCAGTGTTCATGATTTTGGACCGTTGTGGTCACAGCCTGGATTCATGACTTTTGCTGGGACACCAATTTGTGATGGACTGCAAATTCTTGATTTGTTCTATTCTTTGAGATCACCAACTAAAATTGCAGTTGTAAAATGTGCAAAACATGGATGTGGCAGTGATAATGTCACTAAAGGAAATAATAATGCAGCCGCAGTTGCACGTTACTAAGCAGCACTGAGTACTGCATTGTCAATGCGGGTTGGTAATCACCTAGCACCTGCTCTTAGTTGTTTGTCAATACAAACATTGCATGAGTTGAAGGAAGTACAGGATAAATTGTCTGATGTGGAAAAGAAAGAGTGGGAAAAGGCTGTATGTAACCAATGATGAAAGATTTGTGTTGTCAAATTCACTTGGACCTACACATGTGGGAAGAGATGGGATGATTAATACATTTAATCACTACTAGGTCAACCCTCACTTTAGGAACATTGCAGGAAGTCATTGTCAGAGGTGTACAGTATGTCAGCAAAATAATAGTAGAAAGAAAACTAAAACTTGCGTAGTCATGAGTCATCTGGAAAATGTGCATGGTCTGTTTACTAGATTTCAGGTCAATGTTGTGGAAATTGCACCATTTAATAATCTATTGTACATATTAGTAGTGCTGTGCATGTTTTCAGAGTGTGTTGAGGAATACCAAACAAGGAGACGTGATACACTGACAGTTGCAAAATTATTGCTCAGGGAGTTGATCCCTAGGTATGGAATACCATCAACAATCGAATTGTACAGAGGTAGACACTTCAAGAAAGATGTCATGATGGTGATCTGTGACACATTAGACCATAATCAAAAGTTTCATTGCAGGATACCACCTGTAAACATCGGATGTAGTTGAGAGACAATGGTATGATCAAAAATATGTTGGTGAAAATGTGTACATCTGCTTCTCTGAAATGGCCAGATGTACTCCCTATGGTGTTACTGAGTATGAAGTGTACTACGAACGAAATAATGGTCTAAGCCCACATAAAATATCGAGGAGCAGGCCAAGGACTATCTCTGGTATCCCGTATGCAGCCTTTCTCAGTATAACTCATGACTTGGTCCTGGATTAGTGCAAGCATTTAGCTGATACACTGAGCTCTATCTCTCATCAGGTACAGCTTGCCATCTCTGTGCCCTAAACTGCATATCTACAACCTGGAGAGTGGATACTTTTCAAAAAACACATAAGAAAAGACTTCTTGCAGAAACGATGGTGAAGAACTTATCAGGTTATCCTGGTAACAAACATTCCTGTGAAGTGAACCGGACTACCATCTTATATACATGCGTCACACACTCGGGGACTGTGGGTCCCAGAAACACTGTTATCTTGAGTTGTTAAGTCAGAAAGCCAGAATCAAACTTAGTAAGGGTGACAGGAAAGGCAAGCGATAACAGTGAAAACCAAAGTGAAAAGCAAATTTGAAAGGCAAACAAATAAGAGTGGAAGCTCAGTTGCTCAAAATTGAATTCAAGGAAAACAAGTTCAAACTGAAGGTGAGAGTTCGTAAAGAAGTTTTGTGCACAGTAATTCTGTACTTGGTGTTTCACAAGTAGCTGAAGTAACCAGGAAAAATGCTACCGGAGAGCCTGAAGTGAGTGTTGCAGAAATTCAGAGGGAAATGCAAAACGTAAATCAATGAGGTAAAGAAAGCCAATTAAGAAGTGCTCAGCTCCTGATTGGCCGTATTTGTGAAGAATTGAACCAGAAGAAGACATTACCTGGAAAGATCTTTGATTTATTTTTGTTTGGAGATCCAGACAAACTACCATAAGTTAAAAAAGAGACAGAGAAATCTTGGATGCTGAATACGTTTTCCTGAAATACAGAGAACGGTTGACTGTTGCAGAATTTTTAACCGATTTTTGAAGAACTTTGTTTTTGAAATTTTTGCAACACTTCATTTTTTGAAAGACAGATAAGAAGAGAAAAAGTCCATGAAAAGAGAGAAGATTTGTACGGGTTTCAAAGTAGTTTTAGTAGTTTTAATGTCAGCTATTATTATTGGACTGCTAGTATACGTATTTCCTCCTGTGGGTGAATCTCTCAAACACTGCTAATGACAATAGTACTAAACATGATGAATTAGATGTTACAAATAATTCTAAGAATAATTATTTAGAAAATACTTACATGGTGCTGTTAAAGAATTATAGAAATCATGAATGTTACTGATTTCGGTTTCTGAAGTTGTAACTTACATGCAATCACCTTTCTCTTATGCTGATTCTTGGTCAATATATTATATGAGTTAAGAGCCCACAGTCTGTCACGCTTAGGTTGTTTAAGCGCCGGGACACTCAATTGAGTAGCTGTGCGCTCTACAAATTCCTAGTAACATAACATAACATAAGCATTAGAGGATCTTAGAGGAATTTAATACAGATCATAATGTCCCAATAGGTGAGTTGCCTGCTTTTGCAAATCTTGGGGGAGTTGAGTTTATGCCACTTCCTATAAAGTTTCACAGTGCCAATATAAAAAGTAGTATTGTGAAGACTGTCCCTTTTCCAGAGATAAGTGTGTGCAAACTAACTGAAGCAGAGCATCATTTTAACAGAGAATATAATAATCAAAAATAAAATGTTAAACCTGCAGGTTCTGGAGTATTGAGAATTAGTTTTAAAGAAGATGCTGTAATTAAGAGATCACAAATACCTCTAAGGTTTTGTAGTTTAGTAGATGTACATTTAGTTATGATGCAAACAGGTGTTCCCTTTTATGTGCTTTTCCTATGTTTAGAAGTATTTATCACACATGTAACAAGACTGCTTAATTGACACTTTCAATGGGCTGGACAGGTACCTGTCATTTTGCACTAGTGTTTCCTAAAATCCATTACGTGAATAGTTTGAATAGTACTATATAGTACTATATAGTAGAATGAGGCATGATAGTGTAGGGCAAAAGAATCAGGATGTTTTCTCTGCCTTGATTTCTTCTATAAGACTTGCTGTAAATGTTGCGAAGATTAAAAAGCTCTTATTAGAGTGTTTAGCGAATAACACAGCATGTGCTGTAGTTAGTATTAATGAAGAGATGCTTGCCATTTGAAGCATAGTAATTCAGAATAAAATGGCTTTGGACACACTTTTAGCAAAAGAAGGAGGTGCTTGTATGGTAGTGAAGACTCTATGCTGTACATATGTACCAGATAGGTCTCAGAATATTAATAGATATATTAAGAATTTGACTAATACTGCACAAGGAGTTCATCCATTGCAGTACCTTGAGTCTGGGATCAGATTTGATAATAAATTAGTGGTTGGGAAAAAATGGGTGTTAGAAGTAGTTGAAATCTGACTTGGTGTAGTATTGTTAGTTGCGTTAGGTGTTTATCCAACCTTTATATTTTATGGTGTTACTTTTAGCATATGTTTTAATATGAAGTGCAGCGACAGCAGAAGAATCCAAGAAGAATCATCAAAGAAAAAATGTAACTGGATTGGAGAAAAGCTGAAGAATATGATATATTGAAAAGTTTAATTCCGAAAGATTCTAAAGCGTCAGATATGAAGGCAACGATGTTGTGAGTTTGTGATGGTGTGATCATTTTCCTTTACCAGAGGGAGGAAATGGTAAGGCTAATTAACAAATTAGAAATCTATATTACATCCTTTTGTAGTTACAAATAAATGTGCGCTCAGTTTCTTTCTCTGTAACATAAAAAAGATAATGTGAATTAGTTTAAACTGCCTCACTTGCTGGTTTGTTGTATTTTTTTGTAAACGTTTTTTTTTAATGTTTAATTTCAAGAGACAAAATATTTTGAAATACTAATGGTTTCATCATGAATTATAACTGTAACCGCTGAATTAATAGTTTTGCACTTAAAACGAGTTTTCAAACAGGTTCAGAAGTATGTTTAAATATGTGATCTAATTATGCCACATTTTGACAAGAACATTATTTTCTGATGAACCACACAAACTGCTGCTGCTCATTCCTTCTCCCAATCAAAGTTCCTTTACGTGACTTCTTTCACTAATGTTTTGCAAACTCAGCAGTGCACAGAATACTGTGACACACTTGGTTATTTTCCTTCAAGTGTATGTATTATGAATGAAGCCTATTTCTTGCTCTGCTAACAGTTGCAGCAGTTTCAAACTGTCAAGGTTCCTTCCTCAGAAACTTCCTAGCGGGACTGCTAGAAACACTTTGGGGCCGATTCCGATCTCGGCCGGTAGGGCTCTGAATCGGATTCGGCTTAACCGGATCCGATTCGGAGCCCTATTTCCCGACCGATTCGTTCGCGCGTCCGGCCGAGCGAGTACGATGCGAAATCGCCGACCGACTCGTTCGAACGTCCCAACCGCTCTGACCGCCTCGTTCCCGGGTCGGACCTCACCGACCGACTCGCTCGGACACGACTCGCACCGCGCAATGGAGACGTTCCCCGGCCGGGTAAGTACGATGCGTGCCGCGAGCAGTCCGACCGACACGCGCCGTCCGGCTCGAAAGAGCAGTCGGAGCCGTACTTGGGGGATCCGTGTCAGACCCCCTTGTACGCGTAGCCGCGCGAGTCGCAGACAGGGGGGACCCATGGGTCCCCCCTACCTGTGCATGTACGGCGCGAGTCGCTTCGCCGCGTACACGCTGTAGGGGGCACCCCTGTTCGCCTCGCACCCATTGAGGCAATGGGAGCCCGCGTACGCGTTGTACGACCGGCTCCCATTGACTTCAATGGGAGTCCGACCGACTCGAGTACGATAGCATACGGACGCATCGTACTCGTTCGGTCGGGCTGCACGGGTCCGATTCGGTCGGAAATCTCTCCGGGTCCGGCTCGGTTGGAGAGATTTCCGGCCCGAATCGGAATCGGCCCCTTTGTGTATGGTCAGTTGTTTGATTGTAAAATTATGTGTTATGCATCTTAAGATGGCAATTACGTAGAAGCTGCTGGAGACTCCAGGAAAAGGGCATTGTGTTAAAGAAACCTATCTATGATGTGTAAACCTCTGATTTGTTCAATATGTGCTCATGCCACTGTAAGGTTGCAATTTTGTTTTACTAGTTATGTGAAAATATGTATAAAACACCTAGTTTTGAGAGAGAGGCAGAGACTTACTGAGCTCCTCCAGGGACTCTCTCTGATTTGAGGTTGACTTTCCCATTCTTCCTGAGATTCTGTCCATTTGTTCAGAGACTTCTTTTAAGTCCTAGGGATGCTGTCAGTTTCCTTCTGACTCTGGCAATTATAATTTTTTTAATTTAATTTTTTTATTCAATCCATGACAAGAAAATATAATTCACAATTCATTAGAAAAGTATATCTAAAAGCGAATCAAGGGTAAGAAGACAGATGATACATCCAAAGGATAAAAACAGACAAAAATTACATATCTTAGATAAATATATCCCACTTTGTTCTAAAAATGAGTGTTCAATCTTTCATATGTTCAATCAAAGGGCCCCATATCTACATACCCAGCTTCCGCATACGTGAGCCTTTAAGAGAATATAAACTATATTCAAGATTAAAAATGGTGTAAAATCTAGCTCTCCACAGCTCAAAAGTAGGGGCTTCCTTCTGTAGCCACATAGAGGCTATACAAAGCCTAGCCACAGCTGTGGCTAAAAAGATCAAATAACGAAACCTGTGTGCCGGATGCCCCACCGTTGCGCCATCCTCAATCCCTAGCAGCATTGTAGGCGCCGTAATATTTATAACTGCCCCAGTTATCTCAAGAAGGAAATTCTCAATATGCCCCAAGAGATTAATCAAGTGCCTGCATGAATAAAAGATATGTAGAATATCTGCCACCTCTGCTCCGCAGCGAAAACATTTCCCATCATTAACTCCGCCGCATTTAAGCATTTTAGCGGGAGTATGGTACAAATTAAACACTGTCTTATAATGTTGGGCCCGCAGATTAGCAGACATTAAAATCCTCCCTGCAAGATCGATAGATTGTTCCACTCGGAGACCCTGACACCCCAGCCTATTATCCCACTTAAGATTTTGGGCATCTAGATCATCCTTCTGTGTGTCAAGCAGGAGATTGTATAAAGCATCATTACAGGCTTTGCTTCTAATAGCCTCAATAAGCGGATTCAGCTCTATCACCCGCTGTCTTTTACAGAGATAATCCCGGATTTGTAGGAACTTGAAAAATTCCGTCTTAGGTAAATGGTATTTATCAGCTAGAATAGCGTAAGATGCCAAGCTCCCATTGGTATAAAAATTGCCAATTTGTAAAATCCCTTTACTTCTCCATTTATCAATAGTCCTATCTCAAAAGACAGCCGGGAGTAAGACCGAAGCAGATGTGGGAGTATTATACGAAACCCCCTCAATTTGAAAATATTTCCGTATAACTTTCCAGACCTTAAAAGTGGTGCTTAAAGCCTTGAACCGAGTTTTGTTATAGTAACTAAATTCAAGCATCTTAAATAAACAGTTCTTGGAATCATCACCGAACAGCATCTGATAAATGGATGGCGTTTCAGCAATATTGCTGACTTCCTCTCCGGTCACTAAGATCCGCATGTTTCGAAGGATACAGGCATAATAATACAGTGTAAAATCCGGGACTGCCCAACCCCCTTTCTCACGAGGTAATGTCATAATACGCATTGCCCTCCGGGGTTTCCCTTGGGCCCATAAAAATCTAGCACAGATTGATTGAAGTAGTTGTAACTGACCTCGGGTGAGTTCTAATGGGACAGATCTAAAATAATATAAAACCTTAGGTAAAATAATCATTTTAAGAACATTACATCTTCCCACCAACGACAAGTGCAAGCATTCATATCGATCTAATTGTTGTTTCACTATTGTTAGAATAGAGCCCCAATTGACCTCCACCAGTGCTTTTAAACAAGTCCTTATTCTAAAACCCAGATAGGTCACCTCGCTCATCACCCTAGGGTCATCACTACAGTCTTGATTTATACACATAATCTGGGTTTTGGACACATTAAGTTCATAGCCTGATACCAAGCCAAACCTGTGTGCAAGCTGCTCTATCTCAGGCACAGCTGTAGTAAGGTTAGGTGTTACAACAGCTATATCGTCCGCATAGGCAAGTACACAACATTGCTCTTGCCTGCAGATGACAGATTCGATCCTAGGACTCTGCTCTAGCATGGTTAAAAAAGGGTTCATGTATAATGCAAACAACAGTGGGGAGCATGGACATCCCTGTCTTGTACCTCTAGTAATGCGTACAGGTTCAGGCTCTAAGCCCATCATACAGATTTTAGCAGTAGGGGTCCGATACAATACCTGAATAGCTTTAACAAAGCCTGGGCCAAAGCCCGACTGCCGTAAAACTGCCCATAAGAAGTCCCACGTGACCCGGTCAAACGCCTTTTCTGCATCTAATAGTATCAGACCGAATTTATTACCTTGAGCATTGGCTGCATCCATCAAGGTTATTACCCTGTTAATGTGGTTGACTGTACTCCTATCGGGTATAAACCCATGTTGCCGTATTGACACTAAAGGAGAGATGACTCTGGCCAGCCGGGACGCCAACACTTTTGCATAGACCTTACCATCGCAGTTTAACAACGATATAGGTCGATAAGAGCCAGGCAAATCTGGTGGCTTCTCTTTTTTTTTTAAAACGTCTATACTTGCCTCATCCCATGAGAATGGAGCAGCCCCTAACTGTGCTTGTTGGATAGTAATCAATATATCTGTTTTTAATTCCTGAAAAAATGTTTTGTATACCTCTAAGGGCAATTTTTCGGGCCCGCTGCTTTACCATTAGCTAAGCTATTAATGGCTTCCTCAAGCTCCTCCATAGTTATCGGTGACTCCAGAATATCTGCCTCCTGCTGGCTCAGTACTTCACTATTAAGATTTTGCAACAAGATCTCACTTGCCTGTATAGCAGAACAGTCTCCAGTATACAGTCCTTTAAAAAAAACGTGAAAAACATTCAGGATCTCAGCGGGAGTATCTACTTGATTACCGTGTACATCGATCATGGCCTTGATTCTTTGTGCCGCCTCCCTTGACCATAGCCTTTGTGCCAAACACCGCCCTGTAGCCTCACCATACTCATAGCTCTCTTCCTTATTAAGAGTATGTTTAATGGCTATTTCCCTGCTCCATTGCAGATTAATTTTCGCCTTGCAGCGGGCCACCTCCGTTTGCAACGGTGCGATGTCACCGCTAGCTTGTATTCCCAACATAAGATTCTCTTCAGCTATTCTGAGTTTTGTATACAATTCCTGGGTCGCCAACTTCACTTGTCTCTGTTTATGTAACCCAAAACTAAGAGTCTCCCCCCTAAACCCAGCCTTTAGAGCATCCCAAATATGGCCACATGTGGTAGAGTTGCGATTTATGACCAGAAACTGCCTAATCCAGTCATTCATATGTACAACGAATGCCTCATCCAGCAATAGTTTCCTATCAAACGAGAAAGATTCAACATTAGGAAGTGTACTAATTGCATGGATATCAATTACCAAGGGGCCATGATCTGCTGAAATCCGAGGGAATACTTGTATTTTAGCTCCAACCAATAATGCTGTTGAAATAAAAAGTAATCTAACCTCACTAACTTATGGTGTGGGTGGGAGTAAAATGTAAAACCCGGGTCAGGGCCTCGCAGAGTAGCCCAAGCATCAACCAACCCGTGATCAGCCACCAAGTGTTGTAGAGCCTTAAACACTTTGGGTTTCCTACCCTTATAGTTTTTTATGTCTGATTGCAGATCCCGGGGTCCCAAATGTATATTAAAATAACCACATAAAATCAGAGGGGTCGGCCATGATGCAAGTTCTAGATTTAACCCTTCCAACACTGCTGCCTCATTGAAGTTAGAACCATATACTGAGCACACAGTACATTTAACACCCCCTATTATGCATTCAATATTAGCCCAGCGACCTTGTTTGTCCGCCAGAGCTCTTCCCGACTCCTGTATGCTATGTTTGGCAAATACAGCTACCCCTCGGGTTGTAGTAGATTGTTGTGTACATATCAGTACTGAGTAGCCAAGTTCAGCTAGAATCTTCCGTTTACACCACGGTATGTGGGTTTCCTGTACACAAACCAATCTGGTTGGACCACCCATAGCTCCGCCGCCACACGTTGTCTCTTCCCACAGTTATTCAGCCCACATACATTAAAGGAACAAATATGCAGTCCCGAGTTACACTTCCTATCCCCCATCAGATGTTGCTGTTTCTATCCAGTCTATAACCATATAGTATAGTTGCATGTACCTTTCTCCTTCAATTCTCAAAATGTCATGGATTGTTTTATCTTGTGCCCCCCCACCCCCACCCTACCCCCAGTGCTCCCCCACCCTCCCCTAGTGCTGCAAACCTACCCGTACTGCCCCCTCCCCCATCACAGGGCTTCCACCGAGGCCCTGTTCCCCCCCACCCTTCCCCTGAAAAGAGGCTTTGGGACCAATGGTCCCTGAGATGGATCAAGCTCCTGCCGCCTGGATTACCCCCTCCTGTACGATTAATAAATACATTTTAGTGCAATATCCCCCGTCAACAAAATCAAAAAGAGGGAGAAGACACCCGAAGAGAGCACCATGAAAAAACTAAGAGATCCTATACAATCAAATTGCCTACAGCCTATGACCCATCTATAAGGATTGTAGATATTCTTTGGCCTGAAGCTCTGAAGTGAAAAACCGAACTTGCTCATTAAATATGACTTTCAGTTTAGCTGGGTTTAGCAAGTAGGCTTGAGCCCCCTTGCCTTGAAAGGGGGAGATAAGTTGCCGCAATTGCCATCTTTTCTCCACCGTCTGGGGACAATAATCAGGTCTTACAAAAAACTCCACCCCTTTCCCCATTTTCTTTCGATCTGGACGCGCTAGGTTGTAGACTGCTTCTCCAGCTAGAAAGTTATTGATTGAAATTAGGATTGCTCTAGGTCTAGGAGCGCTTTGTCCTGGTCTTGCACGTTGTATAAACGGAAATCTATGCGCTCTCTGAATCTCCTGATTCCAATCCCATTGCGACAGTCCTGGGAAAGCCTCAGAGAAAAGATCAATGATAAATTTTCGAGCATCCAATCCTTCTGCGCCTTCTGGAATCTCCAGAACTCTCAAATTGTTTTGACGAAGACGATTTTCATGGTCCGTCAGCTTCCATTGTGTGTCATCTTTCAATGAGCGCAGTGCTTCTATCACCGCATTTTGAGCTGCCAGTTCATCCTCCAGATTAGAAATCCGTGTTTCTGCCTCGTTGAATCTTTCTACAAATTCTGTACATGATTTTGCAATCCACCGAACAAAGTTCTGGAGTTTCCGACAAGCCCCCTGGGTGCGCTGACTCTCGGTACGCGTCTCCTCTCTAAGGGCCATTATGCTCTGGTATATAACCGCCAGTGAGATATCCTCTGATTTCTCCAATGCACTGTCGCTTGGTTGAGTAGAGGCGGTCACACCGCTTGCCCCGGATTCAGCTAGAAAGGAATAATCCCATAGCATGGCATCAGTGCTTCCAGCAGCCTTAAGGTTTTCGCCCAATTCGCATCTCTTGCGTACCGTTTGTGGGCTAGTTTCTGGGGTGCCGGGTGTATTAGTACCCAGATCTTCCGGATGGGAGCTGCTTATCTCACTGTGGCCGCTGTCCGGGGATCCTCCCCTACGGTTAGACCGAGTAATTGGTTCTGTCTCGTCCTCTGAAGAATCAGAGGGATCGGAAAGGGAGAAGAAGTTGTCCCCTGAATCAATTTCTTTTACCAATCTCTGTGTGGTGTCATCATCTTTTAAACTTATATTGTCAGTGTTGGAGGGTTCACCCCTCTGCCCCTCAATTATGTTGGTCTTACCCGGGGCATTTTTACCAATAATACTGAAATTTATATAGCGCGAACAGCTACCTCAAACAGAGGTGTCCCGGCGCTAAGCCAAGGCCATCCGGTGCAGTTTGTCTGATCAGGGGATCCCCCCTGTCGGAGGTGGTGCAATCCCCCTTCCCTTTGTCCACTTTTGAAGCCCTTTTGCTCCCTCCTTCACTCTGGGTAAAGGTTTTACGAGGCATGCCCCCAGTTTGACAGACCCCAACCACATCAGCATCCCTCTGATCTAAACCAGTATTCAAAGGCTTACCAGCCTTATCAATCTGTCCATTGGAATCCTTGGGCATACATGTGGAAGACTAGGCTGCTTCTTCGATTTCCCAGGGAAAAACAAAGACGGCACAGTGTGCTTACCGCTAGACTCTCCACGTGTACTCTCTCGCCTTTCACCTGCCGGTTCTCCCATACTGCCGCTTTTGCCTCCATGCATTGAACTGCCTCCAGCTGCTCCTCCGGCTTCCATCAGGTTGCGAGCCTTTCCTCGCCCAGGCTTTGGAGGCATCACCACCAGGGGCGCCACCAGATCGACCCTGCCTTCACTCCTTGATCGTGCTCACGCCGCAGGCGTCACTCGTTTCACGCACGGAGACGCGGAAGAATGCCACACCAACTCCAGGAGCCGCAGCACCGACACCCGAGATGCCGCTGAGACACACCGACCAGAGCATGCCGATCCCAACAAAGAGAGGTTTGCACTTCATTTTATTTTCGTGTTATTTTCTCTTAGGGCATTTCCAATCCGCGGGGTTTTCCATAGCCAAGTACGGAGAGCGGGGTCCGGGAGCTCGAGCTTACGCGACCGTCTGTGCGGTCGCCATCTTGCCTCCAGGGCAATTATAATTTAGATGGAATTTCTCTATTTCTTCCCAAAACTTTAATTGGGATTTTGGTTTTATTCTGATTTCTGATCATGTATTCTGAAATGAAAGTTTTCAGGACAATTAACAAATTATTCTGTACTGCCTATTTGTAAGATTCTGTAATAAATACTTTTAAAAACGTTCTCTTGGACTGGAATTCAATTATTGAGTGGTGCTTGTTATTTTTCACTTTTTTAATGTTATTTTGTGGACCTCGATGTTGAGAGAGGGGACAACTTTTAATGTTAGATCAAGGGTGCCGGGGCGGAACTCGAATTCAGGGCCCCCACAAAAAAGATAAAACACCATCTCAGACAAATAGTGGTTACCAGCACACTTGTTTGCCAACTGCCTGCAAATTTAGAGTCAAGTGGCTCTCGGGACTTCAGCAACCAAGGCTAGACCCCCAGTGGTCACTAGTGGCCAGCCACAGAGTCACAAGGAGACAACAAGGAAGTATCAAGGACTCATGAGGGTGGAGACCTTGATGTTTGACTGGTTGTTTTTGGGTAGCCTCTCTTAAAGGCCATACACATTATTATTTTCTTGGGGATGCATATTTTTATTTTTAACATCCTTTATACCACCAGTGCCAGATAAACAAAATGCATAAGTATACCAGTATAGCTGCCATCATCCTGTTACTCAAACCTATATTTTTAGAGAGGAGACCTGAGCGCTTCAGAATTGAACCAACATGACCAAAATAATCACCATAGAACAACTGTTAGAAATGGGGGTCTCTAGTTGGCAGACGTAGGTACCTTTGTCCAAATAGGGACCCTTGCTTCTAGTCAGGGTAAGGGGGATACACACTTTAGATAACCCCTGCTCACCCCCTTGGTAGCTTGGCATGAGCAGACAGGCTTATCCCAAAGGCAATGTGTAAAGTATTTGTACCAACACTAACAGTAACACAGTGATACCACCACAAATGGACACCACACCAGTTTAGAAAAATAAAATATCTTTATCTAAACTAAACAAGAACAAAACGACAAAAATCCAACATACACAGTTAAAAATATGACTTTGGAAAGGTTTCAAGAACTTGTACCATAGAAAACTATGGATGCGTGACTTTTCACCAAAGTACCTGTAGATGCATCAAAGTTCCAAAGCCAAACAGCCGCAGAGTTGGAAAACAAAGAGATGCGACACTCCTGATACCTTGGGGAGGTGATGCGAAAGTTCTGCGACACGCAGAGGACGAGTTGCGTCGAATCCAGTCTGTATGGGGAGTGATGCATCGATTGTTCGTGACGGTTCCAGTTCGCAGGTGATGCGTTGGGAAAGCGTGCCGCACAGGTACGATGCACGGAAATCCGAGATGCGCCGGCGATCGATGCGGCGGCGTCGAGCGGCGCTGCGTCGGTCCTCTACAGCGCAACCCCTCGATGCGTCGATTCTTGCAGCAGCGACAGGCGCTGCGACGGTTTTCACAGCGGCACGGCGATGCGTGGTAATTCTTCTCGCGGCATGGAGATCAATGCCGCAAGAAGAGCAATGCGTCGATCTTAGCAGTTCTTCATGTTTCTTCTCTCGTCCAGCTCCCAAACAGCAGCAACAACCTCCAGAGGCCCAAAACTGGCACAGGCACCTCTTGGCAGGCTAGAACCCACAGCAGCAGAGTTCAGGGGAGCTGGGGGTGAAGTCTTTGTGTCCCTGAGACTTCAGAACAGGAGGCCAGCACACTTCAGGCCTTTGGAGATCTCCTTCAAGCAGGGGACACAGCACACAGCAAAGTCCTTTTCCTTTCCTTGGCAGAAACAGCAACTGCAGGCCAACCCCAGACACACAGCAAGGGCAGTACTTCTCCTCAGTCTCTCCAGCTCTTCTCCTTGGCAAAGGTTCCTCTTGAAATCCAGGAATGATCTAAAGTCTGGGGTTTTGGGCCCAATACTTATACCCCAAAATGTCTTTGTTCTCTTTGTGCAAGGGGCTCTTAGCCCAGTTCAAACCAGTTCTGGGAGGCACTCTGCAAGTGCACAACAACATCCATTGTCAGTGTGAGCCTTGGCTCCAGACACACCACAGGGGTGCGGAGCCAGCATTGTGGAAGGCAGGCACAGCCCTATTCAGGTACAGGTGCTACTCCTCCCACCACTCCAAATGCAGAGCAGGCCTATTCAGCCTAGTGCTGACTCATCCAGACTCCTGGAGCCACTGCACCTCCTCAGCCCCTGTCACTCCAAAGCCAGACAGTCAATCCACAAACAGGCAGAGGCACACAGGATGGTTGAACAAGAAAATAGCCACCTTATAAAAGTGGTATTTTCAAACACACAATTTAAAAACTATCTTTACTAAAAGATGTGGCATTAAATCCTGAGTTCAGGGATACCAAACTCCATTTTTCCATCTTATCCCTATGGGAAGATATACATGTAAAATGTTACAAAGCATTCCCCATTCTGTCCTATGGGGCAAGATAGCCTTTCAATAGAGAAAAACGAAATTGGCAGTATTTCACTATCAGGACATGTTACACACACCAGTACATGTCCTACCTTTCACATACACTGCACCCTGCCCAGGGGGGGATACCTTGGTCCTACCATAGGGCTGTGCCCTATATGTAAGAAAAGGGAAGGTTAGGGCCTGGCAAGTGGGTGCACTTGCCAAGTCGACATGGCAGTTAACAAACTGTGCGCAGGCACCGCGGTGGCAGGCCTGAGACATCTTTTCAGGGCTACTCATGTGGGTGGCACAATCAGTACTGCAAACCCACTAGTAGCATTTGATTTACCAGCCCTGGCACACTAAGTGCACTTTACTAGGGACCTACTGGTAAATCAAATATGCCAATCATGGTTGACCAATCACAATAACAATTTACACAGAGAGCATATGCACTTTAGCACTGATCAGCAGTGGTAAAGTGCCCAGAGTCCTATAGCCAACAAACACAGGTCAGGAAAAAATAGGAGGAAGAAGCAAAAAGTGTGGGGATAACCCTGCAAAAAGGGCCATTTCCAACAACAACACTGGCTAAAGGGTTCCATGTTAAACTTTTCAAATGTCAAGCAAGATGTTCCTATAATAATAATAAAACTTGGGGTTTGTTTTCTGGCTCAAAAGGGGCTTGAGACACCTGGGCTTCTTTGGTGAACCTATTCGTACTAACTTATGCGCCCACAATAAACCCATTTTATTTTCAAAAGTTAAACATTGTCTGGATATTCAAATAATTAAATGCTGACTTTAGTGATGCATTGTTTCTAATTCTGCAAGAACTCGTAGAGTTAGCCCTACTTGTTCAACCCCACTGAGAAAGTCAAGTGCAAAAATGGTGTTTGATCATCCAGTCTGAGTGCAATGGCACTGTGGCCCCATGACACCAGTGGTAAACGCCAATCATCCTAGCAATTCTTAACCATTAACCTCCAACTGCCCTGGATCCACACGAAGAGTTCTTACACTTAACACTTAATTTTAAAAGAAAAGCAGTGCAGAGCCGGGCACTTCCAACACCAGCAACACCGCTTCCTTCAATGCTAAGCAAAAAGTGATCCACTGGCATGTGATCAAGCTAGAGGAAGCAGATCATTTTACTTAGTATTATGATACTTGTATTGGCACATGCAAAATGGGGAAACAATATTATAGGTAACAGAACGCAAAGTACAAACATGCATTGGAAAAGCCAATAAGTCTGGTGTTGGCTGATAGACTTTTGCCTTTAAAAATGAGTGTTTTGTTTATGGTTGTTGCACAACTTTATTTTTGGGGAAGCTCCTTTGGTCTCAAAAAGCACAAATTACAATACTAGACCCTGGCACCATAGGGAACTACTATGTGTGTAGATGTGCTCCTTATGAAATGATGAATGCCATCAATCACAGTGAAATTAGCCAAAAGCTAAAATGGGCTGACCCATTGCCCCATGTTCTATGCTGTAATGGGCTGCATGATGCAAAAATAGACCAATGGATGAAGAGGGCAGTCTGAAAGACCCTAAAAGTAAGCACATAACAATAATAATAATATTAAACTCTAAAGATCTTTGCTAACACCAGCAATGGATGATCCGCCCACCATCACAACCACATTTACCCCCCGCCATATTACCATGGCGGGGGGTGCCGCGGCGGACGGAAAGTCCGTCCGCCACTTTTCCGCCGGTCAGCAATCGTCACGATTGCCGGCTGGGCGGAACTCGGGCATAATATGGCGGCGGTGCCTGGAAGGCACCGACATCCATATCATGATGCCTGGCGATGCCACCATGGAAGGGCTGGCGGGAATTGCTTTGGGGGCCCGTTGTGGGCCCCCGAGGGGTGGGGGGGTGGGAGGCTGCACTTGGGGGGTACCTATGGTACCACCCTACATTGCCATGCTCAAGGTGGCAGGCACCGCGCGGTGCCTGTCACGTTGTGCATGGCAATGCACATCATGCCTCTTTGGCATTGCGGCGGGTGCTGCTTACAGCCGCCAGGGTAGCAGTCGCATCCTAATTGGTGGTGCGGGATCGCCGCACCGCTGGCGGCCGGCCCCAGCACCGCTAGGGTGGTGGGCGGACTGAAGTCCGCCCGCCATCCTAATGGGGCCCTATGTTGGCAGAAAAAACAACACTGCACAAAACCATTTCAGCTGTGCTTTTTTCTACTGATATATTTCCAGAGAATTATTCATGATTACCCTTTTAGATTTATTTATTTTTATTTGAAAAGTTTTATAAAGCGCGAACAAGACCCATACGGGTATCAGAGCGCTGTACGTAAGTCGCAAAAACGAGGGTAACAAACTCAAAGGAACAATAAGTGAGGTTACAACAGAGTGGGAAAAACAGAAACAGTTGAGAGGTGGGGGTATCCTTAGGGTGTCCTAGAGCACAAAAACAGTTTAACATACCAGCATGCAATAAAGCGCATTCGAGTATTACAATAAGAATCAAAATATTAACAAACAAGCGCATGAGTCAGTTGATGCTGTTAAAGCTCAGACAAGAGTAGCCGTTTGACAAGTTTCTTAAAAGATAATGTGGAGGGATGGGATCTGATCTCAGGAGGCAGGGAGTTCCAGATTCTTGGAGCCAGACCAGAGAAAGTACGATTGTAAGACTTTTTCTTTTTGAATCTTGGTGGTTTTTAGAGTAGGGTGGATGTACTTCTAAGGTTCTGGCCAGAGCCCGAGAGTTCAAGCTTATTTGCCAAGTAGATTGGAGTGTTATAATGTATGGCTTTATGGGTCAGGCAAGCTATCTTGAATCGGATTCTGGCTTCAATTGATAGCCAATTTAATTGCACCAGGTCAGGGGAGATGTGGTCATGCTTTCTGGAGCCCGTGATGAGTCTAGACGAAGCGTAAAGGGTAGCTTGGAGTGGGGCCAAGCTAGCTTTGGGAAGTCCAGCAAGGGTCACCAGCCCATGTTCCAACCTAGAGATAACCAAGGATTGAACCGCCGGCTTGATGTCTTCTGGTGGGAGGAAATGTTTGATTTTCTTAAGAGTGTTAAGTTGAAAGTTGGCTCCCCTATTAGCTGCACTGATGTGCGCTTGCATGTTTAAGTGTTTATCCAAGGTGATGCCTAGAGATTTGGCAGAGTCTACGACATGAGGGGTGCAGTTCAGAGCAGTGAGTTGTTTCAGCCAATCCAGGGTAGGCGCCGAGTGATTGGGGGGGAATCAAAAGGGTATAAATACACCACATCTTGCCCCGGTAAGACAGAGGGAACCGAGACTTCCATGCTGACACACTGACCAGAGACGCTGAGGCTCCTGCATGCAGTCGCTCACGCTGACAGTGGTCTGACATAACCCGGACGGGGTGTCCAACTCGAGACCAGGACGGGGTCCCACACTCTCTCTATTCAGGTATGGGGGTTCGACTAAATCCTAGGAGGATTCTTGGCTCTTACCTTCTAAGACCTACACACATATGCTAGGTACACACAAGTACATCTAGGTAGGCATCGTAGGAGTACGCGCACTTGCATAATGCTTTTATATCCATGTATGTACTCATGATTATCGCAATATGGTAGAACTGTTCTATCCCTTTGCTTTTATCGTACTGCTGATAATATATCTCTGCTATTGTCTGCTGGTTGCCGCAGCACATATATTTTACACTAGAATAACAACTGTTCAATAAATACTTATTGAAACGCCCGACTGTTTATTCTGTGTAACTCTCTGAGACAAACCGAATAAGTGAGCACGAGTGACTGAGCGAAAGGTAGTACATTGTTTCCACGATTCTGAGGGAATCAGGGTTGTCATGATCTCAGGTTGCCAGAAACTAATCTCTCCCCGATAAGAGGAGACACTAGTGGCACTGCGAGCTAGCTAATGCAAAACAAGGCTAACATATATGGTGGGGGTGCACGGAGTCAGTCTGCCCCCAAGCCCGCAGTATATGTTATCCAAACGTGCAGGTCCTGCAGGGGTACTATACGAGCTACACGACATTCCGTTTTGAGAGTATTTAACAGATACAGATACTGACAGTGAGTAAGCACTTTTTGACCCTACAGGATTTATTTTTTATAAATATATGTATCAAATTTCCTTTCTATAGCACAAAGTGTGGCAGAGCACAAGAGCACGCATGGGCAGAGGCAGCCTCCCTCATGTCCCTCAGCCAAGACACTTCACAATACGGCAGCATGTTTGACAGCTATTGCTTTTTTTTTTTTTTAAAGAAAAATTATAAACGTAAAATAGACGCGAACCTTCGCAGGATGCCCACTGGCCTGACCCAATTTTAGCCGAGAGATTCAAGAAGAGTGGTGACGTAAGTACATGGAAGAAGCTTACACAATGATGGAATTAGCAGGGGGTCCGAGGAGCAAAGAAGAACAGTAATCAGGCCGTGAAAAACCCCAGGATGGATCTTACAAATATTGTACAGCTGGTGCTTCACTCTTGCTGGCACGTGGTGGCACCAGCTGTACAATATTTGTAAGATCCATCCTTGGTTCACATTTTCAGCTGCTAAAACTCATATTCTCACTTTGGTTTTTCACGGCCTGATTACTGTTCTTCTTTGCTCCTCGGACCCCCTGCTAATTCCATTCCTTTGACCCACTAATACCCATGATAATTAAATGTAGATGAAAGAGGGAGCATGTGGAAAGAGAATAAAAGGAACAGGTAAGCAGACATAAGGTTCTGAAGCAATAAAAAAAGTTAATTTTCTGCATGTGTGACTGGATCCTGATTTACTCCTTAATTAGGGACACCTACATGAGAAAAAAGCTTTAGGAAACATGCGGTTAATAATTTTACCACTGTTCTAGGTTTAGCCTATAGACATCTTTCGTCGTCTGCTGGAATCATACCTATTGTAGCCAATTTAGACATAGAGTGGCCTTTAGATTCGCCCCTTGCTCAGGATTCGGTGGATTCCTTGCAAATCTCAGTTCTCCACTCCTGGTTCAATGGCTTTGTTCTCTATTCTTGCATTTGTCCTGCTCAATAGCATTTCAGTCTCACCATGTTTTGATTGGATAAGTTATATCCTTCCACTGCTGACATCAGGACCTTGCATTGCAATGTTTGAGGGATTATTCTCTCCCTCTCTCTCTCTCTCTCTTTCTCCTTTTTTCCATGCTACTCCCTTCCCTTGCCTGCTCCCCACTCTCTTATGTAAATATATGTCTCTGCTTCAGTACATGCATGCCTAAAGCGCTCTGTCATTTTTACACCTTTCTCTTTGCTCCCCTACTCTCCTCCCCTTACACAGCTCCACTCTCTTTAGTTAAATATGTGGCTTTCCTCTAGTGCCCGCTTGCCACCTGCTCTCTGTCCCTTTCTCTTTGTCCTTCCTGCCCCCTCATGTTTCACCATCCCTTTCTTGTTTATTTAAACAGTTGTCCGCTCATGATCCATTCACTTCTCTATCAGTGTGAGGCCACTAAAAACCTTTAAAAAGGTTTTTAAACAATTCTAAAATGGCTGCCCATGTATACACAATCAAAGTGGTCATCTTGAATTGTTTTTTCTTAAAGCAAGAGAAAACTAATTCCAAGGTAAATCCAATCAATAGATGAAACGGTGCTTTCCAGAAGTTATCTCCAGGACCACCCAGGTTGTATCACTTCACTTCCACGTTTCGCCAACCGCCTTGTACATACTTCTAATCGTTGCTAAAATGTTACGAGGAAGCAGACACCGTCACACCATCTGAAGGTACAACTAGACGAGCTTTAATAGAGACACAACCTGGCGTCAGTCCACACCAAGTAGTCAGGAGCAACTGACCCTCCTGGAATGTCCATCTACCTTGCACTCTAAACCACAAGCATATACATCACAATGACATCATAACATGGTCACCTTGCAAGCAAGGCGCCCATATGGCAAAAAAACATTATCAAAGACAATAGCTCTGTGCCCCAGTGTCCCCAGCAAAAGGGAATGATTTTTCCAATGCCTCATACTTCCAATTGGCTTCCTTTGACTACCGAAGTAGCCCCTTTGTTTGGTTTTTCCCACTGACTTGCTTTGGAATGGCTTTGGAATGGCTAAATTCATTTCCTCCACTGTTGTTGTATGCTAACACATTTTTCCTTTTTATAAAATAGATTTTAAACTTACTTTCATTATTCCTTTTCCTATATTAAGCTGTTGTATACTTGCACCCCACAGCACTTGCTAAGACTATGCCTTGAGCTTGGCGTACCCTACCAAAGTGAGAGACGAGGAAATGTAAAGGACCCTTGGTTTACTTACCTGAGTTTCACCTGTCATAGGTGTTGCAAAAGCATACCATAGCCCATGCCAGTGAAGGGTCTTTCTATACATTTTTTTATATGCCTATAGAAGTTTCTTGTGGGAAGGATTCCACTTACCAGTAAAGGTAGTAGAAGAAGGAGAGAAGGTAAAATGCCATCTTGCACCAGGCCTCTTTTTGGCAGTAATTTAAAGTGGCTGCATTCATAACTATGGGTGGATCATATGCTAATTCAGAGCTATCCGCTGGGCAGTGGAAGTACCTGGGGGAAAATAAACAACACAAGTCACATATTGAAGTTTTTCAGTGCATTACAATGTCCTCGCCCAAGACCCATCTCAAAATAGCTCAAACCTTCTGGGACATGGTACTCTGATCTATGGATGAATGGTGATGAACTCCATACATTGTACTCTATGAATCATCACCTCAAATGAATTAAGAATATAGCATATTACATGTGCAACCCATACTTGGTAAAGTGAATAGTAAGGTTGCCAATGTTCATCGAAATGTGAGCTATTGAACAGTTAAACAAATGATAATAAAGATTACCCATCATCCAAAAAATAGCCTATTTCAATACTTCAAAATGAAACATTTTTTTATCAAATAAAATTGTGATATATGATTTAATAATAACACAAATATTTCAATATGTATTTCTAACTGTAGAACATAAAGTTCTTGGGTGATATTAGTAACTGTACCATTTGGTGTAGATTTTATAGTTATGAGGCTCCTTACCAACATCCAAAGAAACAACATTATTAACAAAGGATTATTTACATAAAGGTAAATAAAAATTAAATCTTTAAATGAAGAACAATGGCAGAACAGTGGTAAAAGTAAATAACACAATTTGCATGAATTACCATAAACAATATTCCTTAATTAAACTTTACTTGTGTCTCTACTACAACTTGATGCCCAATTTCCCTAATTTACAAAAATGTGATACTGATAACAAAAACTGCACTGAATAAACAGAAAAAACACACTGTGGAAATCTTAGCAACAAGCAGAAACCTTCCATGTCTGACAAAACACTGTGAGGTCAAAAGAATAAATTACCACTGATAAAGCTCTTTATGATGGATGCCTTATCTTCTTGCAGTTTAATGACCTTTTGAATATCCTCCATATTACAAGTACATTATAACCAACGGGATATCTGTCACATTTGTGATGGAGTAACCCATACGCCGAACCCTAAATCAGGCCTTAGATCTGGAAACTATTTATCACCGCCATTTCTACCCAGTGGTGCGCGGTGGAGTTCAAGCGGAGAGCCACATAACACACCATTCTGCAAACGGACATGAGATTCCTGTCTTTTCAATGCCCGGAAAAGACACCAAAGAACAAGTACTAAGACGAAATAATGAAACTAAGCAGTGTACCAAACTTTCAGCTATGAACGTTACAACATGGCGGTCTGGAAACTTATTAACACAACTCAGAACTTACCCTGTCCCTCAAAATGGTGGTCAGTGAGGAGTCTGCTAGAAGATATATCCAACAGAAAGCGGGCTGCTGAAGGTAATTGACTTCTTTTAAGTATTTCTTCCCTCTTATTGCCCAACTCTTGAATGAATCACCTAGCAATCTCTTTCTGAGAAGTTGCCTCAGGATAAGAGGGTTAGACTAGGGAATCATGAAGCATAGTCATGATGAAATGGCCTTCAAACATTGCCTAGGAGTGCAGACAACAATGCTTAAAGTGTGAAGAGAAGCCCCCATTGCAGTATGACAGATGTCAGCCAAAAGGATGCCCGAGTTAAAACCACAGAAGCAGCTCTAAATGTAACAGATCTTGATTAAAAGGACAATCCAACAGGAGATGGTATGTTTGTGAACTACTTCTGTTCCAGAAAACCAACAACCAACTTCTCATTGAAGCAGTGCTCTCTCATTCAGTACATGTAAAAACAGAGGTCAACCGTACACAATAACAGAGTGAGCCACCTGAAAAGGGAAAAACAGCTTTGGGCATAAATGTCGCAGGACTAGCATGTCTGGGAAAACATGGTGTACGTGGGACTAACCAACAGCACCTTGAGGGAACCAACTTTGCTCACTGACCTAATGTCAGTTACAACTGACTTCTAAGTTATAAGAAATTGGGTTGTTGGTTGAGGAGGGTGTCAGCCACAATCCCCATCAGGGTGAACCACTTACATCACTAAATTAACCTGTGCTTAACCCTCTGGTAGCTTGGCACAAAAACAGCCAGGCTTCACTTAGAGACAATGTGTAAAGTATTTCTGCAGCACACAAACAGCAATAAAGTGAAAACACAACACAAGAAAAATCCCACACCAGCTTAGAAAAATAGAGCACATTTTAATAAATAGTTTGACACCAAAATGACAAAAATCCAATTCATAGAAGTGGGGTTATACATTTTTAAATTTTAAAGTGAAAACTAGCGCCTAAAAGATCAAAGTGCCAACTGCAGACATCTAGCCACGGGAGCCCGGGGCAAAGTCGGACGTTATGGCCGACCACGATGTTCAGATATACAAAGTGGACTGGACCCGGTCTTCGCTTACCTTCGGACTTAGAATAAATTTCTACAAAATATGTCTGAAAAGGTAAAGTTCAGCGGGGCACAGCAGCTGGAGGTGTCCAAGGAGGGGGCATTATAGTTGGGAAGCCGCTGGACGAAGTCGGGAGAAGATTCCTTCTTTCAGACTTAGGGGGTCATTATGATGGCGGGCGGATCGTCACCGCCCGGCCGGCGGTGGCGATCCACCCGCCATCACAACATGATTTACCCCCGCCATATTATCATGGCGGGGGGTACCGCAGCGGACGGAAAGTCCGTCTGCCACTTTTCCGCCGGTCGGCAATCGTAATGGCCGGGCGGAGCTGGGGCATAACATGGTGGCGGTGTCTTCCAGGCACCGCCAACCATATTATGTTGACGGGTTGACAAGGCCTTTCCATGGTGGCGATGCCGACATGGAAAGGCTGACGGGAATTGCTTTGGGGGCCCGTTGTGGGCCCCCGGGGGGGTATGGGGTGGGGGGCTGCACTTGGGGGGTACCTATGGTACCCCCCTTTATTGCCATGCACAAGGTGGCAGGCACCGCGCGGTGCCTGTCACGTTGTGCATGGCAATGCACAGTATGCCTCTTTGGCATTGGGGCGGGTGCTGCTTACAGCAGCACCCGCCGCAATGTTGAAGATGCGGAATGCGACCGCCAGAGTGGCGGTCATATCCTAATTGGCAGTGCGGGATCGCCGCACCGCTGGCGGCCAGTCCCAGCCCCTTAGTCTCTTATTTGGAAGTCGAAACTCTCCAGCTGTACGAAGCTGCAGGCTGTAGCCAACAAGGGCTAAATGAGACCGAATACCCCGTGAATTAATGAGTGATTTGTACAGCGCTCGGCTACTCCAAAAAGTGTCCTTGCGCTAATGGGCCAATCCCAGGTACATGCCCACCAACAGAGAACTTACTGCCCTACAGAAAAGAGCCAGGTTTTAAGTCTTTTTTGGAATTGGTCTCAGAGGGGACCAGACGAAGTTCACCAGGGAGCTCATTCCATGCCTTAGCAGCAAGAAAGGAGAAAGCTTTGCCTCCCCTTCAGATATACTTAAAGCGCAGGATTAACAGAAGTGAGGCAGAAGCAGAGTATAATGCTCTGGATGGAAGATACTAGATGAACATCTTCGCCAAGTATTCAGGGCTAGAGAGATACATTGCCCTGTGGACCAAAGCTAAGGCTTTGAACAAGATCTGTTTCTTGACAGGCAGCCAATGCAGTGATGATGAAGTCAAGGAATGCCTAGGTAGACGCAGAAGAAGCCTCGCAGACGCATTTTGAACCACCTGCAGAAAATTCATCAGAGCTTCTGCTGTTCCAAGATAAAGAGTGTTTCCGTACTCGAAACGCGAAGTGATCAAAGGATGGGTCACCACTATTCTCATCTTCCGGAGGCAGGAAAGGGAGGAATTTTTTGAGAGTATGAGCAACACAAAGTATTGACCCACCACCGCAGAGATCTGCTGCCTCATGGAAAGGGTAGTATCCAACATCATCCCTAAGTTTTTAACTGCCAGAGATGGAGGAGGGGGCTGGCAACGCAGCGAACTATAGATCTTCCCACCAGTTGAACTCATGAGAGCCAAATGGAATAATTTCCGTCTTCTCTGCAATGCATTTATGTTGACTACTCTGCATCCAATCAAAAACAGCACTCATGCAGCCTGTGAAAGGCACTGCATTAGAGGCATGGGAACCCTCAAAGTCAAAGAGCAACTGAGTGTCATTTGCATTTGAAATGATTTTGCATCCAAACGTCTCGAGTCCAGAAGCCAAGGGAGACCACTTGGTTAACTGCCTTCACCTTGGAGGAGAAAGTGGCAAGCCTGACTGATTGGCCCCTAGCAGCCAAAAGGACTTACACCAGTCCCACACAGTACCCCCCACACCCACGGCAGATAGTCAGTGCAGGAGGATAGAGTGTGGGATGGTGTCGAAGCAGACAGAACTAGAAGGATCAAAGCCACATTTTTCCCTGAAGTCAGTGACCATTTGATATGGTCAGAAATCTCCAAAACTGCAGATTCTGTACTATGACTGAGAGCAGCCGGTGAACAGGATTTACTGCTGCGGAGAAGAACATAGCGGGAGCTGCTGTGAAGTCTGGCTTACCGGCGGTGCAAACTTGGGCAGATTAACAAGCAGGTAGGTCTCGGTCTCATATAGGTTTCTCAGAGCACTTTTTAGCCAAACGTTTTCTAGGTCCCAAGTGCTGGATTTGAGCTATGTGGGCATCTTTAGCACCACTTCCAAGGGTCCAGCACTGGAGAGGCACCACTTGGAGGGTCAGGACTTACTCAGGCAGGGTCCAGGTGCATGTTCAAGAAAGATGGTTGGAGACTTTTTTGTCCCTTAGGCTCTGATCAGGAGGACAGCCAATTAGCCCTTAGAGTCACTTCTGGAAGTCCTAGGTTCAAGGAGAAGGGCAGGGTTCAAGCAGCAGGGCAGACCTCCGGGGCTAAGAGCAGGCTTAAGGCAGCAGAGCAGTCCTTCTTGGTTCAGCAAAATCCCTCTGAAGTACACAGCAGGCCACAGCAGCAGGCAGACCTCTGAGAATCCTTCTGTAGGCCCTGGAGCAAACAGAAGAGTGGGTTTGAGGGTCCCATTTTTATCCCTGGTGCCTATTTTGAAGTGGAAGAAAGATCTGTAGGCTTCCCCCCACAAACGCATGTGGAATTTCCTGCCTCCCTGCCCTTGCTCCAGTCTGGCTACAAGCACAAAAGGCTAATGTGAAGTTTTTTGTGTGTGAGCAGGCCCCAGCCTAAGTGGAACCCCCCCATACTGCAAGTGGTGGCCCATTCATTCACTCCTACTTCCTCTATTGTGTAGCTGTATTTGAGAAATATACAAACGTCAACTACTTCTCACAACTAGTCATGTGACCCAGAAACAGGCTGCAGGCACCAAATGGCTTGGACAACAAAATGCAAACTTTCTAAGAGTGGCATTTTCACAATTGTGACGTAAAATTCAACTTTATCATTGAAGAGGATTTATATTACAAATACTAATATACCAAGCATGACTTTCCTATCAGTTCCTAATAAAAAGTTATCACTTATTAAATGTAATAAGGTAACCCAATGTTATCCTATGAGAGAGGTAGGCCTGACAGTAATGAAAAACGAATTTGAGTTGTTCACTACCAGGACAGGTAGAAATTAAACCTTGCATGTCAAACTTTTTAATTACAGCGCACTCTGCCCTATGGGCTGTCGAGGGCCTACCTTAGGGGTAACTTACATATAATAAAAAGAGAGTTTTAGACTTGGCAAGAGGGTCGATTTGGTAGTTTAAAACTGCTGGCAGACTGCAATGGCAGGCCTAAGACATATTTTACAGGGCTACTTAAGTCAGTGGCCCAATAAGTGCTGCAGGCCAACTAGTAGCATTTAATTTACAGGCCCTGGGTATATGGTATACCACTTTACGTGCTACTCACCACAAAAAGCATTTCAATGCCTCTCAGGCGCCATAAGCACTGTATAAATACATTTAAAATTAGTAGGGGCTTATAAGCAAATTAGATATGCTAATCAGTTGTACGCAAATTTTACCATGTTTTAGGGTGTGAGCACAAGCACTTTAGCACTGGTTAGCAGTGGTAATGTGCACAGAGTCCTAAGGCCAACAAAAATGATTTTCAGAAAAATAGAAGGGTGAAAGCAAAAAGTTTGGGGGAATACCACCCTAAGACTGACAGATCTAACATAAGTCAACATGCACATTGAGCAACTATGCATAGGTTTAAGTGATGATCTCCTTAAAAAAGTCGGCACCAAATTAAGACTGCAATGTGACATAACAAGGGACGAGTAGAGAAAAATATTATTCAGCCCCCTAAGCATATGGCACACCAGAGGGAATTCGAACAAGGAGGGCTGATCCAGCAGATATGTAAATGCATAACAAAAAAATCAGGAATATAACATTTGATCATGCCCAAAGCAAGTCCTTGTCAAGCCAAGCACTGAGAAAATCAAAACACATCCTGTATTCTGGCACATAGCAAATCCACATATTCATATAAACACCAAAGGCCGGATTTAATTCTTGGCAGTATGGATACTCCTTCGCAACTGCCAAAGATGCACAGCCAAATAAGACAGGCTGGAGGTAAGGACAGAGATGTGGTAGTGTTCCGGCCCCACCATGAACTTCAGGTAATGCCTTTGTGATTATAGATCTTGAATGTCAAAATAAGCATCCTGTGGGACCAAAAACACAATCCAGACCTTTTAATCCAAATCCACCAGCACTTGATAGTTTTTTCAGATAAGCATACAGGACATTAAGGTATAGGATTAGTCACATACTGCTGTCCTTTTTGGTAACTGAAATATTGCAGAAATAGCGCCCCAGATAATTTTCTACTTCTGCTACCTCTTCTATATAGCCCCTTTGCAGAAACAGTAGAACCTTTGATGCTAAAATATGAGTGAAAGAAGGGGGTAGCTGAAGGAATCAAAGTTGGTCCTTGTACAAAGATAAGGACACATTCCCAATTTGCAAGTCCCTTTAATTATCCAAAAAATGCTAAATTTGACAGCCTACAGAATGATCTTGTTCCTGGGAGATCATATTAAACTTGTTTTGTAAGGGTTGCCACAGAAGAGAAGGAGAACAGCTACCGCTTCTAGTCTCCCACTGGCCCTGTACTGCTCAAAAACTGCTGTTTGTGTTGCACTGACTGAGAATGTTGCCCTTATCTGGTAGGGGAGCCATGATGTAGCTATGAAACTAGCTGTATTGCCTGGCTGATAAATCCAGACCTGGAGATTGAGTCATGGTTTCAGTTTGTGTGAATTGTTCCAAAGACGAATTAGCCTTTTCTGCATGTCCAGGATGGTTAGCCTGAGCCTCTCCAGAAACCCGTAGCAGGGTGTACAGGCAGGAGTCACCAACTCTATGTTCAATGAACAGGCAAATGTTTCTGTGGTTTCTAGGCTAATCATGTGGGTCTGATTTGTGGCATCCTCCCCAAACAAGAATAATTAGCCAAAAGGCACCTTCAGGTGGTCAAGTAGGCTGGATGTAGTCAGATCTCCCATATCCCACAAGAAATGGCTGTAACAGGCAGAAGACGAAGCTCCATGGTAACAAAGTAAATAGATTCCCTATCTGACAGAGTAGTTGAAAAAGATTGCAATTAGCAGAGAAAGAGTGGATCGCCAGTCTCCTCAGGGAGTGGTGAGCTGGCAAAACATTTGGGTTTCATTGGGTGGATCTCTAATGCTCTACCTGCTTATTAGTGCTCTAAACTTAAAAGGGCTTTTCCTAAGCACTCAAGATGGAATCTAAGAGAGGTTTGTTAAAAGAGTTGAGTGACTCCACAAAGCTGCACCAGAAGGTGGAAGGATCTCAGTGAGAAGGTTAGATGCCACAGGAACAACAAACTTAACAACAGCAAGCGTCTGCTGGCTGCTTCTGCTCACGTTCTGTTGCATGTAGAGCTATTTTGTTAGTGCAAAATGCAACCTTTGGTCCATTTCAGACACAATTGTGCATTTTGCACAAAGAAAATAGAAAATATCCCTCAATGCTGCTTTACGATCTGCGTGAAATTCTGTGTCATATCATGTAATTTCGCATAATTATGCTACAGCAAATTTTGCAAGTTAACCCACTCCTAGTTGTCAGCTCCTCAACCTTGATTGAGGAGACAATCTCATCTTCAAGAAAGATCCATGGAAAGGGTGGAAAAAAACAGGCCTATCCTATCTTTTTATGTGCGGAGTTCTCTACCTTGACTGTGGAGTCTCCGCAGTCGTAAATTTACTATTAATTTGTAGTTTGGGAATAGCACATAATAGTAGTTTACCGTTGTGAACCAGGCCGACAGTGCCTTTATATTCTGGCTAAATGTTGCATTGCTTCATTCATCTAAATATTCTGAGCCATGTGTTAATCCAGAAGTACGTGGAACCAATATGGACACAGCACAATTTTCCTAGTGTTTGAGACAAGACCGACATCATGCCCGATACACGGTGTTATTAACATGTGAAGGATCATTGTAAATACTAAGACAATCAAAACACAGGAAGGATAGCAGAACTTTCTATGAAATATATGTATATGTTTTCACCTTGAAGATGTTCCATAGCATATAAAGGAATGAAACATAGACTTGCATCAAGAACTAATCAAGGATGTGCTGGGTTTTTGTTCTGCCACAGCTGCTTATATTGTGTGTGCAAATTTTGCTATGGGTGTTATAAACAGGGATGTCATCATTTAAAACTTGACATGAATGTCTTCCTTTCATCCCTCTATAAAATGCCCAAAGACGTATGTGCCTTCAGGAGTGTGTCACAAAATGCCCTTTCTCCCGTACTTGGACAATTTGGTCATTTTGGTTAGAACGGCAAATGCTCTGAACCAAGATGGCGTTGGAGGAAGTGTCGGAAAATGAAATTCTTATCAACAAATAACAAAACTAAAATCATGCTTTAAGACTTCTACAATGCCACAAAGGAAGTTAATCAGGATGGAATCTACCTTGGTGAAGTAAAATAATTCAGCTACAAACTCCTTGAGTCAACTTGAGGTTTACATTCCAAAATGACAGTAAAAGCAAATGTCTTAGTCATCTGGTAACTAATATGGCATGCAAATGGCTACATAGCATGATGAGATCTTTTAGGTTATGGTGACTCTATTACTTTATGCAGAGTTGAATTGTGGGAACTACCCCAACACACATGATGTCTGGATCCCTCTTGGACAAGGACAACAGTCATCAGAGTTAAATTTTGCAAAAGCACGTTTTCGCCCATGACCACTAAAGCTGTCCATGGAGGGCTGCATTGCCGGGGCTGTTTTCTGAACCAGGTGGAATTGTGACCTAAATTATAGACTGCTGTGCAACAGCAGGATTACAGTTTGCCCTGCGATCTTTCTGGAGAGGCTACTTTAGAGCTCCAAAATGAAATCTTGCTAGAATTAGTGGCCATTTAGGGCAGCGCCAAATTATATAAAGTGGTGTCACCCTCTACCAACCACCAGTTAATGCGGTGCATTCGAGGTGATGGCAGAGTGCTGGAGCATTTCTGAACAATTCTGCTGTTAATGGAAATGGGAAGGAAATTTGGAGGAAATTGTTGAGTTGGGAGTTCCCGGAGAGCAGAATTCATGACTTTAAAAAGTGAAAGTAAGGCGTTGCTTCTTGAGCGTGAGAGTAGGAGATTACCGGGCTTGTGTTAGTTTCAAATTGAAACTTGAAAATATTAAACAATGTTATTCACGAAGGATGTGACTCACAACCTGAGTACAGAATTAACTAAGTAAAAGCCAGAGCACGAAAAAGAAACTTAAAGGTTTGAGTTTGATGTAAGGCTTCAACCAAGGAAAGCACTGTTTTGTCACAAGGAAATCTCTGCATCTCTGAAGGGAAACAGAGTAGAGGATAGACTGAGATAATCAGGTGTGTGATGATGTGCATACTGTGATCTTTTTTGACTAAGTGTAAATGTTGTTTGTTTTAGACCTTATGATTGTTGTGTTTTATCTTTACAGGGTGTCAGGTTTAGTAAACCTCCCCAATTTCTTTCCTCAAATCTGGCTACCGACCAGGACCTAAACCCAACACCATCCTAAAAAGGAGTTTTCTTTCAACAAAAGAAACTGGTAGTAGAGAATATAGGGGCATATTAACAAGGGGGCGATATGAAATTATCGCCGCTTTTGCGTCCGTTTTCGGGCGAAAAGCGGCGATAATTCCATCGCCTTATCAGCAAAGACACGCTATCGCGAGTTTTGCTGACTTAGCGCCCGTTCCCAGCACGCCTAACTTTGCATCGCTAATGAGATGAAAAGTAGGCGTGGCTGTGAAACCAAACAGGGATAATATCGCAAAGGCAGCTTCGCGATATTATCAAGGAGGGTTAGCGTTCTTTTGAATCGCGTTAAGTATGCCTTAACGCAGGAATTTAACGTCTGTTAAATTCCTGACTAAGGCATACTTAACATGGGGGGTGGATTCTGTGGCTAAGACCACAGGCCCTATCATCTAGGATATCGCCGTTTTCCACCATGGAAAACGGCGATATCCACGCTATCTCTGGAATTTTATCGCCTCTGCGATGCGCGTTGTTGATAACGCACTAGCTGGGCGATAAATTACAGAGATAGCCGGCGATAAATATGCAAGCGCTAAGCGCGCTTTGCGATATTTATCGCCGGGCCTTGTTAATATGCCCCTAACTTCTTATCAATCGCCATCAGTAGAGAAAACTGGAGCAACAAAATCTACCTTTCTACAGGATTTGTTCCCTGAAATCCCTGCCACAACCCCCTCCACCATAGTCTTTTTGAGTTTTTTCATTAGGGTCAAGACTAAAAGTTAATGCTTCAAGGACAGGGTGGCGTGTGGTGACATACTGCTCTTGCATAAGTATTTGGGTCACGACAAATGAGCACGTAGTCAAACATCATTGCATAGACTGCAGATTTAATCGCATCACTATGGGTACCTGACACGTACCCATCCTGACATCAAAAGTAGGTGCTTCCAAAAAGACCACCTGTTAGATAGGTGCAGAACAAAGTTCAAAACCAAGAGTTGCAACAACCAGTGGAAAGCTACAATCAAGGAGGAAGCAGGGAAAATACACCCACACTAGGATGTGTGGGAGTAAGTCACAAATTCTCCAAAAAGAAAGAAATGGCTTGACTTCTCAAAAATACATATTACTTAAAAGAAAATGAATAGAATGAGAGGCTTGTGCTCATGACACATATGCCAAGAAAGAAAATCTTCAGCGGCAATCAAGGTCACTAACGCTATCTAATATACACTGTCTTTGAAAACAGCATGGTTACGTTTGTCACTTTCAAATGGATTGAAATTTAGTAGGAAACTCATCAATGACCCTGAGTTAAGAGCAAAATCCCAGAACATATTTTTCTGCCCTACCATTAAAATGTAAGAGGACATTTTTCTGGATAAGAGTTTAACATGTCAGCTCACATAACGCGGGTTCTATCTGATGTTGGACATTTTCCACAGAGACTTTAGCATTGCCGTATGTGTGCTTTAGGATAATCTAAAATATATATGTTCTAGATGGACTTCAGGGCTTGGCATGAATGTAACAGACATGGTGCCCTACACAAGAACTGAGTAAACTATCAGGGTGTGTTTCTTTATCAAGAAGAGAAGCTTACACATGTGCTACGAGTACACAATGACAATTAAAGCAGTGATAAAGTAGTGAGGATTGTGTGAGTGACAAAAACACAATAAAATAAAACAATTAACAATCCTAATAAAAGCTGTCACCAATTTTCATCAAGTGGAGCTATGAAAGTATGTCCCAAAAAGATATCATTTAGAACATGGCAACCATAATAGTACACAATAAGACATTCTAAAAAATACATCAGTGTCTGGAATATCATTTGCCACAAAAAAGAAGGGTTCATAATGTGAAAAACAGCTGTAAAACTTACATTTGCAGCTGAAGATATCCATTTTTATTCAGAAATGGAAATATAAACGTGTAGCAAATGTGATGAGTGTGGTTAATTAACACATCTGTGTGCAGAAAAGTAATACATTAGTGAAGGTAACTGGAAAAATCAACATCAGAGGAGGAATGAATCCAAATCATTTAGTAAAAACATGTAACACACATGGAAAAGTTTGAAAAAAATGGATCAGGCCTGGATAACATATTGGGTGACCGATCTTGATGCGGCAAGTAAACAATCATGCATTGACCTGGCGAAATGACAGGGATAAACTGAGAGAAACAAGTGAAGAATATAAATCTACCAATGTGAATATAGAGACTAAGGGCATAATCAAAAGTGGCACCAGATTAATAAATGTAGTGAAACAAGTTCAGCTGGACCCTTGCAAGCCATATTGGAATTGTCAGGGCTTTTATTGAGTATGATGTAATACTCATGTTCATTAGAGTACCAAAGTAATGAGCTCTCTTGCAGGAGAAAAACCTGTCACCAATGTCTGGCTCAGACAACAAACCGAAGCCGAAATGCTTCCGAAGTAATGTCACAAATGCAATGCCTTAATCAGCAATTATGAATGTGCAACATCATGCATCAGCACTGCTCTTGACCTGTGATCCTGTGATGTGCGTGCATAAGGAGAAGCAGGATTGGACAATGTGCTCTTCCAGAACGTATCTGCTTTTAGGACCCTATTCAAATCCTCCCCTGGTCTGCTCCTTCTGTGGCTCCATAAGGTCTGATTTCCCATGGACACCACAAAGGAAAAGAACTGCTACTGTGAGGAGCTCTAGCTCTCAATTCTTTGTTGTGAAGCAAGAGCTGCTGTTGTAAGTTGTAGTCTAGCCACAACTCGGGTATGTGTGAGGGTTGATGCCAGATGGGTTTTGAGCGGTCCAGTTGAAAACCCTAGAAAGAACACGGGTTAATGATGGTGGCTCAAGAAGGCAGTGGGAAATCTCAGGAGAGATCTCTATTTGAATTGTAATAGTTACTTGAAGATTTGTTAGTCACAATGTTTGTGTTTTTTCTGCAGCCGGAGTTGCAATTCAGGTGTTTTTCTACTGTGGATTGAATCAAAATATCAGACCATTACAGAATAGTGCTGTGGACTGTACAAGATGTGAACAATCGAGTCATCTGACACAAAGTGACATTGTCGAACAATAAAGAATGGATGACCTGTTGAGTTGCCTGAGATAACTGAATGGAGAATAACATGAGAATCTGGCTAAGAGCTATAGAAGTGTCGATAAAAACTCCATCTCACGTTCTCAGTTGAGTTTGAAAACATTTATTGCAAAAATGAATAGTCTGTCACTCATAGAGATAACCGACAAGGAGATCCCCCATGCACCAGCTCCTCGATACAAGGCAGGGTTCAAATACCTTACTACACACTCTGTTTAGCAACGATCATTAATTTCCAACAAGCAGGTATGTCGCTGTGATCATGAGAATTAGTAGAAGGCATTCACAAGCAATAAAAACCTAAACAGATTAATCTTAGTAAGTTGGTTTTCAATTTTTGCATTTCTAGTGCCAGCACTCAGTGTATCTGTCGCTCTGAGATGGGCAGATCTGGTAAACTAAGTTAGCATGACCAAGAAAACATGGCAGCAGCGTGTTACAGTTATGCAAAGAGAGAAAGGCATTTCAATTCTTGTACAATCCCAAACTCTTCTACCATTTATTGCACAAGACCGATCAATATATAGACAATGATACACCAGAAGACCAGGGATAACAGAAGTGACATTGCATGTTCTCTGATCTCCTATGACATTACAGGAAGTGATGTCATATGACCTTTGAAAAGCTGTCACCCTCTCCCCAGCTTTTTATTATCCCTCTCTTACCTGCCTTTCTAACGTGTTGCTATATCTTTGTCACCCTTCCTATTCTCCTCTTTTCTTAACTCTGCCTTTCTCACTGATCTCCTTATAATATCTCATGCCTTCTTCCCCTCTCTCACCTTTCTCACATTTTCTGTCCTTTTTTACCGCTCTTTCGTCTGTCTCCCACATCTCTTACTCCCTTGTCTGTCTCTATCTCACCTGCTTCTTTCCCAATATTACCTCCATATCTCTCACCTTTCCTAGTCCCCACCTGTTTTTATAACCTGTCTCTGTCTCTTAGCTGTATAACCACTTTGTCTTCCATTCGGCTGTCACTTTGTCACCATTCTCTCAATTGTCTCCCTTGGTTAAGCTGTCACTTTCTCACCTGTCCACCTCCCCATCTCTCTCAACTGTATTTCTAACCTGTCTCTTTATCACACCTCACTCTCACACTCTTCTCTCTGAGTAGTTTCTCTCATCATTGTCTCTCTCACCTCTCTCGACTGTCTCTCCCACCCTTTGTCTTCCCTCTCTCAACAGTCTTTCTCATTAGTCTCTCACCCCACTCTCTCAGCTGCCTCTTTATTACTTATCTTACCTGTCCATGTCTGACCTATATTGTTCTAGCAAAGCGCACCTACTCACCCTGTCTCTCAGTTGTCTATCACCAACTGCCTCTTTATCACTTTTCTCACACCTGTCCATCCCTCTCTTCCTGTCTCTCTTAGTTATTTCTTTCTCATCTGTCTCTATCTATATCACATCTCTCATGCTGATATCCCCGCTCACCGGTCTTTCCCTCTACTCTTGACTGTCTCTTTGTCACCTGATAATGTTCCATCACCTATTGCTCTCACCCGTCTCATTCCCTTTCACACCTGTCTATATCTCTCTCACACCTGTCACCTGTGTCAGAGCCTCTTTAATCTCTCTGCCTCTCTTACACACTCACCCCCCTCCTTGTCTCCTGATCTCTTACCCATCTCTTTGGTATCTTCTTTTCGCTATTTTCCTCTCATTTCTCCCTCATACTCTTTCCCTTCTGCTCCCTCTCTCTATCCCCCCCTTCTCTCTCTCCTGTATATCTTGCTTTCTTCAAGCGCTCAGGGCAGAAGGGACACATAGACACCTTTTACTGTGTCCACTCGACTTGGAACAATAAATAATTGTTTTACAACTTTGTTACTTTCCTTCTCGGCTAGGGTTCGCAAGCACAGTATTATGAGTAGCAGATGTAAATCAGGGGTCGCAGCTGCGACCCATGGCGACCTCTAAATGATGTCCATGGATCAATATTGATTAATCAATACACTTCCTGCCTTCACAGTTTTCATCAAACATCATCAAACTTTTCATCACTATTATAATCATTGTCATCATTATCATAGCCTGTTAAGGGGTATGATGGGAAGTTACCCTTGCATCGTGTGAGAATTACCATGGAAGCGTTAGTGGCTTGGATGACAATGTAAATTAGCAAAAGAAAAACAATAAAGACCAGACTTTTGAGTATTTTTATGCCACACCGTTCAAAAATGCTTTTCAACCACAAAGGACCCGCTAGGCGAATCCGTCATTAATTGTATACAAGTCTTTACTCTTGCATATAGTTGTATAGTGCTGGAAGCAACAGTCTACATTATTCTTCTGACATGCCTGCCAGACAGGCAACTGCTTCTCTGTTGGACCGGTTGCTTGCAACAAACCCTAGCAATATTTATCAGGTGCAGATCAATTAGGACACTCAGTAAGGAGCAATACACACGTAGCGGATACAGTACAAATTTAATAAAAACAATAGCACAATCAAGTATATTGGCAATGCTGGCTGAAGAGTAGCAGAACAGCTATGTGTGTGTATATATATATATATATACAAACACACTGCGTCTCGCTGTCGCGTAGCAAAATATGAGTGCACTCCCGGGTCTTTAATAAAGCATTAGTTTATTGACAAGTAGCCAGCACTGACAGACGCGTTTCGGCACGTCCCCTTCCTAAATGTCAATTTAAATAACGGACATAATTAATTTTAAATCCTTCGAATCAGTGTAAACGTGAAGCGCATTTCGCAAAAATAAAAGAAGGAAAAGTAAATATAACCAAGCATTTCAAAATGACGGCAGCCATCTTTGAATGTGAAACTTAGGTATGTCAGCACGATAATACACATTAATATGTGTTTTATCCCATAGATATTCAACATGTTAATTTATATACATCCAGAATTGTCACTGTGACACCTCACCTAAGGTGTCCACGAAGGGTATACAATACAATACAATGCGAAAGAAAAAGTAAAGAGTAAGAAGCTAAAAAAGATGCGTTAGCTAGAATCACCAGAAGAGGTTACACTAGAGGCATCTTACAGGCAGCAGAGACGAAAGCAGATCTATTGATAAGGTCTAACCTCTTAGTTGCTAAAGTATGCTCCAGCTCTGAGACTAATAGTAAAAAGGCCCCTACCAGAATGATTACGAGTTTCAATTCCAACTCCAATAAGATAGTACAGATCTTTAAGAAAAATTGGAATATTCTTGCCACTGATAACATCTTAAGAGATGTTATTACATGTGACCCTCAAATCACATATAGACGAAGCATCTCTTTAAAGGATCAACTAGTTCATAGCCACTACAGAGCAACTCCTAGCAGAAAGGATCCCGTTACGGGTTTCTTTCCGTGTCTTAGATGTAAGGCATGTCAGAATAGTAAGAAAATATTTGAATTAAAGACACAAGGCAATGGCAGAGAAGCAATTCTGAAAATTAATCAATTATTGTATTGCAATTCGGAATTTATAGTCTATTGTCTGGAATGTCCCTGCCCAAAAAAATACATTGGGAGTACAATAGATCCCGCTAAAAAGAGAATACTTGAGCACATGCAGGTCGATCATCAACAAGGATCAGAGCTATCCGGTCACCCGACATTTTGAACTAGTACACAAAAACAATCGAAACTTACTTAAATTCTTCTGCATTGATCAAGCGCAGAAAGAAGAAAGAGGGGGTGAAAGAACTAGAAAACTGCAGATTTTGGAGTCTAAATATATTATTCAGTTGTACACGAAAGTTCCGAATGGGCTGAATAATGAAGAGGAAATGTGGGTACATCTAGGCTAGTATCTGCCGTAAAGGTTTTGCTTCCACTAAATTGCATGGTGAAACCATTAATTGATTGATAGCGATCTTAAACTATTTTGGAGGAATATTGTCAGCAAATGATGCTCAACGAGTTCATGAATTAAGCCGATGGGGTGAAGGGTTGCCCATTCAGGGCATGATTGTACCATACTGCGATTGAGTTATGTAGAGGGGGCATTAGAGAGCAATGACTGCGAGCAGTCGATTTAACAATGATTATTCTGAAATTGATTGAAGTGTGATCTGCAAATGTGATAACATTATAGATTGCTTAAAATATGAAGTATTTATTTTTATGCAGGTTTATTTGAGGTCCATCACACCCCTTCTTAGTCTTTACTTTTTATTTTGCATTGTATTGTATTGTATACCCTTCGTGGACACCTTAGGTGAGGTGTCACAGTGACAATTCTGGATGTATATAAATTAAGATGTTGTATATCTATGGGATAAAGCACATATGAATGTGTATTATCGTGCTGACATACCTATGTTTCACATTCAAAGATGGCTGCCGTCATTTTTAAATGCTTGGTTATATTTACTTTTCCTTCTTTTATTTTTGCGAAATGCTCTTTACGTTTACGCTGATACGAAGGATTTAAAATGAATTATGTCCGTGATTTAAACTGACATTGAGGAAGGCGACGTGCCGAAACGCGTCTGTCAGTGATGGCTACTTGTCAATAAATTAATACTTTATTAAAGACCCGGGAGTGCACTCATATTTGGCTACGGAGTGCACTCATATTTGGCTACGCAACAGCAAGACACTGTGGGGCCGATTCCGATCTCGGTCGGAGGCGCACCCAATACCATTCGGTCGGGAAAAAAGCCATGCGAAAGCCTGTTTCCCGACCGATCCGTACAGCACACCGAACGAGTAAGTACGATGCGCACAACAGCACAGAATCCGGCCGAGCCGTACTCACCCAAACCAGGTCCTGTTCTCCGACCGAGGCGAATCCGGAAACGCTGAATCGAGTCGCATGGAAGGGAAAATGCAGCTCCGTCCGGCCGAACAAGTACGATGCGCTTCCCGTACGCGCCGAACCCGTCGCTACGCACGGCACGTCAAAGCATCCGGGAGAGGCGCACATAAGCTCCGATTCGCGCCACAACACAATCCACGGCTACGAGATGAACACGCCAGCGACGAGGACGACGCGAGCGACGAGGACGACGCGAAGCAACGAGAAGGACGAACGACACGAACCAACCATGAATCCCTTCGTCCCGATCATACCAATATTCTACATTTACTACCGGAACAGGCACGGACGCGTACGGCGCAGAAGGTAAGTCAGACACCAACCACAAAACACATACAACACGTACACGACACATCACACACACACAGAGGGATGCAGAATATACTTACACCAGCAACAGCAGCACCATAGGGGCGGGATGCACATCACCAATGCCACATATGCACACAGGGGCCTGAATGCGCACCACCACCCCTACCCAGGGGGGGCAGGATGCCTACCACTACTACCACCCTCACCCAGGGGGGGCTGGATGCCTACCACCACTACCACCCTGAGCCAGGGGGGGCTGGATGCCTACCACTACTACCACCCTTAGCCAGGGGGGGCTGGATGCCCACCACCACCCTTAGCCAGGGGGGCTGGATGCCTACCACTACTACCACCCTGTGCCAGGGGGGGCTGGATGCCTCCCACTACTACCACCCTTAGCCAGGGGGGCTGGATGCCTACCACTACTACCACCCTTAGCCAGGGGGGCCTGGATGCCCACCACCACCCTTAGCCAGGGGGGGCTGGATGCCTACCACTACTACCACCCTGAGCCAGGGGTGGCTGGATGCCTACCACTACTACCACCCTTAGCCAGGGGGGGCTGGATGCCTACCATTACTACCACCCTTAGCCAGGGGGGGCTGGATGCCTACCACCACCCTTAGCCAGGGGGGGCTGGATGCCCACCACCACCCTTAGCCAGGGGGGGCTGGATGCCTACCACTACTACCACCCTGAGCCAGGGGGGGCTGGATGCCTACCACTACTACCACCCTTAGCCAGGGGGGGCTGGATGCCCACCACCACCCTTAGCCAGGGGGGGCTGGATGCCCACCACTACTACCACCCTGAGCCAGGGGGGGCTGGATGCCTACCACTACTACCACCCTGAGCCAGGGGGGGCTGGATGCCTACCACTACTACCACCCTTAGCCAGGGGGGGCTGGATGCCCACCACCACCCTTAGCCAGGGGGGGCTGGATGCCCACCACTACTACCACCCTGAGCCAGGGGGGCTGGATGCCTACCACTACTACCACCCTGAGCCAGGGGGGGCTGGATGCCTACCACTACTACCACCCTGAGCCAGGGGGGGCTGGATGCCTACCACTACTACCACCCTGAGCCAGGGGGGGCTGGATGCCTACCACTACTACCACCCTGAGCCAGGGGGGGCTGGATGCCCACCACCACCCTTAGCCAGGGGGGGCTGGATGCCTACCACTACTACCACCCTGAGCCAGGGGGGGCTGGATGCCTACCACTACTACCACCCTTAGCCAGGGGGGGCTGGATGCCTACCACTACTACCACCCTGAGCCAGGGGGGGCTGGATGCCCACCACCACCCTTAGCCAGGGGGGGCTGGATGCCTACCACTACTACCACCCTGAGCCAGGGGGGGCTGGATGCCTACCACTACTACCACCCTTAGCCAGGGGGGGCTGGATGCCTACCACTACTACCACCCTTAGCCAGGGGGGGCTGGATACCCACCACCACCCTTAGCCAGGGGGGGCTGGATGCCTACCACTACTACCACCCTGAGCCAGGGGGGGCTGGATGCCTACCACTACTACCACCCTTAGCCAGGGGGGCTGGATGCCTACCACTACTACCACCCTTAGCCAGGGGGGGCTGGATGCCTACCACCAACCTTAGCCAGGGGGGGCTGGATGCCTACCACTACTACCACCCTGAGCCAGGGGGGGCTGGATGCCTACCACTACTACCACCCTGAGCCAGGGGGGGCTGGATGCCCACCACCACCCTTAGCCAGCGGGGGCTGGATGCCTACCACCACTACCACCCTTAGCCAGGGGGGGCTGGATGCCTACCACTACTACCACCCTTAGCCAGGGGGGGCTGGATGCCTACCACTACTACCACCCTTAGCCAGGGGGGGCTGGATGCCCACCACCACCCTTAGCCAGGGGGGGCTGGATGCCCACCACTACAACCACCCTGAGCCAGGGGGGGCTGGATGCCTACCACTACTACCACCCTGAGCCAGGGGGGGCTGGATGCCTACCACTACTACCACCCTGAGCCAGGGGGGGCTGGATGCCCACCACCACCCTTAGCCAGGGGGGGCTGGATGCCTACCACTACTACCACCCTGAGCCAGGGGGGGCTGGATGCCTACCACTACTACCACCCTTAGCCAGGGGGGGCTGGATGCCCACCACCACCCTTAGCCAGGGGGGGCTGGATGCCTACCACTACTACCACCCTGAGCCAGGGGGGGCTGGATGCCTACCACTACTACCACCCTTAGCCAGGGGGGGCTGGATGCCTACCACTACTACCACCCTTAGCCAGGGGGGGCTGGATGCCCACCACCACCCTTAGCCAGGGGGGCTGGATGCCTACCACTACTACCACCCTGTGCCAGGGGGGCTGGATGCCTACCACTACTACCACCCTTAGCCAGGGGGCTGGATGCCTACCACTACTACCACCCTGAGCCAGGGGGGCTGGATGCCTACCACTACTACCACCCTGAGCCAGGGGGGCTGGATGCCTACCACTACTACCACCCTTAGCCAGGGGGCTGGATGCCTACCACTACTACCACCCTTAGCCAGGGGGGCTGGATGCCTACCACCACCCTTAGCCAGGGGGCTGGATGCCTACCACTACTACCACCCTGAGCCAGGGGGGCTGGATGCCTACCACTACTACCACCCCCACTCATAGGATGGACAATGCATGACACAACCAGCACACCACAACCTAGGGAATGCAAGAAAAAGACATCCCCCCAACACCATGACAAGCGTGTGTAGACTGTGTCAAAAGCCTACAACACCGAACATGACTTTGAACATACAATGTGACCCCCTAGCACATGTGCCACACATATATGTGTGTGGAACCCACAATGCAAGCAGGCCATGACCATTGTGGCAATGGGGTCCAAACCCCCATCATCACAGTGAGCAAAATGTAAGTGTGGGGTCCATAGCTGAAGCACATTTTGAACATTGTGGCAATGGGGTCTAAACCCCCATCATCACAGTGAGCAAAATGTAAGTGTGGGGTCCATAGCTGAAGCACATTTTGAACATTGTGGCAATGGGGTCTAAACCCCCATCATCACAGTGAGCAAAATGTAAGTGTGGGGTCCATAGCTGAAGCACATTTTGAACATTGTGGCAATGGGGTCTAAACCCCCATCATCACAGTGAGCAAAATGTAAGTGTGGGGTCCATAGCTGAAGCACATTTTGAACATTGTGGCAATGGGGTCTAAACCCCCATCATCACAGTGAGCAAAATGTAAGTGTGGGGTCCATAGCTGAAGAACATTTTGAACATTGTGGCAATGGGGTCTAAACCCCCATCATCACAGTGACCAAAAGGTAAGTGTTGACAAAGAAAGAGCTGCAACTGCCAAACTGCATGGATGATTCCTGGTCACAGAACAAAAAACACATCAGTGGCAAAGTAGTGTATGTGTCCCATTGCAACATAAATTGGGTGAGCCAAATACTGCAGTGCAAATAAGACATACCTTTGGCCATGTGCAGACAAACAACACCCATGGGGGCTGACACTGTCAACATTCATCAATGACACAATGACAGAAGTGACCATCAGAATGCAGACCCACATATTTGCACCAATGCGCACACAAATGCAGATACCCTGTGGAGACTGCAGATGTGAGGTGAACAGATACCATACCATGGCAGCAATGGGTCACACAAACCATGATCATTGTGCTGACCGATGACCTAGGAGTCCCAGGGACAGCAGGGGAAACCCACCAAACTACATACAGCCAATGGCACACCCAAGATATGCCAATGCAGTGGTGCAGATGCACAAACACAAACAGGCAGACCCACACTGCACATCATACACAACAGGTGAGGGGGGGTGCCAGTGTCCCCAGGCAACCACACAACACATGAGGAGACCTGAATACCAATCATACAGATGTGCATACAGTGCCACACAAAGGTAACTCATGGATCCAAATCCCCTATGTGGGCAAGCAGGCATTGTCAGATGAGAGGGAGCACAAATCACACATGTCACACAGGCACGTAGGAACAGCAACTGACACAGCAAGACACAGACACACCACAGCACCACCCCCAGGGCCCCCACAATGTGGTGACCCTGGGCTGCATTACAATCCCACTGTGATGACAAAGCTAAATGTGGTTCACACTGTGAACCACAGTCATGTGTCCTGAGCAACAAACTACCATCACACCTACACAAGCACAAATCAATCAGCATGGCCAGTAAGCCAAGGCCAACATGGAGGCAGGGGCCTAGCCGGGCAACAACTCTCATCTGCACACACTCAACACCACACCCCTCGACCTCCAACAATGTGCAGCAGTGAAGTACACATACACTGGTGACATTGCACATGCACCCATGACTATTCCAGGGTGGTGGGTGGGAACCAAGGTGCAGAAACACATCACACATGGCCACTCAACAAGACTCCTGAATGTCTGACACACTGCACACTACGCTGTACATGGACATGACGGCAATACCACACCAACCAATGGGATCCCAGCCACAGTCACACACCAATGAAGAAGCCAAGGTCACCCACAAAGAACACACATAGACAACAACCAACATTGCAGCCCGGACCCTGAGGAGTGCCAGCAGTCACACACACAACGTGTCACAATCACTGAAAGATAACACAAACTGGAAATCACATGACAGGGGCAAACAACAAGTGCCAAGGGGAAACCTGACTGTGACCCATCTGCGTCTGCACACAAACTCAGCCCTGACAGCAAACACACCTATGGGTGACACCCTGATGACCAGTAATGTGCCATGCACCCACATCACAGAGAACCCAGGGAGAAGACTTTGGGGGAACAAAGGTCAACTCAGCAAGCATCACAAACAGGTACAACACTAGGGATCACAGCATGCACTGCTAAACGGAAGTGAACACACAGACATGCACATACAACACACACCTTGGGCGCAGGCAATGTCACAGGTGTACACACTGCCATGAGGGGACTCCACTCCTGTGTGAGGAAAGCTGTGCCATATGTTGCCTCAGTAGGGCCCCATCATGTCAGCTGAGCACTTGGTCACACAATCAACAATTAGCACCAAATGAGGGCTCCAGTCACATCAGCCTGGTCATGGAAGTGCCAACGGAATCATCAGCACAGATCCAACACACTTGTATAGCAATGTTGCACTGACTACACGGATGAGTCCTTCCCCATTGATGCCCAAACCTGCATGTCCAGTGGAGATGGCCACACGGTCAGGGAAGTAGACGAATTGAACAATGGCAGGCACAACAGATGTGCAGGGGTGGAAGCCACAGATGTGAAATAGCTAATCTAAGTAGGAAATCCCATTGCCAAATACTGAACACATGACACCCTCAGATGCTGCTATGGATGACATGGATACACCACAGGATAGGACACATTCCCCCTAGACCACATGGGTTCCTGCACAGTAACACTTCATTATCATGAGACCAAATATCACCATCACTGCAGCAAGGGCATGGTTAGCATCATCAACAACATGTACATCAGAAGCATAAGCACTAGAGAACAGAAAGTTGCTTTATTCAGCATATGTGTGGAATGAAAACAAAGTCCAGAAAAAACACAAAGGCCAATGGCCAGTCCATTGTCAAAGTCCAAACTTGGTGACAGTGGCAGATGTCACCCTACGCATGCCTGCACAAAACCAGGGACAATCCACTAGGAGGGGCAACCGGGGGGCAGGCCAGGCACCGCAGGGACAGGATCAGGGCTCACCAGGAGGAAGCAGGGAAGGGGTGGTGGGTGCTGGAGAGCCACTGACAACTGCAGTGGAGGTGTCTGACATGGTGTGTGCCGGCACAACTGGGGGGCATGACTCAGATGTTGTGTGTGCCGGCACGACTGCAGTGGACCCTGCAGATGGAGTGGACAGGTCCGCCACTGCAGTGCCCAAGTCAGACAGGGTGGTAGTGGACTCCACTGCAGTGCCTACCACCAGGGGAGGAGAATGGGGAACAGGCAAGGTGGGCTGGACAGAGGGGAGGACACCCTCACCACATCAGTGACACAGACAAGCGCAGCGGGGGTGTGGTGCCGGGAGAGCAAGTGCCAGGGGAGAAGGCCGGATCCTCTTGGGGATGGTATATCTGTGGGTGGGGGAACCTGGGGCAGGGTGTGGTGGGGGCACCTGTGGAGTGGGGGCCTGAGGGATGGAGGAAGGAGACCTGGTGCCTGAGCTGCAGGGCGGCGGCGGGGTCTTGCTCTTACGACTCCGGGGGGACTTGCGGGTGGGGGCCTCAGTCTGTCTGCACCTGGGGGAGGGTGTCTGGGGGCGAGAGGCACTCTGCTCCGTGTGGGTGGGCTTCCTCTTCCCCCTGGATGCTGGAGCAGCTGGATCGGAGGGGAAGAGGCCGAGGTCACTGAGGAAGAGGCGCTGGGTCTTTGGGGTTGCAGGTGAGGCAAGGGAGGGTGTTTTGGAGGGAGAGGCAACTGAGGACTGCGCAGTGCTCGTGGATGCGTGTGTGTGTTCCAGGGCCCCATCCCCTGTGAGTCTGGTTTCAGTCCCCTGACTGTGCGTGCGTGTGCATTTTGTTTGTGGCGTGTGTGACTGTGTGCTGGATGTGTGTGTGCTGGTGTGTGCCTGTGCCGGTGTGTGTGTGCTTGGGACGGGTAAGGTGCTGGGGAGTGTGGATGGAGCAGAGGCAGGAGGGGTGAGGGACTGTCTGAGGAGGGACACTGCTGCCGTCAGGGAGGAGTCCATGGACCTATTGCCCCTCTGTAGGTCAGACATGCCCGATGAGATGCCCTCCATGAACGACACCAGCTGAGTCAACAGAGCGGTGTGCGCATGGAGGACACTCAGCATGGCTGTCTGCCCTACATGGAGCTGGCGAAGGAGGTACACAGACTCCTCACTCAGGGCAGCAGGGGACACAAGGGCAGGGGTGCGGTGCCTGGCCCAAAGGAGACATGCTCCCGAACATGGGAGCCTCCACGGACCTGGGGAATGGGAGCCGATGGGAGGGCGGTGGTGGTGCTGGTGGTGGCGGGGACAGCAACACTAGCTGGGGTGTGGTGGCTGCTGACACCCGCCTCCATAAGGGAGTCATCCTCCGAGTTGCTCTGGTCCTCAGCTGAGGTGGATGGTGCTGAGGACTCCTCGGTGTGGCTCCCCTCGCCCTCCGTGCCACTGGGTCCCTCCGACCACTCCTCGGCTGCTGACCCAGTCTGGCTCTCCGGCTCCTCCTGGTCCGTGGAGCTGTCCCCTTCCGTGGCCGTGGATGTATCTGCAAACAATGGGGAAACAGACAGACATCAGTCACCTGCACCAAACGCACACACCACTGTGAGCACAGCACATTACAGAGCAAGCCCTGGCATCATTAGTTGTACATTGCTAAAAGTGCCCTAACTGAACAGGAGCAGCCAATTGTCAGTCTGATGCCAACCATGGCACTCACATCCCACATGGCCTTGCACCCATCTGTCTGGTGTCTGTTGGATTGCAACACCCCAGTGTGGACACATGCACCAACTACACAGTAGTTGGACAGTGCAGAGGACACGGTGTAGCATGTGGACATGCACACATCACAGCTCTTGCCACTGAGTCAGTACAGGTTTCCGGATGAAAGGGATGCCCAGAGTCAAATAGGAAATGCATGTGATGCATACCAGCGACAGACACCATGATGCACCCATGTCCTGATAGCCATCGCCACAATGGTGTGCATGTAGCACATGTCACTCCCCTGCAGGATCACCAATAAGTAGACACATGCCATGGCGGAGGCATGACTGCTAAGTCATACATCACTGTCTCAGTGATGTATGACTTGGCAGCCAGACAACAACACTCTGCACTGTGTCACAATAGTAGGTCATGGGGAATTCAAGTCCTGGAGCTGCACAAGTGCACATGTACATCCCCCCCACAACACATCATCTTAACCCTCATCTGTCCAGGTCATACCTATTGGACATATGGGAGACCTGTGACACTACCCTCTGAACCTGAGCCCCTCACAATCTGCTGTGAATGGGGAACAGCTGCCTGAACTTCACATTCGCATACCCCAGTCTGCACGGGCAGCTGATCAAACACCTATGTGACACACAAGTATCGTCTCCTATGGTCACATCTCCAGTGGCATGCTGAGCCCCTACCAAGAAACACCCCAGCAGTCCTGGCAACTAATCCACAGCACACTGACACAGAGGCAGACACCTGAGGGGTCAAATCACTGCGCACAATGTGTCAGCTGATACACGGGAGTGGGAGTACAGAGTGCATGGCATGGCCTGGAGTAGGCATGACTGTCCTGCCCCACATGAATGAGGGATGAGCCCTGGACAGTGGATAGCTGGCTATGTATGTGTGACACACGTAATCTGCACACTCCTGGGGCCCAAACATTGTTCCCACCCGCTGCATGGGCGTGTGCCACATACCCCAGGCACATGTGGTGGCTCAGCTCAGCAAGTGGACCGCATATCAAAGCAACACGCAGATTACATGTCCGAACACAGGCGTTGTGTGAACAATGGACCCACCCATGATGCCCACAACAGAGTTAGGGAAACAGATGCTGTCCCCCACCTTTAGTGAAGCAAACTGCAAGGACACAGTCCCAAGTGACACAATTCCCTGAATGTAAGGGCCACACCTGGGTATCAGATGAGGAGTGGGCAGTGCACAATAGAGGGACATGGCTCCTGGACAACATGACTGCTGCACTGTGGCAGTTGAACCAGGCCAGAGGAGGGCACAAAGCATGTAATACAGAGTTCACAGTGCAGTCTTTGACTCACCCCCTCCTTGCTGCTGTCTGGCCTTCAGCTGCCCATCCAGGTCTGGAAACACCACCGCCAGGATCTGGAGCATGTGGGGGTCAGGGTTCGTGTTCCGCCCCTCCTGCGAGGAGGCGACAGCTTCAGCTGGACCCGTGCAATCCTCCGGGTCCAGCCCCGAAGGTCCTGCCACCTCTTCTGGCAGTTGCGGATCCGGCGCTTGTAGACCCCCACGGACCGGACAGCCCGGACGATGTCCTTCCAGATCTCCTGCTTCCGATGGGCATTAACCTGTCAGGATGACAAAGTGAAAAGGCCATTACTACACATGCAACATATCCGTGCATGACACAGTTGTATATACATGTCTCAATCACAGGGGCACATGATGTACACAGGCAGTGCAAAGCTGCCCATGGACAGTTTGCCAGACGTCACTACATGGTATCATTGCATGGGAAGTAAAACCTTGTTCAAATGCACTGTCACTGCACCATACCTGTCCAGTGCATGTCACTACACACTATGGGGAGTGACAACTACTCAGTGTGCCTGCTAGCCAGTGGCGTGCAGACTTTCAGCCTTGCTAGTCAGACAATATGCACATTCAGAGAGGCAGTGCACAGAACACTCACCTGCTCCCCTGGTGTCCCATACAGCTTGCTGTACTGTGGAAGTAGGCTGTCCAGCAGGGCCTGGTTCTCCTCAAGGCTGAAGGCTGGGGCTCTCTCCACAGTACGTGCCATTGCAGGGTCCAGAGGGGCAGAGACAGCAGCAGTGCAGTGGCAGATGTCGTCCTGGAGCATGTAGTGCAGGCAAGTGAGCTCTCAGGGGAACAGCCAGCAATATATATGTGCTGGAGAGGCAGATACTGTCCCTTGTGTCCAAAGTGATAGGTCCAAGTCGTTTGCATCTTCTGAATCTGGCCAATCCATGGAATAGCAGCACCAATACACGCCCACAGCATCCTTCAAATCTTCAACTTCATGACATACATGATTTTGCAACATTGTTGTGGGTAACCAACTAAATTTCCAGCAACCGACTCGTTCGAAATTCGAAAACGCGTCCGTTGCCAGGCAAGGCCATTGTCAATGGGTGCGCACCGATCGGTCCATTGCGGTACAACGCGTACAGGGTACAACACGTACCCGCACACATTGAATGCAATGGGCCGGCCGGGGCACCGATCGGTCCATTGCAGTACAACGCGTACAGGGGTACAACGCGTACCCGCACACATTGAATGCAATGGGCCGGCCGGGGCACCGATCGGTCCATTGCAGTACAACGAGTACAGGGGTACAACGCGTACCCGCACACATTGAATGCAATGGGCCGGCCGGGGGCACCGATCGGTCCATTGCTGATCAACGCGTACAGGGGTACAACGCGTACCCGCACACATTGAATGCAATGGGCGGCCGGGGGCACCGATCGGTCCATTGCTGATCAACGCGTACAGGGGTACAACGCGTACCCGCACACATTGAATGCAATGGGCCGGCCGGGGCACCGATCGGTCCATTGCAGTACAACGCGTACAGGGGTACAACGCGTACCCGCACACATTGAATGCAATGGGCCGGCCGGGGCACCGATCGGTCCATTGCAGTACAACGCGTACAGGGGTACAACGCGTACCCGCACAAATTGAATGCAATGGGCCGGCCGGGGCACCGATCGGTCCATTGCAGTACAACTGCGTACAGGGGTACAACGCGTACCCGACACATTGAATGCAATGGGCCGGCCGGGGCACCGATCGGTCCATTGCTGATCAACGGCGTACAGGGGTACAACGCGTGCACCGCGCACATTGAATGCAATGGGCCGGCCGGGTGCCCCGATCGGTCCATTGCTGATCAACGCGTACAGGGGTACAACGCGTACCCGCACACATTGAATGCAATGGGCCGGCCGGGGGCACCGATCGGTCCATTGCTGATCAACGCGTACAGGGGTACAACGCGTACCCGCACACATTGAATGCAATGGGCCGGCCGGGGGCACCGATCGGTCCATTGCAGTACAACGCGTACAGGGGTACAACGCGTACCCGCACACATTGAATGCAATGGGCTGGCCGGGGCACCGATCGGTCCATTGCTGATCAACGCGTACAGGGGTACAACGCGTACCCACACACATTGAATGCAATGGGCCGGCCGGGAGCACCGATCGGTCCATTGCAGTACTACGCGTACAGGGGTACAACGCGTACCCGCACACATTGAATGCAATGGGCCGGCCGGGGGCACCGATCGGTCCATTGCTGATCAACGCGTACAGGGGTACAACGCGTACCCGCACACATTGAATGCAATGGGCCGGCCGGGGGCACCGATCGGTCCATTGCTGTTCAACGCATCACTGTACAAGTGACTGGCATATGTCACCATGCCTGTCTCAGATGGACATATGCCAGCCACAGATAGCTCCCAGGGAGTGAGGGGCACACCTACATCACGACAGCCTGTCCAAACTTTATCATAAGGCATGTAAGGCTGCATTTCCTATTGTGTGTATGTTGGTGTACATGTTGTCCTGTGGGTGTCACCTGTGGGCAGCCACCCCCAGGCTGTGCACGTGTTCATGGGGACAGGATCCTGGGTGTTACGTGTACATGACCACTGTGATGTGCAACTGTTCATATCTGTGCATGTGCCATGGTCACATTTCACGGTGGTGTATGTGTATGTCATGTCACATACCCCGTGAGTCCCATGTGGGACGGTATGTTTGAGCCAGGGTGTCCCAGTGGCACAATAGTGATGGTCCTCCACAGTCTGTGTGCATGTAGTGTTTACAATGTCTCTGATTTCATGTGCACAATGGGAGACAGTCTCCACATCCACGTTGTGTGTGCATGGACTTTGATGTTGTGCGTGTGTGTGTCACAGACGTCCATGTCTGTCCTGCCATGGCAAGTGGGACCACTACCTGTGGGGGTCATGGTTGTTTTGCTGTGGTGTATACATGATACTCCATGTAATGCCAGTGTCCATGTGGCAATACAGGGTCCCTGGGAATGTACCTGTCGTTGAGCTGTGGTGCCTGGGGCACATCTGTCCTCACATGTCACTGTGGGGGGTGATTGTGACACGGCAGCAGGAGATGGGAACTGTGACACGGCCTCATGATATCCAATGGGCCAACCTGGGAATAATTGATGCCACTTGTTGGACCGTGTTGACAGATGTTGGCCAGGTATGTACCATACATGTCCTTACGGAACTGCACACTTCATGTAGTTGTGCCTCATAATGATGTATGTTGGGATATTGAGTGTGTTCAATGCCGCATATGTGGGGTGACTGACAATCTTGCTTACTTCTCCTCTGCACTGCAGGGCTCCTGCTGTCCATCGACCATTCCCAGACCTGGCAACGATGGTGGAACGGGACAGCATCCGACGGTACCGCTTCACCAGGCAGCTGATTGAGGATTTGGCAGTGCAGTTGTCCCCACATTTGCAGCCTGGCCGGCCGTATCCTACAGCGCTGACCACCAAGGTGAAGGTGATGGCAGCCCTACACTTCTTTGCCACCGGTACCTTCCAACATACTGTGGCGACTGCTGGTGGGATGTCACAGACCATGTTGAGCCGTGTGCTCCGCGATGTTTTGGCGGCAATGTTGCTATTCCTGAACCGGTACATCTATTTCCCTAGAATGCGACGACTCACTGACGTGAAGAGTGACTTTTATGCCCTGGGGAGGATGCCGCATGTCATTGGCTCCATTGATGGGACACATGTGGCTTTGGTACCACCACAGGCCCAGGAGCAGGCCTACAGGAACCGCAAGCACTACCACTCGGTCAATGCACTGGTGGTGTGTCTTGCAGACATGACCATCACACACGTGTGTGCCCGTTTCCCTGGTTCAGCACACGATGCCTTTGTGATGAGGAGTAGTCGCATCCCCAGGATGATGGCACAGATGCAGAACCAGCGTGCCTGGCTTGTCGGTGTGTACTGACTTTGTGCCATTGTGTGTGATCTGATCTGTAGTATTCCGCCCACTTTTCCAAGTCAGCTAATGTGCACTTGTCTGTCCGTAGGTGACTCGGGATACCCCAACATGCCGTGGTTGCTGACACCCCTCAGGAACCCTGTGACACCAGCCCAGATGCGCTACAATGAGGCACATGGTCGGACCAGGAGAGTGATTGAGCGGACATTTGGTCTCCTGAAGAGCCGCTTCCGCTGCCTGGACAAGACCGGAGGGTCCCTCCCATATGCCCCTGCGAAAGTGTGCAAGATTATCATCGTCTGCTGCATGCTCCACAACCTGGCAGTGCGGAAGGAGTTGCCTCTCATCCAGGATGACAATGACCAACATCCGCCACCTGTGGAGGATCCTGGCCTGGACCACGATGCCAGTGACGATGATGATGATGATGATGAGGGTGATGTCCGCACACAGCTCATCACCAACTTCTTTAGCTGAATGTGAGTATCCTGAGGTGTCATGTCAATGATGTGAGTTGGCATGATATGTGTAGGTGGTGCTCTGGTGCTGTTGGAGTGTGTCCATGGGCTACTTGACTGGATGTGTGTTGCGATGTGTGCTTACAGGTGGGCTGTACTCCCCAACAGTGTTGACATGCTAACTTGGTTCTGGGTGGGTATCTTGTAACATGTATTGTGCATGAGTTTTGCTGTTCTGTCCTGTACTCCATTGCTTTTGACTGTGTGTCATTTCTGTCCTTCACAGGGTACTTTCAGATTCGTTTGGTCAACTGTGTCCACCGACGACGTGATTGCACTTCCAGGGTGGTAGCTGTTGTGTCCCTACAGGTGATGTGCGCCACACCCATGGACTTCCTTCCGTCTACAGTTGTTGACTGTGTGCCCACTGCCAGGTGGGATTACCTTGCATCTGTAGTGGTTACGACATGTTGCAACTGTGTAATGAACCTGTGCTTCACTTTGTGATGTGCGTTGTCTGTGGTCACACATTTGACTGCCATTTGCTTACTGCACCTATGGGCTACTTGACTACAACTGGGAATGGGTGTGGTGTCTGTGCATTGCACCGTCTTCCCTGGCAACATCAGTGTAGGCAATGAGTCAGATGGCCTAGGTGTGTATGTGTTGTGTAGCCCTGGTGGTGTGTCTCCCTCATGTGTGTCACGTTGCCTTTACTCACATGCCTGTGTTGTACTTGCTGTTGCAGTTCGCATACACAGTGTAATTTTGCAGTTCATCATCCCCATAACAGCACCCACGTTGGAATCACAACAGAGGTAAGTATGGTGTATTAGTGTGTTTATTGTGATACATTTGTGTGAATAGTGCATAGGATGGGTAGTGCTGTACATAAATCTTGCAATCAGACGTTCCTAGGTGAATTGAAAGTCCTGATAGACAGAATCCCCAGTATCGGGGCCACAGTTGTCTGAGACATTGGTCCAACTTGTACTCCCCATGCAATGTGTGGGAGTAGTGTTGCAGTCAACAGGGTGAACAGTCTGTGCACAAAGGTGAACATCCAGAACAGGTTCAGGCTTCCTGGGAGTTGCGCTTGGCCATCGGCCTCTCACTTGCCCCTCTTCGGACGACCCCTCTTCTTGGGGGGGCCCCTCAAGTACAGGCTGCTGCGGTGTAGGGGACTCTCCGCCAGAGTCATCCTCCCTCCCTGTGGCAGTTGCAGTTTGGGCAGCACCAGATGTTGTTGGCACACAGGGAGGTGTGGACTCGTTGCTGTTCATCTGGCGGAGGCATTGTAAAATGTCCCTGTGCACCGCCGTCATCTCATGCAGTGCATCCCACTTGGACTCTACGCGGGACATGTGTGAGTCCACGCGGGACATGTGTGACTCCACGTGGGACATGTGAGAGTCCAAGCGGGCATGATGGGCAGCCTGCTGCTGTTTCATGTCTCTGAGGAGCCCCACTACCTGGCTGAGGTCTCCGGTGCTGGACTGGTACGCATCAGCTATGCGTACCAGTTGTGGGTCATCATGCACACCAGCAACCTCTGCAAGCAGCGACCTCTGTCTCCCACCCCTCCCACCACCCCTGCTGACATGTGCAGTGCGTGCAGTGCGTGCAGTGGCACGCACAGATGACCCTGGTTCACCTTGGAGGTTGGTGGTGGTGGTGGTGTCCATGGCCCCAGGTTGGTCCAGGGTCCCTGTGCTGGTGTTGCTCCCTGTTCTGTCCATGTCGGCAGGGATGGTATTTGTGTTGACAGTCGTTGGAGGGGTTGGTGCAGGGGGTGCAGCTGGTGGTCCTGCTGGTGCTGCAGCTGGTGGTCCTGCTGGTGCTGCATGTAGACTTGCACCGGATGTGCCAGGTTGGTCTTCTTCGTCCGAGGAGGGCAGAGGCTGTACGACACCAGTGAGCTCCGCATCCTCTTGAGCCTGGGACTGGGACTCCTCAGCGTCTGCTGCTGTGTCCCCATCATCACCTGTTTTTGGGAGACACACACAATGTATGTTATGTTTCTGCAGGCATCAATGGTTGACACACCTGACAGTTGTGACTGTGCCTCTGGGTGCGGGCCTGTACATTGCATTGTCCTAAGTCGTCACAGTCAGGGGTTGATATTGGTGTGGCACATTGTCCTGCATTATTTGGGCATTTCTATGTATTTGTTGGGGTGTGAACATGGTCTGCATTGGTTGTGTTTGGTTGACAGCCGGCCCTCCTTCCCACCCACCCAGCCAGTCAGTTATCCCACCATGGACTGTGCTTGCATTGCAGGGAGTGGAAGTTGTCTCTCAGGATGTCAGTCAGTGGTGTCCTGCTGTTTGTTGGTGCACAGTTGCCAGCAGGGCCTTGTGCTCCCCACAGCAGTAGCCAGTGTCAGCCATCTTGTGAGTCTTCTCCACTCCCTGTGATGTGAGCATGGTTCAGGGTGGTGTTGATGGGACAGTTGTGGGGGTGACCAATATCAGTGACTGCCACTCCCATCATGCTATTGCCTCCACCCCACTTGCCAGCATTCCCATACTTACTTGCTTTTGTGGGGAGTTCAGTGTGTGTGGGTGTGAGGGCAATGGCAAGATGGCTGACAGTGGTGTCCTGCTGTTGGTTGGTGTGCAGTTCCCAGCAGGGCCTTGTGCTCCCCACAGCAGTAGCCAGTGTCAGCCATCTTGTGAGTCCTTCTCCACTCCCTGTGATGTGAGCATGGTTCAGGGTGGTGTTGATGGGCCAGTTGTGAGGCTGAGCAATATCTGTGCCTACTACTCCCATCATGCTATTGCCTCCATCCCCCTTCCCAGCATGCCCATGCTTCCTTCCTTTTGACTCTGCTTCCCTGTGGGGTGGGCTGGCTGTGCTGACAGGATGGCTGGGAGTGTTGTCCTGGCAGTTGTTTGGCTAAAAGTCCCAAGAGTGTCCCTGTGCTTCACACAACATAACCCAGGGTGGTGGTTCTTTGTGGGATCTTGAGTTAGGATGGGAGGCATTGCATTCTACCAGGTGGGTTCTGTGGAGTTTGTGTTGAGGGGGGGTGTGAGGGGAGGTGCTTGTGAGGGTGAGCAATATCTGTGACTGCCACTCCCATCATGCTATTGCCTCCACCCCACTTGCCAGCATTCCCATACTTACTTGCTTTTGTGGGGAGTTCAGTATGTGTGGGTGTGTGAGCAATGACAAGATGGCTGACAGTGGTGTCCTGCTGTTGGTTGGTGTGCAGTTCCCAGCATGCCCTTGTGCTCCCCACGACACAGCAACAGTGTCAGACATCTTTGATGGGCCTTTCCACTCTCTGTGGGATGTGCATGCGTGAGTGTGAGCTTGCTGGGCCATGTGGGGGGGATGTAGAGCTGTGACTACGACTCCCATCATGCTATTGCCTCCACCCCCTTCCCAGCATGCCCATGCTGCATTCCTTTTGACTCTGCTTCCCTGTGGGGTGGGCTGGCTGTGCTGACAAGATGGCTGGGAGTGTTGTCCTGGCAGTTGTTTGGCTAAAAGTCCCAAGAGTGTCCCTGTGCTTCACACAACATAACCCAGGGTGGTGGTTCTTTGTGGGATATTGAGTTAGGATGTGAGGCATTGCATTCTACCAGGTGGGTTCTGTGGAGTTTGTGTTGAGGGGGGTGTGAGGGGAGGTGCTTGTGACTATGGTCAGTGCTGCAAGTCCTCCTTCCCACCCAGCCAGCCAGATATCCCACCATGGAACATGCTTGCATTGCAGGGAGTGGAAGTTGTCTCTCAGGATGTCAGTCAGTGGTGTCCTGCTGTTTGTTGGTGGACAGTTCCCAGCAGGGCCTTGTGCGCCCCACAGCAGTTGCCAGTGTCAGCCATCTTGTGAGTCCTTCTCCACTCCCTGTGATGTGCGCATGGTTCATGGTGGTGTTGATGGGATAGTTGTGGGGGGGGCAATATGTGTGACTGCGACTCCCATGATGCTATTGGCTACACTGACTTGGCCAGCATACACAGAATTCCTTCCTTTGAGTGGTCTTCACTGTGTGTTGGTGTTGTTGTGGTGGCTACATGTCTGGATGTGTTTGTTAGTTCTATTTGTGCCACTGCCTAGCTGTAGTTGTAGTTGTGTTTGTACATGTGATGGTCCGGTTGGATGTAACTTTTTTGATGGCATATGTTGTGTTTATCTGACTGATGGGATGATTCTGTTCTGGTTGCTGTGTAATTGCTATGAGTGCATGGTTTGACTCTACCCTTGACAGTGATGTGTGTGTTTTGTGGCAGAATATTGTGTACATTTGTTGTGTACTCACCAGGCTCTGGGATGTTCTCTAGTCCATATACGCTCACTGGCGGAAGGATGGCCCGCACCTTCTCCTCCCAGGGCTTGAGGTATACTGGCTTGGCAGGAGGGCCACTGCCGGTGTATTGGCTGATGATGTAGTCTTTCTTGAGCAGGTCCCGTACCCTCCTGCGCACGTCATACCACCTGTTCTGGATGTCGGTCTTTGTGCGCAGACATGGTGATTGTGCGTTCACCCTGTTGATGATCCTCTCCCACATCTTGGTTTTCTGGGAGATGGGGGTCTGTTGGACCAGTGTGCCAAACAGCTGTGGCTCTACCCTGAGGAACTCGTCTACCATGACTTCCAATTCACAATCTAGAAACTTGTGATTCTTCTTGGGGGGCATGGTGATGGGTGGTGATGGTGAGTGATGTTGGTGTGCAGGTGAGGGTGTGTGAGTGTGTGTTTTGCTGGGTGTATGTGAGGTAGGTATTTGTTGGTGTGCTGATGGTGTGTGGCTTGTGTGAGGGATGAGCTGTGGGTGTGTGGTTGCTGTCTCTTGGGTGCTGGCAGTGGAATGGCATTTGCAAAGGATCATGGTTGTGATTTGTGTCCTTTATATGGGTGGAGTTGTGGGTGTGTCTTTGTTCTCTGTCCCCACCCCCCCCAGTATTTTTGGCTTTGTAATTGCTTGTTTGGCCTTTTTTTGTGTGATTTTTCCTTTGTACTGTCTGTGCATGTTGGAAACGTTCTTGTGACCGAGTCAGACCCTGCATTTGTCTCGTACGGTGTTCTCCGTTTCGTTCACGCTGTGTTTGTGTAGTTTTCTATGCTGCGTACGCGTCGGTCGCGGTGTTTTGTGTTGCTTCGGCTCGGTTTTGTATGCGTGTCGGTCGTACGGCTTGTCCTCCGTCCGACTCGGTCGTGGTTTTCGCGCCTTGCATCGTACTTTGCGGTTTGGAGTTCGCGTGTACGTTTCGGTCGGATTTGTTCCGGGTGCGTGTCGGTCGGTTCGATTCGCGTGTTTTTCCGGCCGGATTGCTGTTTTCCGTGCGGCTCGGTCGTTCGGCTTGGGTTCGGTACGTGTCGGTCGGATTTTGCACGCCTTGCATCGTACTTGGCGTGTCGGGCGCCACAGGTACGTGTCGGTCGGTATAATTTCCGGCTCCGAGTCGGTCGGTGCTTTTTCCGGCCCGAATCGGAATCGACCCCTGTGTGTTTGTAAATGTTAGCGGCTCACCACCGCACGAGTGACACCCGAGATGCGAGTTGCGGTGGCAGGTGGTAGTGCGGTTCTTTGATATATATATATATATATATGCTGTGAATTTTTCGCAATAAAGCACTTCTATATCCAAGCACGCTGTGGTCCGTACCTGATTTCCGTTGGATTGGATTTAATCAGGATTGTGGTTTTTGATATATATATATATATATATATATATATATATATATCCAAAAAAAGCCCCCGAGCTTTAGGAAGCACTCAACAGGAGGATGGTTCAGCAGAGCCTTTATTTGCGAAACCGCGCCAACATCTCCAGTTATTTAAATGTCCCTGACGCGTTTCGGTGCAGCTGCACCTTAATCATAGGGAAGGGGAAAACAAAAACACGGGCTGCATTACGTTTAAACAGTACATTACCAGCAGGCACTCTCCAGTGAATTGCGTGCTGGGAAACGTAGTGCTGAATATTTCCCATCGGTGGGGTCTGTGTCCTCTGTCATTAATTCATTAATTCATGTAATGTACTGTAATGTACTGTTTAATTGGAAACCGGACAACTGATCTGAGGCCCACCGGAGGGCTAAATAAATATTGAAATTGATTGGGGGTATGAATTATTGACAGAGGACACGGACCCCACCGATGGGAAATATTCAGCACTACGTTTCCCAGCACGCAATTCACTGGAGAGTGCCTGCTGGTAATGTACTGTTTAAACGTAATGCAGCCCGTGTTTTTGTTTTCCCCTTCCCTATGATTAAGGTGCAGCTGCACCGAAACGCGTCAGGGACATTTAAATAATTGGAGATGTTGGCGCGGTTTTGCAAATAAAGGCTCTGCTGAACCATCCTCCTGTTGAGTGCTTCCTAAAGCTCGGGGGCTTTTTTTGGATATATATATATATATATATATATATTGTGCAATGCTAGCACAACGATAACAAAACAGTGATGAATCAATTGCAAAGCAGTAGATCAATGCACAATAATAATTCTGTAAGTCAAGATAAAGCAGGAGAACACTGACCTTCACCGCTGGATGACTTACGTTTAGCAGCAAGCACTTGGAAGCCCGCTCTGACCACTCTCTCTCTCTCTCTCTCCCTCTCTCTGGGAGCGGTGCAACAGGGACAGCAGCTGTGGGCGACGGCAAATCTGCACGACACAGTCTGTGAGTTTCCCCAAGGGACCTGCACCCCTCCTTTTACACTAAAAGCTGCCTTACACCACATTATGTTCCTTTCCTTGTGCTAGTTGTTCTCATGTTATTATCAGTGTTTTCCCTACCCCAGGATCCTCCCGACTCCTACTAGCTGCATCTCACACTTTTTCTCTCACTGGTACCAATTAGTCACCCTCCCAGGGCCTTCAAGCTACTCCCAGGCTCGTTTGGGGTCAGTATAACCTCAACAGTATGTCTTCCTCGATCCACATGCCTCGGCCGGGTACAGTAAACACAGAACCATAGCAGTACATATAGTTTTGTCTATAAGGAATGGCAAAAATAAGCATCACCAAATCATCTGCTATCTCAGTGTGGTACATGGGTTTTCTGCAAGCATTTTCACTTGTTAACACTGCCTAAGTTGGTTAACCCTTTCACATCACAAAGTCTTCAGCACAGTATTCAGTATATACTGCACGCCTTCATACTGTCACTATTTGACAATCACAACTATGTCACATGAGGGAAACCGGTCTCACATGTGAAGGGTCACAAAATAAGTGGAAAATGCTGTTAACATTAAAAAAAACTCCAGAGGAAATTCTTAAAAATCAGTCCAAAGTTGAAGAGCCAAGCAATCAAGAAAGGCAATACACTAAGGCAAGGTGGCAGCACTCAGGAAAGGCGAGGTGGGAGGACAAAATAGTAGGATCTAATGGCAGGGAAAACAATTTGCAGAAAAAACATTATGTAGGAGTAAAATCAACGCAAAACTTACAGGACTGTTTGTAATGCATGGTACTGATGATTATTACTCGATATATAGACAGAAAGAGGAAATGAATATAGAGTGACTGACTATATTTGTGGAAACAGGAAGTGACCTACAGGAAGTTAATCTGCCATGATGGATTGGAGGGACTCACAGAAAAGGTATTCACAGAGGAGACCATATTGAACTGGGAGAGACATATGGCACTTCCTTTTTTAAAGACAGAGCAAACATAGAATGAAGTCATATTGCATACCAGTATGGAGCCAGATTCACCAAAAGAAGTTTCTAAGATAAAGATCTGCCCCAATTAGCCTCTTGACAGAATGCAGCGAGCACAAGGACCTGGCATCACTCAAGTCCCTGCCTGTGTGCAGGAGGTTTGCTTGCACAGGAAGAGACAGGCATTTGAATCCCCCTCTTCCAGTGCAGTCTGCAACCCGCAGGCGAGGCAAAGACCTGCGAATGTGTAACCTCCATGTGAATCGAACAGTCAAAGATGGGTATGTTTCCAGCCGCCGAAGGTGTCACAATGGAAGAGGGATATGGACTGGTGCTGTGTAGCAGAAAAGACAATTTATGAGAGCCGAGGGTGCCCCAAAAAGTGGGAGAAAGTCTGGCAGCAGTGGGAAGATTATAGAGGGTAGGGGGGGGGGTCATTTAGTAGATTGGATAGACAGGGTCGGTGGGTGGTGGGTTGTAGATAGGAGGAAGCCATTCGTAATATGTTTATTTCAGTATGTCTCCAAACTGCGGATCATGGAATTGAGGTGGACTTTACATTCTATTCTGAATATCTGTAATGTTTGTGGCTGTATATGGATGCTGGCATTTGTTTAATAAACAGAAGTTTAAAAAAAAAAAAAAAAAGATGAGTACGTTTACAACTTGTGGGCCCGCCTGCAGCTCTGATGACGATGCGGAGTGACAATAATTTCCATTAGTGGTGCTAGAATGATTTCCAGTGTGGGGGATGCTGCTATCAATGTTACCTCAACGAAGTCACAGGATTTGTGTGAAATCAAAGTGCTACATAAAGGGCAAGTGTAGCAATTGAGGCACTTTCATATAGCAGGAGTATGGTTGGGGTTGTAATATGTGCTCAGTGGTGCATTTTGAAGCAAACTGTCCCAAATATATGTGTAAAGGATGGAGTGGTAGGGTCGTGCCATGTACATAGAGCATATTTTCCATTGAAATGCCCTAAAGGTATGTGGCACACACAATAACTTGTGGAAACTTGGCTTCAGTGCATATTCATCACACAGGTAAAGTGCCTCGGTTTGTTTCGATCCTATTAAAATTGTTGTATCCATCGCAGTTCAGAACTGGAAAAGACAATACCTTCTTCGCTCTTTACTAGCTGATATATTTTGACATATTTATAAAGTGAATTTACAAGTATTTCCATTTTGTTGTGTGTTAGAAATCATTTGACAAACTTCAATCTTCTCCTTTCACACACTCTGTACCCAAGAAGGATTGTGACTTTGTTGCAAAATTCGCTCTCTTTGTAGTAAGAAAAGGGAACTATAAACACCAGTATCTATGTTAAAAAAAGAATAAAGAGCTGAAGACATTCCGTGGCATTTGAACTCTTTGAATGCACAGCAAATGCTGCACGATAAAAACAAAACTGAAAGGCCTCTCTATTGAACACTCTCCTTTTGAACTACTGCCAGGTTATTCATGGGGTGCTGCAGCCCCCCCCCCCTGCATTCCTAATTGCAGCGCCCTTGGTTCCCTTCTGCTCATGGATCCCTACGGAAACATTGAAGTGCATCCTTCAACTACGATTGTAGCACACAGCCAAACATTAGTGGCCAATACTAAATCCAGAGACATTTTATTTTTTAACATAACAGTCTGAAGAGCCACCACTTGAGTGGCTATTGTCACAACATCATTAGAAGTCAAATTCGTCGCCTCCTCTGGTACTTTAGTAACTCGACTAATCTGTTAAATTGATAGATCCATCCAATAGCCCGGGATCCAAGTAGTGAAGAACCACGCAGTCCCTAAAATGTTTCTTTTCTTTCCCCTAAGCAAGGCAGGAAGACATATTACAAAATGTCTGTTAGCAAGTATAAAGTGTGGAGGGTAGCAGGATTCAGACCTGTCTTTTATTAGCCACACAGAAGCCTGATTGACACAAATATAATCCCAATTTTATCAGAGACACCCTTTAGGGTGCACAGCACACCAGATGGTAAATTAGCTCTTAGGATCTCAACATGGGTGAAAACTGGAATGAAGAGAGGGATAGTTCTCTTAGGAATGGTCATATTGCACTCACTCACTGCATCCCCTGAAAATGCTGCCTTTTCTTTCTTCATAAGCCATTCTGTTAGCAGATGTGTCTAAGTGGACAGCAGAGGGCAACGGCTCTTGGTTGAATAAGGGCAACGCCTGCTATAAAAGACTTCTGTAAATTTGATTACAATACGTCAAGCGTCAGCAAGAAGAGGTTATAAAAGGGGGTAGACACTGGTGGTAGTGGCAGGCAAGGATATGGATAGGGATCAGACCAAAATAAAGGCCAGGAGGTTGGTTCGCAGACACAAAAGGGCTGGTTAGTAAGAATTATTCACCAACATTCTAGACGCAGTACAAACTACCTGGCTGGAATTAGACTACGATATTATTGGAGAAAGCCCAAACCTCGAATCTAAATAGGGAGTATGAGTTTGTTGATAGAGCAAATAATGTTAGACAATATAATATATCAGTAGAATAAATGGAACAAGGAACTATGGCGTTTCCTGATCATATGCCATTTTATTCTAACTAGATATACAAAGAATTGTTGCACTGAAAGAGGCAGTGAAAAGACAGATCCTGAAACCCACAATCAACATGTGCAAATGTCAAGCATATAGACACTGATGATGCTTAACCCAGATATTAGGATCCTGAGTATAGAGACTGGTTACACTTCTGGGACATAGAGACTGAGCCGAATTAACATTCAAGGAGAAAGGAGACAAACTTAAGAAAACTCCTACAGACCACGGATGGCACACATGAATCAGAAAGTGAATATGCAGACATATCTTTTATGCTCAAATCATCTGGATCCCAGGTTTGTACATATCAGCTTTGGACCCATGATACCTAGCTAAATATGGATCATGTAACACGAACTACCCAGTAGATAAGTGTGATGGGGAACTGGAGAATACAACTGGGACTAGATAAGAATGTCATTGTCTCCAACATGTCTTGTAATACTTTCCAGGGGAAATGTTTCCTTTTTTGTTTCAAATCTGTTTATTGAACACATGACACAAAAAAAGGATCATACAAATGAAGGCGATGTAACCCCATCAAAAAGGCATAAAAAGAATATCATCTCTCAATTTGGATGACAGAACATTTAGAGTAAGACGGAAATAAAGGAGTCAATACATTATCACCCAACCCGTGCTGCAGAGGAAGGGAGGAAAACTAAAACAAAAAGCAAAACAATATGTTACAGCCCCTTCTAAGGTAACAGGACGTCTCTCTCACTTCGGGAAAGACCAAAGGAAAACATCTGACATCGCTAAAATTGCTCATCTGATGGGTATACTGCTTGGTAATGATTTGGTGAAGGGTAGTGTGAGCCTACTGAATGGTTGGAGACCACTTCAGAATAACTGGATAAACAAATCCATCCTGGTCATTCCTTTTGTTGTCATGGGGGTTACTCACTATCTCTCTGAAGTGAATTCTTATCTACTGGTCCACCATGTCCCATCATTAATTGTTCTCTGCCCTTTCTTTACATCCTATCTAGACTGCCTACATACATCATTTGATTCCACACAACTGAGTGGTCCTTACGAAGCGCTTCATAGACTAGAACAGTTCTCTTTCTAGTATCATCAATTATTTAGAATTAGGACTTTGTGCTCACCAGTTTTCTTCTTTCACCTTCCTGTTTATCTCTGCAACGTTAACTATATTCTGTCTATGTAGCATCTAGGATATGTTATCTTAATTCTTGGTACCTTTAATAACTGTTGTTCCATCTGCATTGTGTCAAATTAAGTATTTCGATAAAAAGAGTTTGACATAAAATTGGGAGATTTATCTTGGGCACTGTAACTATTTTCAAGAATCCATGCTTTTTAAAATACTATAAATTACATTGAATACAAGTTGCAAAAATTGACTCAAAAATCCATGTGAATCTCATTGTGAATGTATGTCATTGTCCTTATCGGATATGTACTACCCTGCTTTGAATCCACATGAGAGCAAAGTTCCACTTACCTCCATAGGTGATAGAAAAGTAGAGGTGCGTTCAATCCCAATGTCAGCCATTCTTCCGCACATAAGAACATTATACAGAAAAGGCTGTGTATTGAATATTCAGGAAGCACCAGCTAAAAGAGAAGAAGCAAAGCAGAAATGAGCACACAAGAGGCAATAATACACTTTCGGTCACGTAGCAATACCAAGACTGGCCGTCGAGAAATTAGAAAACCAAGGGAAATAAAATAACCATAATAATAAACCAAGGGAAATAAAATTCTGTCACAAAATTGCAGTGGTCTCTCTAAGTCCATGTGAAGATCTGGGACCATGCTGATATGGACAAAATATGGCTTTTTTTATTGGTCAATTTAGAATGGCCAAGGTTTGACTCTGTTATTAAGCCTACATTTGAGCAAGCGTCTTCTTCTCTCCACTTCACATTTACCTGAGTATAAGGATGCAGCATCTGTGATTTTGGACTCATGACAAGACCTTGCTGCTCTTGTGGGAATTTCATTGAGCACTAAGAGTTAATCTCAGCCAACGGGAGGTACACTGGCTGCATTCCATCCCATTATTGTTAACTCATCTGTTCCGTTACAAACAGGAAGCAACCATATGCACATCAGCCTCTGCCCCACCATAAAAGGGCAGACTAGCCTTTACCATTGGGCCACTTCCCCTCTGAATGGAACCACATGCAAACCCAGACCAGTTTAGGGCTAGTTGGACCTCTGCAAACAATTAAAACAATATACAACCATTTTACAAAAAATAAAGCAATATGGTTAACATCAGATGGAGATAAATGGTCTTCACCAAACCACTAAAATGCCTTCTTTCTAAATTCTAAAAGAAAGCCACAGCGCTATAAGTGTCTCTGATTAGGGTGACTTTCAGGCACCTCAGTACTCTACTGCCTTCAGCAGGAGATACATCGGCACATAACACTGTCTCATCTCTGGTTGGTTACAAGCCAGGAACTGGAAACAGTATCCATAATGACATGGAAGGAGGTGGCCACCAATGCCGCAGAATATTTTCGTAGGATTACCACCTAGCTTCATGTCATCTGGAAACCACTACTGCAATCCTGGAAGAGTATTTTGTAATTCATTTTCATCTGATTTGACAGTACAATATATTCCTCTACTCCCTTTTGGCAGAGGGACTATTTCTTTTTTAAGCCAAAAATGCCTTTATTTCACCTTTTGCCTACTTAGAAAATCACCCACTTCAGTCGCTGGCTAAATTAGTTTCCATAGTTTTTTTAAAATCATCTTCTCTGTTTCCAAATGTTAATATGAATGTAGTATATTGTTATGTTATGTTAAAAGAAATTTATATAGCGCACGTACACCGGGGTGGTTTCATGGCGCTGAGTATATTGTGGGCAAGCAACTAGTACCACTTCCAGAATGTCAGCTGACACCTCCTTCGCCTATTGGGCAGGTGAGCATAGGGGTTTATCAAGGCTTCAAAAGAAAAGTCCATGAAGAGGTCCTGAGATTTTTTCCTTTCAGCAGGTAGGGTGCGTGTGGAACTGATGAGTAAAGGATGGGCTTCTTCTAATAGGGTGCCTAGCAGTCTGGCCCTGACGTCTGTGCAGTGCTTAATTTGAGCTGGTGGCTTCCGGGGCTCGGCACCAGCACTTAATTGCCAGCACCGGCACTTATGACAATCTGCCACATGGTGGCACCCTCTGCCTAATTTAGGTATGAGCACAACAACAGCTGTTTATTAATTCACTTGACAATGACCAGCCATTCTTATAGTTTTGGGGGCCTGGAATAGTATGAATTGTCACACTTGTAAGAGTGTGATCGTTAGTTGTTTTGTTGGCACTGTCATTGGCAGCGCTGGCAGGGGCAAAGGATGGTGCAAGCTGTAGTGTCCTCCTGACAAGGGCCTTGGCACTAATTGTTTACAAATTAAGCACTGCGTCTGTGTTGTGAGCTCACAAGATACAGAGGTAATTTGCCAAAGGCAAACATAGGACCTCTTAAAGCCTTTCCTTTTGAAGTCTTGAAAACGCTTTATGCTCACCAGCCCAAGGGGCGAAACACGTGTCGGCTGAGAGCCTGATTTGGAAGGATACACATAAACATATGTGGTTGATTGCATCATCTGCAGTATATTAAAGTTTCTACAGTGAAGCAGTGGACCGATTATAAATGTAGGAGTGGAATGATGGCAGAAGTTTTATATCCACATTTATTATCTCATAAAAGAGTTTGGGAATCTGTTTGCCAAGAGTAGTTTTTCTTAAAGGTTCACAAGAATAACTACTATAATTGCTATGAAACCTTTTAACCAATTGGTTGTTGCTAGAAGTGAGGTTTTCAAGACCAAAAATTCTTATCCTACCTTAGATTTTCACTAAAAGGAAGTCCTATATGTGTATTAACCTATTCCTCCTCCTGAAGGGTTTCTTGAAGAAACAATGATAACTTCACTGATCTTCTGGGAAAACAAATCATGGTTCTGGTCTTTGAAACATTACTAGTTAGGCACTTAATTGGGCAATAGTCACAAAGAGCTTTGATTTTCCTTTCCATGCCGACTGGAGTGTAGCTCATCAAAATTAAATAATTGGCATACCTAAGACATGTGGGCATTACCAGTTTTAGGATAAAAAGGATTGGTCACTGCAACAAATTTTGTGAAATCCACAAGAAATAAGCAAAAAAGAAAGTGGGCTAACGCACAACCCTGTCTCAAACCATTTTCTATAGGAAACTTTGACCTGAGCCCCATTCTGTGTATGGAGCAACAGGAGCATTATTAGATGTCCTTTTGGGATCTTATAAGCTTAATGTTTTCTTCATAAAATCTTCCAATTGACTAAATCAAAGGCTGCATGTAGATCCACAAATTAGCAGCAAAGTTTTCTCACTGTCTCAATGGATCTTCTAAGGCCCAAAGCACATAATAGTGATCAATAGCTGAATAATTCAGTCGAAAATCACCTTATACCCTCCGAATAATACTCTCCTCTAGAGCCCAGCTTTGAAGTTCTTGAAAATTTCTTGGAAATTGTATCTAAAAGGTGAATTCATCTATAATTAGCAGGATCATTTTGGTCTCCTTTTTAACAAATCATCTTTACAATGGCTCCTTTCCAAGAGTATGGAATTACTTTATTATTTATCACCCATTTGATGAAGAGCCTTATTAGATGAGCCCATCTTAATGGATCATGTTTAAATGTAACTGTCTATTGACTATGGACCAGAGTTTCGTTGCATTTCCTAGGACAATACTAGTATGCATTTCTAACTAACATGAATTATAATAATTGTGTTTCTTAAAGGACAAGTGTTTGATAATTGTTTTACAATTCTTAACTACTTTATAATGAAATGTATTAAATGTTTTCCTAAAATTCAAACATTCGTTTTCACACCATCTAGATAAAGTTCTACTTTTGCCAGGACCCCACTTATTTTCTTGAGTAGTTTTTACGTTAAGACAATTGAATTACTTGTTTATTATGTGGGTAAACAGTTTCAGAAAACTGAGTAGATTTAACAAGTTTTACCAATTTTAGTCTTCAGATAGATCTCTAAAGCTAGATAGCCACTAGACCCAAAACCAAATTGAGCTGTTCCCCCGATACGAAAGGATGATCATCAAGGCAGTTGCATTTCCAAACCTCAAATTTGACCTGGCTGGACTATCTTCATGGAAACAGCCATTTAAATTCATCAAATTATATTATGCAAGTAATAATAATATTTGTTCTACTCTAGAAGAGCAGTTGCCTAAGATCATGCAAGAATCCGCTATCTTGAATGTGGAGATCAAGTCAGATAACATATTCTTTATAGTGGTTAGTGGATGTCTAAGATTGAATTTCCTGCAATAAGAAACATTGAAGCAAGACATGTACATCTTAGGGTGTTCAAATCTCTTTCCATATACATTAGTTATTCTTCAAAGTGAAGAAAAGTAAGAGGGATATATACATTTATTAGCACCTTTGAGAGCCTTGAATGACCATAGCAAGTAAACATTACAAGATTTGCCAACACCCAGTTACACTCTGTTTTCAGTAATGTCCCATTATTGATACTCATTACTTAGGCCAAGGTTGCCCGGCCACCAGAAGGGCAAACTAACATTTGAAATTGCCCTTTTTATTAAATGTTACATATCCATTGAGTGATTGGCTTGCCTGAATCCAGGTCTCAACTTGGCATCATATTTATCACCACTCACTACAAAGAACATAATTCAGCACAGTATTAAACCCATGTGCATTCCAAACAAGGAGACATATGCCTTTGAGCAGTCCGTCTACCTAATTATCTACTCAACTGTTGCTAGTCCCAAACACAATGAGGAAGCACTGTCCAGGTCCAGAGTGGATGAGTGGAGAAATCTGAAATATATTCATACATGTCATTTTTTACTGATACAGCAATATTATTTTCCTGCTGATCTGCATAACCGAGGGGCTCCTTTCCTTTCATGTGGGGTTGATGTCAGGGAGCTTCAAACAACTCTACCTGCGTGAGAGCTAAAGCCCCATACCTTTTTAGAAATGGTTGCTCTAGATAACAATTAATACATTTACAATTATCTGCTGACCCATCACATAAATCAATTCCTATTTCATGTAACTCTCCCTGGGTTTATTGTACTAATGAGGCTACTTTAATTGGATAATATTGTAATCTGGTTACTTTAGGTACTTTATACACATAGAGAAAAACCAAATCCAATAACCAAATTCAAAAGATTCCTTTAAGAGATTTAATATCTTGAAATACTACCCGCAATCTACTTCTGTTTAAAGGATGGAATTTGGACTTGGATTTTAATTTTTATTTGTGTTTTCCCTTTTCAGAGCTTTAAAAAATAAAAGATCCATTGGAATATGATCATCATGATGCTTCTCTAACTGGGTTTTAGAGGCTTCTACAGCTTTACTTTGTAGCATCTGATATTTTATTTAGTGTTCTCGTCAGTAAAACTCTTGGAGGTACTAGTCCATAATTGGAATATCAAAAATCTTTCACTTAATTGAACCCTTGTGTTTGTGTGTTCTCTAGTCATGCTGGAGTAGGGATCATTAGTTCTTTCATCCAAGGCCAATTTTCCATTTCTTCTTTCAGTGCAGTCACTAGATTTTTGCTGGAACTAAATAGTTTATATGCTTTTTTAACAAACAATAAAGTTTTTCTTTTAGGCTTCTTGTTCTCTGCCAACCATTAAACATAGTAAACGATGGTAGTACCACAGCACCTTACAATATGGTTCATCAATTCTATAAATCTGCATAGTCTATAAAGAGACATAAACATTGAGCAAATATGAGATGTGGGTATATTGAGGTTGTATTACCTTTGAATTGGGTCCAGATAAAATATTTTTAATCCTCTTTGTGCCTCCAATGAGCCCTGATTTATTAATGTGTACTATATGTATTTGTTTGGCTAGTTGGATTATGAGTAAAACTAAAGCCTTTAGCATGCCCTCAAAGGTAATTTGTATTAAGGCATCATTTTTAGCATTGAAAATTCTGGCACTCTTTGATTTATGGAACTAACAAAGGACAACCCTCGTAAAAACGTTTCACATTAATTAAATCCATCACTGTTTCAGGAATATTTAAATTGTTAGCGTCATTAGAGGCAATTGTTTCTCTCACAGTAATTGCTATCAGGGGCGTGGCTTCAGAGGGGTGTTTGGGGTGTTACACCCCTCTTATGAATGTATTATTTAATAAATAGTTGGGTACAGAAGCTTTCAGTGTGGTATGATAAGGTGTCTGTCGTATTACACCTGGGATTTTTAAATACTCACTGAGACAAAAACACACTCACATACACTCTCATCTCTGTTTTGAAGGTCTTAAAACATGGGTATTTTACAAAATATTGTGTTTTAAGTACAGCTCACAATGCGCACTCCATTCCCTTTCCACTGACCCTTAAAGCCCGCCCCCATGCGCTGCTTTTTATATATTGATTAACATAATATGCCAGCGTGATTGTCGGAAAATCTGAAGCTCAGTCCCCCCCATCTTACTGTCCAAACTACGCCCCTGCTTGCTATGCTAGAATCAAACAAGTCAGGTGATGGGGGGAGGCACAATAGTCTCCCTGCTAGGGTGTCAAGAGTAACATCTAAATCCCAAAAATATGGAATATTTTCTCTCTCTGGGAGTTGAGGGTTGACACCAAATTAGTGGATGAAATTTTACACTTAGGTTGTGCAGATTCCTTTGTCGAGGCTCTTGGAGAATGAACAGGCTATGTCAAGTAACAAAATTCACTATGGATACTGCCAACGGAGGACTCTTTTGACTTGATGACTTACTTGAATTAAATAAATGAGCACCAAGCTGGTCAGCGCAATTGGTTGCCACGTTTTTTAAGAAATTCAAGTTCCGCTTAGGGCGTATTGTGCGGGAAATAGATCAAGGTATATTTCGATAGGAAGTATAGCTCAAAAGGATTTTCTACCACTCCAGCCTACAATCACAGGGCTTCAAACTTCGATCACCAAGCTCTAGATAGGAGCTTCCACGATGAGCATTTATTAGTGCAACTGATAACTGGAGCTTAGCAGCACAGTTTTTCAATGGGGGAACCAATAACCAGTCCAGTAAAATTAAGGCCTGGCGAGCGGCCACTGAAAGAGTAACACATTCACAGCCTTTGAATTTAATAAAAAGGACCAAAATACAGGCAGAATTGGTCAACTAAGCTGAAAGTGAGTTCTCTTCACTTTCGCCACTATGTCAAATACCACCACGAACCACACACCTCCAAATGAATCCATACTAAACAGACAATGTTACTGCGCCCATGTCCTGTTGACAAATGCAAAAGGATTCACCTTGCCCAACCTTCTCTTCTAAACCCTGACAATAGCAAAGACATTTCTGTCATTGGTTTTGGAGAGAAGATTTTGGAGACATGCTAGGCTAATCATGTACTCTAGCGTACATTTTACATATGTGCCCTTGCTCTGGTTGCTCTCGCTCTGAGCCTGCTTAAACATCAATGTATTGAAAATAATTTTATTTGTGCCTTGACTACTCATACCATATTGCCCAAAATGTGCCAGAAATTAACGCTGTGAAGTCAGGGTCAGCAACTTGCTAAAATGGGAACCAACTTGCCATGCAAACCCACAATATGTTATGAATTATCACCATAATGAAGGGACAAACTTTTTAGCAGGTGTGCACACCATGGATGCCCTCAACATGTCAAGATTTATTCAATGAGTGATCAGAATATGGCAAGAATTACCCCCGTATTGCCAGAACTGCCATTATGCCATGGGTGTGCATGCAAACACATTAAGGGCAGAGGACTATTTAGAAGCCAGCAACTATTACTCCTATTTTATTCACAAAACACCGAGCACTCGTAGTTTGCCACAAAAGGTGGCAGAGTGGTGCTAACCTGAAGGGTAATTCTCTGTCTCTGTAGCTCTAAATTCAGTTGTCTGTTTAGGACTGTTGCAGCTGTATTTGCGCCATACAGATCTCTGGTGCAAACCAGGGGTGGATTCTTCATCAGGGATCTGGCGCAGTACCCCGCTGAAATTATTTCCTTCACATTCCTATGCAAATATTAAAAAGATCAATGTATTTAGAGATTTGATTGTATCTCTAAACAAAGCAATGTATTTAAGTCTGGGTTGTCTGTCCCAGGCTGCCTGCCCGGCCTCGCTCTAAAGCAGGAGATGGAATCCAGGCAGTATATCAACTTTCTGAACTGTGATGTACAACGCAGGGCTTACTAAAGCCCTTCATAAAGAATCAATGCCATTGTAGTCTATGGCAGTATCCCCTATAGGCCAGTGAAGATTGCAGCATCATGGTTTTGGGTGCTTGAGTCTCCGTCCCTGTGGGAGAGCAACCGTCAATCATTCACAGGCATAGATACCACCTTTTCCCATTCGTCACATGTAGGAGTAGATGCAAGCACGTGTGGTTTGGTGCCTTGTTCTTGGTAATGCTAAGTGTTAGAATGCTAATCTTCTGTTATACATATTGTGCTGAGACCCCTTGCCACACTAGCCTCCCCTACTGTGACACCCCAGGTTCTGGCTGCAAGTCGCTGGCCCCGTTAAAAGCGGAGCTGGTGCATTTGTTCCACCGCGAAATGGATCCAAAATACGAGCTGGTCAAGGTTCTTGTTCCCTTGTGAAGTTGAACCAAATATCTGAGTCAAGCGCAAAGTGAGAGATATGTGCTCACAGTAAAGTTATCTGCTGTATGACATTAAAACTGGCCCTATCTTCATGCCCTTGACATTTATGCCAAAAACATGGATTGATTTACGAACAATGAGTGTTGAAAATGTTAAGGCAATGCATGTCAGCGATTTAGTTCCTCTCCTATTTAAAGTTTTAATTAATCTTGCTTCCCTCAAGAGTTAGCTATTTAATCATCTTGTGTTTCTTTCTGTATTTTTTTTGGTATACTTTGAGTTGTGCAGGTGATTATGAGGGTCTTTGATTGAGAGCTCTGATGCTGACGCTGAAGCCGAAGCAAAGTGCCTATCAGTGGGTTGGCCTCTCTGCAGAGCACACAGAACAATGGTCATGTATTCCAGTTATAATTGCAATTTTGTGAAATTGTGTTTGAAGAGGTTGCACAGATGGCAAAATATTTACAGGGCAAAAGTATAAGTTGCTTAAATGTGAGAGAGTGGTGAAGTGAGGGAGATGTAAGGAAGTACATTCGGGGAAGAGTGAAAAGAGGCTGCTGAAGAGAAAAGAGAGGTGGTGGAAGATGTGCAGATCTTTTTTTCAATTTTTTTCTCTGGAGGAGAATCCAGCCTGGACCCCACATTTGTCCATTAAGCTTGCCCGCTTCGCTCACTACATAAAAGTCATACCAAAGTTTTAAGTCTCACCAATTTCAAATGTTACCAGCTGCCACTGGTGCAAACTCATACACTAAACACTAGCAGATAGATCTTTAGTCCCAAACTGAGGTGTTACACAACCATTCAGATACAATAAAATAGAGTGGAACACATTTTGCACCACAAGAATGATGGAGAATGATGGATTTGCATACCATAAGAATTTAATATCAAATTAGTAGATACAACTCAAGTCACTGAAATAAGGTGAGTCAGTAATCAATACATACATGCATTATTTCAGTTAAATTCAAATATAGCAAATACAAAGGTAGGTCATTTAAAGTTGTCATAAACTGATTCAAATGAGGCACTACTTCCCATAAAGGGAAGTACCCTAGTTTGCTAAACTAGAAAAATAGAGGACATTTTAGGAAAAGTCAAGCAAAAGGTGTCAGCAAAATAAAAGCCTCTAAAGTCAGAATCAGATAAAGATTCAGGGCCTTATTACGACTATGGTGCTGCCAGCCACATAAATACAGCTATTGCCGCCTTTGACATGGCTAAAGTTACGCCACGTAGGGCTGGTATAAACCTTCTAGATGCTGAGAGGTCTTTAGACCAGGGGCCATATTTATGACCCGATTTCAGTCGCTCTTGCACCACACACTGGTGGAAGAGCGAAGCAAACCTTTAGTAATATTTTTGAAGCCACACACATCCACTTTACGTGTCTTTGAATGGCTTCAAAAATATGGAGGAATGCAAAGCAGCACAAATCACTGCATTACATTACTCTGCGCGAGGGAGGCGTTGCGTGGGTGCTCTGTCGCAACTCCCATGTGTTTTTACGCATTCCCAGATTTAAACAACCTGGTAAACCTGGGAGTGTGCCAAAAAGATAAGCCTCCCCAGCAGAGGAGTAACAAGGAGAAATATCTTTATTTCTCCTCGTTTTTTCCTCTTTCTAGGAGTGCTGCATTCTGCAGCACACATAAAAAGGGGAAAAAGCATCTCAGGATTGTTTTTGTGCAGGAAGGTGTTCCTTCCTGCACAAAAACAATCTTGCCTACAACAGAAGCACCCTTGCACCATTGTGCAAGGGTGCCTGCATTGACACTAGGCTGCCAAAGCAGAGCCAGCGCAAGGAAAGAGGACAGGAATTCGCGGTATTGGAAAAATACAGTGCATTTCTGCCCTTTCCTTGTGATGCAGGCAGCGCAGCAAGGTGACTTGTTGTTCTGCCCTGCGCCGCAATTTTCATAAATGTGCCCTCAGGTCTCCTGGGTATTTCTTTGGTTGACTATTTGTGCCATGGGTACTGGCGAAAGGTTTATGCATCGAGTCAAAATTCTCCATCAAAGTCCAATGGCCAGGTTGGTCTTGGATAGGCATTGCTAATTTTTATTCAGTATATGTAGGGGGACATGCCAGGGGTGTCTGCTATCCCCCCTCTCTTAGATGCGCTCTAATTAGAACCTTATTTGAGATTTTGCAACAAGCCGCTTCTGCTTTCATGTATAACTAAGATGAAAACCTAGAGCCGCCTCTCAATTAGTATAGTCCGTCACTGCAATATTGTCAAAATGAACATACTCCCCACATTTCTTTATCTTTCTGAGCAATTCCGCTATGTGTCAATGACTTCTTTATTAAGCAATTGGATGTGCCATTGGCAGATTTATTTGGAGATATAAAAGAACCAGGCAGGCTATTAAACTTACTAAGCTTCCTTTCAATCGGGCCGGATTTTCGCTGCCAGATTTTAAGATCTATTTCTGGGCAACGTTTGCCCTAGGATATGAAACGGCTATGGGGTCCGATTTGAAGTTTCTCCTATGTAGACTCCCTGACCTGAACTTTTTTAATTGGGTGTTCTCCAAGATTATTAAGATTTAAGATTATTGAGGTTATAATGCAAAATTTGAGGCAAAATGAGTTTTAAATATTCAGTGCCTGTGGGCCACTCTTTTACACCACTCTGGGGTAATCCCAATTTCCCTCTTATTTTTCATGATTCAGTAGCCAGATTATGGTATGATAACAGTGTGAAATCTGTCGGGCAGCTATTTGATAATCATGAGCTATGTACTTTGGCTATTGCAAACATTTTATGATCTCCCGCCACAGTCATTTTTTAAGTATCTTCAAATTCGTAACGATTTGCTACATAATCCTATATACAATATTCTCTCAGTGACCTAGATATCCTGGTATATTTGTACACTACAGAGGGTAAGCTAACAATTAACAAATTAAACAGAACAATAAGCAATTATAGGGACGACAATCTGGTTACTCTGGCATGTAAATGGAGTTGCAGGCTGGGTCAGACTGTTCAACCAGAAGATAATTCTGATGCTTTAGATACAATCAATTCATCAGTGGTTTCAGTCGGCCTTAAGCTTCAGCATTATAAAACCCTCTGTATGCTATACCATATGCCAGAGAAGATTAATATGTGGGATATTAATAATACTAGCAGTAAGCCCTATTGTCCGAAGTGAGGGCTGCAGCTGCACCTTTTATACATATGTTTGCTGGCTGTCCACTTCTGAAAGCGTATTGGTCTAATGTAGCTGCGTCTCTGTCTTAGCATCTGGGATTTGATTTACAGTTATTTATAAAAGATTTTCTATTATTATCTCAATTGCAAATATAGTTGCCCATTTTTGTGTTGCAAGGAATGGATCAGCCGCATACTTCCTTGGGTATGTAAAAGGTGGGCACTTTCTTGACAGGTATTTATTTGCACTCTGTAATCACTGTGCTATGTTTAGCATCTCTTCGATATTTTTCTGCTGATTATATCAAATTAAATGTGTTTTAAAGCTGTAATGAAATATCTGTTGTGACCATATCAAATTAAGATAAAAATATTTTAAACAAGCATTGGCAAAGTCAACAGGTGTTGCCTATGCAAGAGCTTTTGGCTTTCCTAATGTCTTTTAGCCATGTTATACAGCAGCGTGGCTTTTTAGCATGGCTAAGCATGGCTAAAAGTAAAGTTTTAGAAAAAGCGCTATGATCCAGCCAGCTCTGGCCCCATAATGGTGTTTTTTAGGTTGAGCTAGACAGCCCATGCGCTGTCTCTTCGAGACCTGCTGTAATCAGTCTGCGGGCCTCAAGTCCATCCACTTTCTTGACATTGCTTTTCATTTATGTATGTCAGTGTCCTGTAAAAATCCTTGCTTGCTAGTGGTCAATCCTGCCTCTTTGGCCCTCCATTCTCTCTTCTGTTCCTCCCACAGAGCAGGGATTTAGTACTGTCTCATTCCACTATGGTTCTTTATCTGTTCTCTGGGGGATTATTTTTTCTTGGTTTCCTGCTTTGTTACTGTTTGTCCGTGTTTAGGTCCAGCGCCCTAGCTGCTTACATTCATATATAGCATTCTTCCTCCCACCTTCTCTTAATGCCACAGTTGTGTTACTGCTGCCTTTTTTACTGCTGCCTCCCCCACCATGGTTCCCACTCCATTGCTTGTATTTTTTATTAGGCTTTTTGCACTTTTCAATCTCTACCGTCAGTTGGGCTTTTTATAGTAGGATAATTGCTTTGTTTGGGCTTCCTTTTAAGGGGGAATTGCGCTTTTTTAGGTATGTCCTGCAAAGGGTTTACATCCTGCCTCTTCTCTTTCATGGCTTTTCATTGGTTCCCGTGCAGGCCACTTACTTTCCTCTGTTCTATTAGCCTGAGCATATTTTCTTGCATTGACCAGTGCTTATTTTTTTGGTAAACATTTTTTCCCCAGAACGCATGGCTCGCAGCCTCTCATCCCTCCCGCCCCCTGGCACCATGCTTAATGTTGCAGCATGGCACCCGCTTTAACTTTTACAACACAGGCACACAGATTCATACACTATATGAAGCAAAGCGGATACAACTGGATTTCTAACATCTTCTGGCGGGAGGTAAGGCCCATGACTGGGAACCTCCCGCCTGATTTAGGAAGGGTTGACATGTAGGCCAGTGCTTGCTTACACTCGGCACTTTACTCTTTTCTACACGGTGTGAGCACTTCATACACATTCTGTTAAAACTTTCAAAGGGTAGACGTTTTGAGGTCGTGGTTTGCTGTAGAAGTAGAGCTATTCAAAATAGCATATTAACCAAGCATTGGTACTCCTGTCTTAAATAGCCGAGCATCCTATGTGTATCGGGCAAACTAATTTCTGGTGAATGATGCACCCGGAGCGAGCTCTTAACCTGGAGTTTATACAGTTGTCTCACCCCCACGAATTTTTAAAACTCATTTATGGGTGTCAGGCAACGGGTACTGGAAAGGAAAACATTGACGTTTGGAGTGAGGCTTTGTGCATTTCTAGGAGCAAGTTCTTATTACGGTTCAGTCTCATGCAAACTCCTTTCCTTCTACTGCGTGCCTCGTCACCAGCAACAGGTTGTTTTAGGCAACATAAAGCCGGGAAGCGCGTACGCGTACCAGCTGGGTAGTTCGCTTCAGCGCCCATGTCTAACTGCAAACTGAAAGTCCGAGTCCTTTTTATTTGTGCTTTATTCAGGAGATAGATACCATTAATTTGGCCAGTGTTGCATTTTGTGCTGGCGATGTGAATGCTAACTTTCCACAGTTCTTGTTAATTTCCTGTACATTGCAGTTGGCACGCTGCCCAACACACCTGTCGTGGATGTACTGCAGGATGTTGTCGTTTTCTTTTCCTTCTGGTCAAAGGAGGGTAGTAGGCTGGTGACATTCCTTTTCTTGTTTTAGATCTAGCCCCTCCTACCCCGGCGGGTCCTTGAGGTGAATGGGCTGGATGTAGTTGGATTCAGTGACTTTTTCTCATCTAAACGCTTTATTCCCCACTTTTGCTGCACAGTATCTCAAGACTTGTCACTACACACTTAATGTTTGTGTTGTTTGCGCTTGATATTTACTGTTTCATGCTTGTAGTTTGAGACTTGCAACTGTAGCCTGGGACGACTCCTGGTGGCCAACGACGCTGGGAGCAGCCCCGACACCCACCGACCACGCACGCAACCTGGGAGTCATCCTCGACTCAACGCTCTCCATGACCAAGCAAGTCAACGCAGTCTCCTCCTCCTGCTTCAACACCCTCCGCATGCTTCGCAAGATCTACAGGTGGATCCCGACAGACACAAGAAGAACAGTCACCCAGGCCCTCGTCAGTAGCAGACTGGACTATGGGAACGCCCTCTACGCGGAGCCCCGGCCAAGCTCATCAAGCGACTGCAACGCATACAAAACGCCTCTGCACGACTGATCCTCGACGTACCACGCCACAGCCACATCACCCCCCACTTGAGGAACCTGCACTGGCTCCCCGTCGACAGGAGGATCACCTTCAAACTCCTCACTCCACGCACACAAGGCACTCCACAAAACTGGCCCAGCCTACCTCAACAGACGGCTCTTCTTCTACGTCCCCAACCGCCAGCTCCGCTCCGCCGACCTCTCCCTCGCCACCGTCCCCCGCATTCGAAGAACAACCACCGGCGGCAGATCCTTCTCACACCTCGCCGCCAAGACCTGGAACACCCTTCCACTAAGCCTACGAAAGACCCAAGACCTGCTGACCTTCAGGAGGCTACTCAAGACCTGGCTGTTCGACCAGTAGCAGCATCCCCCCCCCTTCCCTCTCCCCAGTGCCTTGAGACCCTCGCGGGTAAGTAGTGCGCTCTACAAATTCTTTGATTGATTGATTGATTGATTATTCAAAAATACTGTCCAGAGTGAAATGTATGTATTGACACAGGCCCTTCCCACTTTAGAGGGAGGTCATATCTGAAGAGGGATGACAGTGTTTATTTTGCTACTGATACTTGGCGGGGTCACAGTAGCCTATGACGGATGCAATACTGGTGGTACGGCGTAAGGTATCAAAGGTGAAAAGGTAACTTGCAGTGGGCGTTAGCTTAGTTTTGCGTGGTTTACATATCATAAACACGTGGTGGGTGTAATCAATATATTGTGTGCTGGATAAAGCAGGCTGTCTTCACTAGACTCGTCAAGTAGCAAGCAATGTCATTGTAGATCTCTGCAAACGCAACGGCAAGAAAATAGACCGTTTCGTTTCAATCTATTGATGTCCTGACTTTTTTGGCTCCAAGTTGTTGGCATGTTTAATTTTTACAAAATATGTATTGGTTCTCATTTTGTTTTGACAGATTAGGGTTCCTGAATTGTGTTTTATTTTTCTTACTTTTTATTCCGTGTACCTAGTTATTTTTTGCTTAGGGGCCATTCTTGTTGAACCCACGTCCTTGGCAGCAAGAAATCCAAGTGTAATGCATAAGAAGGAGATGGCTGTAAACCGACCCCTTTCAAGGATAGGCAATTATAAAATGCAGTCCCTTTCTTTACATTATTGAAGTCCATTTCAGTTTTTCAACTGTGGTGCAATTGAATTGCAAGTTAGTCTTGTGTTTTGAGCTGCTTCTAGTGTGTTGTATTGTGTGAGGAGGGTGGGGACTTGTATTATGATGTGTCTGAAGATGGTGAGCTGTGTCATAGATTTGTGTTCTGCCAACAGGAGGCAAAGCCTAAACTTAGATAGGGCCAGTTTGTAGGGATGTTAATACCACCACCCAACTTGCCACTGTTACTGGAACGAAGGTGCTAGTTTTGTGTACTGCCTGGTTGTCCCTTTGTTACTCAAGTGTCAGGAAATCTCAACCTCCTCGCAAGTGCAGCAGTGGTTTCTAGGCAGTGCTAAATAATTAGCTTCCAGAACAGATGTGCAGTTAAAATGGCACTAGCAAACTTCGTCAGGAGCTTTTTTTTTCTCTCCCTCTCTCACTTCGCCAGGACCTTTTTTTTCCTCTCTCTCTCTTTCTCTCTCTCTTTTTTTCTTTCTCTCTCTCCTTAAACTGTGCCGAAGTTTAGGACACAGCGAACATTCAAGAGTAAAGTTAGTTTTCTATAACATCGTCCCACTTTGAGACAAGCATACTATCTTAATTAGTTATTTACTTGTATGTTTTACACTTCTACAATGCCAATAACTCAAACTCTCGCAAATGTAAGACCTATTGCATTGCAAATGATTGTTTATTCTTCTGGTGGGTGGGAGTAGGCAAGTCAGATAACTGGACGGAGGGTGGAACAGAACAGGCAAGACAGAGAACAAAACGAAAATAGTATATCCAGATGCAGAAAGAACCTCACATAAGGAAAATAAGTTATGGTGAAGAAAAAACAAAGAGGTGAGAAAGAAGGTAAAAGGGAGTCGATTGCAAGAAACTGGAGACAGAACACATGCTCGACGTAAACATGCACTGAGAATGATACTATAAGACGTTTTTCTTTCATTCATGATAAACATGTAACAACGCAATTGGGACTCCGCCGGGCTAATGTTCTGTGGTGCTTTCATAGTGTACACATAAGTGCAGCCTGCTTCCGATGTTTATACATTTAGGGCCATATGTAGGTGGGCTAATACCGGTCGGTAACGGCTGAAAATCGGTAAATTTCCCATTACCGACCAGTATTTAGCCCTTTGCGATGTAGGAGGCCGGATTTAAGGAGTCGGTAATTTACCGATTCGTTATTTTAGGAATCGGTAAATTACCGATTTCTTAAATCCTATGTAGGGAGCACTCAAGTGAGTGCATTTTGGTTTAAGGATTCGTTATTTACCACCAACTACAGGTTGGTGGTAAATACCGAATACCTTTCAGAAAGCAATTTTGTGCTTATTTAAAAGTGCCATGTGGCAGACATACATGCCCTTAGGGCATGTATGTGCGCCACATGTGCACACATGCACGATTCAGGGTGCAACAGGGTGTCAATTTGACACCCTGCCACCCTTGAATATGCTCTCCTATTATCGATTCGGTATTTACCGAATCGGTAATAGTGAATACTTCCCATTCATTCCTATGGGCCTCCAGGCCCATAGCAATGAATGGGAAGGTATTCCTTATTACCGATTCGGTAAATACCGAATCGGTAATAACGATACTACCGAATTGGTAAAATTTACCGAATTTTACCTACATTCTATTTACCGATTCTTAAATACCGAATCGGTAAAATTCGGTATTTAGGAATCGGTAAATAGAAATTACCTACATATGGCCCTTAGTGCGAGTGACAAAAACACTGGATTGAAAAAAAAGAAGTCCTCAATTGTATCATTTTGCCATCTTCGTCTCCGTTCTCCTAAACGACGGGGACATTGAATTGGTGCTGGAGGGCACGCTTGCTCATTACAACTGAACTATGTAAAATTCACTGCTTTTACTGCAGCTTTTGAGCAATTTATTCAGCGAGCTCCATTCTAGGCTGACAGCATTTCCGTGTTTGCAGCGCTCTTTGCATCTTTTCTGTCATGCGGCTCGTAAATTAAATTTAATATATTTGTTAACAAATTATGCATTCTGAGGGTATGTTGCAAATTAGCCTCAAGAATTCAAGAGAGGTTGTACGTGAAATATATGTTCCGTATTTTAGCGGTGGTAAAGAGTCAAGTGCAAAACTGTGGATTAGCCTAATAACAGCAGCGAAGTGGGAGGTTGTGGGGGGGGACAGGCAAGCAACAACGGGGAGGGAGGAAGCAACAATAAAGGGGAAATTTAAAAAAAAGAAGTACAGTGCACCCTGCTGAGATGCGGAAACATCTACCACTCTGTCTATGCACTCAGCTGGGCATAAGGATGTGTTTTCAGACAAAACCAGGCAATATAATAAACAATCTGGAACGGGGGAAGCAACAATGGATGGAGGGAGCAAGAACACTACGAGGGAGCATGGGGGGAGGGAGGTGGGGGCAAGCAGCAAAGAGGGAGGAGGGGGCAAGCAGCAAAGAGGGAGGAAGTCGGGAGACGGCAAGCAAGATGAGGCAGCGCAAGGACACTAGTCAAACTAAATCATTAAGTACTTGGTCCGTGCCCCAGGGAGATTCAAGGAAGTGACATGAGCAATATGGTGGCTAATTAGGAGGCAGCCAAGAAGAGTGAAAATGAAGCCACCAAATAGAAAGTAATAGGTGGACTCCAAGCCCTTTAATGTATACAATACCCCTCAGAGCAACAGGGCATGCGCGCTGTCAGGCGAGACCTAAAAAGTACATCATTCACATTATACATAATCAATTATCAGTTACTCCATTATGTAAAAAAGAATTAATACACAAATAAGTATAACTTAAAAATCTTTCCCACCTGATACCACTACCAAAAATGACAAAGTAGAATAAATACATTCAAAATAAACATATGAACATTAAAATACACATAAAAAAAATCGGAGCTTAAACAACATAAAAAAAATAGCAATTTACATATTTTTCAATTTAACATTTAATTAAAATTAAAAATAAGTTAACATTAAATATAAATTAATTTTATTTTAATTGACTACCTATTCTATTCTCCTACAAACCCAACAATCAGCTACTATAATGTAACTTACTATTACTAACAATAAAATTAAAATATAAATGTAAATTGACAAATGAAAAAAAGGAAAATTGATATAACAAATAAACAATTAACTTAATACAAATCAATTAAATAATTAATTTATAATCAAAAACTAATTTCCATTAAATATAATTTATTTACATGTTAATTATCTTGACACCCTATTTCTCTACAAACCTAACAACCCGCCACTGTAGTATAAATAATTAATTACATTTAAAAATAAGTTATTACACTTAGAAATTGAAGATTGTATATTGAAAAAATTGTAACAATTATACTAACAATACTAATACCTAAAATGAATATGTTAACTGTCAGAGTCTTTTTTTCATTCCCCCTGCAGCAATACTGGGAGCAGGGACTCTTAAGCCTTCCGCTTGTGACGTAGGCGGAAGGTGTTTACCTTTACTTGCATGGCATTGAGTGCTTAGGTTTCCTTTGACAATACCAGAAGAGTCCCTTTCTGGAGCCTCTACAAACCGTATTGCCTCACTGCCCCTGTACACGGCACTACTGAGGCAACACGTAAAAATCCCATGATGCACTTGTGCCCTTAAACCAACAAACCAAATCCCCCGCTCTATTCCAAAGTCTGGCCCAACCACTTGTAGTGTCCTGCCGGACATGTTCTAGTGTTCCGCAGGAAGCTGTAACCCCAGCCACTCCCTTGAGGGCTGGACACACTGCACCCCCACACCCATCCATCACGGGTGTCACGAGTGACGTGGCCCCGCCAATAAAAGGGCCCGGGTGCACGTGCTCATGGCCAGTTACTACACTATACCCCTGGTGTCTGTGTCGTCCATTGCCATCATGTGGGCCTGAGGCCCAACATTACACTAGCGATGAGTGGGTCTTATCCCACGCGTGCGAAGGCTGCTGCTTCCTGGTTCATCGGGGCAGAAGTGTAGCTGCACCCCTGTACACGCGCCCGCCAGTCTGCCCTGCACTCGCCCGCATGCTGTCCCGGCGACTGCCCTTCACACTGGCCGGCCCAGCAACAAACCCTCGGCGGAAGAGTGAGGTCTGCTAAGGCCAGCACCAGGCTCGGTGCGACCGCGGGTGCTGCGATCGGCGCCGCAGGAGTAGTGTCTCTGCCCGCGCCAGCACCACCCGCGGACCTGCAGGATGCCCAGGTGAGAGGAGTCTGGTGCGACCCTGCCTCGCTGCCCCACGCCACCACTCGAATTAAGTGGGCCGGCGGCCCCCATAGACACCCGCCTCCCTGCGCGACGGCTCTTTGCCCCAGGGAGGGAATGACAGAGCGCGCTGGCCAGTGGACAGACGCCCTCACAAATATCACCCCACAAGGCCTGAGCGTCCTCCAGGAAGGGTGAGCGCTGCCACGCTCGGCGGAGACCATAAGCAACGCCGCCAACGAGGGGTGGCCTGAAGACGCGGGAGAGACGCAGCAGCGCAGAGCAAAGCTCCATGGCCCCGCATACCTGCTCAAGCGCGAGGAGGCTCCCTGCCCGCCACCAACAGTTTCAGCCATAGGAGGAGCTCCGCCGGGAGCAAGAGCCTAGCAACGGCTCTGACGTCCACCACGGCCGGCTGTTGTGAGAGAGACTGCCGCGGCTGACAAAGAGACAACGCCAAGAGCGCCACCTGGCTGCCGAGAGCGGCAGGGCGTCCGTTTCAGGGAAGAGTAATGAATGCCAGCAAGAGCTACCCTCCATACGCACACCTCCCTAGACGCCTGCCACATCGCAGCATCCTGCACCGAAACACAGCACCACCTGGTGGCCACGTGCCTGCACCGTATCAGGGGAACCAAAGCAGCCAGTTGACACAGGTTTTAGAGTAAGGGCTCCAGCGCCCAGAAGCCCAGCGAGGCACTAACCCAGAGAAGCTCCGTGTAACCTGGCCAACACGGTGCGCACCCATGCGCAAGTCCCCGCAAGAAGGTAAAGCTGCCGCTGACACCAGCATCGCTGCCAGCGCCACCTGGCAGCTAACATTGCAAGCCATATACGCATCTGCTAGCACACAAGCAGTCCCACGTGCCAGCACCATATAGAGCCCTGCACCAGCTCCTCTAGCACCTAAAACCGGTGGCTATCAGGGCAAGTCACCGAAACGACCGCAACGCCACCTGGTGGCTCTCCAGAAGGAGCGCGCTAGAGAACATACAGACTGTTTGGCCAGAGCAGATAGCCAGCGGTGCCCCACAACCACTGTCCCAGGCAGCGAGGTGGGCCAGAGGAGAGGCCCTGATGCACCACCACCCTACCGGAAGAGACTGGATCAGCAGGAAGAAATCGCAAAGCGCAAAGTGATCCTGGCAAGAGGATCTGCACCGGCGTGTCCAAGTAGCGGACAAGCACACTGACTGCCCACCATGACCGACATCAGCAGGTGAGAGTGGCAGACCAGTGACAAGGGGGGCTGCACGGCACCCTACAGATCAGCAGTACTAGAGCACAGCACAGCATCCTGCTAACCAGCCGGCAACAGCAGTCAACAGATCCCAGAGTGCGCACCGCCACCACCAGGAAGACTGCCTGCTCACACCCAATTAATGAGACGGACTGCACCCGGCACAGTAAGACGTGCCCTCAGAGAAGAACGCTCACAGAGTGGCCCTCCGCACCCTGCAAGTGAGAGCAGCGAGGACACCTTCGAAGACAGCAAAGTCTCCAGGTAGCTGCCACACTCAAGTACCCCCAGATGCCCCAAGCTTCACCAGCGCAACCCAGCATCATATAGGCAAGAGCACTGCCTGCCACCTCTGCAAAGTACGGGGAGAGACCGACAAACCCCGCAAGGAGCTGTAAGAAACTCAGAGTTACACACGGACAGCCACCACCAACAAGAGTGGACGACCAGCCAGAACAGCAACGTCTTAAGGTCGCTGTCCCCACTAAACAGCTCAAGAGGAGCTTGTGCAGAGCACGCACCACACGTGGCTGCCCTACGCCACCGCCGGAGGAGAGGTCGCATCACTGGCTCCTCCTGGTACACAGACATAATCGCAAGCTACACTACAGGCACACAAAGTGCCAAAAGAGAGCGCCCAAGAAGACGACGGAGCGCAAGTCAGATGCGCGCAGAAGGCAGCGCCAGTGAACCTGACAACACGGGCAGGCGCCCGGGAGATACAGACATCTCCACAAAGAGGCATTGCCGAACACAGCACAGAGCGCAACTACGCCTCTACTGCACCAACGAAGCCCCGCAGTGGGCCGAAGACCACACAGAGTGTCCTCCCTCGCACTGCCTCAAGACGGAGTCGGCAGTGACCCACGACAGGCAAGAGAGGAGTTGCACACCCCACGTGACAGGCCGCCACAGTGACAGGCGCTCCGACAACATGGCGACACGTGACCGGATGTCACGTCGCACGTCAAGCAAGGAGCACGTCACACGAAGTGATCAGCCCCGACAAGCACGCCGGAACGAAGGCAGAAGCAGGCACCACAACAGCGCTGCCTCAAGGTCCCAGCGCAACACCCTCGAGAAAAGAAGAGTGACAGCCCTGTCACCCCGAAGGGAAGAAGAGTGACAGACTCGTCACACCGAAAATTGGACGAACACAGGTGTGGTGAAAAGACCAACAGGAGGAGAAGACCGAGGACTCACACAGCAAGCCAAGAGCACATCCTGACACACCAGACAGCCACCAAGGCGGACCGACGTCCCTGGATGCAGCCTCATGGGAGAACCGAACATAAGCCGCAGCAAGCGCAAACCGCGTCTCATCCCAACGCTTCCCCAGGCGACCGTCCATCCCAGAGTGTCGGCAGTCCAAGTCAAACGGCATCCCTGCTCCTGACCGCAAATGCCATGGGTGAAGATCAGCACCGAGTGTCTTTCCTCACACCGCCTCAAGATGGAGTCGGCAGTGGCCCCAAGCCAGGCAAGAGAGGATCCTCACACTCTACGTGTCAAGCCGCCACCGAAAGTCAATCTCAGCAAGGCGAAGACACATGGCTGCTAATTCCCCCCCTGACATCCGACTCTCCCAGTAAGTCACCACCACCTGTCATCCCGACTCACCACATGGCTGGCAACCGCCATCATGCCAGCCCTCAGCACAAGCGTCAAACAACATCACTCCTAGAGTACCAATGGACTGGAGTCCTCCCTGGTTGCCACACCAGCCGACAAAAGAAACCAGAGGCTACCTGTGAATATGGCACACACCTGAACCGCGGCAGCGAGAGCAAGTCTTAACCAAGACTCATCTACCCTCGCGGGTTGTGCGTGAGACTCAGTAACGGCTCCTCGGTAGTCCTGCAGCTGCCCCCAGTCGACACACAAGCAGCCCCAGTGCAGTCCTCCTGCAGTCCCGCAGCAACCCCGACAACGGGCCTCCCCAGGCGGGAGAGTGAGAAGAGACATTGCCCCACCGACAGGTTATCGGTTACAGCCAAGCGGTTCCACCGAGACAACTGATCAGGCAGCACCTCCAGGAACTTTCACCAGGGACTCCATCCATGTCCATGACGCAACCCACTATATGAACTGTTAGAATTCACCACAGACCATCCTCGACGTCAGCAGAGCGGAGCCATGCAAGACTGCAAGACACATCGTCATCTGTGAGCCGACGGTGTGCAGTGGACGTCTCCAAGCCAGCGGTCGTGTCCTGAGCCCCTCAGGTTAAACTACGAGTGCCCGCCGAGATGGTCCTGCTGCAGGCCGAGTCCCCGGCCCATGTCTGATGTCTTCCCGCCACCTGACTCAGAAGACTGATGGACCCTGTGGTATTTCTGTTAACTGTTTGGTTTGTCCCCACAGGTTTGGACTAAAGTTTTACTTGTTCTTCAATAAAGTTGGGGAGGAATGTAGTGTCCTGCCGGACACGTTCTAGTGTTCCGCAGGAAGCTGTAACCCCAGCCCCTCCCTTGAGGGCTGGACACACTGCACCCCCACACCCATCCATCACGGGTGTCACGAGTGACGTGGCCCCGCCAATAAAAGGGCCCGGGTGCACGTGCTCGTGACCAGTTACTACACTATACCCCTGGTGTTTGTGTCGTCCATTGCCATCATGTGGGCCTGAGGCCCAACATTACACCACTCAGCAAGGGATCCGTTCCGCAGGACTGACATACTGTACCATCTCCGGGGCTTCAATACCAATCTCGTGCATCCTGAAAACTGCACTTTTGAGCCCCCTCTTTTGAATTGTATGGAAAGAAAGAAACACTCCCCTGTGCAAATGCTTTACTAATGAACAGAATATTAATATTCTCTCTGAGCCAGTTATGAAAGTGAAGACCAGCTCGTGCCGGATTAGTCCTGTGAACACTGACCTTTCGTTCACAGCACACTACAATACTCATGCAATTATCTGGATGCTTTGCTAATTGCCGTTCCTCAGCTTAATTAGTTCAGTAATTCCTGACCTTTAAAATACGGCAGCCTGGACACTCTGGCTGTTAAGATTGCTAAAGGACACGTGTAAAAGAAGCCTGAAAACCCGGAGTCCCTAATTGTGATAAACTGTGTTAAACACTATAAGAAAAGTTCTTTTTCTTGGCTGGAATTTACAAGAGAAAGCATAAAAGCACACACTAAAATGATTTGCTAATTAGTCAGCTACTGTAGTCTATTTCTCTATTTCGCTCTACTCTCTGAAAGGAAGAGCTCTTGCAATAGTTGACTATTGTCTGAAAGTATTTATACCTTTGGCACCCCAAGAGCAGCTCTGTGACCTTCCCTCCCACAGAAGAGTCCTTGAGAGCACAGGTGTACAGAAAGGATTACACAAGGCAAGGCTCTTCCCAGCAAACAATCACACACTGAATCTGGCACAAAGGTGTTAATCAAAGCATAGAGAGCAGAAAGCACTTCTACAGATCAAGCGCTTTCACCTTCGCACAGGTGTCCAGAAAGCACTTCTGAAATCTTGGATCTTTCCAGCAACCAATAACCCAGTGCCACTCCACCACAAGGCTTTCCCCCAGGGCACAGCATAAATAAGATTAACAGCAGTCGAGGCCACAGTACTACTCTACACAAAGGCTTTCACCTTGGCACAGGTGTCCAGAAAGCACTTCTGCAATCTTGGATCTTTCCAGCCACCAATCACCCAGTGCCACTCTACCACCAAGGCACAGCATAAATAAGAGTAACAGCAGTTGAGGCCACAGTGCTACTCTACACAAAGGCTTTCACCAGGGCACAGGTGTCCAGAAGGTACGTCTGCACATCAAGGCGCTTTCTAGCAAGCCATCACAAATTGCCACCTCCTTTATTTTGTCTGGGACGGAGGAGTTCTCAAGTTCCGGACAGAATAAATGGCACTTCCATGCCTGGTGTTATTTTTTTCTAAATGCAGTCAACTGGAGGCATAATCCAAAGCAAGAAGAAAAATATAGAACTGGGTGTGCTATTCGCAACTGGGATGGGACCTCTTTAGGTCTGGCTTGACAGCACAGCTGTTGTCAGACCTTATGTGATCAACAGAAAAAGAGCTTTTAGAAGAATTTCTGAGACACATAAGCTTTGGCCACATATTGGTTCCTTTAGGAGCAGCATTTGATTGGGCAGAAGTTGTGTGCTTCCACTGAAAAAGCTCTCTTGCATTACACTGTTTGCCTCTTGGGAAAACTTATGCTCTATACATCAGGACTGAGTTGGTTTGATTTGTTTATTATGAAAAGTTATGATAAAGCTGTATAGGTAACGCACTTATTGTCAATAGCATATGTTAAAGCCAATATGCACTTAAGGGTGGATTTTATCACTCTGCATTAAAGCCTGCAGAGAGCTATTTTGTTACATGGAATCCCACAGATTATCATTGTAGACAAGGGTTTTGATGTTGGGTACCTTCTGACAGTGAGATAAAAGATTTGCACATTTATAATCTTTAGGCCTTGGTATGGTCTCATTTAAGCAAACCCTCCAGATAGAAAAGTTGCACTAAGATAATCCTTAATATTATTATTCCCAAATCCTTTTTTTTAAAGCGGAGTGGGACACATAGCGCCCCCTCCCTAAGCCTTATGAGGCCATGGGGACCCCATCCCCCAGATCCATTTTTTTATGAAAGGGGAGGGGCCGTGTGGCCCCCTGAACCTTATTAGGTCCTGGGGACCCCATCCCCAGATTATTTTTTTCTCCAAAAGGGAGGAGGTGCCTCTTGGCCCCACTCCACAAGCCTTATTAGGCCCTGGGGGCCCATCCCCAGGCCTGTTTTTTTCTAATTAAAGGGGGGGGGCACCTCTTAAAGGCAGGTGCCCCGGTGCCCACCCAGGGAACCCACAAAATACTTGCTGAGGGCCATGGGGGGAGCCCCAATGATCCAGCGCCCCGGACAGCTCCCCACAAGCAGCGGGAGCCAGCATTGTTCCCACCTGCAGGGAGCAGCTACTGATGCTGCTCCTTCCAGGCGGGAGCAATATTTTGATCTGTTTTCTTGCCAGCATCACTGCTGGCAGCAAAGCAGATTAAAAGACTGCTGCCAGATGGCGGGAGCCTTTTCAAAGCCTCTGCCCGCAGGGTGCAGACTTTGAGTTTGCTCCCGCTTTGGCGGCAGATTAAAAATGCTCCAGCCCGCACTGGTGTGGACAGGGAAACCGCTATGTCCCAGGGGTGGGCTTCCCAGGACATAGCATGTGAGCCAGCCCTCGGGGAAGGGGTCGTCCATTGGGGTCATTAGTGGCTCAGGGATAGGGGCCGTGTGGTCGGCTCCCCGGCACCTGTGATGGTTTGGGGAGGGGGGGCCCTGGGGCCTGTCTTTCCTCAGATAGGGGGTGCCACACACCCCCTTCACTTTAGTATTGAAGTTTAGCCCCAGGGGATGGGGTTCCCGGGGCCTCTGGAGGCTCGGGGAGGGGACCGTGCGGCCCCTCTTCCATACTATGAAAATTTCGGCCCCTGGGGCCATTGATGGCTTGGGGAGGAGGGCCATGTGGTCCACTCTCCCCTTATTAAATATTTTCCCGTGGGTGGGCTCCCCGGGACCGATAATTAATGAATGACAGCCATTTTCTTTTTTTTCGATCCCTCAGGAGTCCGGCAGGATTGCAGCTATTTTTGCCAATATTGTATCCTTTTTTTGGCCCCAGGGGAGTCCCTCTGGGTTCCCCCCATAGGGCCTAGGAGGGTAGGGTATCCCTACGCTGTCCCCTTATTTCTTTTTTTTTCACAAGTTCAGGATAGGAGACCAAGTTCCCGAGTTCTGTAATGGATGCCAGCAACACAATGTCTGATGTTGCTGGCAGCCAATCAGAGCGCTCGCTCCCACAGGAGTGAATTGGCCCAAGCGTATTGGCCGAAGGGAAAAGAGCTTCCTGGGCCAATCGGAACACTCCATTGTTAGATTTCCACTCCTGCGAGAGTTCTCGAGCTGACTGTCCAAATATCTATTTTCTTTTTTTTACTTTAATTTCTCAATAACTACTGAACGTATTTACACCAAACCACAAAAAGCATAATCTGCATACCAAGATCTAGCTTGCTGAAAAATTTGGTGTAATTCCGTTCACCAATTTTTGTAGTAGCCTTGTCAAAAAAGTTTGTGGAAAATGCATGGGGATTTTGCGCTTTGGGGCACCACTTTTTTCGAGATATTGTGGGTCAAAAATAATTGCATACTTTGGCATTTGGGCTCGCGCGAGTCTCCGAGATTCTTGTGGAAGCACCAATTTAAAAATAGAGCATTCTGATTGGCCTAAGGAGCTTTATTTCTCATGAGCCAGCTCGCTTAGTCCCATGTATTTCAAACTGTTAACAAAAAAAGTATATGTGGGCAGGGTAAAGATACCCTGACCCCCTAGGCCCCATGGGGGGACCCAGGGAGACCCTCTAGTCCCCCCCCCCAAAAAAGGCAAAAAATGCAGCGATCCCGCTAGATTCTAGCGGGATCAGGAAAAAAAAGAAAACCAAAATGGCGGCCAGGCAGGCCAGGCAGCATTTACTCATTACAAGCATTGGGAAGCCTACCCCGGTGCCAAAACCTATTTTTATGGGGAGAGGGGATGCACAGCCCTACTCCTTGAGCCATTAGACCCTGGGGCCGATCTTAATATTTATGGGGAGGGTGGCCGCACAGCCCCCCCTCCTAGTGCCTCCAGAGGCCTGGGGAGCCCACCCACAGGGCAGTCATGGCCCTCCTCCTCGAGCCTTGAGGGGCCCCCGGGAGCCCACCCCTGGGCTGACATAGATTTTTATGGGGAGAGGGCTACGTGGCCCCCGTCCCGAGCCTGAAAAGGTCCCGGGAGCCCACCTCTGGGGCCAATTCATTTAAGGGAGGGGGGCCACATGGCCCCCTTCCCTGATCCATAAATGGCCCTGGGATCCCATCCCCCAGTCCTGGATTGGCAGCTGTGTCCCTGCCCGCAGCAGTGTGGGCAGGGAAACATGTGTTTGCTCTTGCTTAGCAGGAGTATTTTTAATCTTCTGCCAAGTGGGAGCAAACTCCAAGTGCAGTCCCGACAGGAGGGAGCTTAAAAAATGCTCCCGCCCACTGCAAGCAGACTTTAGATCTGTTTCCCTGCCAGCAGTGTTGCAGGCAGGGAAACAGATCTAAATATTGTTCCCGCCCACAGGGAGCAGCACTAGAAGCTGCTCCCTGCGGGCGGGAGCAATACTGGCTCCTGTGGATGTGGGAAGCTGGATGGGGCCAAGGGGGCCTTGGGGTTCCCCCGTGGCCTCCAACGATACTATGATGGGTGCCCTGGGTGGGAACCAGGGCACCCACCAGAGCCTGCGCCGGGCTGGGGGAATAGAGCCCTGGGGCTGAAATGGGCCAGGGGAGGTGGGCCACATGCCCCGTCCCCCTATTTATGATACTGAGCCCCGAGGGGATGGGCTCCCTGGGGCCAAAGTCAGCCCGGGGAGAGGGGCCACAAGCACCCAAGCCCCAAATATTAATGTGGGGCTCTGGGGGATAGGGTTTCTGGGGCTGAAATGGGCCAGGGGAGGGGGGCTGCATGCCCCCTCCCCCTTCAGTATGGTGCCAGGCCCTGGGGGATGGGGCCCCAAGGGTCAAAACCAGCATGGGGCAGGGGGCCGCATGCCCCTCCCCCTTTAATATGTTGCCAGGTCCTGGGAGATGGGGTCCCTGGGGCTGAAATCAGCCCGGGGAGGGAGGGTTACGTGCCCCCCTCCACAAACATGGTGCCCGGCCTCAGGGGAGGGAGTCCCCAGGGCAGAGAACTGGCACAGAGAGGGGGGGTGCCCGGTGCTCCCATGAAAATGGTGCCGAGCACCTGGGGATGGGTCCCTGGGGCCCAACTTGCCGGGGTGGGGGGCAGGTGCCACCTTCCCCTACAATTAGCGTAAATCAGCCCGGGGAGAGGGGACATGTGTCCCGCTCCTCATAAAAATTGCAGCTGGCACCAGGGGATTGGGTCCCCGGTCCAAAATCAGGTCGAGGGGAGGACCCATGCCCCCCCACCCCATAAAATTTGCATCTGGCCCTGGGGGACCCCAGGGCCGTAATCAGCACAAGGAGGGGGCCCAGTGCCCACCTGTGCATAAAAAGTCCACCCGTCCTCGAGGGATAGGGTCTACGGGGCCAAAATTAGTCTGGGTAGGGGGGCTGTGTCCTCCCCCTTCCATTCAATTAAAAAGAAAGTCCCTGGGTATGAGGTCCCCAGGGCTAGGCCCTGTGGCCAACCCCCACTGCACATGGCTGTGGGGTTGGCTGCAGTCCTGGCCTCAAGTTGTAACTATAACTTTAGAATTTTTTATGTTTGTGTAATTTAAGTATGGCTTGTATGGAAAGAATAAATAAAGATTTCCTAACCATAAAGTATCTCCAACATCTGATTTTTTCATGGAATGTTATTGGTTTTCATTGAAAATGTGCTTTGGATAATAGTATTGCGTGTTATTTATTAAGGTCTCATTAATTTGAGTGTCGTACAGTAAAATGTATGAGAGTGTCATACAGTTCAGTTTATTAGAGTATTCTATAGTGGAATTGAGCGCAGTGTAGTACAATATAGTGGAATAGAGTGGGAAACAGTGTCATAGAGTGTTGTAGAGTGGAGTTGTGTAGAGTACACTAGTGTGTTGTGCAGTGGAGCTACGCAGAGTTGATGATTGGACAGTGGCACAGAGCAAGGTAAAGTCTGATACAGTGGAGTAAAGAGGGGTAGAGTTCAGTGGAGTTGCGTAACGTAATATGGAGTTAAATTAAATACAGTGTATTAGCATGTCGTAAAGTTGAGTGGTGTGAAATTGATTATAGTCTAGTTGTGTAGTGTATAGTCAAGTAAACTCTTATAAATTGGAGTGACGTTGTGTAGAGTGGAGTGATGTATCGTAGAGTATTGAAAAGTGTTGTTTAGTGGAATACAGTGTTGTACAATGGAGTGTACGGCATAGATTGGACTGTAGAGTTACACAGTGGAGAGTACATGGATAGAGTGAAGTAGAGTCTCAGAGAGTGCTATAAAGTGCAATATAGTTTTATAGTGTGCAGTTCTAGAGAGTATTGTACAGTGGAGTCGCGTACAGTGTAATGAAGTGCAGTGGAGTGACGTACAGTGGATTAGAGTACAGTGGAGTAGGGCGTAGTGGAGTAGCATACAGTGGAGTGGCATAGACTGGAGTGGCTTACAGTGCAGTGTCATAAAATGGAATACCATATAGTGGGCTTGCGTGCATAGGAGTGGCATCCATTAGAATGGCATAGAAGGGAGTGTCATAGAGTGGTCTGGGGTACAATGGAGTGCCATACATTGGAATAGTGTAGAGTGCCGTGACGTACAGTGGAGTGGCGTACAGTGGAATAGTGTATAATCGAGGTACAGAGGAGTTGTGTACAGTGGAGTTGCAAATACAGCAGTGGCGTACAATGGAGTGGCGTAGAGTGGAATAGTGTATAGTGGAGTGTCAAAGAGTGGCGTGACGTCCAAGGGAATAGCATAGAATGGAATGCCGTACAGTGGAGTGGTGTAGAGTGGAGCGGTGTTAAGTGGAGTAGCGTGGATTGGAGTGCCATACAGTGAAATAGAGAGTGGAGTGTCGTGGAGTGGAGCGAGATATAGAGGAATAGCTTAGTGTAGAGTGGCATGGTGTGGAATAGTGTGCAGTGGAGTTGGGTACAGTGGAGTGGTATAAATGACAGTGCCATGCAGTGAAGTAGCGTAGAGTTGAGTGGTGTATAGTGTAGTACTGTACAGTGTATTGGGGCATTTATGTATTAGAAATTCTTAGGCCTGTAGATTATGGTGTGCAGAGTAACGCAAGTCAACAACTTGCGCTGCATTGTATTTCTGTACATGTACCATGCAAAGCCGGGCGACGCATGTGGGTTTGTGTAGTTTAGTAAATGCTACGTAAGTATTGCGTTGTCCTTGCAACACTATGCGTAATGCAAGCATAATGCAATAGAATCCCAAATTTGTCCCGTAGTGGTATATTGTTCCACGGTATACCACGGTAAGTTTACCGTATACCGTGGTACATAGCGGTAACAAGGCAGTGTAAAATTGGCTTATGTCTACCTTTATAAGTTTAGAAGGCAGCCATAATCCTTTTAGTAGACTTTTGGATTGTCGTGGCTTAGGGCCTAAACATAGGTAAGTAGTATGTTTTATAGTTGTTCCCAACCTAGGAGCATTTTTTAAAAGTAGAACTAGGTATGAGAATTTTTTGTATAATTTTCTATACATTTATTTAACCAGTTGACACAGTACTGCGGTAGTACCTAGCACGTCCTTTGTTTTTTACAAAATGCACCTTTTTTGTAATTTTTTTAAGTAGTGCTGTAATTTGTAAATATTACAGTAGTACTGTGTAGACTTTTTGACACAATAAAATATGTAAAAAATTGTAAAGACACAGCAGTACACAATGTTTGTGAAATATTGTGTATTACAGTTTCTTTTCATTTTTTTACATATCGGTTTTTCTACAGTACCTTGGTACTAGCTTTGTAGTACCTAGGTAGTACCCCGGTACTCCGTAATATTTTTTTTTAAATGTATACAAACTTATAATTATATTTCTCTACCTATTACCACTTCAAGTAAGTGGTAATAGGTGGGGAAAACATATGAAACCTAGTACTTACCTATATTTAAAGCCCTAAGGTACAACACCGGCAAAGTGGCCTTAAAACAACATGGCTTCCTGTAATTTTCGTAAAGATCGCTATGTACTGCGATACTACTTAGCAACTACCACACTAACAGTTATCTCTAGGTTTAAAATGCTAATACCTCTAGAAATACTTACCTTTTTGAGTAGCAACTACAAAAAGAATCATCTGAACACCATAATCTTCAATCCTGCCAAATTTAATCAAAATCTGACTGACTGATTTTGCGCTACGTGAAATACAAACGTCTATGTAAAATGCATTGGAGTCCAAGTGTGTTTTGGGGTCCCCCAATTTTCTTTGCATTCCATTGACCAAATGCCACCAAACTCTCAATCATTCACCAATGTAACGGGTGCAATAGGTCTGCAAAGTTTGGCAAAGATTCATCGAACGAGTGCAAAGTTATCAAGGGACAAAAATCTGAGGAATTTGCATCTCTGGGTAACCCTAACTATAACTACAGATTGACTACTGCTACTCTGCTTTATATATGGATTTTTGGCCCTTAATAACGTTGCCAGATATATATATATTTATATATATTCACTGAAAAAACCACAGGTTTCAGGGACGTTATAGTTAGTTGGACATTTCACTCGTAGACAACCAGAGAAATTCGGCCGTTATAGTTAGTTGAGTGAGCTAACTATAACTCGCGCCCCTGCAATGCACTGCTGATGACGTCACATATTACATCATTCATGACATGGTCAGTGACATCACTAATGACATCACTGATGACATCTCAAATGACATCACTGATGACATCACTGATGACATCATCCAGTGACTGTGTGTTTCTGTAAAGTTTAAATATGTTTTATATATATATAGGCCAAGGTGTATTGAAGAATGAGTGGGTGTATGATTGTCTGAATGGATGATTTAGTAGGTGCGTGACTGACTGTATAAGTGAGTGATTAAACGTGTCCTACTGAATGCATGGGTTAGTGACTAAACTGTGTGAATGTCTGTATCAGTCTGTCAGTTGGTGTGTAAGCGGCTGCATGGGTTGGGGAGTAGCTACATGAGTGTCTATATGGGTTATTGATTGGTTGTCTGACTATCTGTATGGGTGCCTGAGTGTGTGTGGGTGGGTGGGGGTGTGTGACTCTGTGCATAAATGTGTGAGTGGGTGATTCACTGGGTGTACAGGTTCAAGAGTGCATCTGTGAAGAGCTGTAGGGGTGGGGGAGTGTGTGTATGGGTGTGTTGGTGAGTGAATGGATGTCTCAGTGGTACATGTGTGAGTAACTACATATGTGAAAGGCAGTATATGTGAGTGTTGGAGTATATAAATGACTATATGTGAGAGTGAGTGATTATGAGAGTGGCTGTATGGATGAGTGTGTGCTTGTATCAGTGATTGTATAAGAGAGTAAGTATGTGTTAGTATCTGTATGAATAAGTGAGGTGGTGTGTGTATAACTGTATAGGTGAGTAAATGGGAGTGTGATTGATTCTGTGCATGACTGACTAGGTGTGTGAGTAACTATGGATGAGTGGCGATATGTGGGTGTCTGTATAGGTGTATGAGTGCAAATGATAGTGCTGTATTGATAAGTGACTGCATGTATGAGTGACTGTATGGGTGAATGAGTGGGCGTGTGTGTAGACCTAGGAATCAGTGAGTGGGTATGTAGTAACTGGTATTGGTGTGACTATGGTTTCGAAAATGGTAGTCTGTATTTTAGAGTGGGTGTATCAAAGGTTATATTAGGGTGTGAGGAGGTGCATCAGATTATCACGTGGATGATATCAGTGATGTCATTTGAGATGTCATCAGTGATGTCATCAGTGATGTCACTGACCATTTCATGAATGATGTAATATGTGACGTCATCAGCAGTGCATTGCGGGGGCGCGAGTTATAGTTAGCTCAACTAACTATAACGGCCGAATTTCTCTGGTTTTCTACGAGTGAAATGTCCAACTAACTATAACGTCCCTGAAACCTATGTTTTTTTTAGTGTATTTCAAAGACTTTTTAAATGCTAATTTCTAACTATGCCTACAGAGGTAGGACATGTGAAGAAAGAGGAAGAAAGGCGCACAAAGAAGCAAGAGAAATGCATAAAGAGGCAACAGAAGTCCAGAAAGACGAAGAAAAGTGCAGAAAGAAGCAAGAGATATGCAGAAAGAACCAACAGAGGTGCAGAAAGAGGCCTTGTTGCAAAGCCATCCTGTGCCCCCAACGTTTTGCTGACTGGTACTGGTGGTAACTGACTCTGACTAACCAGGCCCGGAGCCAGTGCTATGCTGAAAGACACTTAGAATACAGTGAAAACACCTACATACACTAGGGTACACTGTGGGTTGGGGTACCCCTGTGATTGGCATGACCTCCCCTGTAAGGCCCTAGTACATAATAGGGCAGAGGGATTAAAACTACCTCTAACTCAGAGGTGCAGAAAGAGGCAAGAGAGGTGCATAAACAGGCAGGAAAGGTACAGAAACAGGGAACAGTGGTGCAGAAAGAGGCAAGTGAGATGCAGAAAAAAGCAAGAGCAGTGCAGAAAGAACCAACAGAGGTATAAAAGGAGGCAAGAGGGGTGCAGAAAAAGGTAGGAGGGGTGCACAAAGAGGCAAGAGAGGTACAGAAAGAGGCAGGAGGGGTGCAGAAAGAAGGAAGAGAAGTGCATAAAGAGGCAAGAGAATTGCTGAAAGAAGCAACAGAGGTGTAGAAAGAAGCAAGAGAAGTGCAGTAAGAGGCAAGTGAGGTGCAGAAAAAAGCAAGAGCAGTGCAGAAAGAACCAACAGAGGTGCTGAAAGAGGCGTGAAGGGAGCAGAAAGAGGCAAGAGAAATGCAGAAACAGGCAGGAAAGCTGGAGAAACAGGGAACAGGGGTTCAGAAAGAGGCAAGAGAGGTGCAGAAAGAGAAAAGAGGGGTGCAGAAAGAGGCAAGAGATCTGCAGAAAAAAACAACAGAGGTGCTGAAAGATGCAAGTGAGGTGCAGAAAGAGGCAAGAGATCTGTAGAAAAAAGCAACAGCGGTGCTGAAAGAGGCAAGTGAGGTGCAGAAAGAAGCAAGAGAGGTGCAGAAAGAGGCAATAGAAGTGCAAAAAGAAGCAACAGAGGTGCAGAAAGAGACAATAGGGGTGCAGAAAGAAGGAAGTAAAGTGCAGAAAGAAGCAACAGAGGTGCTGAATGAGGCACGAAGGGTACAGAAAGAGGCAAGAGAAGTGCAGAAAGAAGCAAAAGAGGTGCTCAAAGAGGCAGCAGGGATGCAGAAAAAGGGAAGAGCAGTGCAGAAAGAACCAAGAGAAGTGCAGAAAGAAGCAACAGAGGTGCAGAAGGAGGCACGAGGGGTGCAGAAAGAAGGAAGAAGAGTGCAGAAAGAAGCAACAGAGGTGCTGAAAGAGGCACGAAGGGTGCAGAAAGAGGCAAGAGAAGTGCAGAAAGAAGCAACAGAGGTACAGAAAGAGGCAAGAGTGGTGCAGAAAGAGGCAAGAGAGTTGCACAAATAGGGAAGAGGGGTGCAGAAAGAGGCAGGAGGGGTGCAGAAAAAAGCAACAGAGGTGCCGAAAGAGGCAAGAGAGGTGCAGAAAGAAGCAAGTGAAGTGCAGAAAGAGACAACAGAGGAGCAGAAAGACACAAGAGAGGTGCAGAAACAAGCAAGAGAAGTAGAAAGAGGCAAGAGAGAATTGCTGAAAGAAGCAGCAGAGGATTAGAAAGAAGCAAGAGAAGTGCAGAAAGAGGCAAGTGAGGTGCAGAAAGAAGCAAGAGCAGTGCAGAAAGAACCAACAGAGGTGCAAAAAGAGGCAAGAGGGGTGCAGAAAGAGGTAGGAGAGGTGCACAAAGAGGCAAGAGAGTTACAGAAAGAGGCAGGAGGGGTGCAAAAGAAGGAAAAGAAGTGCAGAAAGAGGCAAGAGAATTGCTGAAAGAAGCAACAGAGGTATAGAAAGAAGCAAGAGAAGTGCAGAAAGAGGCAAGTGAGGTGCAGAAAGAAGCAAGAGCAGTGAAGAAAGAACCAACAGAGGTGCAAAAGAGGCAAGGAGGGTGCAGAAAAAGGTAGGAGGGGTGCACAAAGAGGCAAGAGAGTTACAGAAAGAGGCAGGAGGGGTGCAAAAAGAAGGAAAAGAAGTGCAGAAAGAGGCAAGAGAATTGCTGAAAGAAGCAACAGAGGTGTAGAAAGAAGCAAGAGAAGTGCCGAAAGAGGCAACAGAGGTGCAGAAAGAAGCAAGTGAAGTGCAGAAACAGGCAGGAAATGTGTAGAAAGAGGGAACAGGGGTGCAGATAGAGGCAAGAGAGGTGCAGAAAGAGAAAAGAGGGGTGCAGAAAGAGGCAAGAGATCTGCAGAAAAAGCAACAGAGGTGCTGAAAGAGGCAAGTGAGGTGCAGAAAGGGACAAGAGATCTGCAGAAAAAGCAACAGAGGTGCTGAAAGAGGCAAGTGAGGTGCAGAAAGAAGCAAGAGAGGTGCAGAAAGAGGCAATAGAAGTGCAGAAAGAAGCAACAGAGGTGCAGCAAGAGGGGTGCAGAAAGAAGGAAGAGAAGTGCAGAAAGAAGCAACAGAGGTGCGGAAAGAGACACGAAGGGTGCAGAAAGAGGCAAGAGAAGTACAGAAAGAAGGAAGAGAAGTGCAGAAAGAAGCAACAGAGGTGCTGAAAGAGGCAAGTGAGGTGCAGAAAGAGGCAAGAGATCTGCAGAAAAAAGCAACAGAGGTGCTGAAAGAGGCACGAGGGGTGCAGAAAGAAGGAAGAAGAGTGCAGAAAGAAGCAACAGAGGTGCTGAAAGAGGCACGAAGGGTGCAGAAAGAGGCAAGAGAAGTGCAGAAAGAAGCAACAGAGGTACAGAAAGAGGCAAGAGTGGTGCAGAAAGAGGCAAGAGAGTTGCACAAATAGGGAAGAGGGGTGCAGAAAGAGGCAGGAGGGGTGCAGAAAAAAGCAACAGAGGTGCCGAAAGAGGCAAGAGAGGTGCAGAAAGAAGCAAGTGAAGTGCAGAAAGAGACAACAGAGGAGCAGAAAGACACAAGAGAGGTGCAGAAACAAGCAAGAGAAGTAGAAAGAGGCAAGAGAGAATTGCTGAAAGAAGCAGCAGAGGATTAGAAAGAAGCAAGAGAAGTGCAGAAAGAGGCAAGTGAGGTGCAGAAAGAAGCAAGAGCAGTGCAGAAAGAACCAACAGAGGTGCAAAAAGAGGCAAGAGGGGTGCAGAAAGAGGTAGGAGAGGTGCACAAAGAGGCAAGAGAGTTACAGAAAGAGGCAGGAGGGGTGCAAAAAGAAGGAAAAGAAGTGCAGAAAGAGGCAAGAGAATTGCTGAAAGAAGCAACAGAGGTATAGAAAGAAGCAAGAGAAGTGCAGAAAGAGGCAAGTGAGGTGCAGAAAGAAGCAAGAGCAGTGAAGAAAGAACCAACAGAGGTGCAAAAAGAGGCAAGAGGGGTGCAGAAAAAGGTAGGAGGGGTGCACAAAGAGGCAAGAGAGTTACAGAAAGAGGCAGGAGGGGTGCAAAAAGAAGGAAAAGAAGTGTAGAAAGAGGCAAGAGAATTGCTGAAAGAAGCAACAGAGGTGTAGAAAGAAGCAAGAGAAGTGCAGAAAGAGGCATGTGAGGTGCAGAAAAAAGCAAGAGCAGTGCAGAAAGAACCAACAGAGGTGTTGAAAGAGGTGTGAAGGGTGCAGAAAGAGCAAGATAAGTGCAGAAAGAGGCAACAGAGGTACAGAAAGAGGCAAGAGAACTGCAGAAAAAGGCAGGAAAGGTGCAGAAACAGGGAACAGGGGTGCAGAAAGAGGCAAGAGAGGTGCAGAAAGAGAAAAGAGGGGTGCAGAAAGGGGCAAGAGATCTGCAGAAAAAAGCAACAGAGGTGCTGAAAGAGGCAAGTGAGGTGCATAAAGAGGCAAGAGATCTGCAGGAAAAAGCAACAGAGGTGCTGAAAGAGGCATATGAGGTGCAGAAAGAAGCAAGAGAGGTGCAGAAAGAGGCAATAGAAGTGCAAAAAGAAGCAACAGAGGTGCAGAAAGAGGCAAGAGAAGTGCAGAAAGAGGAGAGAGAAGTACAGAAAGAAGCAAAAGAGGTGCTCAAAGAGGCAAGAGGGATGCAGAAAGAGGCAAGAGCAGTGCAGAAAGAATCAAGAGAAGTGCTGAAAGAAGCAACAGAGGTGCAGAAGGAGGCACGAGGGTGCAGAAAGAAGGAAGAGAAGTGCAGAGAGAAGCAACAGAGGTACAGAAAGCGGCAAGAGTGGTGCAGAAAGAGGCAAGAGAGTTGCACAAATAGGGAAGAGGGATGCAGAAAGAGGCAGGAGTGGTGCAGAAAGAAGCAACAGAGGTGCCGAAAGAGGCAACAGAGGTGCAGAAAGAAGCAAGTGCAGTGCAGAAACAGACAGGAAATTTGTAGAAAGAGGGAACAGGGGTGCAGATAGAGGCAAGAGAGGTGCAGAAAGAGAAAAGAGGGGTGCAGAAAGAGACAAGAGATCTGCAGAAAAAAGCAACAGAGGTGCTGAAAGAGGCAAGTGAGGTGCAGAAAGAAGGAAGAGAGGTGCAGAAAGAGGCAATAGAAGTGCAGAAAGAAGCAAAAGAGGTACAGAAAGAGGCAAGAGGGGTGCAGAAAGAGGAGAGAGAAGTGCAGAAAGAAGCAAAAGAGGTGCTCAAAGAGGCAAGAGGGATGCAGAAAGAGGCAAGAGCAGTGCAGAAAGAACCAAGAGAAGTGCAGAAAGAAGCAACAGAGGTGCAGAAGGAGGCACGAGGGTGCATAAAGAAGGGAGAGAAGTGCAGAAAGAAGTAACAGAGTTACAGAAAGCGGCAAGAGTGATGCAGAAAGAGGGAAGAGAGGTGTAGAAAGAGGCAAGACAGTTGCACAAATAGGGAAGAGGGGTGCAGAAAGAGGCAGGAGGGGTACAGAAAGAAGCAACAGAGGTGCCGAAAGAGGCAACAGAGGTGCAGAAAGAAGCAAGTGAAGTGCAGAAACAGGCAGGAAATGTGTAGAAAGAGGGAACAGGGGTGCAGATAGAGGCAAGAGAGGTGCAGAAAGAGAAAAGAGGGGTGCAGAAAGAGGCAAGAGATCTGCAGAAAAAAGCAACAGAGGTGCTGAAAGAGGCAAGTGAGGTGCAGAAAGGGACAAGAGATCTGCAGAAAAAAGCAACAGAGGTGCTGAAAGAGGCAAGTGAGGTGCAGAAAGAAGCAAGAGAGGTGCAGAAAGAGGCAATAGAAGTGCAGAAAGAAGCAACAGAGGTGCAGCAAGAGGGGTGCAGAAAGAAGGAAGAGAAGTGCAGAAAGAAGCAACAGAGGTGCTGAAAGAGACACGAAGGGTGCAGAAAGAGGCAAGAGAAGTACAGAAAGAAGGAAGAGAAGTGCAGAAAGAAGCAACAGAGGTGCTGAAAGAGGCAAGTGAGGTGCAGAAAGAGGCAAGAGATCTGTAGAAAAAAGCAACAGAGGTGCTGAAAGAGGCACGAGGGGTGCAGAAAGAAGGAAGAAGAGTGCAGAAAGAAGCAACAGAGGTGCTGAAAGAGGCACGAAGGGTGCAGAAAGAGGCAAGAGAAGTGCAGAAAGAAGCAACAGAGGTACATAAAGAGGCAAGAGTGGTGCAGAAAGAGGCAAGAGAGTTGCACAAATAGGGAAGAGGGGTGCAGAAAGAGGCAGGAGGGGTGCAGAAAAAGCAACAGAGGTGCCGAAAGAGGCAAGAGAGGTGCAGAAAGAAGCAAGTGAAGTGCAGAAAGAGACAACAGAGGAGCAGAAAGACACAAGAGAGGTGCAGAAACAAGCAAGAGAAGTAGAAAGAGGCAAGAGAGAATTGCTGAAAGAAGCAGCAGAGGATTAGAAAGAAGCAAGAGAAGTGCAGAAAGAGGCAAGTGAGGTGCAGAAAGAAGCAAGAGCAGTGCAGAAAGAACCAACAGAGGTGCAAAAAGAGGCAAGAGGGGTGCAGAAAGAGGTAGGAGAGGTGCACAAAGAGGCAAGAGAGTTACAGAAAGAGGCAGGAGGGGTGCAAAAAGAAGGAAAAGAAGTGCAGAAAGAGGCAAGAGAATTGCTGAAAGAAGCAACAGAGGTATAGAAAGAAGCAAGAGAAGTGCAGAAAGAGGCAAGTGAGGTGCAGAAAGAAGCAAGAGCAGTGAAGAAAGAACCAACAGAGGTGCAAAAGAGGCAAGAGGGGTGCAGAAAAAGGTAGGAGGGGTGCACAAAGAGGCAAGAGAGTTACAGAAAGAGGCAGGAGGGGTGCAAAAGAAGGAAAAGAAGTGTAGAAAGAGGCAAGAGAATTGCTGAAAGAAGCAACAGAGGTGTAGAAAGAAGCAAGAGAAGTGCAGAAAGAGGCATGTGAGGTGCAGAAAAAAGCAAGAGCAGTGCAGAAAGAACCAACAGAGGTGCTGAAAGAGGTGTGAAGGGTGCAGAAAGAGCAAGATAAGTGCAGAAAGAGGCAACAGAGGTACAGAAAGAGGCAAGAGAACTGCAGAAAAAGGCAGGAAAGGTGCAGAAACAGGGAACAGGGGTGCAGAAAGAGGCAAGAGAGGTGCAGAAAGAGAAAAGAGGGGTGCAGAAAGGGGCAAGAGATCTGCAGAAAAAAGCAACAGAGGTGCTGAAAGAGGCAAGTGAGGTGCATAAAGAGGCAAGAGATCTGCAGGAAAAAGCAACAGAGGTGCTGAAAGAGGCATATGAGGTGCAGAAAGAAGCAAGAGAGGTGCAGAAAGAGGCAATAGAAGTGCAAAAAGAAGCAACAGAGGTGCAGAAAGAGGCAAGAGAAGTGCAGAAAGAGGAGAGAGAAGTACAGAAAGAAGCAAAAGAGGTGCTCAAAGAGGCAAGAGGGATGCAGAAAGAGGCAAGAGCAGTGCAGAAAGAATCAAGAGAAGTGCTGAAAGAAGCAACAGAGGTGCAGAAGGAGGCACGAGGGGTGCAGAAAGAAGGAAGAGAAGTGCAGAGAGAAGCAACAGAGGTACAGAAAGCGGCAAGAGTGGTGCAGAAAGAGGCAAGAGAGTTGCACAAATAGGGAAGAGGGATGCAGAAAGAGGCAGGAGTGGTGCAGAAAGAAGCAACAGAGGTGCCGAAAGAGGCAACAGAGGTGCAGAAAGAAGCAAGTGCAGTGCAGAAACAGACAGGAAATTTGTAGAAAGAGGGAACAGGGGTGCAGATAGAGGCAAGAGAGGTGCAGAAAGAGAAAAGAGGGGTGCAGAAAGAGACAAGAGATCTGCAGAAAAAAGCAACAGAGGTGCTGAAAGAGGCAAGTGAGGTGCAGAAAGAAGGAAGAGAGGTGCAGAAAGAGGCAATAGAAGTGCAGAAAGAAGCAAAAGAGGTACAGAAAGAGGCAAGAGGGGTGCAGAAAGAGGAGAGAGAAGTGCAGAAAGAAGCAAAAGAGGTGCTCAAAGAGGCAAGAGGGATGCAGAAAGAGGCAAGAGCAGTGCAGAAAGAACCAAGAGAAGTGCAGATAGAAGGAACAGAGGTGCAGAAGGAGGCACGAGGGGTGCAGAAAGAAGGAAGAGAAGTGCAGAAAGAAGCAACAGAGGTACAGAAAGCGGCAAGAGTGATGCAGAAAGAGGGAAGAGAGGTGTAGAAAGAGGCAAGACAGTTGCACAAATAGGGAAGAGGGTGCAGAAAGAGGCAGGAGGGGTACAGAAAGAAGCAACAGAGGTGCCGAAAGAGGCAACAGAGGTGCAGAAAGAAGCAAGTGAAGTGCAGAAACAGGCAGGAAATGTGTAGAAAGAGGGAACAGGGGTGCAGATAGAGGCAAGAGAGGTGCAGAAAGAGAAAAGAGGGGTGCAGAAAGAGGCAAGAGATCTGCAGAAAAAAGCAACAGAGGTGCTGAAAGAGGCAAGTGAGGTGCAGAAAGGGACAAGAGATCTGCAGAAAAAAGCAACAGAGGTGCTGAAAGAGGCAAGTGAGGTGCAGAAAGAAGCAAGAGAGGTGCAGAAAGAGGCAATAGAAGTGCAGAAAGAAGCAACAGAGGTGCAGCAAGAGGGTGCAGAAAGAAGGAAGAGAAGTGCAGAAAGAAGCAACAGAGGTGCTGAAAGAGACACGAAGGGTGCAGAAAGAGGCAAGAGAAGTACAGAAAGAAGGAAGAGAAGTGCAGAAAGAAGCAACAGAGGTGCTGAAAGAGGCAAGTGAGGTGCAGAAAGAGGCAAGAGATCTGCAGAAAAAAGCAACAGAGGTGCTGAAAGAGGCAAGTGAGGTGCAGAAAGAAGCAAGAGAGGTGCAGAAAGAAGGAAGAGAAGTGCAGAAATAAGTAACAGAGGTGCAGAAAGATGCAAAAAGGGTGCAGAAAGACACAAGAGGGGTATAGAAAAAGGCAAGAGAGGTGCAGAAAGAGGGAAGAAGGGTGTAGAAAGAGGTAAGAGCGGTACAGAAAGAAGCAAATGAGGTGTAGAAAGAGGCAACAGATGTGCAGAAAGAGGGAAGAGGTGCAGAAAGTAGAAGAGATTTGCAGAAAGAGGCAAGAGAAGTGCAGAAAAAGAAAGAAATGCGCAGAAAGAAGCAACAGAAATGCAGAAAGAGGCAAGAGAGGCGCAGAAGGAAGCAAGAGTGGCTTGCACACCATTAGTACCAATTTAACACCCACATTTAGCAATAAGTAACAGGTGACCATTCTAGGTTTTCAAAGGGCCTTCCACCACGCTGTAACACTTGTCGCTGCATTTTTGGTAATGTTTGAGCCGTTTGAGCTAGAAACAAGGCTTTTTTTGTTCAAATCTGCAGATGAGTGAGCAGATGATGAATTATGTGGCTAATGCAGAAAATGTATAATTGTGCGAAAGTCGGTGCAGCCAATCAGTCGCATAATTCCAGTGGCCCTGCTCATACCTCTGACTAGGTCCACAAGTGCTCCTCAGTGATTCCTTCTTTTTTTGTCTCACTGAGTTCATAGTTGAGCTTCTATGGAAACGAGGAAGACTAAACCTGAGGTTACCACTCCACAACACAGACTACCATACCACATAATTACTCTCCATAACACATAATCCCACTCTACATAATTCCTATACACTAAATACCACATACTTTCTATCCACATAATTTCACTGCACAACATACCACATAATTCCACTACACACAACGTACATCCACTCCACTCCAAAAAACATTAGTAAAAAACTTTTACATTTACAACGCCAATAGCTCTAACTCTCGCAAATGCGAAACCTATTACATTACAAACACGTCTTTGACTAGTAGTCGCGTTTGCAGAGTGGTGGAGAAAGGGTGCTGGGCCTCCGACTAGCGCTCAGGAATTCCGCTGCGTAGGACTTACAGAAGGTACCAGAAGGGCTTCTTGGCCCCCAAAGTCCCTCAGGAGTAAATTGGACTTCATCCCCCATCCCGTAGTCTGCCAGGAGGCACGTTTCCAGAGTGGTGGAGAAAGGGGGGCATGGCCTCCGAAGACGTTTTAGCAATCCCACTGTGTGGGACTTACTGGAGGTAACAAGAGGGTAGTTGGCCCCCAAGGACATCCTTGGGGGCCAACTACCTCTCCACTACCTCCAGTAAGTCCCACACAGCAGGATTGCTAAATTCTTATAGCAGGCCACGCCCCTTTGCCCACCACTCTGCAAACACGCTCCCTGGCACGCTCTTGGATGGGGATTGAAGTCCCCTTCGCTGCTGGGAGTCCTTTAGGGGCCAACTATCCTACCTCTTACCTCCAGTAAGCCCCACACAGTGGGATTGCTGAGAGGTGGACACAGGCCATGCCCCCTTTCTCCACCACTCTGCAAACGCACCTCCTTGCGCACTCTTGGTTGGGGGATGAAGTCCCCTTTCCTCCTGAGGGTGCCTGGGGGCCAACTAGCCCTCCTGTTACCTCCAGTAAGCTCCATAAACTGGATTGCTGAGAGTGCTCAAAGGCCATGCCCCCTTTTTACACCACTCTGCAAACGCGGCTCCTGGCGCACTGCTGCTCGGGGGATGTAGTCCACTTGTGTCCTGAGGTCCTCAGGACACAAGAGGACCTCATCGCCCCACCAGCAGTGCGCCAAGAGGCGCGTTTGCAGAGTGGTGTAAAAAGGGGCGTGGCCTCGGACCACCTCTCTGCAATTCAGCTGTGTGGCGCTTACTGGAGGTACCTGGTGGGCTAGTTGGCCCCCAGGGACCCTCAGTATTCAAGGGGACTTAATTCCCCAACTTAGAACACGCCAGGGGGCGCATTTGCAGAGTGCTGCAGGGAGGGGGCGGGGCCTCCGGCGAAATGCCGGCTTTTAAAAAAATATATTTTTAGAAGGGGGGCTGTGTGGCCCCCCTTCTTTTAGTATTTTGTGGCCCTGGGGACCCCATCCCCCAGGGCCTGACCCTTTAAAAAAAAAAGAAAAAACGGGAAGGGGGCCATGCGGCCCCCCTCCAGAGGCCGATTTCATCCCCCGGGGCATGGCCTCTTTTTTAAAAAAAAATATTTATTGGGAAGGGGGGCCTCGTGACCCCCCTTTCCTGGGCCACTATTGGCCCCGGAGACCCCATCCCCGGGGCATGGCCATTTTCTACATTATTTTTATATGAGATGGGGGGCCATTCTTTTTTTTTAAATAAAGGGAGGGGGCCGTGTGGCCCCCCTCGCGGGCCACTTCTGGCCCTGGGGACCCCATCTCCCGGGGCCGGCCCTTAGCGATGGGGACCGTGGGGGGAGCCCCAATGCCCCCACGGTCCCAGGAGGCTCCCCGCCTCCTGCGGGCGCCGGCATTGCTTTTGGGCAAGGGGAGCTGCTAACATGCAGCTCCCCTTGCCCAAAAGCAATTCTGCTTTGCTTCAATGAAGCAAAGGAGTGTTTGCTATGGCAGGGCGGGAGCCGTGCTCCCGCCCTGCCATAGCAAACAGCAATGTCCCGGGGGTGGGCACCCTGGGACATTGCAGGAGCCGGCCCTGGGGGGTGGCGGTCCCTAGGGCCATCGAGGGCTCCAAGAGGGGGGCCGTGCTGCCCCCTCCCATCATTTCAACAGCCCCGGGGAGGTGGTGGTCCCCGGGGCACGGGGGTCGGCAACGGACCCCTATATGTAAACAATTAGTGCCCCCCCACACATTTATGTAGCCCCGCTACATAATTGGGCATTGCCCCTGGGACCTGGCCCACCCAGGGGCTTAAGAAAAACGAAGCGCGGGAGCCCGCGCTTCGTTTTTTAAAATTTTCTCAGCCGGATTCGCGCACCCAGCGCGAATTCGGCCGATTTAAAAAAAAAAAAATGCTTTTTTTGGCCCTGGGGGTCCTTGTGGGACCCCCTGAGCAGGCCTAGGGGGTCAGGGTATTTCTACCCTGCCCCCTTTTCTTGTTTTTCACCTTTTTTGTACTGATTTCTTGTGACTCGGTTACCGGTTACCGAGTCACAAGATGGCTGCCAACACATTCTGGTTTGAAGTGTTGGCAGCCAATCAGAGTGAAGCTCGTGCCGGGGAGGGTTCGCGACTCCTCCTCGGTGCTCAGATATCGATATTTTTATGTTTTGAATTTCTCAGCAACTACTTAACAGATTTACACCATTTAAGAAAATGCACGCTTTCTAGACCAAGACCTACCTTTTTGCCAAGTTTGGTGTAATTCTGTTCAGCAGTTCGGGCGGTAGCTTTGTCTAAAGTTTCCTATGTAAATTAACATGGAGAAAACGCGTTTTGGGACCCCCCTTTTTTCTCGGCCCCCGCTTGACGAATCACCTCGAAACTTTCAAGACAGGAGCTGACCGGAGCGCCCCATTCGTTTTGAAAATTTCGCGAATATATATATATATATATATATATATATATATATATATATATATATATATATATATATATATATATATATATATATATACATATTCATTTGAACCCTACCCACTGGCCAGTAGATAGTTATAGCTAGATCTGCTTTTCCATAGGAAGTTCGTTTTTTGGTTTACTAATAACTTTTGGCGCCGTTTGATGAATCTTCACGAAACTTTCTCAAAAAAAGTTCATCCACCTCAACTCCTTCCTGTAAAGCTTTGGGGTGATCCGTTAAGTGGGGTCTGAGAAAAAGGGGGTGTCCCAAAATCAAAAACCACATTCATTTTCCATAGACTTTTTTAAGAAGCGCTACTGCAAAAACCGCTGAATGGAGTCCCCAGTGCCACTACTGGCCACATGCATCCCTCCCCTTAAAAACAAAATACGTCCCCAGGGAATAAGGTCCCTGGGGGCTTGCAAAGGCTCAGGGAGGGGTACCGCAGATCCTCTTCCTCTTATAAAAATAAAATATGGGTGTCCCGAGTGGGCACCAGAACACCCACAGTAACTTTAAAAAAAAAAAAGAATATTAAATGGGCAGCAGGAAGGGTCGGATTGGCAAGGCAGGCTTTCGGTCGGTGCCCGAGGCCCAGTGCCCGAGGCTTGATGTGGGCCATTTTTTTCCCCATCAGTGTTCGGGCTGGCTCTGCTGATCTGAACTCGAGAGGCTGCTGCAGCCCCTGCCCAACCCTGCACAGATTATCGCAGCCCATTGTCATTTATAGAATGACAATGGGCCAAACCCAGCAGGCACAGCATATGGTGGGAGCTCCCGCCCTGGCCTTAGGGTATGACAGTGAGGCCTTGCCACGGGAGAGGCTGCTACTGAGGGGCAGAGTTTCTCTCCCCTTGGAAGGGAAAGTGATGAGGGCAATAAAGGGGGTTCTGCTCCCTCCCTCCCCACAGTGGATGGCCAACCCCCATTCATGCTGGCTAGACAAGGCATCCTCGCTGCTCTACGAATCTCATCTCAAACCCAGAATTTAACCGGGAAGCAACATCCTGCCTTACCTGTCTTTAGTATTTGGCACTTGATTGAGAAGCTTTGTCAGCTGATACCCTTGGCAGCGAGTTTCCTGGGCCTCAGTGCCACCGCAGTGCAGCTTTAAAATAACCTTAGTCAAAGGAGGGCCCCACAGAAAGTGTTATTGTTTTTCTGAGAGACCAAATGTTTGATCATGTACTTCTTCCTTGGAAAAAAACCATAAAGCCCTTTCAAACATAACCAGTGAAACTGAAAATGTTTACACCTGTAGTTTAATTGTTAAGACAGCAAGTCATTAACGTGCAGTCTGCTGGGGGGTATTGATATAACCGGGCCACTGGAATTATGCAGCATTGGACGGCCAAATTATGTAGCAGGATTGCATAAATTATACTTCAAGAAACGGAAAAGTATGTAGCGTAATGCTGCAAATTTTATGATAGTATTACTTCAATATTTTCTCAATTTTACACTTAACGATGTCTGGGCATTGGCTGCACCTCGTTAGTACCAGATCAACACTCAAAATTAGAAACAAGCAACAGAAAGGTGAGGTCAAGCATTGCAAAGGGCCTTCAACTGTACAGTCACTTGGGTCGCTGCGGTTTAGGTAACATTTGAACCTTTTGAGTTGGGAACAACATTTTTTTGTTAAAACTGCGGATTATGCTGCAGATGATAGATTATGTGGCAAAAGTGACAAATCTATATGCGAAAAATGCTGCAGCCGCACAATCGCATAATTCCAGTGGCCATGGATATAACCTGCAGCCTTAATTCTTGATAGTTCCAACCTAACTATTCCTCTTTCTGAGAAATATGGATCATGGTATTAAAAACACCTGTTGGGTACAGTGCAACAAAATGGCAGAAAATCAGTGGAATGCACTTTGTAACAAAGCAAATTGTATGCACCTTTCCTTTCCTGCCTCTTTCAGCAATGCTCTGCCTTATGACTCTGTTCCACCAATGTCTGTAGCTCACTTTATGTGTCCTCACTGAACGCATCACCGTCCTTTAATCACAACATCAACACAGTGCTTAATTTGTGCAGATCGTTGGTAGTGGGTGGCAGAAGCACTCATTTTTGGACATCTTTGCATATTTTTTAACATGAGATTTTGACCAGCGCAAGAGAGAGAAAGGCAGAAAATGAGGGAAACACAGTCATAGGAAACCAATGACAGAGAGAAAGGAGAGAGGAAAATGCATTTAAAGAGTGAAATAAAGAGACAGAAAGTGTAGGATGGTGGAAGAAAGCGGGATAAGGTGAAATCAAGTTTTGGTCGGTTGCCTCAGTACTGAGCAGCCCTGCATTCAACAACTCTGACGAAGAGCTCCTTAAAGAAAATCTGAGCTCCTGCACACATGTAAAGTGTGTGTGTGTGCGTGTGTATAAATCAACACATTTTGTTTGTGTTGGCGGTTTGCCTCTTCTACTACAGAGCCAATGGTGAGGGCCTACTTCTATCCTTTTGTCCATGCTGTCTCTTCCTCAGAGCACTCACAATGAGCATCTCTCTCTTGCATTCCAAAGGCCATGAGCAGAGTTTATCTTTCTAAACTTTTTTCCATAGTAAAAGTCTTTACTCTTTTTAAATTAAAATTGGGTAAGTCTTTGCATCTAGAGAGTATCTAGTCACTCTTCTTCAATTCTTATTTCAATATAAATACCACTCTCATCATTACTTCTCAACTGATGATTTCATCCCCACAATTTCATCTCTATAAATATCTATCTTTCCCCCATTATTGAAAGGAAGAGAATCACTGATACCATTTCATCTGTATTGCTTTATATACAAATACAATCCATACACATTTTTCAGAAAGCACTGGCTATTTACATTTTCATCATCTTTTTCTATCAAATACCATTTAGTACACAGCATATCTATGAAAATATTTAAGAGTAAAATACTATTCCAGGTACCTGTTCTCATTCACACATATATACTGAATAATTTCTGGTAAGGGCAGACATAATCACCAAGCAATATGAATTACATTCAGTAGTTCCCTCTCCTTTACAGACACTTTTTCAACAATTATCAACTTTGTACACAACGTTTTGACTCATCATTTGTTGCCTTCATCAGGATATATATATAGACAATGGCCTTATAGACAGGAGGGCACTCAGAGACATGAAGAGGGAGCATGTGATAAGGGTGATCCATGGACCTCAAGATGAACGTCAGGAGAAGAGTGAGTGAGTTTCAGTGGAATAATGGGATTTTCAGTCCTGACCAATGTTACTGACCATATAAGCAATACAAGGCTTTCTTTACCATAACATTATCCTAAAATTTACCCCCTCGTACTAAAAAGTCAATGCTTCATAAAAGGTTGCAATTCGCAAATGTGGGCCACTTTGTTTTTAGGTGCCCAGGCCTATATCTGGTCCCAATCCGACCCTGGCTGCAGGAAACACTCATTTATTATTCACTGCTCCTCTGAAGGAGCACCCTGTAATGCCTTGCAGGGGCTTTATTTTTTCAATATTATTTTGAGCTTGGTGGTGCCCCTAGAATAGGGGGGGAGGCACCAGCAAGCCATTTTAAATGTTGTTGGGGGCTGCAGAGAGTTCTGCAGCCCTCCAGCAGCACTAAAGGAAAAAAAAGCAATAAGTCTCCTGGGTCATTAAATCCATGACCCCAGGCGAACTTACCATCTTTTTTAAAGCACTCCTAGTTGGAACTCTGTGCTCTTCAGTTGGAACGCAAGGCTCTCTTTGTGGTTGTTTTTGTGACTGCATTTTATGGGCTGTAAAATGTTTTGAAGAAAGACTCATAGAAAACCTGGGGTTTTTTTTTGCTTAAAAAGAAAAATATGTCTCAGACTATTTATTTTGACCTTTTTCACCCACAAAATTGAATAATCAAAACTAGATAAAAAGAGTCACAGACATGTTTTTTTAATTAAAACTTTATTAAACATGTTTATAATAATAAACAATAATAAACATTGCATTGTGTGACTTATTGGTGATAGATAGATGGTGTTGCTTTATATATATTGATATGTCCATCCCCTTGATAAAGACAATAGGCTCACTTTTTACATTTTGGTGTTGAAGAAGGCTTTGCATGGCAGGGGTTGGCTGCTCGCAACCCCACGCCGCGCACAGGGAGGTTGGCTGGCCATGTGGGTTGGATGCAGTGCATCCTCTCCCTCACGAAGAACCCCCGAAGACACCAGACTCAGCTTCCAGGAAGGAATGAAAGACGTCGCAGCCTGGATGAACAACAGTTGCCTTAAGCTCAACTCGGAGAAGACAGAGGTCCTCGTCCTTGGACTCTCCCCCACCACTTGGGACAACACCTGGTGGCCCTCCGCCCTCGGAAACCCACCCACTCCATCAGACCATGCCCGAAACCTCGGCATCATTCTAGACTCCTCCCTCACCATGACCCGCCAGATCAACGCCGTCGCCTCCACCTGCTTCAACTCCCTCCGCATCCTCCGGAAGACCTTCAAGTGGATCCCCCCCGAATGCAGAAAGACCGTCACCCACTCACTCATAACCAGCAGACTGGACTACGGTAACGCCCTCAACAAAACCCTGCTACACAAGCTCCAAACCATCCAGAACACCGCAGCCAGACTCGTCCTCGGAACCCCAAGACATGAGCACATGACCCAACAGCTACGAGACCTCCACTGGCTCCCCATCGAGAAGAGAGTAACCTTCAAGCTACTCACCCACGCCTACAAATCCCTCCACAACATCGTACCCAAATACCTCAATGAAAGAGTCTCCTTCTACATACCCAAAAGGAACCTCCGCTCCGCCGACCTCGACCTGGCAGAGACCCCACGCATCCGCAGAACCAAAGCAGGTGGAAGAGCCTTCTCCTACGTCGCAGCAAAGACCTGGAACGAGCTCCCAGTCAACATCAGACGCTCCCCTACTCTGCACACCTTCAGGAAGAGCCTCAAGAATTGGCTCTTCGACTGATCCGGAGCTGCGCCCCCCCCACAACGCCTTGAGACCCTCACGGGTGAGTAGCCCGCTTTAAAAAACCCTGGTTGATTGATTGATTGGCCGCATGGGGTCGGCTTAACGTATGGTAATAACATATTACTTTACGTTTTAAAAAAAAAACTAAAAATTCACTGATAAAACAAAGGTTAAAAAATGGTATAATTAGGTGGAAATTACAGTGACAAGGTAACATTTTAAACTAGAAAAACACTAAAATTCACCAGTTATAGTTATCTCTAGTAACTATAACTCATGCCCTATGGTAACTATAACTCCTTCCCCTTGCCATGCACAGCTAATTACCCCACATATATCATCACTGATGACATGTTCTATAACACCATTGATAACATCACTGCACCGTTTGCAATGACATCAATAATGACAAAAGTCTGCATGGCAAGGGCGCTAGTTATAGTTATCTTAGGTCACGAGTTATAGTTACTAGTGATAACTATGGTGAATTTCATATATATCTATATCTAGATCGCCAGTAGGTAGTCATAGTTAGGACCTAGCTTCCATAGCATTTTTTGATTTGCCTATATCTTTGGCACCATTTGATGAATCTTCACGAAAAAAAACAAATTGTGGCGGTCATTCTAATTGAGCATGGAAAGTTTTATGGCGATTCGTCAAGAGGGGGCTGAAGAAAAGTTGGGGGTCACAAAAAGTGCATTTCCCATGTTAATTCCTATAGAAATTTTGAACACGACAACAGCTCGAATTGCTGGACGGAATTACACTAAATTTGGCAGAAAGCTAGCTCTTGGTCACGAAAGAGTGCTTTTTGTTATTTGGTGTAGTTTTCACGATATTAAAGGAAAACCTAATTTGAATATATAGGGACACAGATTTTCCGAGCATCCAACAGTGCCCTTGCTGATATCTGATTGGCTGCCAAAACTTCAACCAGGAAGTGTTGGCAGCCATCTTGGGACTCTGCTTCAGCCAAGTCCCCAAACAAACATTTAAAAAAAAGAAAAGGGGGCAGCGTAGGAATACCCTGACCCTTAGCCCTGGTCCTGGGGTCCCCTTGGAACCTCACCAGGGCAAAAAAGCTTATTTAAAAAAAAAATATTACCGCAAAATCGTGACGGAGTCGCAAATCCGCTGCAAAAATAAAAATAAAAACAAGCACGGTCTCCTGCGCTTGTTTTAAAAAAGGCCCCCAAGTAGGCCAGGTCCCAGGACAAATAAAGGAGGGGGGTGCACGGGGCCCCCCTCCTAGGGCTGTTTTCAGCTTCGGGAACCACCACCTCCTCAGGGGTTATTCAACATAGTGAAGGGGGGCCACGCAGACCCCCCTCCAGGTGCTTTAATATGCCCCAGGGACCACCACCACCTCCCAGGGGCTAAATGAATAGTAATGGGGGGGCCGCGTGGACCCCTCTCCCTTGGGCTTATTGAGCCCCGGGGATCACCATCTCCCCAGGGCTTATTAAACATAGTAGAGGGGGCCATGCAGACCCCCTCCAGGAGCTTTAATATGCCCCAGGGACCACCACATCCCAGGGGCTGAATAAATAGTAATGGGGAGCCGCGTGAACCCCCCAGACCACGGGGACTACCACCTTATGGGGCCATATAACTTTAAAAACTGGGAGGGGGCATGGCCCCCTCCCATGCCATATGCAGCCTCGGGGGCAACCACCTCTCTGGAGCTGTCCCATGCATTCTACAAAAGGGGGCTGTGCAGCACCGTCCTGGACCCATTAATGGCCCTGGGGACTGCCAGCCCCAGGGCCGGCTCCTGCTATGCCCCGGGATACCCACCCCGAGACATAGCAGTTTACTTTCGCTTGGGGGGAGGAGACAGCTCCCGCCAAGCGTGAGCAGACACTAACTCCACTACTAGCAAGAGGGAGTTGTCAAGCTGCTCCCACTTGCTAGCAGCGGAATTTTCATCTGTTTCCCTGCCCGCTGTCCAGCAGGCAGGGAAACAGATGAAAGGATTGTTCCCACACACAGAGAGCTGCATGTTTAGCAGCTCCATGCGTGCTGGAGTAATGCCAGGGACCGGGGGGGCATTGAGGCACCCCCTGCAGTCCTTAACACTGCACACTGTGTGCCCTGGGTAGGCTCCAGCTCACCCAAAAACAGGAGGCTGTGCCCCGGGGGATGGGGTTTCTGGGGCCAAAATCGGCCAGGGGAGGGGGGCCGGGTGGCCTGCCTCCGGTTCTAATAATTGGTCAGGCCTGGGGGTGTGGGTCTCAAGGGCCAAAATTGGCCCCCCTCCCCATTTTCCACAAAAAGGAAAAAAAGAGGGCAGAAAAACCAGCAGAAAAAGCAGACAAAGCAAAACTGAGCAGAATAGGTAAAACGGAGGGCAGAGAAACGAACAGAAGAGGCAAAATAGAGGGTAGAACACTAGCAGAAAAGGCAAACCAGAGCAGAAGAGGGCAAAACAGAGGGCGGAAAAATGAGCAGAAAAGGAAAACGAGAGCAAAAGAGGGCAAAACAGAGTGTGGAAAAACGAGCACAAAAGGCAAAACAGAGGTCAGAAAAATGAGCAGGAGAGGCAAAACAGAGGGCAGAAAAATGAGCAGAAGAGTGAAAAACAGAGGGCACTCAGACACCCACTCACAGACCCTCTCAGAGTGGCTCTATGGGTGAGTGAGTGGGTGTTTGAGTACCTATATGGGTGGGTGAGTAGCACTATGAGTGGCTGTATTGGAGAGTCATTGTCTGTGTTAGTGTATGTATAGGTTAGTGTGCGGGTATGTAAATGGTTGTATTGGTGTGTGAATGGGTATGTAAGTAGTTGTGAGAGTTTGAGTGGGTGTATAAGTAGTTGTATGGGTGAGTGTATGGCTGTGTTCAGAGGTTGCAAGGGTGAATGAATGGCTGTGTGAGTGGTTGTATAGTTGAAGAAGTGGGTGTATGAGAAGCTGTATGGGTGAGTGTGTGGCTGTGTGAGTTTTTGGATGGGTGATTGACTGGTTGTGTTAGTAGTTGTATGGGTGAGTGAGTGGCTGTGTCAGTGCCCCTATAGGTGAGTAACTAGGTGTGTGAGTGGCTCTGTGGTTGAGTGAGTGGGTGTGTGACTAGCTATATGGGCCCGTCAATGGGTTTGTGAGTAGTTGTGTATGTGTGTCAGTGGGTGTATGAGAGGTTGTATGGGGTGTGAGTAGGTGTGTGAGTGGTTCTGTGGATGATGTCATCAGTGAAGTTATTTGAGATGTTATCAGTGATATCACTGACCCTGTCATGAATGATGTACTATGTGAGGTCATAAGCAGTGCATTGCAGGGACGTAAGTTATAGTTAGCGCAGGTAACTATAACTGCTGAATTTCAATGGTTTTGTACAAGTGAAATGTGAGCGTAACTATAACGTCCCTGTCCCCTTCGGTTTTCATATATATATATATATATATATATATATATATATATATATATATATATATATATATATATATATATACGATGCAGCGTGCGTAACGAAATTCGTTTTATTTATTTTTTTGATTACGTACCTCAGTGCGGCCGAAATCCGTAGTTTACTACCCCCCACCCTGCCCCTCCCCCGCCCTGCATCACCGCCCGGCAGCACTCCCATCACGGGGCCGCTACTGCTGAGGAGCACTTCTGGACCTAGTCAGAGGTATGAGCAGGGCCACTGGAATTATGCGACTGTTTGGCTGCACCGACTTTTGCACAATTATAACAATTATACATTTTCCGCATTAGCCACACAATCCATCATCTGCTGCCTAATCTGCAGATTTGAACAAAAAAAGCCTTGTTTCTAGCTCAAACAGCTCAAACGTTACCAAAAATGCAGCGACAAGTGTTACAATGTGGTGGAAGGCCCTTTGCAAACCTAGAATGGTCACCTGTTACTTATTGCTAAATGTGGGTGTCAAATTGGTACTAATGGTGTGCAAACCACTCTTGCTTCTTTCTGCACCTCTCTTGCCACTTTCTGCATTTCTGTTGCTTCTTTCTGCAACTTTCTTTTTTTCCTTCACTTCTTTTGCCTCTTTCTGCTCATCTCTTCCACTTTCTGTACCTCTCTTGCCTCTTTCTGCACCTCTCTTGCCTCTTTCTGCACACACAGGGCTACTTTTAAACTGACCTCAGGCTCAGCAGTGCACACATGCAAGTGCAGAAAAGGGCTGCTGGCCTCTAAACTGCCATGCCCTATTATATGCTAGGGACTTAGAGGTAGTTTTAATCCCCCTGCCCTATTATGTACTAAGGCCTTACAGGGGAGGTCATGCCAATCACAGGGGTACCCCAGCCCATAGTGTACCCTAGTGTATGTAGGTGTTTTCACTGTATTCTAAGTGTCTTTCAGCATAGCACTGACTCCGGTCCTGGCTAGGCAGAGCCCAGGGTCAGTCAGAGTCAGTTACCACCAGTACCAGTCAGCATAAAGTTGGGGGGTGCCCAGGGCACAGGATGACTTTGCAACAATGCCTCTTTCTGCACCTCTGTTGGTTCTTTCTGCATATATCTTGCTTCTTTCTGCACCTTTCTTCCTCTTTCTGGACTTCTGTTGCCTCTTTCTGCATTTCTCTTGGTTCTTTCTGCGCCTTTCTTCCTCTGTCTGCACATGTCCTACCTCTGTAGGCATAGTTAGAAATTAGCATTTGAAAAACCTTAGAATTTCACTGAAAAGACCACAGGTTTCAGGGACGTTATAGTTAGAAATTTTCATTTAAAATTTAAAAAACCTTAGAAATTCACTGAAAAAACCATAAATTTCAGGGACGTTATCGTTAGAAATTAGCATTTAAAAAACCTTTGAAATTCATTGAAAAAACCATAGGTTTCAGGGACGTTATAGTTAGAAATTAGCATTTAAAAAACCTTTGAAATTCACTGAAGAAACCATAGGTTTCAGGGACGTTATAGTTAGAAATTAGCATTTAAAAAACCTTAGAAATTCACTTTAAAAACCACAGGTTTCAGGGACGTTATAGTTAGTTGGACATTTCACTTGTAGAAAACCAGAGAAATTCGGCCGTTATAGTTAGTTGAGCTAATTATAACTCGTGCCCCTGCAATGCACTGCTGATGACGTCACATATTACATCACTCATGACATGGTCAGTGACGTCACTGATGACATCACTGATGACATCATCCACGTGATAATCTGATGCACCTCCTCACACCCTAATATAACCTTTGATACACCCACTCTAAAATACAGACTACCATTTTCGAAACCATAGACACACCAATACCAGTTACTACATACCCACTCGCTGATTCCTAGGTCTACACACACATCCACTCATTCACCCATACAGTCACTCATACATGCAGTCACTCATCAATACAACACTATCATATGCACTCATACACCTATACAGACACTCACAAACCGCCACTCATCCAAAGTTACTCACACACCTAGTCAGTCATGCAAATAATCAATCACACTCCCATTTACTCACCTATACAGTTATACACACACCACCTCACTTATTCATACAGATACTAACACATACTTACTCTCTTATACAATCACTGATACAAGCACACACTCATCCATACAGCCACACTCACAATCACTCACTCTCACATATAGTCATTTATATACTCCAACACTCACATATACTGCCTTTCACCTATGTAGTTACTCACACATGTACCACTGAGACATCCATTCACTCACCAACACACCGATATACACACTCACCCACCCCTACAGCCCTTCACAGACGTACTCTTGAACCCATACACTCAGTGAATCACCCACTCACACATCTATGCACAGAGTCACACACCCCCCACCCACCCACACAGATACTCAGGCACCCATACAGATACTCAGACAGCCAATCAATAACCCGTATAGACACTCATTTAGCTACTCACCAACCCATGCAGCGGCTTACACACCAACTGACAGACTGATACAGACATTCACACAGTTTAGTCACTAACACATGCATTCAGGAAGACACGTTTAATCACTCACTTATACAGTCAGTCACGCACCTACTAAATCATCCATTCAGATACTGATACACCCACTCATTCTTCAATACACCTTGGCATAAATATATAAAAATATTTAAACTTTACAGAAACACACAGTCACTGGATGATGTCATCAGTGATGTCATTTGAGATGTCATCAGTGATGTCATCAGTGATGTCACTGACCATGTCATGAATGATGTAATATGTGACGTCATCAGCAGTGCATTGCGGGGGCGCAAGTTATAGTTAGCTCAACTAACTATAACAGCCGAATTTCTCTGGTTTTGTACGAGTGAAATGTCCAACTAACTGTAACTTCCCTCAAACCTGTGGTTTTTTCAGTGAATTTCTAAGGTTTTTTAAATGCTAATTTCTAACTATAACGTCCCTGAAACCTATGGTTTTTTCAGTGAATATATATATATATATATATATGTTTATTGCTCTGTTTAATGCAGTAATGTCCGCATGATGTGTTTTGGCCAGTCCCTATATATATTATACTTACTTAAAGGGGCTTTCAACCAGCTGTCTTCAACCATTGGTCTAGCGTTATGTCATTCACCTTTTGCTTTGCCCACTGTAGCATACATACAAAGGGCTCAGCCCACTTATGGATCTGGCTAACTTCGCTTTGAGTGACTGCATTTTGCTCTTTCACAAGGAACGCATCCACACACAAGGGAGTTCTGTTCAGTGCCAGTGTTTTTGTTTTTACTTTATTACTTTGATGTTGCCTTTGTGTTTAGAGTCTAATGTGATAGGAGGTCGCTTTCTACCAGCTTTTCCATGTTGAGCACAGAGCACAATCTAACTTTATCAGTTTCTGTCTTCTGCTAATGGTGTAAATTCCTTCTGGAGTGTCCTTTGTGTATCTGACAACTGCTGTTCCCCAGCCTGTCACGTTACTCCCATTTCAAACTGTTATTCGTCAAGTTTTCTTTTTATTTTACTATGCATGCATACTACTATGCATTTATAACTGCACTCTCTAATAACATGTTGGTATGTATTTTAATTGAGGACTACATTTATATTTGACAACCCTATCTATCCATACAACCATATCAAGCTATGCAAACCTATCTATCTATCTATCTATCTATCTATCTATCTATCTATCTATATATCAGTCTGTCTATCTGTTTATCTATACAATCCTATCTATCTATCTATCTATCTATCTATCTATCTACCTGTTTATCTATACAAATCTATCTATCTATCTATCTATCTATCTATCTATCCATCTTTGCAAGCCTGTCTATCTATCTATTAATCTTTGGAAGCCTCTCTATCTATCTTTGCAAGCCTCTTTATTTGTAAGAAAGTTTTACAAAAGCATTACAAAAAATATTAACAAAGGCAAGAGGCTAGCAGCCGACGCCATACCAAGAACTTTTTTCTTCAATAATGCTATGAGTATAACATAGTTACTGATAGGGGTTTTCAGCCAGACTCCATACTCTTTTGTTGTGTCATTCACATTGTTTCCTCCAGCCTCTGCAGCTTGCTTCACGTGGAAGTGGGGCAACACACTTCAGCCATTAGCTGACTTTACTTTGAGTTACACAGTGCTTCCCTTTTACAAGGAGCACATGCACACACAAAGTAGTCCTCTTCTGTGTCAAGGGCTACTACGGTAATGTGTGGTTTTTGAAACCAGAAAATGTTTGCCTTTAACCAGATATGTTTTTTAGATTAATGAAAGCCCGGGTGCTTCCCAACAATAAAGTTTTGCAGAAACCATCGAAGAACAAAACAAGAACTTCCAAAGCCAAAAGGAAGGTGGCTAACACCAGACCTATTTGGCTTTGCCAATGCTTGTTCTAATTGTAGTGCACATTTGTCGCTGAAAAAGCGGATGAATTCTGGTACTACTAGCCATATGTATTGCGCTGCAGCATACTACCACAAGGGCCTGCTGTCTTTCGTGATTTGCATCCTCATTTGAAACAGTGAAGGTACAGAGGTTCTTAATTACCCATAGATAGATGCAAGTTACTGCCACAGACTTGCCAGTTACACATTCATGAGCCTTTGAGACTTTGGACCTGATTTAGATCTTGGCAGACAGGTTACTCTCTCACAACGGTGACAGATATCCCTTCCGCCGAAATAAATCCCATTACATCCTACTGGAATTATATTTTGGCTGATGGGATATCTGTCACCATTGTGACGGAGTAACCAGATCGTCAAGATTTAAATCAGGCCCTATGTTTGGTATTGAGTCCATTTTAGACTCTGTCCAGGACTTTTCTAAAGCCCACCAGGTGCATTGTGGTACATGTAGTGCTGTTCTGCCTCTCTTCTACTTCCGTTTCAGACTCTCACAAAGCCCTACTATTGTGCTGTGTCTGATATGCATGTCAACACTGCTGCAGTAAAGACTACAATGCCATATCTCTATTGCGCTTGTTTGCTTCAATGCACAAACAGCCAATGGCCAGCAGGTTCACTGAAGTAAAATCTACTTCTTGTTTTCAGGTGCATTTGTAACCATGGAAGAAGCTGCTTCAGCCTTCATTGGCACTGAAAACAGGCTTTATTGCAATATAATACAACCGTTCAGAAATCACTTGTGCATATAAAGGCCTTTTCTTAACCACAAATCGCAGACTGCCAACTCATTCATGATTGCCAGCAACAATTAAGTAACTATTTGTCCATCCTGTTACCACAGGGGGCTACTCAAAGGCAACTAGGGCCCAAAGTATGGCTGTTTTTGCCCTGAAAACTGCAGTTATAATGCTGCTCAGACTTTTTTTTTAAAAAACACCTTTTATTGACTTTGTAAGGTACCATCTGGGCAGCAGCCCTGCATATACACATTGAAATAAAGGATAGTTTAAGAGTACCATGTTTGTATACAAAATTAGCAACAGTTTGCATATATAACAACAACAACTTTGCGCAGACAATGCCGTAACCCGTGTATGTAAGTGAGTATGTTTGAGTCCCCACCATAGCGGTGACAAGATTTTGAATGTGGCATGCTGTGGTCAAGAATGAATGGGGGGGTTCGCACATCAGGGGGTCTGAGAAGGAAGGGGGGAAGATCGATGCCCTGATATGTTGCCCATCTGGACCATATTTTCCTGTGTTCAGGGGACAACCTTGCACCTGGAAAACTGCAATTTCTGCACCCAAACATCTATCTAGCTCTGTTCGCCATTTCCCTAAAGTCGGGGGGGAAGTCCCCTTCCACAACTGAGCAATATCACGCTTAGCAGTAGTGAGTGCCAGGAAAAGCAAGTGCTGTTTATACCGATTCCCCCCTAACCCATCGGTGCTGTGCAATAGAAACAGTTTGGGGTCGTATGGGAGATCCCAGGATAATACCCTACCCAGGCAAGTCGAGACTTTACGCCAGAAGGGCTGAATTACCGTACAATCCCATACCGTATGCATAAATGTTCCCTCTTCCCTCTGCAGCGTAAACACTGGGGAGATTGAATGACCCCCATCTTCCAGAGACGAAGGCGAGTATAGTACACACGGTGTATGTATTTAAATTGGATGAGGCGGTCTCGAGAGGATACGGCCGTGCCCCGGGGACTAGCCACGGCCTCAGCCGAGTCGTCGTCAGTCAGGTCCGGTATGTCTGCCTGCCACGCCCCTCTGGTCTTATGTAGCGTCGTTTTGGCGTGTGTCGTCAATGTCTGGTATATCTGTCGGATTTTATGAGACCCTAGAGCCCCCATGAGAAGGTGGCCCTCAAGGGGATGGAACTCTGGGAGGGTGTCCAGGGTAAGAATCTTGGGAGTGAGAGCATGACGTAATTGAAGATACTTATAGAATTGTGTTTTATGCAATTGAAATTCCGCCTGCAACTGCTGGAAGGACTTCAACGTAGTGCCCTTCATAAGGGTGGAGATACCTATCAGGTCCCATTTGCGAAATCCCGTTAAAGCTGCCACCTGGTGCAGATGGGTGCCGTGCCATAGGGGAGTCGCCTGGGTCAGGCGCACACGCCACTCCATCTGCCCCACAGTGTACCTCCAGAGCCTAATCGCTGTTCTGCTGGCATGAGGGAGGAAGTCTAGTTTCTGGGTACTGTATAATAGCCGAAGGAGGGGGACACCCTCCATCGCTGCATGTTCCAATGCGAACGCCGGATCTGTTGGCGTACGGTACCACCATTCATTAATGATTAATAAGTGAGAGGCAGCGTAATAGGCGTACAAGTCTGCCACCGCAATGCCGCCGCAGTACGTTGTTTGTGCATAGGTTTGTAGCGCCACCCGGACTGCCCCTCCGTTCCATAGGAAGTTATTATGAATGGCGTTGATTTGTGCAAACCATGACCGCGATCTATGATATGGGAAATTCTGCAGCCGACATAATATTCTAGGTAGAGAGACCATCTTAAAGATCGCTGAGTGCCCATATAGCGAGAGGGGAAGGGATGACCATATAGTTGTCTCGTCCCGGAGGCCAGCTAGAAGTGGATTTATGTCATGTGTCCATGAGATCTTTGGACATGGAGACATGAAAATACCCAGATATTTAAAGCCCTCCGTCGCATGCATCAACTGGGCTACCCATGTAGCTCTACCCTGGTTACCGCATACCTGGAACAACACGGATTCAGAGGGGTTGGTGTGAAGCCCCGAGGTCTGACCGAAAACTCGGAGGATCTGTAGGATCCGTGGCCCCGAAATCCATGGGTCTGTCATAAAGAAAAGGACATTGTCATTATATAACCCAATGCGATCGGGTTGCGACCGCGGCCACTTGAATCCCCGGAGCACTGGAACTCTGCATACCCATACCGCCAGGGGCTCGATCGCGAGAGCAAATAAAAGATGGGACAAGGGGCAGCCCTGTCTTGTGCCGCGACAGATGGTAAAGGTGGCCGAACGGTGACCAGCGATGCATACCGAGGCGGTTGGTTCTGTATATAGTAAGCAAATGTATGCTAGGAAGCGGGGGCCGAAATTGACTGCTTCAAGAAATTGAAAGAGATACTCCCAACTAAGGGAGTCGAATGCCTTGTCAATATCGGCAAGTAGTATAGCTGCAGGACGTCCCAATTCCGGGGCCAAAGCCATGGCGTTATGGACCCGACTAATGTTGTGGCAGGTGGCCCAATGTGGCATAAAGCCAGATTGATCCAAATGGATTAGATCCTGTATACAGGCCCACAGACGATCAGCTAAGATCTTGCCCAGGAGCTTGGGCTCGAAATTAATCAAGGAGATGGGGCGATAGGAGGAGGGGTCTTCTGGTGGGCTACCTGGTTTTAAGAAGAGGACAATCTCCGCTTGCCGCCAATCCTGTGGCACCTCTAACAGGTGCGGGCCCAATGTAGTCATGTGCGATCAACGAAATTCCATGGGGAATCCGTTAGGGCCAGGGGCCCGTCCCGGGTGCATTGCTACCAGTGCAGCATTTAATTTGTCTATTGTGATGGGGGCATCAAGTTGGTCTCTCATCTGATTGGTGAGACTCGAGAGGGAATATCCCGAAGGGACTCTGCGATGAGAGCCTCTGAGAGCTGTTCTTGCCGCGCGTATAACGCGGAGAAGTAGCGCGCAAATTCTGCAGCGACAGCCCTGGGAGAGGAGTATAGGACACCGTCTGACCCTTGGATGATCGGAATAGCGGCCAGGGACCGCGCCGCCTGACACAGCCTATGTAGCGTTTTGCTTGACTTGTCCTCCCATTGATAGATCCGGTGTTGCGACGCCAACCAGATTTCTTTCGCCTCATCCATGAGATGTTGCTGAATCTGTTGTTGAGCTTGAAGTAAATTATGCTGGAGGGAAGGGCTGGGATTGTGTATGTATTGTGCCTCAAGGGAAGTGTGATGGGCTTCTAGTTCAGCTCGTTGGGTAAAGTGTTTACGTTTCTTATTTGTGCGGTAGCTGATATCCACCCCCTGAGTGTGGGTTTTAAAGCTTCCCAGAGGGTTATCTTGGATGGGGCATAGGCAACGTTTATATCTAGGTATTCCCGGATTGTCCCAGCGAGTGTCTCCTGATAATCGGGTTCCTGAAGATGCCATGGGGACATTTGCCACCTAAAGGGAGGCTTTTGGAAATGCATATGGAGTTTAACAATAACCAGGGATTGGTCCGACAGCCCCCTGGGAAGGTGAGATACCTGGGAGAATCTGTGAATGTACCTACGTGGCGTAAACAGATAATCCAGCCGGGATAGGGAACCATGAACAGCAGACATATAAGTGCAACCTACCTCCGCTGGGTGATATTCCCGCCATATGTCGGACCACCCCAGTATGCTGGCAAACTGGGACAATTTAGAAGCATCCGTTAAGGGTCCAGAACCGGACCCGCGCCTTCTATCCAGTGATGGCATAACATCATTCCAGTCCCCCCCCAATAATTAAACCATCCGGAAACTCACCCCACAGATGGGTGATTTTGTCAACGAAGGCAGAGCCTAAGGGGGGGGGGAGCATAGATTCTGCCGATGATAATGTGCTCACCGCATATTGTGCTGGATAGCAGGATATATCTCCCCCCAGGATCCGCCCAATGCTTCAAAGGGATGAACGGGATACGGCGGTGAATGAGGATAGCTGTCCCCCGGGAACCCCTCGTAAACCCAGCATGATAGATCAAATGGTATCCAAACCTGGCCAAGCAGGGAGCCTTGGTACCCAATAGATGGGTCTCCTGTAGGAGGAGGATGTTGGCTTCATATCGCATGGCCTGGCAAAGAATGGCACCCCGTTTGATTTTGTTAAGTATCCCCTGACGTTCCATGATACCACTGTCAAGTCTCCCAGTGGGGGAGCACTAGCCGGAAAAGCCATCTATTGCTTGTATGTGCATTTCAAGTATCTGATTTAACGGGAGTTGGATTGTGTGTCTGCGCGTGTGTAAGAACCAAGAGTAACGTGCACAAGAACCCTATAATTCCCCCCGATACTGTCAAGAACAAGGAGCATCTGTCGCGGTGGAGGGCGCCCCCGGCCCCCAGCGGGGGAGCCGAGAGACCCCCCTCCAATGGTTCCCAACCTTTCCCCAAAACTTCAACATGGGGTACAAATGTCAAGGGCTGGACAGTCACTGTGCGTATTGTCCACGCTGACTCAGTGCAGGTATGGATGAAATGTGCTTAAATGTCAAACAATCGGAAGAGACCAAAACCCTAGGATTCCAGCGATAGGTCAGCTCAGGATGCCTGCTCCGGTCTGGAGGAGCGTCGATCGGATCCAGACCCATATTGCCGCTTCGATTTTGACCTTCTGGAGCGGTTTCGCTGCGAGTTGCGGGAAGAATCTGACTCCAGCGGCGGCGAAGAGTGAGTTTTCAGATGGGTTCATTCGTCAGTCCAAGCGAAAACAGCTTCAAGCGTATCAAAGAAATGAGACTTGAAATTGTAGCCAACATGTTTCCTGGCGGGATATAGGAGCGTATATTGAATGTTAAGATCTCGCAACCGTCGCTTTGCTGCCATGAAGGATTGACGTTGCTGCTGGACCAGGCGGGGTTTAATCTGGAAATATCATTATTGGCCTAGACTAAAAGATGAGCTTGTCCTTGCGTAATCTAGCAAATTGCAATATGGCATCTCTGTCAGCATAATTAAGCAATTTGGCGATGACTGGCCGTGGGTTTTCCCCAGGGGGATGTTTCTTCAACAGCGCCCGGTGGGCTCTCTCGACCACAAAGCAAGTGGACAACATATCGTCCGGTAGAAGATCTCTGAGCCACTGGGTGAGGAAACGGTTCATGGAGGTGCCCTCACAACCCTCCGGAAAACCAACAAAACAAAGGTTGTTGCATCTGGCGCGGCCCTCAGCGTCCTCCACCCGGGATGCCAGCTCCTGCGAAATCACTGTTAGTTTGTTGACGCGCTGCTGTAGGGTGGTCACTGTATCTTCGACGGATGAGACCCGTGTCTCCGCTTCAGTGATGCGATCTACTGCCTTCCGTAGGTCCTGGCGAAGAAAGGAGACCTCGGATCCTACAGCACCTATTTTTGTGTCCAGTGTATCCCCGGCCTCCGTGATGGCCACTAAGAGCGCTGTGTTATCTGGAGTGACGCCACCCATGGTTCCCCCGCCCGTCGTTGTGGTATATTGATCAAGGGTATTCTGTTTTGTACCTGCCCCGCCAGGCTTGTCTTTCCCCATTATTGGGCCGGGAGATGATCTATCCAGGGATCCAAGAGGTCTACAGCAGGGGGCTCCGTATACCACAAAGATAGTCACCAAGGGCCGTGATGTGTCATGGATTTGTCACGTCAGGGGACTCATGGGGGGGGCGCCACAGGCCGGTCGTCACGGAGACTGGCCGTCCCTGAGCCACAAGCCGCACTGAGCCTATCCCAGCCGCTTCCGCATCCAGCGACGGCCAGCTAAGTAGGTCCCCCTACCGGGACCAGACTCGCCAGACCACCAGCCCGCCGTGTGCCTAGCCACGCCGTTCGGAGACCAAGCCGTGCTCCTGAATCCAATCACAGCGTGCGGCACCCCCACCGCCCGTAGCACAGTTCAGGGCCAGCCGTGGTTCATATGGAGTACTTCTAGTGCGGCCTGTAGTGGGTGTATTGGCATCCCAAGGAAGGCGGGGAGGGGGGTGGCCAACGACTGCCGCACCCCGACACAAGACCCCACAACGTGCTCTGAGGCCCACCTGGCTCCAATCAGGGCGGAGGATAGCCCAGCTTATTCAGGGTATCGAATGCGGAGGTCTATGGGATGCCGCTTTGAGCAAGAAGATAGCGCCACCACTCCCAGCAAGGCTTGATGCAATTTTGCCCTCTAATTATGGATCTGGCCCAGCCATATCCCCCGAGCGGGGGGAATCCCTCGTGGAGATGGAAGGGGGAGGGCCCGCGGGACTGGCGTGCAGCACCACCCGCTCTTCAGAGGGCACATGAGGAGCCCACCGCCACCGGCCGACACTCAGTTCTAGGCGGGCCCGCCACCTAAGAGGGAGAGGCCAGTCCTGGCCGAGAGCCAACCCACAATCGAGGCCCCGGCCGGGGCACAGCGCCAGCCACCGCTGCTGCTAGTTTGCGAGGGGGCCCGGGGAGCAAGCACCCCCGGCAGTCTGTGTCCGGCAACCCCCATGCCGGATATTTCTCCTCACCTCGGGGGCCCGATCCGACCCCACGGCTCCCGACGGCACCCCGTCAGGGGCGGGGAACAGGCCAGCAGCATCAGGCCCGGCCCCCACCAGGCGCCGGGAGGCCTCAGCGAGCGATGCATGGCCAGCGGTAGACGCTCCGTTCCGCAGCTCACGGATGTCATTGCGGGCTGAGTCTCGGTCCCTCCAGCATCTAATAAACTGCACTGGGTAGGATTTTAGACAGGATTAGGCAGGATTACAAGTGTGGACACACGGAGCTCAGCTAGTCAGCGTCCGCCATGTTGGCTGTCCAGACTTTTTTGCTATTGATTTTAGTGAAAGGGCTGCTCTGCAATCTAACAGAGTTAGAAGGATGTATTATGGTCCATTCATTGCAGCCATGCCACTCTTCTGCTTCTGCTAGACATGTCATAACGCCTGCATTGGTTCTGATGTTATTGTGTGTCATTCTATGTCAACATTATTTTTTTGAACTTACTAATCACGCGGATGTTGTCATCATCAAGTCTACGGTATACCCTAGTTACCTCAGCATCATTGCAGTGGGTACAGTATTCTGACCACTACCTCAATTTACCATAACTTTGACTTGGCACTACTGCTCAAACTGACTAGCACTGCAGGTAGAACAGAAAACCTCTGAGTCAAAGTAAGGGTCGGTTGATGTTATGATCAAGGGTGAAGGCATAGTTAGGTGGATGTAATCATCTGTCACCGTAGTGGGGGTTCACATCATGGAATCATTCTGAGACTGCATTTGACAATCTCTCTTTGATGCTCTGCTATCTCCCCTCAAATGGCATCTGCCAAAACTTTCTTGTTTTAGTCCCCGATGCTAGAAACAGACTGTCTGCTAACTATCTAGCCAACATCCCTGTCATGTTCTTAACTCCCCACTCCCCATCTTCACTATTTAACAAGCCTTTAGATCTATTCTAGCATTACTATAATAATAATTCCATTCAAATTTGTGATTTATAATTCCAACCACACAGCATCTTTAAATAAATCAATTGAAAATTTTCAGAAACCCACTAAATTATATTCAGCTATTTAAATCCCTAAAATTCTACATTTCGTTTAAGAAAAATATACACATAAAAAACATATATGTGTTGCACCATTACCCGAATTACTTTAGCCCTATTTGATCAGCTACTTAAAATTTACACTTTACATCAAGAAGGGAAAAGGCGATGGGCAGTGATCTCTCGGTGGCAGTAATCTTAATTATCCTGCACCGACTGCAAATTCATTGTAAACGTACTCATTCACACAGAAAATAGTGATAACGTGAATAGTTAATTTGAGCCGGAGGGTTTCTGCTTGTTTTAGGGGACAGGAGGAATAAATATGGTTCTATTGTGACAGGCTTGCGCCACCACCTGTGGCAGAATTATAGACTGCAGCTTGGTAATAAAAATAAACAGCGCTGAAGACTAAGGGCCCGATTACGATGCGGTTAGGAAAACTTTCCCACCTAGGGCCCGATTACGATGCGGTTAGGAAGGCCTCCTAACGGCATTTGCTCCTTCCGAATCGGATCAGGAACGTGTCTTCCCGACCGAGGGCCAGATTACGATGCGGTTAGGAACATAGGCTCCCATAGAAGTCAATAGGAGTCCAACCAAATTGTATCTGGAAGCATCTGGATGCATCATACTTGGTCAGTCAAACTCTCCCAATCCGAGTCGGTCAGAAACCATTTCCAAACCGATTAGATCGGGAAGATTTCCTAACCACATCGTAATCGGGCCCTAAGCAGTAACCCTTAAGCACTCATAGAGAACATCCATATAGTGTGACCAAAATGGCACTTTGTTTGTGGATGACTGTATTAAGTACCATGAAGTCAGCCACAACAAATGTATGGCTTTAGTCACAAAATATGGAGGGTCTTATAAAATAATAGCCCATGTCATAAGTGCAAGTGAGCTGCAACCGCCTAAGAAAAAGTATGGCCACTGGCAGTTATGTTTTTTTTTTAACAAATTAAGCACTTTATGGGTCACATACACTTTCCTGTAAAATATTATATACACTGATCGAATGTTGAAATATTTTTCTGAACACAAAATAACAATTATACACTGTGTATTACGCATTTAAAAGCTTATGTTCGTAAACGTTAGTATGGAATTGCTGTCTATGGAATGTATGAGGCTGACCTAAAAGCAGAGCATGATGTTCAAATAATTAATAAAAATTAAGCTGGGATGCTGAAGTGGTCAGCAGCACCATCGAAATGTGGACAGATTAAAAACCAGGTGATCTCTAGATGTACCTTGCTCTTGTAACATGACAATAAGACACATAATTACAAACAGACTTTCTTTTTTTTTTTAAATATCTTTATTGAATTTTTAACCACACAATTTTCACCCCCCGAATCCCACCCCCACCCTCCAGGTCAGAGAGATAAACAAATTAATACATTACATACATGTATTCAATCCTTCAAATGTTCGTTGGTTCGATGATACATTCAATTATATTGACCGCTAAGTTTTTACAGAACATTTACAAGCATTAACAAATCATTTACATACGTCCTTGAGTTTGACACCACTTTAATAGAGGGGTCCAGATCTTCATCCCTCTTTTACGCCGTTGCCTACCCTTCCGTTTATAGATAGCCACCTCCATATTAGAAATTGCTAACAGCCTAGCTAGCCACTGTTGGAAGGACGGTCGTATAGGATCGAGCCAGGCTGAGGCTATACACAGTCTTAAAACTGCCATGGCGATAAAGATTAATTCATGGCCAGGTCTAACATTACTAGGGTTCGCCGCCCCTAGTAGTATAACTTCGCTAGACAGTACAATATCACATTGAATAACGGCAGTCAGAAACTTCTCTATCTCGTGCTTCAATGAAGTTAGACCGCTACAAGTAGAGAAAATATGTATACAGTCAGCATTGTATAGCTTACATCTGGGGCAACATGTCCCCTGGCCACTCCCCACTTGGCAATTTTATCTGGTGTATAGTATAGAAAAAAACAAGTTTTAAAAAATTGGGCTTGTAATTTGGTAGACATAAGAATTGTTTGTGACAACAGATACGCATGGTTAAATACATCAATGGACAATCCAAGTTTCCCGTGCCATTTCTGTGAGGTTTTTCCAAGTCATCTGGAAACCGTGCAGTGATAAGAGAATACATTTCCCCAATAGTGCTGGCTTTACTACAATTTAATTTTTCTACTAAAGCAACTTTTCCAAGTGAAGCCCTTCCACCTACTTTCCGTGAGAGAAAAGCTCTGATTTGGAGATACTTAAAAAAGTCACTCCAATCTAGATGAAAATCTTTTTAAGTGCCTCAAAAGATTGAATCCCAGTAGGGGAGAGGAGGCAACCCACTTGGACTATTCCCGCCTTATTCCATTTGTGTATATATCCATCGCTAAATATTTCGGGAAGGTTAGGATTATCCCTTAAAGGGGTATAGAACGAGATTCTCCCTATATCGAACAATCTTCTAACAGCCTTCCATACCTTAAACCCACTATAAAGTGTTTTAAATTTGACTTTTTTATGATAACTATCATGTAGGTGTCGCAAAAAGTAACCTTTACTCTTATTACCAAGTAGTAGTTGAAAGGTAGATGGTGTACTATCCCCAGGCATTACCTCCTCCCCAAAATTCCATAATAATTCTTTGCTGTATAGTAGCACAGAGGCCCAGTAGTATACTTTTAAGTTTGGGAGCGCTAACCCACCTCGATCCTTGGGGAGGGTAAGAAGTTTGTAGGCCCGCCGAGGTTGCGAATAAGCCCAAATAAAACTAGAAAGCACACGTTCTATTGATTTAAGCCACTGAGTTGAGAATTCAAGGCAGATTGCTCTAAATAAATACAGAATTTTAGGGAAAAAAACCATTTTCACCACATTAACTCTGCCTACGATGGAAAGGTGTAAGTTATCTAATCGTCATAGATCTTTCTGCATTACGGCCATCATGGGCTTAAGATTTAGATTAACCACATTATCTAGTTGGGATGATATACATACTCCTAGGTAAGTGGCCTTTTCTGTAACCCGGGGATCATCCATCTTACTATTTTTATTCAGTACTACCTGAGTTTTCCCCTGGTTCAGAGCATACCCGGATACTGTTCCGAAATCCTTGGCCTCTTTTTCAATTGCATTCATTGCTGTATTAGGATCCGCAGTTACAATAGCAATGTCATCAGCATATGCCAGGGATTTGCTGGAAAGCTCTTGTGACCAAATTGATTTAATTTCGTGATTGTTTAAATTACGGATAAAAGGGTCAATATATATTGCAAAGAGCAAAGGTGAGCAGGGACAGCCCTGTCGTGTTCCCCGGGATATTGTTAACTCCTTAGTAAGGCTGCCATTCACCATCACTACGGCCCTCGGGTTAACATATAGTTTTTGTACCGCCAGGATGTATCCATCCTTTATTCCGACCCTGGACATCGAGGCCCACAAAAACTGCCAGGAGACCCTATCAAAGGCCTTCTCGGCATCGAGAAGCACCAATGCCATAGGGTCTCCTGCCAAGTCCATACTGTCAAATAATGTGAGCACTCGCTGGATGTGGTTGATAGTAGACCGCCCCGGAACAAAGCCATGTTGACATTTAGAAATAACTTTGTGGATATTAGGAGCGATTCTATTAGCTAGGACTTTTGAGTAAACCTTTGAGTCTACATTAATGAGAGTAATGGGTCGGTAAGAGCCTAACTGTTCCGGAGGTTTATTTTTTTGGGGAAAAATTACTATCTTAGCTCTAGACCAAGAAATTGGGGGTTGGCCACCTTTAAAAATATGAATAATAAGATCACTAAGAATAGTTTTAATTTGATCGAGAAACGTAATATAAAATTCCGAGGGGATACTATCTAATCCGGTTGCCTTCCCCTTTGGTAGATTTTTAATTATTATAAGAATTTCTTCAGGGTTGGGAATCTCTTCAAGGATGGCCTGATCAGCCTCCTCAAAATGATCATAATTGACCTTATCCAGATAGCTTGTAATTTTTGCTGAATCACCCCCTGCCCCCTCCGAGTATAGTTCCTGATAAAAACGCCAGAAGGCATCTCTTATATGTGCTGGATCGGTAAGTTGACCTACCACAGGGTCAGAAATCTCACGAATCAAATTTAATGATGTCAGCTGCCTAGTACGTACGGCAAGCTGATGCCCAATTTGTTCATTCATTTCATAAATCATCTCCTTTTGTGAGAACGCCTTTTTGACAGATCTATCAGTAAAAATATTTGTAATTGCAGCCTTGGCTATTGCTACTTGATTTTGCACATTTAATACTTCTTCTGTGCCGGGATTCTCAATTGTTACCTTTATTAATTCTTCTTCGGCTAACCGTAAGATTTCGTAGAGTGCCTTCATAGCTTCCCTGGCTAGTTTATTAGCCTGTAACGAATATTTCAGTGTCTCCCCTCGAATCCCTGCTTTTAGCGCATCACATACAATCTCAATCGATGTACTTCCAAGATTGTCGGTTAAAAAGTTAGGAATCCACTTCCTCATGTAAGCACAATATGCGTCATCTAAGAGCAAGGCTTTCTCAAATGTCCAAGACCTGGGTGTGATTCTCCCTCCTTCCATCTCTAGGGTGCAAATTAAAGGATTATGGTCCGAAAGGACCCGTGGCAACTTTTCCATTTGACAATTGGATTTAAGTGAGTTAGACATCAATATATAGTCTATTCTTACGTGAATAAGATGTGGGTGGGAAAAAAAAGTATACCCCGGATCATTAGGCTTTAAGGTCTGCCAGCCATCCACCAATCCGTGCGTATGACACATATGTTTCAAAGCCTTGAATACCTTAGGTTTACGGCCAACATATTGCCACCCCTCTTCCATATACCAATCATTGGGAAGATTAATGTTAAAATCCCCGCATACCATTAAAGGTAATGGCCAATGCGTGAGTTCGGCAGAGATCTCTTCAATGACTAATGGATCATCACCATTACTACCATAGAACGCGCAAAGTGTTATCTTTTGCACATTCCCATATTGGCATTCTGTGACCGCCCAACGTCCAAATTTGTCTACTTTGGAATGGCTAAAAACTGACTCACCCCTTTAGCTAAAATAGCAACCCCCGCACCCTTGCACCCTGTGTCGTAGCACAAATCAACCTGTATCCAAGAGTTTTTAATAAATGTATTTGCGATCCCTCAATGTGAGTTTCTTGTAAACAGATAATATTAGCACCCATTGCCTGTAATCCTACCGTAACTAGTTGCCTTTTTTTAATGTCATTAAGATCACAAATATTCATTGATAAGACCCTTAACACTCCCATCTGATTATCATTTGAATACGGGCTATTAGCTCATAGTTTTGCAAGAACCGATTGTAACTCCACATCCTGTAATTACCATCAAACCCTCTAATCCAAATTACATTGATCATAATGTTTTTAGCGACCTGTCTGACCGACCAAGTGCCCCCTCTCCCACCCCACCACCCCCCACCCTCCACCATGTTTAGAGGTTACCTGGCAAAGCCAGGGGTTTGACATTTTTATTTTATTTTATTTTATTTTGAGAGTTTTATATAGCGCTGGCTAGACCCGAAGGTATCAGAGCGCTTTACAAGAGTATCTACAGAGGTACAATAAATTACACAAAGTTGCACAGTAAAAACAGGGGTTAAGGACATGAGAATACTCGAGGATGGCAAACGAAGACGCTAGGTGAGACAACAAAAAGCAGTGGGATAACAGTAAAAGCGGCAGAAAATAGGAGACAAGAACAATCAAAGGGGCAGGGGAAGGAAGAGGGGGGGGACAGAAAGAAAGAGAAAGGAAGGCATATAAGGACAGGAAAGTGAGAGTGAAACAAAACGAGAGAGGGAACCAGAGATAATAATAAGATCGACAACGAGGAGTAGGTCAGAGGCACAGGAGAGACGATAGAAAGGTCGCCCGGCTGGGACAGAGGAAGAGGTCAGAGATCGCTAAGATGGCGGATCAGGTACAAGGGAGTAAAAGAAGCAAGTCACAAAATGGCGGGGAGCACAAGGGTCCAAGTCAGAAAGTCAAGGGGGAAAATTCCCAAAAATACCAAGAGCAAATTTAGCAGAGGGCAACCAGAGGGGGAAACGAGCCAGAGAGTCAGGAGGGAGGAAGGCAGTCGGCTCCAAAGTCACAGCCGCACCGTCCATGCGCAAAGGCTCGGGGCAGCGGGGGCAGCAGTGTCCAATCCGGTGTCCATGGGTCCGGGAAGAATGACCAGAGGCGCCAAGGCAGCAGTCCGCAGAACAGGAGGCAGCAAAGTCCAAAACAAAGTCTAAAGAAAACCAGAGGGGGCGCCTCTCCGGCATGGTCACAGAAAGATGGGCTCAGATAGCCACGGAGAGCGGTGCAGAGACTTCAAACCGCTATGTCTCCAACAAACAGAGCCCCGTGAGCCCGCTGAGACTCCCCCCCTGCATTATAACCTTCTAAGACATTTTAAACTGTAAAACAAGCGGCGCCAGACCTATATAGTAAAAAAAAAAAATGAAGAAAGGAACAGAAAGCAGCAGGGAAAGGCAGAAGAGAGAAGCTCGGAGATGTTTTTAACTCTGTTATCCTTGGGAGTACATCCACCTGAGCTCCTTAAGTATAAAACCACTAGGGTTATCTATACTTTATACAAAATGTAATAGCAATTGTGATATATTTTTTAACACACATTACTTATGAACCGAGGCTTCCTCTAAGTATTTTTAGCCTGCACCTCGGAGACAAAGCTGCATGTAGATCCTTTGTATACAATTTTTAGTCTGGCCGGATTTTGAAGATATACCTCGGCGCCTATTTTCTGAAACGGCTCAAAGAGCTGCCGGAGTCGCCATCGGCGCTCCACTGTCACGTAGTGCAAAATCCGGTCTGGTAAAAAAGTTATACCATCAAAAGACCGTTTATTTGTGGGTCTGGCCAGATCATAGAGGATTTGTCGCAGTAGAAAGTTGCCGAAAAATAAAAGCATGGCACGAGGATGTTGTTGAGTGGTAGAGATACGTTTAGCGGAGGACTGAGGAAATCTGTGGACCCGTTGTATTTCTTTATCCCAGTCCCAGGAATGTAGTTCTGGGAAGGCCCCTTTCAGCAATGTAATCATAAAGTTTCTGGGATCATCTTTTTCAACACCTTCCGGAATCCCTAGAAAGCGGAGGTTATTACGCCGCTGGCGATTTTCATGCTCCTCCATCTTCCGCATCAGATCTTTAACAATTCCCTCATGTTCAACGTGCTGTGTTTTAAGAGTGACAACCTCTTTTTCTAATTGCTCGGTCCTTGCTTCCACTGAAGCCATGCGATCTGCTATTTCGGCACAGGTTTTACCAACTTTCCTGACCGCCCCTTGTAGCTGCTTGGCGGCTAAGCGTGACCTGCGACTATCTACCTTGACTTCTTCCTGAAAGCTCTTCATGGATTGTAAGATGACCACCAGAGCTGGATCACTTATAGAATCATTGCTGTCACTCATTTTGTTGCTTCCTATGAGTGTTTGGTTACCGCCGGAGGCGGCCAAGGAGTCAGAGCAGATCGTAAGCGGATTATCCTTATAGTCCCACTTCAAGTCTTTAGCGCTCTCTTTGCCAAACGTATCAACATTCTTTTTTAGACGGCCCTCATTTTTCTTTTTTTGTAGTTTTTTCAAGCCAGACTTAGTTTTCTGCGGGTCCGTGTTAAAACTACTATACCACTTATTGCCTTCCTCCCCACTGGATAATGAAATGCTAATGTCTGACGGTTCTGACTCGTCGGTTAGAGAATAACATTTTTCTAGGTTGTCAGGTGTTTTAAGTAGGTGCCTAGCCCCATGCAGCAATGGAGCTGCTTCTGTAGTTCCAGTAGTAGTGTTAGCGCAGACATTAGAGGCAAGATGGCGTCCGACTAGCAACTCTGCAGTGAGGCTCCGCTGAGCTTCCCCTGATCTTTGAAAGATTTTTGTCGCACATGCCTTCTGAAACCAAACTGGAATTCTTACAATCTATTTAAGTACATGGCAAGCATTACAGAATGTTTCAAAAACGTTTTCTTGGCGGATTGCAAACGTTTCCTATCTACTTGCAAATAATCGAGCTCTCACCTCTTCCTTGTCTGGAACACGTCAACCTGGCTCGGGCCTCCCGGATGTATCTTGGCCTGCGCTGCTTTTCGTCCGCCCAACAGAACCGGCAGAATCGATACGAGCGCCAGAGCACCAGCTGTCCCAGTGCGGCCCCCGCCAACAGCAAAAATCAGCAGAGCAATCTTGGATGGCAACTCGACGAGGCGTTTCTGAAGAGCGGCACAATCGCGGTGCTACTTTGTATCGCCCGCGACACCAAACAAGTAAGGATGACAGGCAAGGGAACAAGAACTGTCAAAGTTAAGAATGGAGCCGCAAATGTATCCCTTGCACCCGCTCCCCCACAGGCTCTCTCACAGGCTGGTATATCCCTAGTTGTCACCCGGCAGAAAAGGCTGGACACTCTGGGTAAGAAAAGCACAGCGGGGGGAGAGAAAGATCAGAAAGGAGAGAGCTTGGATAAAAATACTGGGGATAATAACACTGCAAGTAATTCAACCAGTAAAAAAATCTCTGCTCGCTCATTCAAAGAAATCGACGCTTTGCAACCTTTAATCACTGTTAGCTTTGGCGCCACAAAAGGGGCTGAAAGCGATCATATCCTATCAATGGAGAATCTGGCTCTATCAAATAAACCGATGAGGGAAGTAGAGGAAGAACGGACCCCCCCGGTTCTACTAGCAGTCCCGGTTGAATCACGGCTAAAAGACACCGTCACATCTTTGGCCTCATCCTTGGCGGTGGTAGAACAAACGGAGCTAATGGAAAGCAATACATCTTTATCTTTAATGAAGAATAGCGAACCAACCGTGGACTCCAATGGCCGCACCTCCTCGATGTGTTCCCCAAGTGATGATTTAGTGGTATATTCAAAGTTAGTGTGCACGATCAGCTCCTGCACCCACCGTTGTAGGATGCCAACTGCTAGGCAGATATACAATGCTTTGAGAATACTGGAGAGGTGCACTCCTAGATGGGTATTATGTCAATAAGGAAGCTCAATCAGTATCTTCGTAGAAAAAATATACGTCTTTATTTCAAACAATCCATAAGGTTTATGCAAAACATCAGCCAACGCGTTTCGTTCAATGGTTGAACTTCGTCAGGGCAATCGTAATTGCTGGCAAGTGGTGGCGAATGTAGCGCCCGTTACAAAGTGGGTCTTGGAACCCAATCCGGTCCAGAACTGGTCTGAAGTGAAGATTTAATATGTAGATCTCGAACTGCGCCTGTGCGATGGGCCTCCTTGATAAGAGCCCAGTTATTATTCCTGCTCCCGAAACTCTTCCAAGTCTTCTTTCTTGGGGGAAAGTCTCCCGAGTCCCGGTGGACAGGCAGCACCCCGAGCCTCGCCAGCCCCCGCGCCGGCGTTTAGCACAAGTAATCAGCAATAAAATGACGTCATTGTTTGAAATAAAGACGTATATTTTTTCTACGAAGATACTGATTGAGCTTCCTTATTGACATAATACCCATCTAGGAGTGCACATCTTTATCTTTATCTCAGTCGATGGAGGGTGATATTACTACCATTTTTAATCCCAGAGAGCTTGATGACCTTAATGAGAATTACAAACAGACTTTCAATGGATTGTCTGTCCATAAAGATGCGCAAATCAGGCTAGACCAATAGGTGTCTCTTGCAGCCTTTAAAATCGCATTTTAAACACCTTTGAAGCTGCTGGAACTAACTACTGAGAATTCACGTTCATTAAAGTTTCAGAATTAAAGCTGTTCATAGCTTTCATCTGCAGCCTAAGAAGCAAACTCTGTCTCCTTTGAAGTTGGCTTTGGTCACAGTGTGCAGTAGAAAGGTCAATAAAATGCAAATCTAAAGCTGACTGCTCAGCAGATCATTTGTCTCAAGCGACACCCCAGATGGTGGAATATGCAAACAATGTGTCACTGGTGCACCAGGTCACAGACATCCCAGTTCAAGGAATAATCAGGTAATGTGTCACTAGTGCACCAGGTCAGAGACAGCAACCCCAGCTCCTGGAATATTCAAGCAATGTGTCACTAGTGCACCAGGTCACAGACATCGCAGTTCAAGGAATAATCAGGCAATGTGTCACTAGTACACCAGGTCAGAGACAGCAACCCCAGCTCATGGAATATTCAAGCAATGTCTCACTAGTACACCAGGTCAAAGACAGGCACCCCAGCTCCTGGAATATTCAAGCAATGTGTCACTAGTGCACCAGGTCACAGACATCCCGGTTCGAGGAATAATCAGGTAATGTGTCACTAGTGCACCAGGTCAGAGACAGCAACCCCAGCTCATGGAATATTCAAGCAATGTGTCATTAGTGCACTAGGTCACAGACATCCTGGTTCGAGGAATAATCAGGCAATGTCTCACTAGTACACCAGGTCAGAGACAGGCACCCCAGCTCCTGGAATATTCAAGCAATGTGTCACTAGTGCACCAGGTCACAGACATCCCAGTTCAAGGAATATTCAGGTAATGTCTCACTAGTACACCAGGTCAGAGACAGGCACCCCAGCTCCTGGAATATTCAAGCAATGTGTCACTAGTGCACCAGGTCACAGACATCCCAGTTCAAGTAATAATCAGGTAATGTGTCACTAGTACACCAGGTCAGAGACAGCAACCCCAGCTCGTGGAATATTCAAGCAATGTGTCATTGGTGCACTAGGTCACAGACATACTGGTTCGAGGAATAATCAGGCAATGTCTCACTAGTACACCAGGTCAGAGACAGGCACCCCAGCTCCTGGAATATTCAAGCAATGTGTCACTAGTGCACCAGGTCACAGACATCCCACTTCAAGGAATAATCAGGTAATGTGTCACTAGTACACCAGGTCAGAGACAGCAACCCCAGCTCGTGGAATATTCAAGCAATGTGTCATTAGTGCACTAGGTCACAGACATCCTGGTTCGAGGAATAATCAGGCAATGTGTCGCTAGTGCACCAGGCCACAGACAACCCAGCTTGCTGAATAATTAGGCACTGTGTCACTAGCGCACCAGGTGACAGACAGACACCCACCCAGTCAAGTAAAAATAAGGTAATGTGTTACTATGGATCAGGTCACAGACAGACATCGAAGCTCAAGGAATATTTAGGTAATGTATCACTAATGCACCAGGTCACACACACCCCAACTCGTGGAATATTCAGGCAAAGTGTCACTGGTGCAACAGGTTACAGACACCCCAGGTCGTGGAATATTCAAGCAATGTGTCACTAGTACACCAGGTCACAAACAGACACCCCAGATGGTGGAATATTCAAAGAATATGTCACTAGTGCACCAGGTCACAGACAGACACCCCAGATGGTGGAATATTCAGCCAATATGTCGCTAGTGGACCAGGTCACAGACAGACACCCCAGCTCGTGGAATATTCAGATAATATTTCACTAGTGCGCCAGGTCACAGACAGACCCCCAGCTCGAGCAATAATCAGGCAATATGTCACTACAGCACCTGGTGACATACAGACACCCCAGATCAAGGAAAAATCAGGCAATGTGTCACTTGTAACCAGGTTATAGATAGACACCCCAGCTCGAGGAATTATAAGGCAATGTGTCACAAGTACACCAGGTCACAGACAGACACCACAGAGTGTGAAATAAACAGGCAATGTGTCAGTAGTGCACCAGGTCACAGACTCCCCAGATGGTGGAATATTCAGGCAATCTGTCACTAGTGCACCAGGTCACAGACACTCCAGCTCATGGAATATTCAGACAATGTGTTACTAATGCGCCAGGTCACATACAGACACCCCAGCTCGAGGAATATTCAGGCAATGTGTCACAAGTGCACCAGGTCCCAGACATCCCAGATGGTGGAATATTCAGGCAATATGTCACTAGTGCACATGCTCACAGACCGACAACCTAGATAATGGAACATAAAGGCAATGTGCCACTACTGCACCAGGTCACAGGCACTCCAGCTTGAGGAATAATCAGGCAATGTGTCACTAGTACACCAGGTCACAGACACCCCAGCTTGAGGAATATTTAGGCAATGTATCACTACTAGTGCACCAGGTCACACATAGACACTGCAGATGGATGAATATTTAGGCAATATGCTGGTAGTGCACCAGGTCAAAAGCAGACACCCTAGCTTGTTGAATAGTCAGGCAATGTGTCACTATTGCACCTTGTGACAGACAGACACCCAAACTCGAGGAATAATCATGCAATGTGTCACTAGTGCACCAGGTCACTGACATACAACCAAGCTCAAGGAATAATAAGGCAATGTGTCACAAGTGCACCAGGTCACAGAAAGACACCCCAGATGGTGGAATATTCAGGCAACATGTCTGTAGTGCCCAAGGGCACAGACACTCCAGCTCAAGGAATAATCAGGGAATGTGCCACTAGTGCACCAGGTCCTGGACAGACACCCCAGTTTGTGGAAACTGCAGGCAATGTGTCACTAGTGAACCATGTCACAGACACCCCAGCTCGTGGAATATTCAGGCAATGTGTCACTAGTGCACCAAGTCATAGACAGAGACCCCAGCTCGAGGAATAATAAGGCAATGTGTCACAAGTGCACCAGGTCACAGACAGACACCAGAGATGGGGGAATATTCTGGTAATGTGTCAATAGTGGACCAGGTCACCGACAGACAGACACCCCAGCTTGAGGAATAATCAGGCAATATGTCACTAGTCCACCAGGTCACAGACGCCACAGCTCGTGGAATATTCAGGCAATGTGTCATTAGTGCACCAGGTCACAGACATCCCAGTTCGAGGAATTATCAGGCAATGTCTTATTAGTGCACCAGTGTAAGAAAGTACCTCTTTTGACATGGTTAGCCACCACTTTTTGCTTAATGCCTGATGGGATTTCTAACTGTAAGTGCACTGGGTCGCTGCTAACCAGGTTCCCAGTGCAAGATCTCTTTCCCAAAACTGTACCACGTTTTCTCAACTTCAGCCACCCTTGTAAGTCCCTAGTAAATGGTACCCCTGGTACTTAGGGCATGGGTACTGAAGAGGGTCCACTGGGGCTGCAACACAATGTGTGCCATTCCAGAGACCCCTAACCAAGACTATGAAAACTGCCATTGCTGGTTGTGTGTCCTGGTGCAGAGAAAACCGAAGAGTCAACATGGCACACAGCCCTGTGTGCCATGCCCTCATACACTTCATGAGGTATAGGTAAGTCACGCCTACTGCAGGCCTTACAGCCCAAAGGCAGGGTGCACTATATCCCATGTGTGGACATATCTGCATGAGCAGATATGACCCTGCAATATATGAGACATTCTTAGATATTCTAAGTGCACAGGAAAGCCATAGAGACTACATGGGTTGGATACTTGTCATTACGAGTTTCCAAGCACCATGATGGCTTCACTGTACCCTAAGATGTTTGGTACCAAACATCTTGTCTTAATAAAGCCTCACTGATGCCAGTGTTGGATTTATTAATAAATGCACACAGGAGGCCCTTTAGAGCGTCCTCATAAAACCTACCAAGCACTGGTGTGGTCAATGACTAGTCATAGCCAGCCTGCCATCAACAGACATGTTTTGGACCTCATGGGGTGAAAGGCGGCGTTCTCAGAGGCCCGAAACAAAGCCTGCTCTGAGTGGAGGTTCTTCACACCTCCGCCAGGCCGGAATGGTCTTACAGAGCACTGCCTTTGAAGTACAACCCAGGCTTCTCCAGATAATGTGGACTGCCAACCCCCCTGTCCTGCTCCACATTTGATGGGAGGACAGGAGGGAAAATTAGTTAGATGAGGAGGAGAGTCCACATTCAGCCAGCACCACCCCTAAGGTGTGGCAGGCGATGTAGACCCCACTTTTGAAAATCCACCATCTTGAGATGGTGGGAAAATTACCTATCAGGGCTAGGGTAGTGCCCATTCCCACAGGAAGGGGTCACTTAGAGGGTGTAGACACCCTAAAGGTAGGTTGCCCATTGGTTACTACCTCTCTCCCCCTCTAACACCCCTAAATTGAGAACTTAGGTGGCATCCCTGGATGTTAAACTTCAATGGACAAAAAGAAGAAATGGACCAAGAAGAGCTGCTGCCCAAGAACTGAAGCCCTGCTGCAGAGGAATTGGCGCCAAACACTGCCTGCTGCCTGAAGGATTCGACAACTGTGGTGTGCTGCCTCACGTTACCCCTGTGAGGACTCCAAGAACCCCGGAGTAACTCCACTCTTCGACAAATTGCCAAAGAACCTCGCTTGGGGCAGAGGCTCTGCTCCCCTGCGACAGGAGGCACCAAACCACAGACTCTGGACTTACCAACTTTCTGCTCCCAGGCGACTGTGAGGCAGCAACCAGACCAAAAACGGTACATCAGCTCTGGAGGAGATCTGTCCCTCCACCAAGTCTGGGGACACCAGGACCTCCCGGAGCCATGCCGCCCAAATACCCGGAGTACCGGACCTCATGCAACTTGCACTGAGACAAAGAGTCCTCTCTGGACTTCAACTGCCCAGGAAGGAAGCACTCATCTAGGGACATTGAGACCCCTGAGACCCACGTTGTGAGTGGCCCAGCTGTCCCGAAATTGCCTCTTCAAGTTGCCTGCTCCTGACCGCAAGGACATCTTGACACACTGCTTTGCACCGGGTCTGACCAGCCCTGGTAACAATGATCCAGCTCTGATCTCGTGGTCCAAAAGGCCCTTGTGAACCTGCTCTCTGAAGTGGGGCTCCTCGGACTTACCTGTAAGTCCCCTTGTGTAGTGTGCTTTCAAGTGGCCCCCTCTCTCGTAGCACACCAGCTACCAACAACCTCAACACTCAGCTCCTGGCCGAATCCAGGACGCTCCAGAGAATCCGCTGGTGAAACATTGGATCTATCCTTGCTAACTACCGAAATCCAAGAGGTGAACCATGAAAGTTGACTGTATGATTTTACATGCATTTTTGTCTTTTTCCCCATTGATTTCAATGGTGTGTAATCATGCACAAATGTGATTTTTTTGCAACCTCTAAAAATTCATAACTTTAACCCCTTCCATGCTCATGACGGAATGGTTCTGTCATGAACACAAATGTAAGTGTGCTCATGACGGACTCATTCCGCCATGAGCACACTTTAAAAAAATCCCTCTGCTGTAAACAGCAGAGGGATTTCCCATTTTTTTTTTTGCTTTGGGAGGTGGGGGAGAGCTTCCCCAACCTCCCAAAGCATGGTTAGGGTTTTCATTGTAATGACGATTGCGCGCATAGCGCGCTGTCTTCATTACAATGAAAACGAAACTGAAACTTAGTTTCAGTTTCCCAGTTTCTGTGCTTGTGGGGCTATCTCAGCCCTCCGAGCACCGAAAAACATGGGAGAGGTATCGTTGGAAAGGGGAGAATCTCCCCTTTCCAATGGTTCCCTTCCCTAGTGGATCCCTGCTTGGGGATCACCCCAGGAGGGCAATCCCCAAGCAAGGATCCATCCGCTAGCCACCATGGAGGGGGGAGCAGCCCCTTGGGCAAGGGCCTTTGCTCCCCCCCATAAAATTTAGCCAGACAGCCTTTCTGTCCCCTCTGGGGGCAGATGGGGGCAGTAGCCCCTTATCTGCCCCCCCCGGGGGCCAGAAAGCCCACTAGGCACCAGGGATTTTTTTTGCTCCCAAAGTTCAGGGTGGGGGCTGCCCAGAATTGGCATGCCAATGCCCCCACCCCAACAAAAAAATTTGACAGCCTTTCTGCCCCCCCCCCTGGGAGGCAGATGGGGCAATAGACCCTTATCTGCCACTCCCGGGGGCCAGAAAGCCCCCTAGGCACCAGGGATTCAATTCCCTCAAAGTTCGGGGTGGGGGCTGCCCAGAATAGGCATGCCAATGCCCACAACCCCCAAACAAAATTCCACAGTCTTTCTGCCCCCTCCAGGAGGCAGATGGGGGCAGTAGCCCCTGATCTGCCCCCCAGGGGGGCAAACGCCCACTAGGCACCAGGGGTACATTTTTTTCAAAATTCAGGGGTGGGGCTGCCCAGAATGGGTATGCCAATGCCCCCACACCTCCAAAAAAAGATTCCAGTCTTTCTGTCCCTCCAGGAGGCAGATGGGGGCAGTACCCCCGATCTGCCCCCCGGGGGGGCAGAGAGCCCACTAGGCGCCAGCGATTATGCTGGCTTTTTTATATGTAGGGGTGGGGGCTGCCCAGAATGGGCATCTCAATGTCCCCACCCACCCACAAAAATAGCTGCAGTCTTTCCGCCCCCCTTGGGAGCATATCGGGGCAACAGCCCCCGATTTCACCCCTCGCCAGGGTGGCAGAAAGCCCACTAGGCACAGACTTTGTTTCGGAATGTGCCTACCTGTGGATTTTGGGTCCTAGCGCAGCTGGCACCCAAGAAAACCTAGCAAACCTATACATTTTTTAAAAAAGACACCCAGGGGAATCCAGGAAGTGGTGACTTGTGTGGCTCTCACTCGGTTCTGTTAACCAGAATCCCTTGCAAACCTCAAACTTTGTAAAAAAAAACACATTTTCCTCACATTTCTGTGATGGAAAGTTCTGGAATCTGCGCAGATCCACAAACTTCCAGGCACCCCACATTCCCCAAAGTCTTCCGATAAAAATGATACCTCATTTGATTTTTTCAGCTAACTTTGAGGTTTGCAGGGGATTCTGGGTAGGAAAACGTTGGAGGATCCAGACAAGCTATACCTCGCTGGACTCCCCCGGGTGTCTAGTTTTCAGAAATGTGTGGATTTGGTAGTTTCCCAAGATGGCCGCCAAGCCTAGGGCCAAAAACCCAGGTGACCCCCCTAGCAAAACCAGGTTGTTTTGTGATAGGTAATTTTGATGTCTCCTCAATATGTTTTGGGCCCTTGCCTGTCGTGGGTACTTGACCCACCCACGCGAGTGAGGTACCATATTTATCGGGAGACCTGGGGGACCGCTGGGTGGTAGGAAATTTGTGTCAGCCCGGTGATCCCACAACTTACCCACATAGAAATTTGAGAAAAAAGTGATTTTTTTCAGCAAAATTTGAGGTTTGCAGGGGATTCTGGGTAGGAAAACGTTGGGGGGCCCCTGCAAGCCATACCTCGCTGGACTCCTCCGGGTGTCTAGTTTTCAGAAATGTGTGGGTTTGGTCAGTTTCCCAAGATGGCCGCCGAGCCTGGGGCCAAAAACCCAGGTGACCCCCCTTTCAAAACCAGGTTGTTTTGTGATAGGTAATTTTGATGTCTCCTTAATACGTTTTGGGCCCTTGCCTGTCGCAGGTACTTGACCCACCCACGCGAGTGAGGTACCATTTTTATCAGGATACCTGGGGGAAAGCTGGGTGGTAGGAAATTTGTGTCAGACCGGTGATCCCACAACTTTCCCACATAGAAATTTGAGAAAAAAGTGATTTTTTCACTAAATTTGAGGTTTGCAGGGGATTCTGGGTAGGAAAACGTTGGGGGGCCCATGCAAGCCATACCTCGCTGGACTCCCCCAAGCGTCTAGTTTTCAGAAATGTGTTTTTTTTTAACAAAGTTTGAGGTTTGCAAGGGATTCTGGGTAATAGAACCTGGTGAGAGCCAGACAAGTCATCTCATCCTGGATTTCCCTGGGTGTCTAGTTTTCAAAAATGTATAGGTTTGCTAGGTTTCCCTAGGTGCCGGCAGAGCTACGGTTCAGAACCTACAGCTAGGCACTTTACAAAAAAAGGGTCAGTTTTCAGTGTGAAAATGTGGTGTGTCCACGTTGCGATTTGGGCTGTTTCCTGTCACGGGCACTAGGCCTACCCACACAAGTGAGGTATCATTTTTCTTGAAAGACTTTGGGGAATGCGAGGTGGGTGGAATTTTGTGGATCCACACAGATTCCAGAACTTTCCACCACAGAAATGTGAGGAAAATGTTTTTTTTTTTTACAAAGTTTGAGGTTTGCAAGGGATTCTGGGTAATAGAACCTGGTGAGATCCAGAGAAGTCACCCCATCCTGGATTCCCCTGGGTGTCTAGTTTTCAAAAATGTATAGGTTTGCTAGGTTTCCCGAGGTGCCGGCAGAGCTAGGGTTCAAAATCTACAGCTAGGCACTTTGCAAAAAAAGGGTCAGTTTTCACTGTGAAAATGTGGTGTGTCCACGTTGCGTTTTGGGCTGCTTCCTGTCACGGGCACAAGGCCTACTGTCGGAAAGTGGATTATTGGCAGGGGCAAATGTTGGTCTGCCATTGGCAATAAGGCCACTAACACAGTATAGGGCTCAGAATAGGTCTTAGAAAATTATTCCCATGCTCAACCCTTGGTAACGTGGCTGCGAGCAGACAGGCTTAACTTCAAAGACAGGTATGTAAAGCATTTAAAAACACCAATTCAGTAAATAATTAAGACACAACACATAATAAAAATCCAACACCAATTTATAAAAATAGGAAATATTTTTATCTTTAAAATGACACCAAAACGACAAAATCCAATGTAGGGAACCGGAGATATGAATTTTCAAAGATTTAGCATTATATAGCACTTAGAAACTTATAGCACCATATTGGGATATCTGGTCGCGATAGACCGGCTCAAAGTCAAAGTTTCAGGCCGACCGCGATGGAGCCCTGAGCGGCTACCACCCGCGGTAGGTCCCGGTCACAGTTTTTACCTTCGGACTTAGAAACTTTTCTGGAGCTTTTTCTCGTGGGGTCCCTCGATGCTCTTCACCAGGCCGGATTCGGTGAGGGTTCGCCGGCCTCGGATTTCTTCTACTCCCGGTCAAACTCTGGAAGTTGGACCTACGGAGCTTTTAGCGGGACGAACCTGGATGGCTTGGCCGGCTCGCGGTTGAAGGCAGGCGGCTTGGCTGACCAGGTTGAGTCGGTCCCACTATGGAGCTTTTTTCCAAAGTTGCTCCAAAGTTCTCCAAACTCCTGGAACTTCTTCCTGAAGTTCCCCAAGGGGTCCCAAAGTGTCTCAAACTCACTCCAAGGGTCTGGAAGCTCCAAGATGGTCCTTGAAATTTGAGGACTTCAGTTCCCACAATCCACTTGGGCAAAACCCTTACAAATCCACTGGTAGTTCTCCAGGTTGAGGATCCTTGGCGGTGATGTTCCAGGTGAGCTCTGTTAACCTGTAGCTTGCAGGTAGTCCACTCTTTAGTTCTTTTACAGCAAGGTAATCCACAGGGCTGTAGTTTCAGCTGGTGCAGTCTTCAGAGGGCAGGCCTTAGAATTTGCAACGCAACTTCTCAGCATGGCAACGTCTTGCTTTCTTAAGTTTCAAGCAGCAGATCTCAGAGACTCTGCCCCTCTCAGATACTTATTCCAAGTTCTCTGGGTCAAGCAGGAGGTCACTCCTGACCAATGGGAGCAGGGCAACTCCCCAAGGATATGACCACATCCTGTAGAGTGTGGCATTATTTTGTCCCAGAGTGCACCAAATCCTCCAAATTCATAATGGCTGATTTTCCAGCAGGGAGGTAAGAGCTGGCTAAACACACCCCTAGGATGGTTACTTTCCATAGCCTCTCCCCCCTGCATCTGTGCATTCCTTCCATAAGCCTAGCTCTGGCTTTGGGTCAAAAGAGTGAAGTTGTAAATGACTCCTCCCTTGCTCTGGCATTCCTGTGTAGCAGCACACTGCCCTCCTAGCAGAGCTGGTTAACCCCAGGGGCTCTTTATCACCTCTTCAAAGCAGCCTGGCTAATCCGCTTAACTCTGACCAATCAGGACAGATCACTGGAAGGCTGAATCTGGACCTACAAACAAGAAAGTCTTATAACTTCTTGTCTATACATTTTAGGAGAAATTCAACAATATCATATTGTTGGATTTATCACTACCATTCTGGGAAGTCTTTGAATGGAAGTTCTATCATTCTCCTATCAGGAGTTATTAGTTAACAACCTCTTGCCATGTTAACCTATGTGGCATGGGATTTGCAATGGGAAAAGTGACTTGGGCCATTTTTCCAGCACTAGGGCTTATAAAAACATATTTTATAAGTACTCCGCCTATATCTACAGGACCCCCACCCCATGGGACAACTAGGGGAGATTTTGGGGGTTCTGAATCTGTAGAAATATTGCAGATCCTCCCTCCACAGTGCTCCTAGCATCAAAGTCGAGTTTGAGCAGCACTTTATCACAATGTGGAGAGTGAAATGTGAAATTTCACTTAACCCAGGGCATATAAAACTCATTATATAAGGGTCCACCTTATAAATACCTGACTCCTCACCCCTCGGACACCTAGGGGAGACCCTGGGGATTCCTAATATGCCAAAACATTGTAGGTTATCCATTTTAAAGTGCCCCAAACACCAAAGTCGAGTTTGGGCACAATTTACTTTTTAAAAGCAGTCCTGCCACCCAGGGCTACTTTTAAACTGACCTCAGGCTTCAGCAGTGCACACATGCAAGTGCAGAAAAAGCTGCTGGCCTCTAAACTGCCATTCCCTATTGTGGACTAGGGACTTCTAGGTAGTTTTAATCCCCCTGCCCTATTATTTAATGGGGTCTGATAGGGTAGGTCATGACAATCACAGGGGTACCATCCAACAGTTCACTCCAACGTGGGGTGAATCCTTAGGCACAATCAATCGATTAGTTCAATGAAGGTTCCAAAACAATAGACGACTAGGTTGTCCAATGAATTTGTTGAACATCAAAAACTTGTGTTGAAGTAACAATGAATTTATTTTCAATCCATGGTACATGAAAATAAATTCATTGTTACTTCAACACAAGTTTTTGATGTTCAACAAATTCATTGGACAACCTGTCGTCTATTGTTTTACAACCTTCATTGAACTAATCGATTGATTGCGCCTAAGGGTATTCACCCCACGTTGGAGTGAACTGTTTGTTGGTCTGTTGATTCACGCTCAGAAACGGAGAGCAATACCTTTGGAGCACATCACTAACCAAGGAATTATTTACCTTATTGTTCTAGTTTTGAGGCTGTGCACGTGCATACCTTGTTTTCAATCACAGGGGTACCCCATACCATAGTGTACCCTAGTGTATGTAGGTGTTTTCACTGTATTCTAATGTGTCTCTTTCAGCATTGCACTGGCCCTGGGCCTGGTTAGGCAGAGCCCAGGGTCAGTCAGAGTCAGTTACCACCAGTACCATTCAGCAAAAAGTTGGGGGGTGCCCAGGGCACATGATGACTTTGCAACATAGCCTCCCCAAACGAAAGGTGATGGGTTACTAACCTACACCCTGGTAGTCCTCATCAGCTAGTCCATCCGCATTTGCATGGGCAACCCCAGGTCTGTTTTCCACTGTAAAGTCCATCCCCTGTAGGGAAATGGACCACCTTAACAGCTTGGGATTCTCCCCTCTTATCTGCATAAGCCATCTGAGAGGCATGTGGTCAGTTTGAACACGAAAGTGAGTCCCAAACAAATATGGTCTCAACTTTTTCAGGGACCAAACCACAGCAAAAGCCTCTCTCTCCATGGCACTCCACCTCTGCTCTCTGGGAAGAAGCCTCCTGCTTATAAAGGCAACTGGCTGATCAAGGCCCTCTTCATTTAGCTGTGACAACACTGCCCCAATCCTTTGCTCTGAAGCATCTGTCTGAACCACAAATTCTTTTGTGTAGCCAGGGGCCAGCAGCGCTGTTGCTGAAAACATACCAGCTTTCAGAGTGTCAAAAGCCTTCTGACACTCTGGGGTCCAATCCACCTTCTTGGGCCTCTTTTTAGAAGTGAGTACTGTTAGGGGCCCCACAATGGTCCCATAATTTTGAACAAACCTTCTATAGTACCCTGTCAGTCCAAGGAATGCCCTGACCTGAGTCTGGGTAACAGGAGCTGTCCAATCAAAAATAGTTTGGATTTTCGCTTGGAGAGGCTGTACATGGCCCCCACCTACCAGGTGGCCCAGGTACACCACAGAACTCTGCCCTATTTGGCACTTACTTGCCTTAATAGTCAAGCCTGCCTGCTGCATGGCCTGAAGCACTTCCCTTAGGTGGCTTAAGTGATCCCCCCAGGTAGAACTGTATACAGCTATATCATCCAGGTAAGCTGCACTGAACTGTTCCAACCCAGACAAGACCCTGTTCCCCAACCTTTGGAAGGTGGCAGGTGCGTTCTTTAAGCCAAAGGACAATACCTTGAACTGATAATGTCCCTCTGGTGTGGAGAATGCTGACCTCTCCTTTGCTCCATCAGTGAGGGCAATCTGCCAGTAACCTGAAGTCAAATCAAAAGTACTCAGGTACTTAGCAGCCCCTAACCTATCAATGAGCTCATCAGCTCTAGGTATAGGGTGAGCATAAGTCTTTGTGACTGCATTCAATCCTCTGTAGTCCACACAGAACCTTAACTCCTTGGGTCCCCCCTGAGGATTAGGTTTAGGTACCAGCACCTCTGGACTGGCCATGGACTCTCAGACGGTTCAACTATCCCCAATTCCAGCATCTTAGCAACCTCAGCTTTAATCCTGGCTCTGACATGGTCAGACAACCTGTACAGTTAATGTTTGACAGGTAGGCTGTCACCAGTGTCAATGTGGTGCACACACCACTCAGTGATGCCTGGGGTCAAGGAGAACAGGCCAGCAAACAGCTCCAGCACTTGCTTACAGTCTCTGTGCTGCTGGTCTGTCACCTTCGGAGAGAGTACCACTCCCTCCACTGACCCATCTTGCACATTAGTGGAGAGGAGGTCGGGCACAGGCTCAGTTTCCTCCTCCACACCCTCATCAGTGACCAGTAACATAGTGATGTCTGCCCTGTCATGGTGGGATTTCAATCTATTCACATGCAGGACCCTATGAGGGTTCCTGGGGGTGCCATGGTCAACCAAATAGGTAACCTCACCCTTCTTTTCTAAGATTGGATAGGGCCCACTCCACTAGTCATGGAGGGCCCTGGGAGCCACAGGCTCCAACACCCACACCAATTGTCCTGGAGTATACTCAGGCATAGTAGCCTTTTGATCATACCAGTGCTTCATGAGGTCCTGGCTGGCCTCCAGTTTCCTGTTTGCCTTGTACATGTACTCTGCCATTCTAGATCTCAGGCCGAGCACATAGTCAAGCACATTGTCCTTTTCTTCTTTAAGAGGCTTCTCCAAAGACTCTCTCAGCAGGCTCAATGGCCCCCTCACAGGGTGTCCAAACAACAACAACTCAAAGGGACTGAAACCAACCCCTTTCTATGGCACCTCCCTGTAGGCAAACAGTAAGCATGGGAGGAGAACATCCCATCTCCTCCTGAGTTTCTCTGACATCCCATTTATCATGCCCTTCAGGGTTTTGTTGAATCTCTCAACAAGACCATTTGCTTGTGGGTGATAGGGGGTGGTGAACTTGTAGTTGACACCACACTCATCCCACATAGCAGTCAGATAGCTGGACAGGAAGTTCGTGCCCCTATCTGATACCACCTCTTTTGGAAAACCGGCTCTGGTGAACACACCAAGCAGTGCTCTAGCCACTGCAGGAGCATCAATGGTTCTAAGAGGGATTGCTTCAGGGTACCTAGTGGCATGGTCCACTACCACTAAGATATACCTATTCCCTGATGCAGTAGGTGGGTCCAGGGGACCAATAATGTCCATCCCCACCCTTTCAAAAGGAACCCCAACCACTGGCAGTGGTATTAGGGGAGCCTTTGTCTTGCCCCCTGCCTTGCCACTGGCCTGACAGGTGACACAGGAGCTGCAAAACTCCTTTACCTTTTCAGACATATGGGGCCAGTAGAAATGATTCACCAACCGGTTCCATGTCTTTGTCTGTCCCAAATGTCCTGCCAAAGGGATATCATGACCCAAAGTCAGGATGAACTCTCTGTACTTCTGGGGCACCACCAACCTCCTGGTGGCCCCCTCCTTGCGGTTTCTGGCCTCAGTATAAAGCAGTCCATCTTCCCAGTAGAGTTTGTGAAACCCACTGTCATCCCCCTCCTCTTGCTTAGAAGCAATCCGCCTCAAGCTCTCAAGGGTGGGACAGTCTCTCTGTCCCTTACTGAACTCCTCTCTAGAGGGTCCACCTGCTCCTGTCAGTTCTGCCAAATATGACAGCTCTGGCAGGGATGGAGTCCCTCCCTCAGAGGCCAGATCTTCCCCGTCAGGGTTAGATTCTTCCTGCACCTCTGGAGTTCCCTGGGCTGGCTCACCAGGCCCAGTACCCTTGTCCTTGGATGCTTGGCCCCTTGTTCCAGGGTCCAAGTGTCCAGCCCCTCCCTTCTGGCTAGTCTGTGACCTAGTCACAGCACATACCCACTCAGGGAGCTCCAATATTTTCATATGGAGTCCTCTTTCCACCTGTAACCACACAGAGGCTTCAAGATCATTGCCCAGTAAACACTGGACTGGGAGCACCTTAGACACAGCTACCTTCATAGGGCCTGTCACACCTCCCCATTCCAAATCCACCACAGCCATAGGATAGGGTTTGGTAGTGCTGTCTGCATACGTCACCTGGTGAAACTCACCAGGTAGCAACCTCCCTGGAGGCACCAGCTCATCCAGGACCATAGTTACACTAGCCCCTGTGTCTCTGATAGCCTCAACATCAGTCCCATTCACTTTAGGCCTCTGCCTGTACTTGTCCATGTTTGGAGGTAAGGCAGCAAGGGTTGCAATATTCACCCCACCCAGGGACACTAAGGTTGCTTCCACCACCTGACTACCCCTCTCTGGGGCACCACTCTCCACCCCTACACTTACACTGGCAATCCCTGTGGATGGCCCCTTAGGGGGGAGCTTCTTGGCGCAGACAGCATCTCCCTGTTTGTGCCCTGGCTGGTTACAGTCAAAGCACTTACCCACTTTTGAGGGATCAAAGAACCTACCATTTTTTCCCTGATTCCTCCTCCCTTTGAATTTGGGTTGTCTCGGGCCCCCCCTCCTTGTGCAGGTTTTTGTGGGTCTTTGGAGGACTCCTTCTGGTTTTGACCTTCTTTCCCTTGGGCTTTACCTTGGGGAGGGACCTGTCCCCCTTTCTTCTGGTCACTTCCCTGGTGCTGAATGGAAACCCGGCTTCTTACCCACTCATCAGCTGCTTCCCCCATCTCTCTGCGGTCTGTCAGCTTAGAGTCCACTAGAGACTGGCGTAACTTCTCTTCTGCACAATGAGTCAAAATATGTTCTTTCAAAAACAAATTATACAATTCCTCATATGTGTCAACTTTGTTACCAACAATCCAGCCTTCCAGTGCCTTCACTGAGATGTCCACAAAGTCTTCCCAAGACTTTGAACTCAATTTCTGGGTGCCTCTAAACTTCACGCTGTACTGCTCTGGAGTCAGACCAAATCTCTTGACTAAGCATGCCTTCATCTGCTGGTATGATTCTGCATCCTCTCCCTTCAGGGTCAGGAGCCTATCCCTCCCAACTACTGGAATCAACTCTCACAGGAGTGCACCCCAATACCTAGAGTGGACCCTACTCATTCTAAGGGCCCTCTCAAAAGCTGCTAGCCACCTGTCAATGTCATCCCCCTCAGTGTACTTAGGTACTATACCCTTGGGAAGGTTGGGATCAAATGCACCACCCCTGGACATTTCAAAATCTTCATCATTTTCACTGCCACCATTTCTTTTCAACGCCTCCTCCCTCTCCCATCTCTTCTTAGCCAATTCCAATTTCTCCTTCTCCAAGGCAATCAAAGCTAATTGAGCCTCAAGCTGTCTCTCTGCAAGGGACAGTGGTGGTTCCTGAGTAAGGGACCCTTCCCCACTCCCACCATCTGGAATCATAGGGCTAACATTAGAGATAATGGAAGAGGCACCATCCTCACCCTCCTCTTGGGTGAGGTTGGGGGAACACCCTCCATCCCCCTTGAATCTCCTCAGCTACCCCAGTCCAGGCCTGTAGGGACTTAAGCAACCCTGCCTTCCTAATCTTGTTGGAAGCAGGCAGCCCCCTAAGTCTACACTGTACCCTAAGATCAGCCATCCTGATCTGGGACAGTTTAGCCAGGTCCAGCTGCATGGTTCCCTAGTTTTGGGTCACAACAACTAGGCACAACAGACTTAGAACAATTTGGAAAAATCAAAACAATGGATTAAAAACAGTTTAGTCCAAATTCCAAAACTCAAACTCAAAAGTTTTGTTCTAAGGCAATTTAGAGGATTTTTATAATCTTAATTCACTTTACTGAAAGGTGTACGTTTTAAACACAAGTCCTCATCAGCACCGCTGGCACCAAATGTTGGAAAGTGGATTATTGGTAGAGGCAGAGGTAGGTCTGCCACTGGCAATAAGGCCACTAACACAGTATAGGGCTCAGAATAGGTCTTAGAAAATTATTCCCATGCTCAACCCTTGGTAATGTGGCTGCGAGCAGACAGGCTTAACTTCAAAGACAGGTATGTAAAGCATTTCAAAACACCAATTCAGTAAATAATTAAGACACAACACATAATAAAAATCCAACACCAATTTATAAAAATAGGAAATATTTTTATCTTTAAAATGACACCAAAATGACAAAAATCCAATGTAGGGAACCAGAGATATGAATTTTCAAAGATTTAGCATTTTATAGCACTTAGAAACTTATAGCACCATATTGGGATAGCTGGTCGCGATAGACCGGTTCAAAGTCAAAGTTTCAGGCCGACCGCGATGGAGCCCTGAGCGGCTACCACCCGCGGTAGGTCCCGGTCACAGTTTTTACCTTCGGACTTAGAAACTTTTCTGGAGCTTTTTCTCGTGGGGTCCCTCGATGATCTTCACCAGGCCGGATTCGGTGAGGGTTCGCCGGCCTCAGATTTCTTCTACTCCCGGTCAAACTCTGGAAGTCGGACCTACGGAGCTTTTAGCGGGACGAACCTGGATGGCTTGGCCGGCTCGCGGTTGAAGGCAGGCGGCTTGGCTGACCAGGTTGAGTCGGTCCCCCTATGGAGCTTTTTTCCAAAGTTGCTCCAAAGTTCTCCAAACTCCTGGAACTTCTTCCTGAAGTTCCCCAATGGGTCCCACAGTGTCTCAAACTCACTCCAAGGGTCTGGAAGCTCCAAGATGGTCCTTGAAATTTGAGGACTTCAGTTCCCACAATCCACTTGGACAAAACCCTTACAAATCCACTGGTAGTTCTCCAGGTTGAGGATCCTTGGTGGTGATGTTCCAGGTGAGCTCTGTTAACCTGTAGCTTGCAGGGAGTCCACTCTTTAGTTCTTTTACAGCAAGGTAATCCACAGGGCTGTAGTTTCAGCTGGTGCAGTCTTCAGAGGGCAGGCCTTAGAATTTGCACCCCAACTTCTCAGCATGGCATCGTCTTGCTTTCTTAAGTTTCAAGCAGCAGATCTCAGAGACTCTGCCCCTCTCAGATACTTATTCCAAGTTCTCTGGGTCAAGCAGGAGGTCACTCCTGACCAATGGGAGCAGGGCAACTTCCCAAGGATATGACCACATCCTGTAGAGTGTGGCATTATTTTGTCCCAGAGTACACCAAATCCTCCAAATTCATAATGGCTGATTTTCCAGCAGGGAGGTAAGAGCTGGCTAAACACACCCCTAGGATGGCTACTTTCCATAGCCTCTCCCCCCTGAATCTGTGCATTCCTTCCATAAGCCTAGCTCTGGCTTTGGGTCAAAAGAGTGAAGTTGTAAATGACACTGAGCCCGTCCCCTTGCCTTTGAAGACCATGGTTTACGACTCCTCCCCTGCTCTGGCATTCCTGTGTAGCAGCACACTGCCCTCCCAGCAGAGCTGGTTAACCCCAGGGGCTCTTTATCACCTCTTCAAAGCAGCCTGGCTAATCCACTTAACTCTGACCAATCAGGACAGACCACTGGAAGGCTGAATCTGGACCTACAAACAAGAAAGTCTTATAACTTCTTGTCTATACATTTTAGGAGAAATTCAACAATATCATATTGTTGGATTTATCACTACCATTCTGGGAAGTCTTTGAATGGAAGTTCTATCATTCTCCTATCAGGAGTTATTAGTTAACAACCTCTTGCCATGTTAACCTATGTGGCATGGGATTTGCAATGGGAAAAATGACTTGGGCCATTTTTCCAGCACTAGGGCTTATAAAAACATATTTTATAAGTACTACGCCTATATCTACAGGACCCCCACCCCATGGAACAAGTAGGGGAGATTTTGGGGGTTCTGAATCTGTAGAAATATTGCAGATCCTCCCTCCACAGTGCTCCTAGCATCAAAGTCAAATTTGAGCAGCACTTTAACACAATGTGGAGAGTGAAATGTGAAATTCCACTTAACCCAGGGCATATAAAACTCATTTTATAAGGGTCCACCTTATAAATACCTGACCCCCCACCCCTGAGACACCTAGGGGAGACCCTGGGGGTTCCTAATATGCCAAAACATTGTAGGTTATCCATTTTAAAGTGACCCAAACACCAAAGTCGAGTTTGGGCACAATTTACTTTTTAAAAGCAGTCCTGCCACCCAGGGCTACTTTTAAACTGACCTCAGGCTTCAGCAGTGCACACATGCAAGTGCAGAAAAAGCTGCTGGCCTCTAAACTGCCATACCCTATTGTGGACTAGGGACTTCTAGGTAGTTTTAATCCCCCTGCCCTATTATTTAATGGGGTCTGATAGGGTAGGTCATGACAATCACAGGGGTACCCCATACCATAGTGTATCCTAGTGTATGTAGGTGTTTTCACTGTATTCTAAATGTGTCTCTTTCAGCATAGCACTGGCCCTGGGCCTGGTTAGGCAGAGCCCAGGGTCAGTCAGAGTCAGTTACCACCAGTACCATTCAGCAAAAAGTTGGGGGTGCCAAGGGCACACGATGACTTTGCAACACCTACCCACACAAGTAAGGTACCATTTTTCTTTGAAAGACTTTGGGGAATGCGGGGTTGGTGGATTTTTGTGGATCCACGCAGATTCCAGAACTTTCCACCACAGAAATGTGAGGAAAATGTGTTTTTTTTTTACAAAGTTTGAGGTTTGCAAGGGATTCTGGGTAACAGAACCTAGTGAGAGCCAGACAAGTCACCCCATCCTGGATTTCCCTGGGTGTCTAGTTTTCAAAAATGTATGGGTTTGCTAGGTTTCCCTAGGTGCCGGCAGAGCTAGGGTTCAAAATCTACAGCTAAGCACTTTGCAGAAAAAGGGTCTGTTTTCAATGTGAAAATGTGGTGTTTCCACGTTGTGTTTTGGGCCGTTTCCTGTCGCGGGCACTAGGCCTACCCACACAAGTGAGGTACCATTTTTCTCGGAAGACTTTGGAAAATGTGGGGTGGGTGGAATTTTGTGGATCTACGCAGATTCCAGAACTTTCCACCACAGAAATGTGAGGAAAATGTGTTTTTTTGACAAAGTTTGAGGTATGCAAGGGATTCTGGGTAAGAGAACCTGGTGAGAGCCAGACAAGTCACCCCATCCTGGATTCCCCTGGATGTCTAGTTTTCAATAATGTATAGTTTTGCTAGGTTTCCCTAGGTGCCGGCAGAGCTACGGTTCAAAATCTACAGCTAGGCACTTTGCAAAAAAAGGGTCAGTTTTCAGTGTGAAAATGTGGTGTGTCCACGTTGCGTTTTGGCCCGTTTCCTGTCATGGGCACTAAGCCTACCCACACAAGTGAGGTGCCATTTTTCTCGGAAGACTTTGGAGAATGCGGGTCTGGGTGAAATTTTGTGGATCCACGCAGATTCCAGAACTTTCCACCACATAAATGTGAGGAAATCATTTTTTTTTTACACAGTTTGAAGTTTGCAAGGGATTCTGGGTAACAGAACCTGGAGAGAGCAAGACAAGTCACCTCATGCTGGATTGCCATGGGTGTCTAGTTTTCAAAAATGTATGGGTTTGCTAGGTTTCCCTAGGTGCCGGCAGAGCTAGGGTTCAAAATCTACAGCTAGGCACTTTGCAAAAAAAGGGTCTGTTTTTACTGTGAGAATGTGGTCTGTCCACGTTGTGTTTTGGGCCATTTCCTGTTGCGGGCACTAGGCCTACCCACACAAGTGAGGTACCATTTTTCTCGGAAGACTTTGGGAAATGTGGGGTGGGTAGAATTTTGTGGATCTACACAGAGTCCAGAACTTTCCACCACAGAAATGTGAGGAAAATGTGTTTTTTTTTACAAAGTTTGAGGTTTGCAAGGGATTCTGGGTAAGAGAACCTGGTGAGAGCCAGACAAGTCACCCCATCCTGGATTCCCCTGGGTGGTGTCTAGTTTTCAAAAATGTATAGGTTTGCTAGGTATCCCTAGGTGCTGGCAGAGCTAGGGTTCAAAATCTACAGCTAGGCACTTTGCAAAAATAGGGTCAGTTTTCAGTGTGAAAATGTGGTGTGTCTACGTTGCGTTTTGGGCCGTTTCCTGTCACGAGCACTAGGCCTACCCACACAAGTGAGGTACCATTTTTCTCGAAAGACTTTGGGAAATGCAAGGTGGGTGGAATTTTGTGGATCCACACAGATTCCAGAACTTTCCACCACAGAAATGTGAGGAAAATGTTTTTTTTTTTACAAAGTTTGAGGTTTGCAAGGGATTCTGAGTAACAGAACTTGGTACGAGCCAGACAAGTCACCCCATCCTAGATTTCCCTGGGTATCTAGTTTTCAAAAATGTATAGGTTTGCTAGGTTTTCCTAGGTGCCGGCAGAGCTAGGGTTCAAAATCTACAGCTAGGCACTTTTCAAAAAAAGGGTCAGTTTTCACTGTGAAAATTTGGTGTGCCCACGTTGCGTTTAGGGCCATTTCCTGTCGCGGGCACTAGGCCTGCCCACACAAGTGAGGTAACATTTTTCTCGGAAGACTTTGGGGATTGCGGGGTGGGTGGAATTTTGTGGATCCACAAAGATTCCAGAACTTTCCACCACAGAAATGTGAGGAAAATTTGTTTTTTTTTTCAAAGTTTAAGGTTTGCAAGGAATTCTGGCGTACAGAACCTGGAGAGAGCCAGACGAGTCACCCCCTCCTGGATTCCCCTGGGTGTCTAGTTTTCAAAAATGTATAAGTTTGCTAGGTTTCTCTAGGTGCAGGCAGAGCTAGGGTTAAAAATCTACAGCTAGGCACCTTGCAAAAAAAGGGTCTGTTTTCACTGTGAAAATGTGGTGTGTCCACGTTGCATTTTGGGCTGTTTCCTGTCACGGGCACTAGGCCTACCCACGCAAGTGAGGTACCATTTTTCTCTGAAAGACTTTGGGGAATGCGGGGTGGGTGGAATTTTGTGGATAGACACAGATTCCAGAACTTTCCACAACAGAAATGTGAGGAAAATGTTTTTTTCTCTCAAAGTTTGAGGTTTGCAAGGGATTCTGGGTAACAGAACCTGGTGAGAGCCAGACAAGGCACCCCATCCTGGATTCCCCTGGGTGTCTAGTTTTCAATAATGTATAGGTTTGCTAGGTTTCCCTAGGTGCCGGCAGAGCTACGGTTCAAAATCTACAGCTAGGCACTTTGCAACAAAAGGGTCCGTTTTCAGTGTAAAAATGTGGTGTGTCCACGTTGCGTTTTGGGCCGTTTCCTGTCATGGGCACTAGGCCTACCCACACAAGTGAGGTGCCCTTTTTCTCTGAAGACTTTGGGGAATGCGGGTCTGGGTGAAATTTTGTGGATCCACGAAGATTCTAGAACTTTCCACCACAGAAATGTGAGGAAAATGTGTTTTTTTTTACACAGTTTGAAGTTTGCAAGGGATTCTGGGTAACAGAACCTGGAGAGAGCCAGACAAATCACCCCATCCTAGATTTCCCTGGGTATCTAGTTTTCAAAAATGTATAGGTTTGCTAGGTTTCCCTAGGGGCCGGCAGAGCTAGGGTTCAAAATCTACAGCTAGGCACTTTGCAAAAAAGGGTCCGTTTTCACTGTGAAATTGTGGTGTGTCCAAATTGTGTTTTGGGCCGTTTCCTGTCGTGGGCACTAGGCCTACCCACACAAGTGAGGTACCATTTTTCTGTGAAAGACTTTGGGGAATGCGGGGTGGGTGGAATTTTGTGGATCCACGCAGATTCCAGAACTTTCCAACACAGAAATGTGAGGAAAATGTTTTTTTTTTTTAAAGTTTGAGGTTTGCAAGGGATTCTGGGTAACAGACCCTGGTGAGAGCCAGACAAGTCACCCCATCCTGAATTCCCCTGGGTGTCTAGTTTTCAAAAATGTTTAGGTTTGCTAGGTTTCTCCAGGTGCTGGCAGAGCTAGGGTTCAAAATCTACAGCTAGGCACTTTGCAAAAAAAGGGTCAGTTTTCAGTGTGAAAATGTGGTGTGTCTACGTTGCGTTTTGGGCCGTTTCCTGTCACGAGCACTAGGGCTACCCACACAAGTGAGGAACCATTTTTCTCAAAAGACTTTGGGAGATGCGAGGTGGGTGGAATTTTGTGGATCCACACAGATTCCAGAACTTTCCAACACAGAAATGTGAGGAAAATGTGTGTGTTTTTACAAAGTTTGAGGTTTGCAAGGGATTCTGAGTAACAGAACTTGGTACGAGCCAGACAAGTCACCCCATCCTAGATTTCCCTGGGTATCTAGTTTTCAAAAATGTATAGGTTTGCTAGGTTTCCTTAGGTGCCGGCAGAGCTAGGGTTCAAAATCTACAGCTAGGCACTTTGCAAAAAAGGGTCCGTTTTCACTGTGAAAATGGTGTGTCCACGTTGCGTTTTGGGCCGTTTCCTGTCGCGGGCACTAGGCCTACCCACACAAGTGAGGTACCATTTTTCTCTGAAGACATTGGGGATTGCGGGGTGGGTGGAATTTTGTGGATCCACGCAGATTTCAGAAGTTTCCACCACAGAAATGTGAGGCAAATGTTTTTTTTTCTTTTTACAAAGTTAGAGGTTTGCAAGGGATTCTGGGTAACAGAACCTGGTGACAGCCAGACAAGTCACCACATCCTGGATTCCCCTGGGTGTCTAGTTTTCAATAATGTATAGGTTTGCTAGGTTTCCCTAGGTGCCGGCAGAGCTACGGTTCAAAATCTACAGCTAGGCACTTTGCATCAAAAGGGTCAGTTTTCAGTGTAAAAATGTGGTGTGTCCACGTTGCGTTTTGGGCCGTTTCCTGTCATGGGCACTAGGCCTACCCACACAAGTGAGGTGCCATTTTTCTCGGAAGACTTTGGGGAATGCGGGTCTGGGTGAAATTTTGTGGATCCACGAAGATTCTAGAACTTTCCACCACAGAAATGTGAGGAAAATGTGTTTTTTTTTACAAAGTTTGAGGTTTGCAAGGGATTCTGACTAACAGAATTTGGTGCGAGCCAGACAAGTCACCCCAGCCTAGATTTCCCTGGGTATCTAGTTTTCAAAAATGTATAGGTTTGCTAGGTTTCCCTAGGTGCCGGCAGAGCTAGGGTTCAAAATCTACAGCTAGGCACTTTGCAAAAAAGGGTCCGTTTTCACTGTGAAAATGTGGTGTGTCCATGTTGCGTGTTGGGCCGTTTCCTGTCGCGGGCACTAGGCCGACCCACACAAGTGAGGTACCATTTTTCTCTGAAGATATTGGGGATTGCGGGGTGGGTGGAATTTTGTGGATCCACGCAGATTTCAGAAGTTTCCACCACAGAAATGTGAGGAAAATGTGTTTTTTTTTGTTTTACAAAGTTAGAGGTTTGCAAGGGATTCTGGGTAACAGAACCTGGTGACAGCCAGACAAGTCACCACATCCTGGATTCCCTAAGTGTCTAGTTTTCAAAAATGTATAAGTTTGCCATGTTTCCCTAGGTGCCGGCAAAGCTAGGGTTCAAAATCTACAGCTAGGCACTGTGCAAAACAAGGGTCTGTTTTCACTGTGAAATTGTGGTGTGTCCACATTGCGTTTTGGGCCGTTTCCTGTCGTGGGCACTAGGCCTACCCACACAAGTGAGGTACCATTTTTCTGGGAAGACTGTGGAGAATGCAGGGTGGGAGGAATTTTGTGGATCCACACAGATTCCAGAACTTTCCAACACAGAAATGTGAGGAAAATGTGTATTTTTTAAAAAGTTTGAGGTTTGCAAGGGATTCTGGGTAACAGAACCTGGTGAGAGCCAGACAAGTCACCCCATCCTGGATTCCCCTCGGTGTCTAGTTTTCAATAATGTACAGGTTTGCTAGGTTTCCCTAGGTGCCGGTAGAGCTAGGGTTCAAAATCTACAGCTAGGCACTTTGCAAAAAAAGGGTCAGTTTTCAGTGTGAAAATATGGTGTGTCCATGTTGCGTTTTGGGCCATTTCCTGTCGTGGGCACTAGGCCTACCCACACAAGTGAGGTACCATTTTTCTCTGAAAGACTTTGGGGAATGCGTGGTTGGTGGAATTTTGTGGATCCACGCAGATTCCAGAACTTTCCACCACAGAAATGTGAGGAAAATGTGTTTTTTTTTTAACAAAGTTTGAGGTTTGCAAGGGATTCTGGGTAACAGAACCTGGTGAGATCCAGACAAGTCACCCCATCCTGGATTCCCCTGGGTGTCTAGTTTTCAATAATGTACAGGTTTGCTTGGTTTCCCTAGGTGTCCGGCAGAGCTACGGTTCAAAATCTACAGCTAGGCACTTTTTAAAAAAAGGGTCAGTTTTCAGTGACAAAATGTGGTGTGTCCACGTTGCGTTTTGGGCCGTTTCCTGTCATGGGCACTAGGCCTACCCACACAAGTGAGGTACCATTTTTCTCGGAAGACTTTGGGGAATGCGAGGTGTGTAGAATTTTGTGGATCCACGAAGATTCCGGAACTTTCCACCACAGAAATGTGAGGACAATTTGTTTTTTTTACAAAGTTTGAGGTTTGCAAGGGATTCTGAGTAACAGAACCTGGTGTGAGCCAGACAAGTCACCCCATCCTGGATTTCCCTGGGTGTCTAGTTTTCAAAAATGTATGGGTTTGCTAGGTTTCCCTAGGTGCCGGCAGAGCTAGGGTTCAAAATCTACAGCTAGGCACTTTGCAAAAAAAGGGTCTGTTTTTACTGTGAGAATGTGGTGTGTCCACGTTGTGTTTTGGGCCATTTCCTGTTGCGGGCACTAGGCCTACCCACACAAGTGAGGTACCATTTTTCTCGGAAGACTTTGGGAAATGTGGGGTGGGTAGAATTTTGTGGATCTACACAGAGTCCAGAACTTTCCACCACAGAAATGTGAGGAAAATGTGTTTTTTTTTACAAAGTTTGAGGTTTGCAAGGGATTCTGGGTAAGAGAACCTGGTGAGAGCCAGACAAGTCACCCCATCCTGGATTCCCCTGGGTGGTGTCTAGTTTTCAAAAATGTATAGGTTTGCTAGGTATCCCTAGGTGCTGGCAGAGCTAGGGTTCAAAATCTACAGCTAGGCACTTTGCAAAAATAGGGTCAGTTTTCAGTGTGAAAATGTGGTGTGTCCATGTTGCGTTTTGGGCCGTTTCCTGTCACGAGCACTAGGCCTACCCACACAAGTGAGGTACCATTTTTTCTCGAAAGACTTTGGGAAATGCAAGGTGGGTGGAATTTTGTGGATCCACACAGATTCCAGAACTTTCCACCACAGAAATGTGAGGAAAATGTTTTTTTTTACAAAGTTTGAGGTTTGCAAGGGATTCTGAGTAACAGAACTTGGTACGAGCCAGACAAGTCACCCCATCCTAGATTTCCCTGGGTATCTAGTTTTCAAAAATGTATAGGTTTGCTAGGTTTTCCTAGGTGCCGGCAGAGCTAGGGTTCAAAATCTACAGCTAGGCACTTTTCAAAAAAGGGCCAGTTTTCACTGTGAAAATTTGGTGTGCCCACGTTGCGTTTAGGGCCATTTCCTGTCACGGGCACTAGGCCTGCCCACACAAGTGAGGTAACATTTTTCTCGGAAGACTTTGGGGATTGCGGGGTGGGTGGAATTTTGTGGATCCACAAAGATTCCAGAACTTTCCACCACAGAAATGTGAGGAAAATCTGTTTTTTTTTACAAAGTTTAAGGTTTGCAAGGGATTCTGGCGTACAGAACCTGGAGAGAGCCAGACGAGTCACCCCTCCTGGATTCCCTGGGTGTCTAGTTTTCAAAAATGTATAAGTTTGCTAGGTTTCCCTAGGTGCAGGCAGAGCTAGGGTTAAAAATCTACAGCTAGGCACCTTGCAAAAAAATGGTCTGTTTTCACTGTGAAAATGTGGTGTGTCCACGTTGCATTTTGGGCTGTTTCCTGTCACGGGCACTAGGCCTACCCACACAAGTGAGGTACCATTTTTCTCTGAAAGACTTTGGGGAATGCGGGGTGGGTGGAATTTTGTGGATAGACACAGATTCCAGAACTTTCCACAACAGAAATATGAGGAAAATGTTTTTTTCTCTCAAAGTTTGAGGTTTGCAAGGGATTCTGGGTAACAGAACCTGGTGAGAGCCAGACAAGGCACCCCATCCTGGATTCCCCTGGGTGTCTAGTTTTCAATAATGTATAGGTTTGCTAGGTTTCCCTAGGTGCCGGCAGAGCTACGGTTCAAAATCTACAGCTAGGCACTTTGCAACAAAAGGGTCAGTTTTCAGTGTAAAAATGTGGTGTGTCCACGTTGCGTTTTGGGCCGTTTCCTGTCATGGGCACTAGGCCTACCCACACAAGTGGGGTGCCATTTTTCTCGGAAGACTTTGGGGAATGCGGGTCTGGGTGAAATTTTGTGGATCCACGAAGATTCTAGAACTTTCCACCACAGAAATGTGAGGAAAATGTGTTTTTTTTTACACAGTTTGAAGTTTGCAAGGGATTCTGGGTAACAGAACCTGGAGAGAGCCAGACAAATCACCCCATCCTAGATTTCCCTGGGTACCTAGTTTTCAAAAATGTATAGGTTTGCTAGGTTTCCCTAGGGGCCGGCAGAGCTAGGGTTCAAAATCTACAGCTAGGCACTTTGCAAAAAAAGGTCCGTTTTCACTGTGAAATTGTGGTGTGTCCAAATTGTGTTTTGGGCCGTTTCCTGTCGTGGGCACTAGGCCTACCCACACAAGTGAGGTACCATTTTTCTGTGAAAGACTTTGGGGAATGCGGGGTGGGTGGAATTTTGTGGATCCACGCAGATTCCAGAACTTTCCAACACAGAAATGTGAGGAAAATGTGTTTTTTTTTTAAAGTTTGAGGTTTGTAAGGGATTCTGGGTAACAGACCCTGGTGAGAGCCAGACAAGTCACCCCATCCTGGATTCCTCTGGGTGTCTAGTTTTCAAAAATGTTTAGGTTTGCTAGGTTTCTCCAGGTGCCGGCAGAGCTAGGGTTCAAAATCTACAGCTAGGCACTTTGCAAAAAAAGGGTCAGTTTTCAGTGTGAAAATGTGGTGTGTCTACGTTGCGTTTTGGGCCGTTTCCTGTCACGAGCACTAGGCCTACCCACACAAGTGAGGAACCATTTTTCTCAAAAGACTTTGGGAGATGCGAGGTGGGTGGAATTTTGTGGATCCACACAGATTCCAGAACTTTCCAACACAGAAATGTGAGGAAAATGTGTTTGTTTTTACAAAGTTTGAGGTTTGCAAGGGATTCTGAGTAACAGAACTTGGTACGAGCCAGACAAGTCACCCCATCCTAGATTTCCCTGGGTATCTAGTTTTCAAAAATGTATAGGTTTGCTAGGTTTCCTTAGGTGCCGGCAGAGCTAGGGTTCAAAATCTACAGCTAGGCACTTTGCAAAAAAAGGGTCCGTTTTCACTGTGAAAATGGTGTGTCCACGTTGCGTTTTGGGCCGTTTCCTGTCGCGGGCACTAGGCCTACCCACACAAGTGAGGTACCATTTTTCTCTGAAGACATTGGGGATTGTGGGGTGGGTGGAATTTTGTGGATCGACACAGATTCCAGAACTTTCCACAACAGAAATATGAGTACAATGTGTTTTTTTTTTCAAAGTTTGAGGTTTGCAAGGGATTCTGGGTAACAGAACCTGGTGACAGCCAGACAAGGCACCCCATCCTGGATTCCCCTGGGTGTCTAGTTTTCAATAATGTATAGGTTTGCTAGGTTTCCCTAGGTGCCGGCAGAGCTACGGTTCAAAATCTACAGCTAGGCACTTTGCATCAAAAGGGTCAGTTTTCAGTGTAAAAATGTGGTGTGTCCACGTTGCGTTTTGGGCCGTTTCCTGTCATGGGCACTAGGCCTACCCACACAAGTGAGGTGCCATTTTTCTCGGAAGACTTTGGGGAATGCGGGTCTGGGTGAAATTTTGTGGATCCACGAAGATTCTAGAACTTTCCACCACAGAAATGTGAGGAAAATGTGTTTTTTTTTACAAAGTTTGAGGTTTGCAAGGGATTCTGACTAACAGAATTTGGTGCGAGCCAGACAAGTCACCCCAGCCTAGATTTCCCTGGGTATCTAGTTTTCAAAAATGTATAGGTTTGCTAGGTTTCCCTAGGTGCCGGCAGAGCTAGGGTTCAAAATCTACAGCTAGGCACTTTGCAAAAAAAGGGTCAGTTTTCACTGTGAAAATGTGGTATGTCCATGTTGCGTGTTGGGCCGTTTCCTGTCGCGGGCACTAGGCCTACCCACACAAGTGAGGTACCATTTTTCTCTGAAGATATTGGGGATTGCGGGGTGGGTGGAATTTTGTGGATCCACGCAGATTTCAGAAGTTTCCACCACAGAAATGTGAGGAAAATGTGTTTTTTTTTGTTTTACAAAGTTAGAGGTTTGCAAGGGATTCTGGGTAACAGAACCTGGTGACAGCCAGACAAGTCACCACATCCTGGATTCCCCTAAGTATCTAGTTTTCAAAAATGTATAGGTTTGCTATGTTTCCCTAGGTGCCGGCAAAGCTAGGGTTCAAAATCTACTGCTAGGCACTTTGCAAAAAAAGGGTCTGTTTTCACTGTGAAAATGTGGAGTCCACATTGCGTTTGGGGCCGTTTCCTGTCGTGGGCACTAGGCCTACCCACACAAGTGAGGTACCATTTTTCTGGGAAGACTTTGGGGAATGCGGGGTGGGTGGAAGTTTGTGGATCGACACAGATTCCAGAACTTTCCACAACAGAAATATGAGTACAATGTGTTTTTTTAAAAAGTTTGAGGTTTGCAAGGGATTCTGGGTAACAGAACCTGGTGAGAGCCAGACAAGTCACCCCATCCTGGATTCCCCTCGGTGTCTAGTTTTCAATAATGTACAGGTTTGCTAGGTTTCCCTAGGTGCCGGTAGAGCTAGGGTTCAAAATCTACAGCTAGGCACTTTGCAAAAAAAGGGTCAGTTTTCAGTGTGAAAATGTGGTGTGTCCATGTTGCGTTTTGGGCCATTTCCTGTCGTGGGCACTAGGCCTACCCACACAAGTGAGGTACCATTTTTCTCTGAAAGACTTTGGGGAATGCGTGGTTGGTGGAATTTTGTGGATCCACGCAGATTCCAGAACTTTCCACCACAGAAATGTGAGGAAAATGTGTTTTTTTTTAACAAAGTTTGAGGTTTGCAAGGGATTCTGGGTAACAGAACCTGGTGAGATCCAGACAAGTCACCCCATCCTGGATTCCCCTGGGTGTCTAGTTTTCAATAATGTACAGGTTTGCTTGGTTTCCCTAGGTGTCCGGCAGAGCTACGGTTCAAAATCTACAGCTAGGCACTTTTTAAAAAAGGGTCAGTTTTCAGTGACAAAATGTGGTGTGTCCACGTTGCGTTTTGGGCCGTTTCCTGTCATGGGCACTAGGCCTACCCACACAAGTGAGGTACCATTTTTCTCGGAAGACTTTGGGGAATGCGAGGTGTGTAGAATTTTGTGGATCCACGAAGATTCCGGAACTTTCCACCACAGAAATGTGAGGAAAATTTGTTTTTTTTACAAAGTTTGAGGTTTGCAAGGGATTCTGAGTAACAGAACCTGGTGTGAGCCAGACAAGTCACCCCATCCTGGATTTCCCTGGGTGTCTAGTTTTCAAAAATGTATGGGTTTGCTAGGTTTCCCTAGGTGCCGGCAGAGCTAGGGTTCAAAATCTACAGCTAGGCACTTTGCAAAAAAAGGGTCTGTTTTTACTGTGAGAATGTGGTGTGTCCACGTTGTGTTTTGGGCCATTTCCTGTTGCGGGCACTAGGCCTACCCACACAAGTGAGGTACCATTTTTCTCGGAAGACTTTGGGAAATGTGGGGTGGGTAGAATTTTGTGGATCTACACAGAGTCCAGAACTTTCCACCACAGAAATGTGAGGAAAATGTGTTTTTTTTTACAAAGTTTGAGGTTTGCAAGGGATTCTGGGTAAGAGAACCTGGTGAGAGCCAGACAAGTCACCCCATCCTGGATTCCCCTGGGTGGTGTCTAGTTTTCAAAAATGTATAGGTTTGCTAGGTATCCCTAGGTGCTGGCAGAGCTAGGGTTCAAAATCTACAGCTAGGCACTTTGCAAAAATAGGGTCAGTTTTCAGTGTGAAAATGTGGTGTGTCCATGTTGCGTTTTGGGCCGTTTCCTGTCACGAGCACTAGGCCTACCCACACAAGTGAGGTACCATTTTTCTCGAAAGACTTTGGGAAATGCAAGGTGGGTGGAATTTTGTGGATCCACACAGATTCCAGAACTTTCCACCACAGAAATGTGAGGAAAATGTTTTTTTTTACAAAGTTTGAGGTTTGCAAGGGATTCTGAGTAACAGAACTTGGTACGAGCCAGACAAGTCACCCCATCCTAGATTTCCCTGGGTATCTAGTTTTCAAAAATGTATAGGTTTGCTAGGTTTTCCTAGGTGCCGGCAGAGCTACGGTTCAAAATCTACAGCTAGGCACTTTGCAACAAAAGGGTCCGTTTTCAGTGTAAAAATGTGGTGTGTCCACGTTGCGTTTTGGGCCGTTTCCTGTCATGGGCACTAGGCCTACCCACACAAGTGAGGTGCCCTTTTTCTCTGAAGACTTTGGGGAATGCGGGTCTGGGTGAAATTTTGTGGATCCACGAAGATTCTAGAACTTTCCACCACAGAAATGTGAGGAAAATGTGTTTTTTTACACAGTTTGAAGTTTGCAAGGGATTCTGGGTAACAGAACCTGGAGAGAGCCAGACAAATCACCCCATCCTAGATTTCCCTGGGTATCTAGTTTTCAAAAATGTATAGGTTTGCTAGGTTTCCCTAGGGGCCGGCAGAGCTAGGGTTCAAAATCTACAGCTAGGCACTTTGCAAAAAAAGGGTCCGTTTTCACTGTGAAATTGTGGTGTGTCCAAATTGTGTTTTGGGCCGTTTCCTGTCGTGGGCACTAGGCCTACCCACACAAGTGAGGTACCATTTTTCTGTGAAAGACTTTGGGGAATGCGGGGTGGGTGGAATTTTGTGGATCCACGCAGATTCCAGAACTTTCCAACACAGAAATGTGAGGAAAATGTTTTTTTTTTTTAAAGTTTGAGGTTTGCAAGGGATTCTGGGTAACAGACCCTGGTGAGAGCCAGACAAGTCACCCCATCCTGAATTCCCCTGGGTGTCTAGTTTTCAAAAATGTTTAGGTTTGCTAGGTTTCTCCAGGTGCCGGCAGAGCTAGGGTTCAAAATCTACAGCTAGGCACTTTGCAAAAAAAGGGTCAGTTTTCAGTGTGAAAATGTGGTGTGTCTACGTTGCGTTTTGGGCCGTTTCCTGTCACGAGCACTAGGGCTACCCACACAAGTGAGGAACCATTTTTCTCAAAAGACTTTGGGAGATGCGAGGTGGGTGGAATTTTGTGGATCCACACAGATTCCAGAACTTTCCAACACAGAAATGTGAGGAAAATGTGTGTGTTTTTACAAAGTTTGAGGTTTGCAAGGGATTCTGAGTAACAGAACTTGGTACGAGCCAGACAAGTCACCCCATCCTAGATTTCCCTGGGTATCTAGTTTTCAAAAATGTATAGGTTTGCTAGGTTTCCTTAGGTGCCGGCAGAGCTAGGGTTCAAAATCTACAGCTAGGCACTTTGCAAAAAAAGGGTCCGTTTTCACTGTGAAAATGGTGTGTCCACGTTGCGTTTTGGGCCGTTTCCTGTCGCGGGCACTAGGCCTACCCACACAAGTGAGGTACCATTTTTCTCTGAAGACATTGGGGATTGCGGGGTGGGTGGAATTTTGTGGATCCACGCAGATTTCAGAAGTTTCCACCACAGAAATGTGAGGAAAATGTTTTTTTTTTCTTTTTACAAAGTTAGAGGTTTGCAAGGGATTCTGGGTAACAGAACCTGGTGACAGCCAGACAAGTCACCACATCCTGGATTCCCCTGGGTGTCTAGTTTTCAATAATGTATAGGTTTGCTAGGTTTCCCTAGGTGCCGGCAGAGCTACGGTTCAAAATCTACAGCTAGGCACTTTGCATCAAAAGGGTCAGTTTTCAGTGTAAAAATGTGGTGTGTCCACGTTGCGTTTTGGGCCGTTTCCTTTCATGGGCACTAGGCCTACCCACACAAGTGAGGTGCCATTTTTCTCGGAAGACTTTGGGGAATGCGGGTCTGGGTGAAATTTTGTGGATCCACGAAGATTCTAGAACTTTCCACCACAGAAATGTGAGGAAAATGTGTTTTTTTTTACAAAGTTTGAGGTTTGCAAGGGATTCTGACTAACAGAATTTGGTGCGAGCCAGACAAGTCACCCCAGCCTAGATTTCCCTGGGTATCTAGTTTTCAAAAATGTATAGGTTTGCTAGGTTTCCCTAGGTGCCGGCAGAGCTAGGGTTCAAAATCTACAGCTAGGCACTTTGCAAAAAAGGGTCCGTTTTCACTGTGAAAATGTGGTGTGTCCATGTTGCGTGTTGGGCCGTTTCCTGTCGCGGGCACTAGGCCGACCCACACAAGTGAGGTACCATTTTTCTCTGAAGATATTGGGGATTGCGGGGTGGGTGGAATTTTGTGGATCCACGCAGATTTCAGAAGTTTCCACCACAGAAATGTGAGGAAAATGTGTTTTTTTTTGTTTTACAAAGTTAGAGGTTTGCAAGGGATTCTGGGTAACAGAACCTGGTGACAGCCAGACAAGTCACCACATCCTGGATTCCCCTAAGTGTCTAGTTTTCAAAAATGTATAAGTTTGCCATGTTTCCCTAGGTGCCGGCAAAGCTAGGGTTCAAAATCTACAGCTAGGCACTGTGCAAAACAAGGGTCTGTTTTCACTGTGAAATTGTGGTGTGTCCACATTGCGTTTTGGGCCGTTTCCTGTCGTGGGCACTAGGCCTACCCACACAAGTGAGGTACCATTTTTCTGGGAAGACTGTGGAGAATGCAGGGTGGGAGGAATTTTGTGGATCCACACAGATTCCAGAACTTTCCAACACAGAAATGTGAGGAAAATGTGTATTTTTAAAAAGTTTGAGGTTTGCAAGGGATTCTGGGTAACAGAACCTGGTGAGAGCCAGACAAGTCACCCCATCCTGGATTCCCCTCGGTGTCTAGTTTTCAATAATGTACAGGTTTGCTAGGTTTCCCTAGGTGCCGGTAGAGCTAGGGTTCAAAATCTACAGGTAGGCACTTTGCAAAAAAAGGGTCAGTTTTCAGTGTGAAAATGTGGTGTGTCCATGTTGCGTTTTGGGCCATTTCCTGTCGTGGGCACTAGGCCTACCCACACAAGTGAGGTACCATTTTTCTCTGAAAGACTTTGGGGAATGCGTGGTTGGTGGAATTTTGTGGATCCACGCAGATTCCAGAACTTTCCACCACAGAAATGTGAGGAAAATGTGTTTTTTTTTTTACAAAGTTTGAGGTTTGCAAGGGATTCTGGGTAACAGAACCTGGTGAGATCCAGACAAGTCACCCCATCCTGGATTCCCCTGGGTGTCTAGTTTTCAATAATGTACAGGTTTGCTTGGTTTCCCTAGGTGTCCGGCAGAGCTACGGTTCAAAATCTACAGCTAGGCACTTTTTAAAAAAAGGGTCAGTTTTCAGTGACAAAATGTGGTGTGTCCACGTTGCGTTTTGTGCCGTTTCCTGTCATGGGCACTAGGCCTACCCACACAAGTGAGGTACCATTTTTCTCGGAAGACTTTGGGGAATGCGAGGTGTGTAGAATTTTGTGGATCCACGAAGATTCCGGAACTTTCCACCACAGAAATGTGAGGAAAATTTGTTTTTTTACAAAGTTTGAGGTTTGCAAGGGATTCTGAGTAACAGAACCTGGTGTGAGCCAGACAAGTCACCCCATCCTGGATTTCCCTGGGTGTCTAGTTTTCAAAAATGTATGGGTTTGCTAGGTTTCCCTAGGTGCCGGCAGAGCTAGGGTTCAAAATCTACAGCTAGGCACTTTGCAAAAAAGGGTCTGTTTTTACTGTGAGAATGTGGTGTGTCCACGTTGTGTTTTGGGCCATTTCCTGTTGCGGGCACTAGGCCTACCCACACAAGTGAGGTACCATTTTTCTCGGAAGACTTTGGGAAATGTGGGGTGGGTAGAATTTTGTGGATCTACACAGAGTCCAGAACTTTCCACCACAGAAATGTGAGGAAAATGTGTTTTTTTTTAACAAAGTTTGAGGTTTGCAAGGGATTCTGGGTAAGAGAACCTGGTGAGAGCCAGACAAGTCACCCCATCCTGGATTCCCCTGGGTGGTGTCTAGTTTTCAAAAATGTATAGGTTTGCTAGGTATCCCTAGGTGCTGGCAGAGCTAGGGTTCAAAATCTACAGCTAGGCACTTTGCAAAAATAGGGTCAGTTTTCAGTGTGAAAATGTGGTGTGTCCATGTTGCGTTTTGGGCCGTTTCCTGTCACGAGCACTAGGCCTACCCACACAAGTGAGGTACCATTTTTTCTCGAAAGACTTTGGGAAATGCAAGGTGGGTGGAATTTTGTGGATCCACACAGATTCCAGAACTTTCCACCACAGAAATGTGAGGAAAATGTTTTTTTTTACAAAGTTTGAGGTTTGCAAGGGATTCTGAGTAACAGAACTTGGTACGAGCCAGACAAGTCACCCCATCCTAGATTTCCCTGGGTATCTAGTTTTCAAAAATGTATAGGTTTGCTAGGTTTTCCTAGGTGCCGGCAGAGCTAGGGTTCAAAATCTACAGCTAGGCACTTTTCAAAAAAGGGCCAGTTTTCACTGTGAAAATTTGGTGTGCCCACGTTGCGTTTAGGGCCATTTCCTGTCACGGGCACTAGGCCTGCCCACACAAGTGAGGTAACATTTTTCTCGGAAGACTTTGGGGATTGCGGGGTGGGTGGAATTTTGTGGATCCACAAAGATTCCAGAACTTTCCACCACAGAAATGTGAGGAAAATCTGTTTTTTTTTACAAAGTTTAAGGTTTGCAAGGGATTCTGGCGTACAGAACCTGGAGAGAGCCAGACGAGTCACCCCCTCCTGGATTCCCCTGGGTGTCTAGTTTTCAAAAATGTATAAGTTTGCTAGGTTTCCCTAGGTGCAGGCAGAGCTAGGGTTAAAAATCTACAGCTAGGCACCTTGCAAAAAAATGGTCTGTTTTCACTGTGAAAATGTGGTGTGTCCACGTTGCATTTTGGGCTGTTTCCTGTCACGGGCACTAGGCCTACCCACACAAGTGAGGTACCATTTTTCTCTGAAAGACTTTGGGGAATGCGGGGTGGGTGGAATTTTGTGGATAGACACAGATTCCAGAACTTTCCACAACAGAAATATGAGGAAAATGTTTTTTTCTCTCAAAGTTTGAGGTTTGCAAGGGATTCTGGGTAACAGAACCTGGTGAGAGCCAGACAAGGCACCCCATCCTGGATTCCCCTGGGTGTCTAGTTTTCAATAATGTATAGGTTTGCTAGGTTTCCCTAGGTGCCGGCAGAGCTACGGTTCAAAATCTACAGCTAGGCACTTTGCAACAAAAGGGTCAGTTTTCAGTGTAAAAATGTGGTGTGTCCACGTTGCGTTTTGGGCCGTTTCCTGTCATGGGCACTAGGCCTACCCACACAAGTGGGGTGCCATTTTTCTCGGAAGACTTTGGGGAATGCGGGTCTGGGTGAAATTTTGTGGATCCACGAAGATTCTAGAACTTTCCACCACAGAAATGTGAGGAAAATGTGTTTTTTTTACACAGTTTGAAGTTTGCAAGGGATTCTGGGTAACAGAACCTGGAGAGAGCCAGACAAATCACCCCATCCTAGATTTCCCTGGGTACCTAGTTTTCAAAAATGTATAGGTTTGCTAGGTTTCCCTAGGGGCCGGCAGAGCTAGGGTTCAAAATCTACAGCTAGGCACTTTGCAAAAAAAAGGTCCGTTTTCACTGTGAAATTGTGGTGTGTCCAAATTGTGTTTTGGGCCGTTTCCTGTCGTGGGCACTAGGCCTACCCACACAAGTGAGGTACCATTTTTCTGTGAAAGACTTTGGGGAATGCGGGGTGGGTGGAATTTTGTGGATCCACGCAGATTCCAGAACTTTCCAACACAGAAATGTGAGGAAAATGTGTTTTTTTTTTTTAAAGTTTGAGGTTTGCAAGGGATTCTGGGTAACAGACCCTGGTGAGAGCCAGACAAGTCACCCGATCCTGGATTCCCCTGGGTGTCTAGTTTTCAAAAATGTTTAGGTTTGCTAGGTTTCTCCAGGTGCCGGCAGAGCTAGGGTTCAAAATCTACAGCTAGGCACTTTGCAAAAAAAGGGTCAGTTTTCAGTGTGAAAATGTGGTGTGTCTACGTTGCGTTTTGGGCCGTTTCCTGTCACGAGCACTAGGCCTACCCACACAAGTGAGGAACCATTTTTCTCAAAAGACTTTGGGAGATGCGAGGTGGGTGGAATTTTGTGGATCCACACAGATTCAGAACTTTCCAACACAGAAATGTGAGGAAAATGTGTTTGTTTTTACAAAGTTTGAGGTTTGCAAGGGATTCTGAGTAACAGAACTTGGTACGAGCCAGACAAGTCACCCCATCCTAGATTTCCCTGGGTATCTAGTTTTCAAAAATGTATAGGTTTGCTAGGTTTCCTTAGGTGCCGGCAGAGCTAGGGTTCAAAATCTACAGCTAGGCACTTTGCAAAAAAAGGGTTTGTTTTCACTGTGAAAATGGTGTGTCCACGTTGCGTTTTGGGCCGTTTCCTGTCGCGGGCACTAGGCCTACCCACACAAGTGAGGTACCATTTTTCTCTGAAGACATTGGGGATTGTGGGGTGGGTGGAATTTTGTGGATCGACACAGATTCCAGAACTTTCCACAACAGAAATATGAGTACAATGTGTTTTTTTTTTCAAAGTTTGAGGTTTGCAAGGGATTCTGGGTAACAGAACCTGGTGACAGCCAGACAAGGCACCCCATCCTGGATTCCCTGGGTGTCTAGTTTTCAATAATGTATAGGTTTGCTAGGTTTCCCTAGGTGCCGGCAGAGCTACGGTTCAAAATCTACAGCTAGGCACTTTGCATCAAAAGGGTCAGTTTTCAGTGTAAAAATGTGGTGTGTCCACGTTGCGTTTTGGGCCGTTTCCTGTCATGGGCACTAGGCCTACCCACACAAGTGAGGTGCCATTTTTCTCGGAAGACTGTGGGGAATGCGGGTCTGGGTGAAATTTTGTGGATCCACGAAGATTCTAGAACTTTCCACCACAGAAATGTGAGGAAAATGTGTTTTTTTTACAAAGTTTGAGGTTTGCAAGGGATTCTGACTAACAGAATTTGGTGCGAGCCAGACAAGTCACCCCAGCCTAGATTTCCCTGGGTATCTAGTTTTCAAAAATGTATAGGTTTGCTAGGTTTCCCTAGGTGCCGGCAGAGCTAGGGTTCAAAATCTACAGCTAGGCACTTTGCAAAAAAAGGGTCAGTTTTCACTGTGAAAATGTGGTATGTCCATGTTGCGTGTTGGGCCGTTTCCTGTTGCGGGCACTAGGCCTACCCACACAAGTGAGGTACCATTTTTCTCTGAAGATATTGGGGATTGCGGGGTGGGTGGAATTTTGTGGATCCACGCAGATTTCAGAAGTTTCCACCACAGAAATGTGAGGAAAATGTGTTTTTTTTTGTTTTACAAAGTTAGAGGTTTGCAAGGGATTCTGGGTAACAGAACCTGGTGACAGCCGGACAAGTCACCACATCCTGGATTCCCCTAAGTGTCTAGTTTTCAAAAATGTATAGGTTTGCCATGTTTCCCTAGGTGGCGGCAAAGCTAGGGTTCAAAATCTACAGCTAGGCACTTTGCAAAAAAAGGGTCTGTTTTCACTGTGAAATTGTGGTGTGTCCACATTGCGTTTTGGGCCGTTTCCTGTCGTGGGCACTAGGCCTACCCACACAAGTGAGGTACCATTTTTCTGGGAAGACTGTGGAGAATGCAGGGTGGGAGGAATTTTGTGGATCCACACAGATTCCAGAACTTTCCAACACAAAAATGTGAGGAAAATTTGTTTTTTTTAAAAAGTTTAGGTTTGCAAGGGATTCTGGGTAACAGAACCTGGTGAGAGCCAGACAAGTCACCCCATCCTGGATTCCCCTCGGTGTCTAGTTTTCAAAAATGTTTAGGTTTGCTAGGTTTCCCTAGGTGCCGGTAGAGCTAGGGTTCAAAATCTACAGCTAGGCACTTTGCAAAAAAAGGGTCAGTTTTCAGTGTGAAAATGTGGTGTGTCCATGTTGCGTTTTGGGCCATTTCCTGTCGTGGGCACTAGGCCTACCCACACAAGTGAGGTACCATTTTTCTCTGAAAGACTTTGGGGAATGCGTGGTTGGTGGAATTTTGTGGATCCACGCAGATTCCATAACTTTCCACCACAGAAATGTGAGGAAAATGTGGTTTTTTTTTTACAAAGTTTGAGGTTTGCAAGGGATTCTGGGTAACAGAACCTGGTGAGATCCAGACAAGTCACCCCATCCTGGATTCCCCTGGGCGTCTAGTTTTCAATAATGTACAGGTTTGCTTGGTTTCCCTAGGTGTCCGGCAGAGCTACAGTTCAAAATCTACAGCTAGGCACTTTTTAAAAAAAGGGTCAGTTTTCAGTGACAAAATGTGGTGTGTCCACGTTGCGTTTTGGGCCGTTTCCTGTCATGGGCACTAGGCCTACCCACACAAGTGAGGTACCATTTTTCTCGGAAGACTTTGGGGAATGCGAGGTGTGTAGAATTTTGTGGATCCACGAAGATTCCGGAACTTTCCACCACAGAAATGTGAGGAAAATTTGTTTTTTTTTTACAAAGTTTGAGGTTTGCAAGGGATTCTGAGTAACAGAACCTGGTGTGAGCCAGACAAGTCACCCCATCCTGGATTTCCCTGGGTATCTAGTTTTCAAAAATGTATAGGTTTGCTAGGTTTCCCTAGGTGCCGGCAGAGCTAGGGCTCAAAATCTACAGCTAGGCACTTTGCAAAAAGAAGGTCCGTTTTCACTGTGAAAATGTGGTGTGTCCGCTTTGCGCTTTGGGCCGTTTCCTGTCGCGGGAACTAGGCCTACCCACACAAGTGAGGTACCATTTTTCTATGAAGACTTTGGGAATTCCCGGGTGGGTGGAATTTTGTGGATCCACACAGATTCCAGAAGTTTCCACCACCGAAATGTGAGGAAATTGTGTTTTTCTTTTTACAAAGTTTGAGGTTTGCAAGGGATTTTGGGTAACAGAACCTGGTGACAGCCAGACAAGTCACCCCATCCTGGATTCCCTAAGTGTCTAGTTTTCAAAAATGTATAGGTTTGCTATGTTTCCCTAGGTGCCGGCAAAGCTAGGGTTAAAAATCTACAGCTAGGCACCTAGCATAAAAAGGGTCTGTTTTCACTGTGAAAATGTGGTGTTTCCACGTTGCGTTTTGGGCTGTTTCCTGTCACGGGCACTAGGCCTACCCACACAAGTGAGGTACCATTTTTCTCGGAAGACTTTGGGAAATGTGGGGTGGGTAGAATTTTGTGGATCTACGCAGAGTCCAGAACTTTCCACCACAGAAATGGAGGAAAATGTGTTTTTTTGTTACAAAGTTTCAGGTTTGCAAGGGATTCTGGGTAAGAGAACCTGGTGAGAGCCAGACAAGTCACCCCATCCTGGATTCCCTGGGTGGTGTCTAGTTTTCAAAAATGTATAGGTTTGCTAGGTTTCCCTAGGTGCCGGCAAAGCTAGGGTTCAAAATCTACAGCTAGGCACTTTGCAAAAATAGGGTCAGTTTTCAGTGTGAAAATGTGGTGTGTCCACGTTGCGTTTTGGGCCGTTTCCTGTCACGAGCACTAGGCCTACCCACACAAGTGAGGTACCATTTTTCTCTGAAGACATTGGGGATTACGGGGTGGGTGGAATTTTATGGATCCACGCAGATTTCAGAAGTTTCCACCACAGAAATGTGAGGGAAATTTGTTTTTTTTCCACAAAGTTAGAGGTTTGCAAGGGATTCTGGGTAACAGAACCTGGTGACAGCCAGACAAGTCACCCCATCCTGGATTAACCTGGGTGTCTAGTTTTCAAAAATGTTTAGGTTTGCTAGGTTTCCCCAGGTGCCGGCAGAGCTAGGGTTCAAAATCTACAGCTAGGCACTTTGCAAAAAAAGGGTCAGTTTTCACTGTGAAAATGTGGTGTGTCCATGTTGCGTTTTGGGCCATTTCCTGTTGCGGGCACTAGGCCTACCCACAAAAGTGAGGTAACATTTTTCTCGGAAGACTTTGGGGAATGCGGGGTGGGTGGAATTGTGTCGATACACAAAGATTCCAGAACTTTCCACCACAGAAATGTGAGGAAAATGTGTTTTTTTTTACAAAGTTTGAGGTTTGCAAGGGATTGGGGGTAACAGAACCTGGAGAGAGCCAGACGAGTCACCCCCTCCTGGATTCCCCTGGATCCAATTTTCAAAATTGTATAAGTTTGCTGGGTTTCCCTAGGTGCCGGCAGAGCTAGGGTTAAAAATCTACAGCCAGGCACTTTGCAAAAAAAGTGTCAGTTTTCACTGTGAAAATATTGTGTGTCCACGTTGCGTTTTGGGCTGTTTCCTGTCACGGGCACTAGGCCTACCCACACAAGTGAGGTACCATTTTCCTCTGAAAGACTTTGGGGAATGCGGGGTTGGTGGAATTTTGTGGCTCCACGCAGATTCCAGAACTTTCCACCACAGAAATGTGAGTAAAATTAGTTTTTTTTACAAAGTTTGAAGTTTGCAAGGGATTCTGGGTAACAGAACCTGGTGAGAGCCAGACAAGTCACCCCATCCTGGATTCCCCTGGGTGTCTAGTTTTCACTAATGTATAGGTTTGCTAGGTTTCCCCAGGTGCCGGCAGAACTACGGTTCAAAATCTACAGCTAGGCACTTTGCAAAAAAAGGGTCAGTTTTCAGTGTGAAAATGTGGTGTGTCCACGTTGCGTTTTGGGCCGTTTCCTGTCATGGGCACTAGGCCTACCCACACAAGTGAGGTACCATTTTTCTAGGAAGACTTTGGGGAATGCGGGTCTGGGTGAAATTTTGTGGATCCACGCAGATTCCAGAACTTTCCACCACAGAAATGTGAGGAAAATGTGTTTTTTTTTACACAGTTTGAAGTTTGCAAGGGATTCTGGGTAACAGAACCTGGGGAGAGCCAGACAAGTCACCTCATCCTGGATTGCCATGGGTGTCTAGTTTTCAAAAATGTATGGGTTTGCTAGGTCTCCCTAGGTGCCAGCAGAGCTAGGGATCAAAATCTACAGCTAGGCACTTTGCAAAAAAAGGGTCAGTTTTCACTGTGAAAATGTGGTGTGTCCATGTTGCGTTTTGTGCCATTTCCTGTCGCGGGCACTAGGCCTACCCACACAAGTGAGGTAACATTTTTCTCGGTAGACTTTGGGGAATGCGGGGTGGGTGGAATTTTGTGGATCTACAAAGATTCCAGAACTTTCCACCACAGAAATGTGAGGAAAATGTGTTTTTTTTTTTACAAAGTTTGAGGTTTGCAAGGGATTGTAGGTAACAGAACCTGGAGAGAGCCAGACGAGTCACCCCCTCCTGGATTCCCCTGCATCTAGTTTTCAAAATTGTATAGGTTTGCTGGGTTTTCCTAGGTGCCGGCAGAGCTAGGGTTAAAAATCTACAGCTAGGCACTTTGCAAAAAAAGGGTCAGTTTTCACTGTGAAAATATTGTGTGTCCACGTTCCGTTTTGGGCTGTTTCCTGTCACGGGCACTAGGCCTACCCACACAAGTGAGGTACCATTTTTCTCTGAAAGACTTTGGGGAATGCGGGGTTGGTGTAATTTTGTGGATCCACGCAGATTCCAGAACTTTCCACCACAGAAATGTGAGGAAAATTTGTTTTTTTTTACAAAGTCGGAGGTTTGCAAGGGATTCTGGGTAACAGAACCTGGTGAGAGCCAGACAAGTCACCCCATCCTGGATTCCCCTGGGTGTCTATTTTTCAATAATGTATAGGTTTGCTAGGTTTCCCTAGGTGCCGGCAGAGCTACGGTTCAAAATCTACAGCTAGGCACTTTGCAAAAAAAGGGTCAGTTTTCAGTGTGAAAATGTGGTGTGTCCATGTTGCGTTTTGGGCCGTTTCCTGTCATGGGCACTAGGCCTACCCACACAAGTGAGCTACCATTTTTCTCGGAAGACTTTGGGGATTGCGGGTCTGGGTGAAATTTTGTGGATCCACGCAGATTCCAGAACTTTCCACCACAGAAATGTGAGGAAAATGTGGTTTTTTTTACACAGTTTGAAGTTTGCAAGGGATTCTGGGTAACAAAACCTGGGGAGAGCCAGACAAGTCACCTCATCCTGGATTGCCATGGGTGTCTAGTTTTCAAAAATGTATGGGTTGGCTAGGTTTCCCTAGGTGCCGGCAGAGCTAGGGTTCAAAATCTACAGCTAGGCACTTTGCAAAAAAAGGGTCTGTTTTTACTGTGAAAATGTGGTGTGTCCACGTTGTGTTTTGGGCCGTTTCCTGTCGCAGGCACTAGGCCTACCCACACAAGTGAGGTACCATTTTTCTCGGAAGACTTTGGGAAATGTGGGGTGGGTAGACTTTTGTGGATCTACGCAGAGTCCAGAACTTTCCACCACAGAAATGTGAGGAAAATGTGTTTTTTTTTTACAAAGTTTGAGGTTTGCAAGGGATTCTGGGTAAGAGAACCTGGTGAGAGCCAGACAAGTCACCCCATCCTGGATTCCCCTGGGTGTCTAGTTTTCAAAAATGTTTAGGTTTGCTAGGTTTCCCCAGGTGCCGGCAAAGCTAGAGTTCAAAATCTACAGCTAGGCACTTTGCAAAAAAAGGGTCAGTTTTCAGTGTGAAAATGTGGTGTGTCCACGTTGCGTTTTGGGCTGTTTCCTGTCATGGGCACTAGGCCTACCCACACAAGTGAGGTACCATTTTTCTTGGAAGACTTTGGGGAATGCAGGTCTGGGTGACATTTTGTGGATCCACGCAGATTCCAGAACTTTCCACCACAGAAATGTGATGAAAATGTGTTTTTTTTACACAGTTTGAAGTTTGCAAGGGATTCTGGGTAACAGAACCTGGGGAGAGCCAGACAAGTCACCTCATCCTGGATTTCCCTGGGGGTCAAGTTTTCAAAAATGTATGGGTTTGCTAGGTTTCCCTAGGTGCCGGCAGAGCTAGGGTTCAAAATCTACAGCTAGGCACTTTGCAGGAAAAGGGTCTGTTTTCAATGTGAAAATGTGATGTTTCCACGTTGTGTTTTGGGACGTTTCCTGTCGCGGGCACTAGGCCTACCCACACAAGTGAGGTACCATTTTTCTCTGAAGACTTTGGAAAATGTGGGGTGGGTAGAATTTTGTGGATCTACGCAGATTCCAGAACTTTCCACCACAGAAATGTGAGGAAAATGTGTTTTTTTTACACAGTTTGAAGTTTGCAAGGGATTCTGGGTAACAAAACCTGGGGAGAGCCAGACAAGTCACCTCATACTGGATTGCCATGGGTGTCTAGTTTTCAAAAATGTATGGGTTTGCTAGGTTTCCCTAGGTGCCGGCAGAGCTAGGGTTCAAAATCTACAGCTAGGCACTTTGCAAAAAAAGGGTCTGTTTTTACTGTGAAAATGTGGTGTGTCCACGTTGTGTTTTGGGCCGTTTCCTGTCGCGGGCACTAGGCCTACCCACACAAGTGAGGTACCATTTTTCTCGGAAGACTTTGGGAAATGTGGGGTGGGTAGACTTTTGTGGATCTACGCAGAGTCCAGAACTTTCCACCACAGAAATGTGAGGAAAATGTGTTTTTTTTACAAAGTTTGAGGTTTGCAAGGGATTCTGGGTAAGAGAACCTGGTGAGAGCCAGACAAGCCACCCCATCCTGGATTCCCCTGGGTGGTGTCTAGTTTTCAAAAATGTATAGGTTTGCTAGGTTTCCGTAGGTGCCGGCAGAGCTAGGGTTCAAAATCTACAGCTAGGCACTTTGCAAAAAAAGGGTCAGTTTTCACTGTGAAAATGTGGTGTGTCCACATTGCGTTTTGGGCCATTTCCTGTCGTGGGCACTAGGCCTACCCACACAAGTGAGGTACCATTTTTCTGGGGAGACTTTGGGGAATGCGGGGTGGGTGGAATTATGTGGATCCACGCAGATTCCAGAACTTTCCAACACAGAAATGTGAGGAAAATTTGTTTTTTTGTTTGTTTGAGGTTTGCAAGGGATTCTGGGCAACAGAACCTGGTGCGAGCCAGACAAGTCACCCCATCCTGGATTCCCCTGGGTGTCTAATTTTCAAAAATGTTTAGGTTTGCTAGGTTTCCCCAGGTGCCGGCAAAGCTAGGGTTCAAAATCTACAGCTAGGCACTTTGCAAAAAAAGGGTCAGTTTTCAGTGTGAAAATGTGGTGTGTCCACGTTGCGTTTTGGGCCGTTTCCTGTCATGGGCACTAGGCCTACCCACACAAGTGAGGTACCATTTTTCTCGGAAGACTTTGGGGAATGCAGGTCTGGGTGACATTTTGTGGATCCACGCAGATTCCAGAACTTTCCACCACAGAAATGTGATGAAAATTTGTTTTTTTTACACAGTTTGAAGTTTGCAAGGGATTCTGGGTAACAGAACCTGGGGAGAGCCAGACAAGTCACCTCATCCTGGATTTCCTGGGTGTCTAGTTTTCAAAATGTATGGGTTTGCTAGGTTTCCCTAGGTGCCGGCAGAGCTAGGGTTCAAAATCTACAGCTAGGTACTTTGCAGGAAAATTGTCTGTTTTCAATGTGAAAATGTGGTGTTTCCATGTTGTGTTTTGGGACGTTTCCAGTCGCGGGCACTAGGCCTACCCACACAAGTGAGGTGCCATTTTTCTCTGAAGACTTTGGAAAATGTGGGGTGGGTGGAATTTTGTGGATCTACGCAGATTCCAGAACTTTCCACCACAGAAATGTGAGGAAAATGTGTTTTTTTGACAAAGTTTGAGGTTTGCAAGGGATTCTGGGTAAGAGAACCTGGTGAGAGCCAGACAAGTCACCCCATCCTGGATTCCCCTGGATGTCTAGTTTTCAATAATGTATAGTTTTGCTAGGTTTCCCTAGGTGCCGGCAGAGCTACGGTTCAAAATCTACAGCTAGGCACTTTGCAAAAAAAGGTTCAGTTTTCAGTGTGAAAATGTGGTGTGTCCACGTTGTGTTTTGGCCCGTTTCCTGTCATGGGCACTAGGCCTACCCACACAAGTGAGGTGCCATTTTTCTCGGAAGACTTTGGGGAATGCGGGTCTGGGTGAAATTTTGTGGATCCACGCAGTTTCCAGAACTTTCCACCACAGAAATGTGAGGAAAATTTTTTTTTTTTACACAGTTTGAAGTTTGCAAGGGATTCTGAGTAACAGAACCTGGAGAGAGAAAGACAAGTCACCTCATGCTGGATTGCCATGGGTGTCTAGTTTTCAAAAATGTATGGGTTTGCTAGGTTTCCCTAGGTGCCGGCAGAGCTAGGGTTCAAAATCTACAGCTAGGCACTTTGCAAAAAAAGGGTCTGTTTTTACTGTGAAAATATGCTGTGTCCACGTTGTGTTTTTGGCCGTTTCCTGTCGCGGGCACTAGGCCTACCCACACAAGTGAGGTACCATTTTTCTCGGAAGACTTTGGGAAATGTGGGGTGGGTAGCATTTTGTGGATCTACACAGAGTCCAGAACTTTCCACCACAGAAATGTGAGGAAAATGTGTTTTTTTTACAAAGTTTGAGGTTTGCAAGGGATTCTGGGTAAGAGAACCTGGTGAGAGCCAGACAAATCACCCCATCCTGGATTCCCCTGGGTGGTGTCTAGTTTTCAAAAATGTATAGGTTTGCTAGGTATCCCTAGGTGCTGGCAGAGCTAGGGTTCAAAATCTACAGCTAGGCAATAGGGTCAGTTTTCAGTGTGAAAATGTGGTGTGTCTACGTTGCGTTTTGGGCCGTTTCCTGTCACGAGCACTAGGCCTACCCACACAAGTGAGGTACCATTTTTCTCGAAAGACTTTGGGAAATGCGAGGTGGGTGGAATTTTGTGGATCCACACAGATTCCAGAACTTTCCACCACAGAAATGTGAGGAAAATGTTTTTTTTTTACAAAGTTTGAGGTTTGCAAGGGATTCTGAGTAACAGAACTTGGTACGAGCCAGACAAGTCACCCCATCCTAGATTTCCCTGGGTATCTAGTTTTCAAAAATGTATAGGTTTGCTAGGTTTTCCTAGGTGCCGGCAGAGCTAGGGTTCAAAATCTACAGCTAGGCACTTTGCAAAAAAAGGGTCCGTTTTCACTGTGAAAATGTGGTGTGTCCACGTTGCGTTTAGGGCCATTTCCTGTCGCGGGCACTAGGCCTGCCCACACAAGTGAGGTAACATTTTTCTCGGAAGACTTTGGGGAATGCGGGGTGGGTGGAATTTTCTGGATCCACAAAGATTCCAGAACTTTCCACCACAGAAATGTGAGGAAAATTTGTTTTTTTTACAAAGTTTAAGGCTTGCAAGGGATTCTGGGTAACAGAACCTGGTGACAGCCAGACAAGTCACCCCATCCTGGATTCCCCTAAGTGTCTAGTTTTCAAAAATGTATAAGTTTGCTAGGTTTCCTTAGGTGCAGGCAGAGCTAGGGTTAAAAATCTACAGCTAGGCACCTTGCAAAAAAAGGGTCAGTTTTCAGTGTAAAAATGTGGTGTGTCCACGTTGCGTTTTGGGCCGTTTCCTGTCATGGGCACTAGGCCTACCCACACAAGTGAGGTGCCATTTTTCTCGGAAGACTTTGGGGAATGCGGGTCTGGGTTAAATTTTGTGGATCCACGAAGATTCTAGAACTTTCCACCACAGAAATGTGAGGAAAATGTTTTTTTTTTACAAAGTTTGAGGTTTGCAAGGGATTCTGTGTAACAGAACTTGGTGCGAGCCAGACAAGTCACCCCATCCTAGATTTCCCTGGGTATCTAGTTTTCAAAAATGTATAAGGTTTGCTAGGTTTCCCTAGGTGCCGGCAGAGCTAGGGTTCAAAATCTACAGCTAGGCACTTTGCAAAAAAGGGTCCGTTTTCACTGTGAAATTGTGGTGTGTCCAAATTGTGTTTTGGGCCGTTTCCTGTCATGGGTACTAGGCCTACCCACACAAGTGAGGTACCATTTTTCTGGGAAGACTTTGGGGAAAGCGGGGTGGGTGGAATTTTGTGGATCCACGCAGATTCCAGAACTTTCCAACACAGAAATGTGAGGAAAATGGTTTTTTTTTTTAAAGTTTGAAGTTTGCAAGGGATTCTGGGTAACAGAACCTGGTGAGAGCCAGACAAGTCACCCCATCCTGGATTCCACTGGGTGTCTAGTTTTAAAAAATGTATGGGTTTGCTAGGTTTCCCTAGGTGCCGGCAGAGCTAGGGTTCAAAATCTACAGCTAGGCACTTTGCAAAAAAAGGGTCTGTTTTTACTGTGAAAATGTGGTGTGTCCACGTTGTGTTTTGGGCTGTTTCCTGTCGCGGGCACTAGGCCTACCCACACAAGTGAGGTACCATTTTTCTCGGAAGACTTTGGGAAATGTGGGGTGGGTAGAATTTTGTGGATCTACGCAGAGTCCAGAACTTTCCACCACAGAAATGTGAGGAAAATGTGTTTTTTTACAAAGTTTGAGGTTTGCAAGGGATTCTGGGTAAGAGAACCTGGTGAGAGCCAGACAAGTCACCCCATCCTGGATTCCCCTGGGTGGTGTCTAGTTTTCAAAAATGTATAGGTTTGCTAGGTATCCCTAGGTGCTGGCAGAGCTAGGGTTCAAAATCTACAGCTAGGCACTTTGCAAAAATAGGGTCAGTTTTCAGTGTGAAAATGTGGTGTGTCTACGTTGCGTTTTGGGTCGTTTCCTGTCACGAGCACTAGGCCTACCCACACAAGTGAGGTACCATTTTTCTCGAAAGACTTTGGGAAATGCGAGGTGGGTGGAATTTTGTGGATCCACACAGATTCCAGAACTTTCCACCACAGAAATGTGAGGAAAATGTGTTTTTTTTTACAAAGTTTGAGGTTTGCAAGGGATTCTGGGTAAGAGAACCTGGTGAGAACCAGACAAGTCACCCCATCCTGGATTCCCCTGGGTGGTGTCTAGTTTTCAAAAATGTATAGGTTTGCTAGGTTTCCGTAGGTGCCGGCAGAGCTAGGGTTCAAAATCTACAGCTAGGCACTTTGCAAAAAAAGGGTCAGTTTTCACTGTGAAAATGTGGTGTGTCCACATTGCGTTTTGGGCCATTTTCTGTCGTGGGCACTAGGCCTACCCACACAAGTGAGGTACCATTTTTCTGGGGAGACTTTGGGGAATGCGGGGTGGGTGGAATTATGTGGATCCACGCAGATTCCAGAACTTTCCAACACAGAAATGTGAGGAAAATGTGGGGTTTTTTTTGTTTGAGGTTTGCAAGGGATTCTGGGCAACAGAACCTGGTGAGAGCCAGACAAGTCACCCCATCCTTGATTCCCCTGGGTGTCTAGTTTTAAAAAATGTTTAGGTTTGCTAGGTTTCCCCAGGTGCCGGCAAAGCTAGGGTTCAAAATCTACAGCTAGGCACTTTGCAAAAAAGGGTCAGTTTTCAGTGTGAAAATGTGGTGTGTCCACGTTGCGTTTTGGGCCGTTTCCTGTCATGGGCACTAGGCCTACCCACACAAGTGAGGTACCATTTTTCTCGGAAGACTTTGGGGAATGCAGGTCTGGGTGACATTTTGTGGATCCACGCAGATTCCAGAACTTTCCACCACAGAAATGTGATGAAAATGTGTTTTTTTTACACAGTTTGAAGTTTGCAAGGGATTCTGGGTAACAGAACCTGGAGAGCCAGACAAGTCACCTCATCCTGGATTTCCCTGGGTGTCTAGTTTTCAAAAATGTATGGGTTTGCTAGGTTTCCCTAGGTGCCGGCAGAGCTAGGGTTCAAAATCTACAGCTAGGCACTTTGCAGGAAAAGGGTCTGTTTTCAATGTGAAAATGTGGTGTTTCCACGTTGTGTTTTGGGACGTTTCCTGTCGCGGGCACTAGGCCTACCCACACAAGTGAGGTACAATTTTTCTCTGAAGACTTTGGAAAATGTGGGGTGGGTGGAATTGTGTGGATCTACGCAGATTCCAGAACTTTCCACCACAGAAATGTGAGGAAAATGTGTTTTTTTGACAAAGTTTGAGGTTTGCAAGGGATTCTGGGTAAGAGAACCTGGTGAGAGCCAGACAAGTCACCCCATCCTGGATTCCCCTGGATGTCTAGTTTTCAATAATGTATAGTTTTACTAGGTTTCCCTAGGTGCCGGCAGAGCTACGGTTCAAAATCTACAGCTAGGCACTTTGCAAAAAAAGGGTCAGTTTTCAGTGTGAAAATGAGGTGTGTCCACGTTGCGTTTTGGCCCGTTTTCTGTCATGGGCACTAGGCCTACCCACACAAGTGAGGTGCCATTTTTCTCGGAAGACTTTGGGGAATGCGGGTCTGGGTGAAATTTTGTGGATCCACGCAGATTCCAGAACTTTCCACCACAGAAATGTGAGGAAAATTTATTTTTTTTACACAGTTTGAAGTTTGCAAGGGATTCTGAGTAACAGAACCTGGAGAGAGAAAGACAAGTCACCTCATGCTGGATTGCCATGGGTGTCTAGTTTTCAAAAATGTATGGGTTTGCTAGGTTTCCCTAGGTGCCGGCAGAGCTAGGGTTCAAAATCTACAGCTAGGCACTTTGCAAAAAAAGGGTCTGTTTTTACTGTGAAAATGTGGTGTGTCCACGTTGTGTTTTGGGTCGTTTCCTGTCGCGGGTACTAGGCCTACCCACACAAGTGAGGTACCATTTTTCTCGGAAGACTTTGGGAAATGTGTGGTGGGTAGAATTTTGTGGATCTACGCAGAGTCCAGAACTTTCCACCACAGAAATGTGAGGAAAATGTGTTTTTTTTTACAAAGTTTGAGGTTTGCAAGGGATTCTGGGTAAGAGAACCTGGTGAGAGCCAGACAAGTCACCCCATCCTGGATTCCCCTGGGTGGTGTCTAGTTTTCAAAAATGTATAGGTTTGCTAGGTATCCCTAGGTGCTGGCAGAGCTAGGGTTCAAAATCTACAGCTAGGCACTTTGCAAAAATAGGGTCAGTTTTCAGTGTGAAAATGTGGTGTGTCTACGTTGCGTTTTGGGCCGTTTCCTGTCACGAGCACTAGGCCTACCCACACAAGTGAGGTACCATTTTTCTCGAAAGACTTTGGGAAATGCGAGGTGGGTGGAATTTTGTGGATCCACACAGATTCCAGAACTTTCCACCACAGAAATGTGAGGAAAATGTTTTTTTTTTACAAAGTTTGAGGTTTGCAAGGGATTCTGAGTAACAGAACTTGGTACGAGCCAGACAAGTCACCCCATCCTAGATTTCCCTGGGGATCTAGTTTTCAAAAATGTATAGGTTTGCTAGGTTTTCCTAGGTGCCGGCAGAGCTAGGGTTCCAAATCTACAGCTAGGCACTTTGCAAAAAAGGGGTCAGTTTTCACTGTGAAAATGTGGTGTGTCCACGTTGCGTTTAGGGCCATTTCCTGTCGCGGGCACTAGGCCTGCCCACACAAGTGAGGTAACATTTTTCTCGGAAGACTTTGGGGAATGCGGGATGGGTGGAATTTTGTGGATCCACAAAGATTCCAGAACTTTCCACCACAGAAATGTGAGGAAAATTTGTTTTTTTTACAAAGTTTAAGGCTTGAAAGGGATTCTGGGTTACAGAACCTGGAGAGAGCCAGACGAGTCACCCCCTCCTGGATTCCCCTGGGTGTCTAGTTTTCAAAAATGTATAAGTTTGCTAGGTTTCCCTAGGTGCAGGCAGAGCTAGGGTTAAAAATCTACAGCTAGGCACCTTGCAAAAAAAGGGTCTGTTTTCAGTGTGAAAATGTGGTGTGTCTACGTTGCATTTTGGGCTGTTTCCTGTCACGGGCACTAGGCCTACCCACACAAGTGAGGTACCATTTTTCTCTGAAAGACTTTGGGGAATGCGGGGTGGGTGGAATTTTGTGGATCGACACAGATTCCAGAACTTTCCACAACAGAAATATGAGGAAAATGTTTTTTTTTACAAAGTTTAAGGCTTGAAAGGGATTCTGGGTTACAGAACCTGGAGAGAGCCAGACGAGTCACCCCTCCTGGATTCCCCTGGGTGTCTAGTTTTCAAAAATGTATAAGTTTGATGGTTTCCCTAGGTGCAGGCAGAGCTAGGGTTAAAAATCTACAGCTAGGCACCTTGCATAAAAAGGGTCTGTTTTCAGTGTGAAAATGTGGTGTGTCTACGTTGCATTTTGGGCTGTTTCCTGTCACGGGCACTAGGCCTACCCACACAAGTGAGGTACCATTTTTCTGTGAAAGACTTTGGGGAATGCGGGGTGGGTGGAATTTTTTGGATCGACACAGATTCCAGAACTTTCCACAACAGAAATATGAGTACAATGTGTTTTTTTTTTCAAAGTGTGAGGTTTGCAAGGGACTCTGGGTAACAGAACCTGGTGAGAGCCAGACAAGGCACCCCATCCTGGATTCCCATGGGTGTCTAGTTTTCAATAATGTATAGGTTTGCTAGGTTTCCCTAGGTGCGGCAGAGCTACGGTTCAAAATCTACAGCTAGGCACTTTGCATCAAAAGGGTCAGTTTTCAGTGTAAAATGTGGTGTGTCCACGTTGCGTTTTGGGCCGTTTCCTGTCATGGGCACTAGGCCTACCCACACAAGTGAGGTGCCATTTTTCTCGGAAGACTTTGGGGAATGCGGGTCTGGGTTAAATTTTGTGGATCCACGAAGATTCTAGAACTTTCCACCACAGAAATGTGAGGAAAATGTTTTTTTTTTTACAAAGTTTGAGGTTTGCAAGGGATTCTGAGTAACAGAACTTGGAGCGAGCCAGACAAGTCACCCCATCCTAGATTTCCCTGGGTATCTAGTTTTCAAAAATGTATAAGGTTTGCTACGTTTCCCTAGGTGCCGGCAGAGCTAGGCACTTTGCAAAAAAAGGGTCCGTTTTCACTGTGAAAATGTGGTGTGTCCATGTTGCGTGTTGGGCCGTTTCCTGTCGCGGGCACTAGGCCTACCCACACAAGTGAGGTACCATTTTTCTCTGAAGACATTGGGCATTGCGGGGTGGGTGGAATTTTGTGGATCCACGCAGATTTCAGAAGTTTCCACCACAGAAATGTGAGGAAAATGTGTTTTTTTTTTACAAAGTTAGAGGTTTGCAAGGGATTCTGGGTAACAGAACCTGGTGACAGCCAGACAAGTCACCACATCCTGGATTCCCCTAAGTGTCTAGTTTTCAAAAATGTATAGGTTTGCTATGTTTCCCTAGGTGCCGGCAAAGCTAGTGATGGAGCATGGTTTCGCAAATGAAACTTGCTCGGATGCAATCTTCCTTACTGTATTAATATTAAAATTTGTATTGTCTGTATTAATCCTTGCACACATTACACAAACAGAGAGGACGCTTGCCTATGTGTTTTATTAACGAATAACGCTTGTTCCTAGTCTAAAATGGCCGCTTAAGCGCGGGATTTTCTCTGCGCATGTCGCAACCTGATCACATGGTGTGACGTCTTTCTTTGCTTGGTGGGAAATTTCTGCTTCTGCGCAGTGTGCATTAAAATGGCTGTTCAATGTTCTCACATGCTTAAGCTTGCTTTTGTGTCATTACTAAATTGTCGTTTCTTAACGCAATTAATGCGGGATAGGATTTATAATTAAATGGGATTTAGAAATAAGAAAAGTGGGTATACAGTGAAACGTTTTATTTGTGATTTTAATTTTTCCTTCTTGCACTTTTAGTAATTCGTAATCTTGGGCCTGGGTTGGTGACTTGAAACTCGAGAAGCACAAGGCCATGACCTATCGGCCGAAGAGGATGTTCTACATGTGCTAAAATGTAACAGTCGATACAGACTGTAGAAATTGTATATAATTTGTTGTGAGACGGGTGGGAAATAAAGTGAATGTATTAATTTGAAGGGTGGGAACGCAAATACAATAGGCTACACAATTCAAGCCAAATTTGTCATAGTGCGAGAATACACCCCCTGTCCCTGTCCAATCAGAAGTAGTGGTCCCATATTTTAGCAACTTTAATGGGAGGTACATGGGCGTAGAAGGGTATAATAGAATATAGCATTAGTAATTAGCTAGCTCAGACTCTCAGAACATACAGAAGAGTTCCAGACCGCTATGCTGACCGATTGCAGATCGAATCCCTGCCCTGAAGAGGTCCTGAAGAAGGGGCGGCGGAATCCATTAGACGGGGAAATCGAGGAGAAGTCGAGTGCCAGAGAGGGGAACGGCGCAGGCGTCGTTGTAGAGAGGTCACCAGTCCTGTCCTAATCCTGAAGGAGATCCTTGCTTTTCATCCTTCCAGGGTCATATTCTTTCAAACTCCTTGGCTAAGGGGTTTGGTTCTCGCACTTAGGTAAATATATGCAACCTTTAGTTGCGCTGCTGTTCCTATCTTCTCTTTTCCTTAAGCACCGTCATTTATTAGCAATAGTTATTCTTTGCTTTCACATGGGTATTCTGATCAAATACCGTGTCTTTTCCTGTATTTTACTCTGCTAAAATTTTAGATAAACATTTTAAAACTTCCTGACTCAGTGGTTATTTTCAGGATTATGTATTATAGTGAATGTCACTCATTTTAAACTTCCCAATTAGCAAAGGATCCATTGGTAAGTTATTACTCTTCAATCAGAAGGTAATTGGTAGCAGGGATTTTTGATATAAGAGTACAACTGACACTCCAGCGTAAGTATTAGCGTAGTATGAATGTATGGGCCCAAGTGAGTATTTTGTGTATGAATGCTGTTTGCTAATATCGCGCTGGATCAGTTTTCTGGTAAGCAGAGGACGGTTTGTGTTACTCTTTGTTAATTGGGTAATGAGAAATTTACTTTGTATTTTTATGAACTAATACCCGTTTATTCTTGAGTATTGTTTTTATGTTGTCCAGAATACCCCGGGGAAAAGAATAGTGGGTGGCAGGAAGAAGCCATACTGCAGTGAGGTTATCTGTCAGGCAGAAATAGTACTGAACAGTTAAGCAGGGCTATCAGTACTCGTTAGGGATTCTATGCGTGTAAGAATAGTGGAAGGAGTACGCTGGTGAAAATTTGATGTTATATCATCTAGAAAGGGTAACATTAAAGAAGTAACAGGTATTTCGGAAGCTTGTGTGAAGAGTAAACGGAAGGGTTTTACTCGTAGTGTACGTTTTAGTAAACGGAAGGGTTTTTACTAAGTGTGTGAGAGAAACTATCTTTTCTGAATTAGAGAAACTGGCACGATAGCGAATGTTTTATGTTGTTACTGAATTTTAATTAAGAACTGTAGAAGAAATACCGGAGAGGGAGCTGACGCCACAAAACGCCGCGCTGGGATTGGTTGGAACTGCGGGCGTGGGAAAAACCCTTGTAAAGGAGGGGTTAATAGTCAGGAGTAGTACTGATGACACAGGTGCCGCGCTGGGATTGGCTGAATCAGTGTGGGAATAGAAACGAGCAGATTGTAAGGGAGGGGTTGACAGGAAAACGTCACCCGAAAGCCGCGCAAGGATTGGTTCAGAAATAAAAATTAGCAGACATTTGATTGGTTGAAATTTTAAAGGCGAAATTCTTAGTGGGTAAAGGATTGCATGTTAAAACATGATCCGACTTTAATAGAAAATCGTCCAGATAGGAGATATTTAGGGTTTGCAGACTATAATTTTATACATCGGTACTTGCCCAAGATGTACGGAGAAAAGAAAAAGATGACATTTTTACAAAAGATTAAGAATTATTTCAAAAAGGACAAACCAATCAAAACTAGGGAGGGAATTATTATTCCCCAGCCAAAACGCCCGCATCATTTATGATGATGGAGAGAGGTTATCATACTTGTGTATGGATAGAGAATTGGAGAGAATATACAAAGAACGACGGGATATTAGAGTTTCCCGAGAATGGCACATTCAATTGGCGAATTCTTCAAAATCTGAGACAAAGGATGAATGATTTTGAACCTAGACCCAGATTAACTCAATACGAAGCTTTAGAAGAGTGGGAAACTGAGGCATTTGAGCATGATCGATCTCGAAGTAATGGGAGGTATCCAGGATTTTTTCCCTAGGGAAGGTCAGATGAAGCAATGGAGAAGGGCAATGCTTGTTGAGGGATTATATCCATTATTCACAGAAGGAGAGAAATCAGGAGGTAAGTGTACAGAAAAGACGAAACATTTAATGAGACATGAAGATTCAGAAGATGAGTTTATGGAGGAATTGTTGAGAAATCCTCCACCGTATCAGGAAGGGTCAAGTGGACTTCCTCCTAGTGCCCCACCACAAACTCCAATGGTACCTCAGGTACTACATGAATTCACCCCGAATAGAATACTTCATGAGAAGGAAAAGGAAGCATTAGAAAAGACCAGAGCAGAATTAGTTCGGAAGATATCCCAGATAAAAACACATCCTGATTCATTGACTATTCCTGTAACAATTGGTCCAGTAGTGCCATTGTATGGTACACAAGGAAATTGTCCTCCTCTGATATCCGTACCTTCTCCTATGAATACTCCTGTGAATCTTTCAAAACCTGAAGCTCCAGTCATAATTGAGGATCAATTTAGTGATTGTGATTCCACAATATCTCTTATGGATTTACCTGTTAGAAGTTCAGTAAAGGGTACTCCAAGGAAAGAAAAGCCAGTGTTCAAGAGATGTAAGTTTAATAACTTCATCAGGGGCAAAGAGTGCCACTATAGTAACACCGGAAGATTTAGAAAGGTGGGTACAGGGATCAGATAAAATGTGCACACCTCCAAAATTACTGGACATTCAGAAATTAAAAGTTGAACTAGAAGAAATGATAGCTGGAAATATAGGAGTAGAACGTTTAAACTCTTATGATGAAGAAGAGTTGCTGTTTCTGTGCAGAAGTATCACTAGAAATGTAAGGTTATTTCATGAAAAATTGTCCAATCTAGCACTACAGATGGGAATCGAAATAGGGAGATCAAAGGTACTACAGAAGCCCTATAGAGCAGATTTCTCAGACAAAGATTTAGAAAATATGAATGCCTCTGGGAAAAGACGTCAAATACGAGAATTAATGTTAGTTTTGCAAAAATGGGGAGACCTAGATAAATGGAGAACTAGGTGGGCAAAGAAAAAGGAAGAAGCTCGTTCAAGTCGAACAGCTTCTGAATATGTGATGAAAGAGACAGAACAAGCTGACAAAATGTACCCGATGTGAGAAGTTGCAGGAGGAGGGTATGTGCATGTCCCTTGGAGCAGACAGGATATTTTATCATTTACGAATGATTTCCCAAAGCTGAGAGAAAAGCCAATTGAATGGTACAAACAGGTTGAGAGGTTTGTGAAAGTATCAAAGGTATTGTTGAAGGATTTGGATGGTCTGTTCGACATAGTGGTACCTGCAGATTTATGGACAGATTGTAAGATCACAGTCGATTGGCCAAGTGATGAATATCCCAGAGATCCAAAGACAGGTGCCCCGTCTAGTGATGTGATGAAAAATATCAGCAGGTGATAACATACCTGAAAGGAAAGATTCCCCGAAAGAAACAGATTGGGTAAAGATAGATCGAACTACCCAAGAAGCCAGTGAAACAGTTCATTCTTATTATGAGCGCCTCTTACAGGTATTCAAACAGTACAGTGGGTTTGAGGACATTGGAGACAAAAACATGAGTCAATTTGTATACCGATTCGTGTACGGCTTGAAACCCGAGATTTGCCAGATGATTAAGCAGCATATGCTTTGCGGGCAGGGAAAACCCATCGACGAGATTTTGAAATATGCAAAATATTGTGGGGATGACATTGAGGACAGGCACAAGAAATTGCAGGAGAAAGTAATGTGGGCACAGGTGAAAATGGCTGAGAAACAGGGAATTAATTTAGATAATCCTAATGAAACTCAGGGAAAAGACTCTGGAACGAATGGTGATTCTGGAAATGGTGGAAGAATGAAAGGACGAATGAGTAGAGAAGAGGCTAAAAAGAAATTTCCTTGTCATGGATGCGGAAAATTGGGGCATTGGAAGGACGAGTGTAAAAAGATTCAAAATAATAATGGCCTAAATCAAAATCGAAATTCTCAAACAGAATGACTCACAGCAGGGGGTACATTCTCAGAGTCAGTTACCATCTCCACCTGTTCAGGGTAATGTAAGCAGAGCAAAGTACGGTACAGACATCGGATACCCAGGGGGAAGTGGTAAGAATGATTATATGAATTCACAATTTCTCTTGCAGGATGAATTTTGCAGGTTTGATGCATGACGGTGCCTGGGAGAGGGGGGAGAAGGAATGCGTACTTGGCGCATCCTTTCAGGTAGATCAGTCAGGTCCATATGTTGAAGGAAAGGTAAGAGGTAATGATATTACTTTTCTTTTGGACACTGGTGCTACCAGGTCTACTGTAAGAACAGCAGACGTCCCAAACCTTCCTCTCTCTGGTGAAGATAACCAAGTGGTAGGTGTTGCTAATCAAAGAATTAGAACACCCCTACCGAACCAATGGAAGTTAAAATCGGAAATTTCAGAGAAATGCATCAATTTGTAGTGTGCGATTCTAGTCCAGTGAACTTGCTAGGTAGGGATTTATTGTGTAAAATGAATTGCACAATTTTCTGCACACCGGATGGTGTGGCAGTACAAACCCCAGACGAGGATCATGTATATAAAATTATGGTTGCAAAACAAGATACAGAAGTAGATGAGATGTTCTCGTTGATAACAAAAGATGAATTGCCAGAAGAATTAAAAGATACAGTAAACCCTATAGTATGGTATTTCACCGGAAAAGAAGTAGGACTTATGGTTAAAATAGATCCAGTTCAAGTTACTGTAAAGGAAGGTGCGATTTTCCCAAATACAAAACAGTACAAAATGAGTGCAGAAGTTAAAGCAGGTGTCATTGAAGAGATCAACCGGATGGTTGAGCAAAACATATTGAGAGAAGTGCTGAGTAGCCCATGTAATTCGCCGATAATGGGTCTGAAGAAACCTAGTGGAAAATATAGGATTGTTCAGGATTTAAGGAAGATTAATAAAATTGTGGAACCATGTTGTCCTATAGTACCAAATCCTGCAGTAATTCTGTACCAGATTCCTTGGAATGCAGGATGGTTCACAGTAATTGATTTGTGTCAAGCATTTTTCTCAATTCCGTTACACCCAGACAGCCAGTATCTTTTCTCATTTAAATTCGAAAACAAAGTCTATGTGTGGATCGTGTCCCTCAGGGGTACACAGAAAGTCCGTCCATATTTAATCAAATATTGAAAAAGTGTCTTGAAAAGTTAGTGATGCCAGGAAGCTCAGTATTAGTGCAATATATTGACGACTTATTAGTAGCGTCAAACACCAGAGAGGACTGTATTGTTGATTCCATAGCACTCTTAAACCTTTTGGCAGAAGAAGGACATAAAGTCTCACCTGAAAAGTTACAGTTCTGTACCACAGCTGTTAAATACTTGGGACACCAAATTGAGAGGGGAAAAAGAAGAGTCACTTCTGAAAGAGTAGCATTAATAAAAAGAATGCAAATGCCTGTAACCCAAAGACAAGTAAGAATGTTCCTAGGAATTGTAGGTTACTGTCGGCAATGGATACCAGGATTTTCCATGTTGGCAAAGCCCCTGATTAACATGACCAAAAAGAAAGCAAAAGACCCTGTTGAATGGGAAGATGAAAGTGTAGAAGCATTTGTAAAATTAAGAAATGCCCTTTGTTCAGCACCTGCCTTAGGCATGCCTGACTATAAACGAGAATTCGCATTATTCTGTCATGAGAGAGAAAATTGTGCACTTTCTGTCCTAACTCAGAGACACGGACTGGACAGACGTCCTATAGCATATTTTTCTGCTACATTGGACCCTGTAGCATCTGCGTTGCCAGGATGCTTGAAACCAGTAGCAGCAACTTGCTTGAGCATTGAACAAAGTGAGTCTATTGTGATGGGACATCCTGTAAAAGTCTATGTTCCACATGCAGTTGTGATTCTGTTGACAAGAACCCGCACGCAGCATCTCACTCCTAGTCGGCTGACTAAGTATGAGAGAATAATAATGGGTGCTGAAAATGTGACCATGGTAAGGTGTACAATAATAAATCCAGCAACCTTACTACCTGAATCATGTCATGAAACAAATAAAGATGACGAAGAAGATGAACATGATTGTATACAGATTACAGAATTATGCACAAAACCTCGCCCAGATATTGAGGAGCAGCCTCTTAAAAAGCCAGATAAGGAGCTATTTGTTGATGGTCCATGTCAAAGACATGAAGACGGTAAACTAACTGCTGCTTAGGCAGTATGTGAATTAACTGGAATAGTCGAAGCATCCTATTTACCAGGAGTAAAATCTGCACAAGTAGCTGAATTAATTGCACTGATAAAAGCATGCAAAATTGGGAGGAATCAGAGAATAACCATATTCACTGACAGTCAATATGGTTATGGGGTTGTGCATGATTTTGTCCAATTATGGATGCAGAGGGATTTCATGACTTCCTCAGGATCCCCCATTAAAAATGGACAATTTGTAAGGGAATTGCTAGAAGCAATACAATCACCAAAAGAATTGGCTGTGGTGAAGTGTGCCGCACATCAGTCAGGAGATGAGTGGGTGGTAGTTGGCAACAGATATGCAGATCTGGTGGCTCAACATTGTGCTAAAACCAGAACGTCAGTCAATAAGAGGGTGGAAAGAATGGGAATCAGCTGCCAACTTATGTTATTTATGCCACCTGAAACTTGGAACGAAGTGAAAAGATTGCAAGATGAGGTTGATGAGGTTGAAAGAAACTTGTGGATCAAAGTGGGTTGTTCTCCAAGAAGAGAAGATGAAGTATGGGTCAGTACAGATGGCAGACCAGTCATGCCAGATTGTTTACTCTCACAAATGGCCAGAATGTATCATGGAGACACACACATAGGGAGAGATGCAATGATTAGGCTGTTCAGACAAAATTGGTACAATCCCAAATTCAGAGCTGTTACAGAGAGTCTTTGCCAGAGATGTCTAATTTGCCAAATGCACAATTCAGGCAGGAAAACAATAATTGGATTTGGGAAGATTGGGAAAGCAGAAGGCCCATTCATAAGACTCCAGTTTGACTTCATACAGTTACCACCATGCAGAGGGTTGAAATATGTACTAGTCATAGTATGTCTGTTTTCAAAGTGGGTGGAGGCTTATCCAACTAGGAGGAATGACAGCATTACAGTTGCAAAACTGTTGCTAAGAGAGCTCATACCTAGGTTTGGTTTCCCAGTATCTTTGGAATCAGATAGAGGAAAACACTTTAACAATGAAGTGATCCTGATAATCTGTGAAGCATTTCAAATCAAACAGAAACTGCACTGTGCATATCGCCCAGAGGCTTCTGGAGTGGTGGAACAATTGAATGGCACTATAAAATCAAGGTTGGGGAAAATGTGTGCATCTACATCATTGGAGTGGCCTGATGCATTGCCACTTGTCCTGATGGGGCTCAGAAGCATACCTGACAGAACGACCGGATTGAGCCCACATGAGATTATGATGGGAAGAGCAATGAGACAAACACATGTTCCAACAAACAAACTGGTGAATATTTCTGATGATATGGTACTGGACTATTGTAAAGGATTGGCTGACCTAGTGCGTTCTGTCTCTCACCAGGTTGGAGAAGACGCAGTTTCCAGGCAGCCCGAACTAGAACATGATCTGAATCCAGGTGATTGGGTGGTAGTGAAGAATCACACCAGAGAAACGTGTCTATCACCAAGGTGGAGCAGACCTTGTCAAATCATATTGACTACCAACACAGCAGTGAAGTGTGCCGGATTTCCGAATTGGATTCACATAAGTCACACCAAGAGAGTACCAGACCCTGAAGAAGAGAACACTCAGACGACGCCAATCACTGAAGAAGCTGAAGGTTGCCCAGCTGAAGAATCTCAGGCTCGAGGTTCAAGAGAAGCTGACGGAGAACAACCGAGCACAAGTCAGGATTGGATACCAGTAGTCGAAGTTCCTGAGGTTTTCCACCGAACAAGAAGTCAAAAGAAATTAAGGGCAATTGAAGAAGATCAGATAGGTGAAGAAGAAGGGGTTCAGGATCAAGAAGACAAGATAGTAAACGACCCTGAACCAAATCAGATAGGGAAAGAAAACTGGACTGAAAACAGTGAAGATTTAATAGAATTCGAACAGGGAGAGACAGGTTTAGAAGAAGCAGGTCAGGCTGCAGAAGTACACAGTGCAATAAGCCCTGATCAGAAGCAGTTAGGTCAAGAGGAATATACAGAAGAAAAAGAGACTGATAAAAGTGAACATGAAGAATTAAACACAGAACAAGGGGAACTATTGGAAACTCACAGTGGAGCTGCACATGAGAAACAAATAAGACCAGAAAAAGAACAATCAAAAAAGTCAGAGATTGCAGAAAACAAAACAGTGCCAAGCAGTGAAAATAAAAAGATACCTGAAGACGAAAGTAAAGAAACAGTGCAAGTAGAAAAACCAAGAAAAGGAGACCATTGGCCAAGTTTCATCAAAAGAGTGAAGTGCCACATAAAAACCAGAAGTGAAGATCCAGATCAAGTACCTGAAGTGACAAGTCAAACAGAACAAGAGAAAAAGTCCGGGAAGAGAAAAAGTAAAAGGTTAAGACTCGTGAATAATAAATTCAAGGGTCCTGATTGGACTTACATCATTCTTGAAGACTTTGAAAGCTCAGAATCAAGTGACAGTGGTGGTGAAGGAACAAGTGCAGAACTAACGTACGAAAAAGAAACAAGACCACCCTGACTAAACAAAAGAATCCGCTGAAGAAAAGGAATAGAGATAAGAAGAGCAATCTTCCTTGTCGAAAAATGCCTGATGATAGAGTTACTGGGAGACCAAAGCGAAAATGTTGTAGAAGATGCTGTGCAATTTGCATATGTAGTCTAGTATTGGTGCTTATAGTTTGGCTAGTCCTGATTGTAGCAGTTCCTTACCTGATGATAATAGATAAAAAGAACCATAATGAAACTATAGGGAGGACAGCAAACATGAAGGAAAATAGAGTAGAACTAATGGCAGAAGATGATGCAGAAATTCATCATGAGATAGCTGATAACGACACTAGTTTAAATGTGTTTACAAAATTATTATTTCAGTATGTAGACACCATGGAAGTTAGTAATTGTTATGTCTGTATGAAGTTACCTGAATGAGTAGCAGAAGGATTAACATACCATCATTTACCACTGACATATGGCATTTCATGTAGCATATTAACAAGTTTATTTTATAGTACAGGAAAATTACAGTATTACTATTCCAATATAGATGGGATATTTTCTGAGGTTCCAGTTCGCAAGAGTGTGAACCCAGTGCGTAGCGCTTTAGATGCACAGTTTATGGGAGAATTTTTCTTAACAATGTAATCAATAGACATAACACATGCACGTAGACACAATCTAACATGTTCTTTACTAGAAGAAGAGAAAATATTTTTAAACTTAGTAGAAGATAGAAGACAGGATTTTCAAAAGAAAGCTACAGAGCTTAAGGCTCATTTACCACCTTGGGCAGAGAAAGAGGGAAGTTACACACCTGGCAAAGCTCAAGCTGCTATGGCTCTGGATTTCGAAAAGAAAGGGAAAATTTGTCTACATAGGTTAAAGACTGATTATAACAATGTTTTCATCGGTACCAGTGAGTGTGAACACAATTTTCTAATACTGGGAGGTTGGGGACTCAAAGGAGGAACAGATTCAGTTTTTCCTGGAATCTATTATGTCTGCGTGGAATAAGGCTTACTTTAGGCTTCCTGCACGGTGGTATGGAAGTTGTTATTTTGGAATAGTTTTTCCAAAAATATACCACGTAAAAAGAAACACTGGAAGCAATGAAAACAATGGCGAATTAATACGTAGTAAAAGAGCTAGTTTTTCAGAAATAATAGGTGATATATTTGGTGCATTGATACCTTCAGTGGGAATAATTCTGAACTCAAGGAAGATATGTAAATTGTCTACAGTGGTTGATCGTTTATCAACGGATACTGCTGGAGGTTTCCTAATGATTAATGTGGAAATGGTTGCAATTAGGTCTATGGTGATGCAAAATCGACTTGCTCTTGACATTTTATTGGCAAAAGAGGGCGGAGTCTGTAGATTATTGAAGACGAAACACTGTTGCACTTATATTCCTGATAAGAGTGCAGAAATTGGGATGTATATTCAGAATATAACTAAACTTGAGAAAGAACTTAAACCACTGGAAGTTGATAGTGTATGGGAAAGATTGACAAATAGTATATCGTCAATTGGAACCTGGTTTGCTAATATAGGTAAAGGACTTATAGGTCAAATATTAGTTCCCTTAGTAGGAATAGCAATAATAGTTCTGACAATAGTATTTTGGTGCAAGTGTTGTAGAAGGAAGGGAACGTATAAAGTGACAGAAAAAGGGAAGAAGAGAAAGAGGGACGAGATTGAACTTGAAGAATGGAAAAGTGAATTATACAAAAAGATGAAAGGAGATTGTAAAAGTAGAAAAGCTAAAAATGAAACTGAGAATGAAGTGATTTGCTAGAAGTTGGCATCTGATTGAGGGTAGTTTTGATGGCTCAGAAACGCCATCAGAGAGGGGATTGATGGAGCAAGGTTTCGCAAATGAAACTTGCTCGGATGCAATCTTCCTCATTGTATTAATATTAAAATTTGTATTGTCTGTATTAATCCTTGCACACATTACACAAACAGAGAGGACGCTTGCCTATGTGTTTTATTAACGAATAACGCTTGTTCCTAGTCTAAAATGGCCGCTTAAGCGCGGGATTTTCTCTGCGCATGTCGCAACCTGATCACATGGTGTGACGTCTTTCTTTGCTTGGTGGGAAATTTCTGCTTCTGCGCAGTGTGCATTAAAATGGCTGTTCAATGTTCTCACATGCTTAAGCTTGCTTTTGTGTCATTACTAAATTGTCGTTTCTTAACGCAATTAATGCGGGATAGGATTTATAATTAAATGGGATTTAGAAATAAGAAAAGTGGGTATACAGTGAAACGTTTTATTTGTGATTTTAATATTTCCTTCTTGCACTTTTAGTAATTCGTAATCTTGGGCCTGGGTTGGTGACTTGAAACTCGAGAAGCAGAAGGTTCTGCGCATGTGTCCTGAATGACTGCCAAAATGAAGTCAACTTGGACGTCTCACAAGGCCATGACCTATCGGCCGAAGAGGATGTTCTACATGTGCTAAAATGTAACAGTCGATACAGACTGTAGAAATTGTATATAATTTGTTGTGAGATGGGTGGGAAATAAAGTGAATGTATTAATTTGAAGGGTGGGAACGCAAATACAATAGGCTACACAATTCAAGCCAAATTTGTCATAGTGCGAGAATACACCCCCTGTCCCTGTCCAATCAGAAGTAGTGGTCCCATATTTTAGCAACTTTAATGAGAGGTACATGGGCGTAGAAGGGTATAATAGAATATAGCATTAGTAATTAGCTAGCTCAGACTCTCAGAACATACAGAAGAGTTCCAGACTGCTATGCTGACCGATTGCAGATCGAATCCATGTCCTGAAGAGGTCCTGAAGAAGGGGCGGCGGAATCCATTAGGCGGGGAAATCGAGGAGAAGTTGAGTGCCAGAGAGGGGAACGTCGCAGGCGTCGTTGTAGAGAGGTCACCAGTCCTGTCCTAATCCTGAAGGAGGTCCTTGCTTTTCATCCTTCCAGGGTCATATTCTTTCAAACTCCTTGGCTAAGGGGTTTGGTTCTCGCACTTAGGTAAATATATGCAACCTTTAGTTGCGCTGCTGTTCCTATCTTCTCTTTTCCTTAAGCACCGTCATTTATTAGCAATAGTTATTCTTTGCTTTCACATGGGTATTCTGATCAAATACCGTGTATTTTCCTGTGTTTTACTCTGCTAAAATTTTAGATAAACATTTTAAAACTTCCTGACTCAGTGGTTATTTTCAGGATTATGTATTATAGTGAATGTCACTCATTTTAAACTTCCCAATTAGCAAAGGATCCATTGGTAAGTTATTACTCTTCAATCAGAAGGTAATTGGTAGCAGGGATTTTTGATATAAGAGTACAACTGACACTCCAGCGTAAGTATTAGCCCAAGTGAGTATTTTGTGTATGAATACTGTTTGCTAATATCGCGCTAGATCACTAGGGTTCAAAATCTACAGCTAGGCACTTTGCAAAAAAAGGGTCTGTTCTCACTGTGAAATTGTGGTGTGTCCAAATTGCGTTTTGGGCCGTTTCCTGTCGTGGGCACTAGGCCTACCCACACAAGTGAGGTACCATTTTTCTGGGAAGACTTTATGGAATGCGGGGTGGGTGGAATTTTGTGGATCCACGCAGATTCCAGAACTTTCCAACACAGAAATTTGAGGAAAATGTTTTTGAGGTTTGCAAGGGATTCTGGGTAACAGAACCTAGTGAGAGCCAGACAAGTCACCCCATCCTGGATTCCCCTGGGTGTCTAGTTTTCAAAAATGTTTAGGTTTGCTAGGTTTCCCCAGGTGCCGGCAGAGCTAGGGTTCAAAATCTACAGCTAGGCACTTTGCAAAAAAAGGTTCAGTTTTCACTGTGAAAATGTGGTGTGTCCACATCGCGTTTTGGGCCGTTTCCTGTCGTGGGCACTAGGCCTACCCACACAAGTGAGGTACCATTTTTCTGGGAAGACTGTGGAGAATGCAGGGTGGGAGGAATTTTGTGGATCCACACAGATTCCAGAACTTTCCACCACAGAAATGTGAGGAAAATGTTTTTTTTTTACAAAGTTAGAGGTTTGCAAGGGATTCTGGGCAACAGAACCTGGTGACAGCCAGACAAGTCACCACATCCTGGATTCCCATAACTGTCTAGTTTTCAAAAATGTATAGGTTTGCCATGTTTCCCTAGGTGCCGGCAAAGCTAGGGTTCAAAATCTACAGCTAGGCACTTTGCTTAAAAAGGGCCTGTTTTCACTGTGAAATTGTGGTGTGTCCACATTGCGTTTTGGGCCGTTTCCTGTCGTGGGCACTAGGCCTACCCACACAAGTGAGGTACCATTTTTCTGGGAAGACTGTGGAGAATGCAGGGTGGGAGGAATTTTGTGGATCCACACAGATTCCAGAACTTTCCAACACAGAAATGTGAGGAAAATGTGTTTTTTTTTTAAAAAGTTTGAGGTTTGCAAGGGATTCTGAGTAACAGAACCTGGTGAGAGCCAGACAAGTCACCCCATCCTGGATTCCCTCAGTGTCTAGTTTTCAAAAATGTTTAGGTTTGCTAGGTTTCCCCAGGTGCCGGTAGAGCTAGGGTTCAAAATCTACAGCTAGGCACTTTGCAAAAAAGGGTCAGTTTTCAGTGTGAAAATGTGGTGTGTCCATGTTGCGTTTTGGGCCATTTCCTGTCGTGGGCACTAGGCCTACCCACACAAGTGAGGTACCATTTTTCTCTGAAAGACTTTGGGGAATGCGGGGTTGGTGGAATTTTGTGGATCCACGCAGATTCCAGAACTTTCCACCACAGAAATGTGAGGAAAATGTGTTTTTTTTTACAAAGTTTGAGGTTTGCAAGGGATTCTGGGTAACAGAACCTGGTGAGAGCCAGACAAGTCACCCCATCCTGGATTCCCCTGGGTGTCTAGTTTTCAATAATGTACAGGTTTGCTTGGTTTCCCTAGGTGTCCGGCAGAGCTACGGTTCAAAATCTACAGCTAGGCACTTTTCAAAAAAAGGGTCAGTTTTCAGTGTGAAAATGTGGTGTGTCCACGTTGCGTTTTGGGCCGTTTCCTGTCATGGGCACTAGGCCTACCCACACTAGTGAGGTACCATTTTTCTCGGAAGACTTTGGGGAATGCGAGGTGGGTAGAATTTTGTGGATCCACGAAGATTCCGGAACTTTCCACCACAGAAATGTGAGGAAAATGTGTCTTTTTTACAAAGTTTGAGGTTTGCAAGGGATTCTGAGTAACAGAACCTGGTGTGAGCCAGACAAGTCACCCCATCCTGGATTTCCCTGGGTATCTAGTTTTCAAAAATGTATAGGTTTGCTAGGTTTCCCTAGGTGCCGGCAGAGCTAGGGCTCAAAATCTACAGCTAGGCACTTTGCAAAAAGAGGGTCCGTTTTCACTGTGAAAATGTGGTGTGTCCGCTTTGCGCTTTGGGCCGTTTCCTGTTGCGGGCACTAGGCCTACCCACACAAGTGAGGTACCATTTTTCTATGAAGACTTTGGGAATTGCGGGGTGGGTGGAATTTTGTGGATCCACACAGATTCCAGAAGTTTCCACCACCGAAATGTGAGGAAAATGGGTTTTTCTTTTTACAAAGTTTGAGGTTTGCAAGGGATTCCGGGTAACAGAACCTAGTGACAGCCAGACAAGTCACCCCATCCTGGATTCCCCTAAGTGTCTAGTTTTCAAAAATGTATAGGTTTGCTATGTTTCCCTAGGTGCCGGCAAAGCTAGGGTTAAAAATCTACAGCTAGGCACCTTGCAAAAAAAGGGTCTGTTTTCACTATGAAAATGTGGTGTGTCCACGTTGCGTTTTGGGCTGTTTCCTGTCACGGGCACTAGGCCTACCCACACAAGTGAGGTACCATTTTTCTCTGAAAGACTTTGGGGAATGCGGGGTGGGTGGAATTTTGCGGATCGACACAGATTCCAGAACTTTCCACAGAAATATGAGGAAAATGTGTTTTTTTTTCAAAAGTTTGAGGTTTGCAAGGGATTCTGGGTAACAGAACCTGGTGAGAGCCAGACAAGGCACCCCATCCTGGATTCCCCTGGGTGTCTAGTTTTCAATAATGTATAGGTTTGCTAGGTTTCCCTAGGTGCCGGCAGAGCTACGGTTCAAAATCTACAGCTAGGCACTTTGCAACAAAAGGGTCAGTTTTTAGTGTGAAAATGTGGTGTGTCCACGTTGCGTTTTGGGCCGTTTCCTGTCATGGGCACTAGGCCTACCCCCACAAGTGAGGTGCCATTTTTCTCGGAAGACTTTGGGGAATGTGGGTCTGGGTGAAATTTTGTGGATCCACGAAGATTCTAGAACTTTCCACCACAGAAATGTGAGGAAAATGTTTTTTTTTTTACACAGTTTGAAGTTTGCAAGGAATTCTGGGTAACAGAACCTGGAGAGAGCCAGACAAGTCACCTCAAGCTGGATTGCCATGGGTGTCAAGTTTTCAAAAATGTATGGGTTTGCTAGGTTTCCCTAGGTGCCGGCAGAGCTAGGATTCAAAATCTACAGCTAGGCACTTTGCAAAAAAAGGGTCTGTTTTTACTGTGAAAATGTGGTGTGTCCACGTTGTGTTTTGGGCCGTTTCCTGTCGCGGGCACTAGGCCTACCCACACAAGTGAGGTCCCATTTTTCTCGGAAGACTTTGGGAAATGTGGGGTGGGTAGAATTTTGTGGATCTACGCAGAGTCCAGAACTTTCCACCACAGAAATGGAGGAAAATGTGTTTTTTTTTTTACAAAGTTTGAGGTTTGCAAGGGATTCTGGGTAACAGAACCTGGTGAGAGCCAGACAAGTCACCCCATCCTGGATTCCCCTCGGTGTCTAGTTTTCGAAAATGTTTAGGTTTGCTAGGTTTCCCCAGGTGCCGGCAGAGCTGGGTTCAAAATCTACAGCTAGGCACTTTGCAAAAAAAGGGTCAGTTTTCAGTGTGAAAATGTGGTGTGTCCATGTTGCGTTTTGGGCCATTTCCTGTCGCGGGCACTAAGCCTACCCACACAAGTGAGGTACCATTTTTCTCTGAAAGACTTTGGGGAATGCGGGGTTGGTGGAATTTTGTGGATCCACGCAGATTCCAGAACTTTCCACCACAGAAATGTGAGGAAAATGTGTTTTTTTTTACAAAGTTTGAGGTTTGCAAGGGATTCTGGGTAACAGAACCTGGTGAGAGCCAGACAAGTCTCCCCATCCTGGATTCCCCTGGGTGTCTAGTTTTCAATAATGTACAGGTTTGCTTGGCTTCCCTAGGTGCCGGCAGAGCTACAGTTCAAAATCTACAGCTAGGCACTTTTCAAAAAAAGGGTCAGTTTTCAGTGTGAAAATGTGGTGTGTCCACGTTGCGTTTTGGGCCGTTTCCTGTCATGGGCACTAGGCCTACCCACACAAGTGAGGTACCATTTTTCTCGGAAGACTTTGGGGAATGCGAGGTGGGTAGAATTTTGTGGATCCAAGAAGATTCCGGAACTTTCCACCACAGAAATGTGAGGAAAATTTGTTTTTTTTACAAAGTTTGAGGTTTGCAAGGGATTCTGAGTAACAGAACCTGGTGTGAGCCAGACAAGTCACCCCATCCTGGATTTCCCTGGGTATCTAGTTTTCAAAAATGTATAGGTTTGCTAGGTTTCCCTAGGTGCCGGCAGAGCTAGGGCTCAAAATCTACAGCTAGGCACTTTGCAAAAGAGGGTCCGTTTTCACTGTGAAAATGTGGTGTGTCCGCTTTGCGCTTTGGGCCGTTTCCTGTCGCGGGCACTAGGCCTACCCACACAAGTGAGGTACCATTTTTCTATGAAGACTTTGGGAATTGCGGGGTGGGTGGAATTTTGTGGATCCACACAGATTCCAGAAGTTTCCACCACCGAAATGTGAGGAAAATGTGTTTTTCTTTTTACAAAGTTTGAGGTTTGCAAGGGATTCCGGGTAACAGAACCTGGTGACAGCCAGACAAGTCACCCCATCCTGGATTCCCCTAAGTGTCTAGTTTTCAAAAATGTATAGGTTTGCTATGTTTCCCTAGGTGCCGGCAAAGCTAGGGTTAAAAATCTACAGCTAGGCACCTTGCAAAAAAAGGGTCTGTTTTCACTGTGAAAATGTGGTGTGTCCACGTTGCGTTTTGGGCCGTTTCCTGTCATGGGCACTAGGCCTACCCACACAAGTGAGGTGCCATTTTTCTCGGAAGACTTTGGGGAATGCGGGTCTGGGTGAAATTTTGTGGATCCACGAAAATTCTAGAACTTTCCACCACAGAAATGTGAGGAAAATGTGTTTTTTTTACACAGTTTGAAGTTTGCAAGGGATTCTGGGTAACAGAACCTGGAGAGAGCCAGACAAGTCACCTCAAGCTGGATTGCCATGGGTGTCTAGTTTTCAAAAATGTATGGGTTTGCTAGGTTTCCCTAGGTGCCGGCAGAGCTAGGATTCAAAAGCTACAGCTAGGCACTTTGCAAAAAAAGGGTCTGTTTTTACTGTGAAAATGTGGTGTGTCCACGTTGTGTTTTGGGCCGTTTCCTGTCGCGGGCACTAGGCCTACCCACACAAGTGAGGTACCATTTTTCTTGGAAGACTTTGGGAAATGTGGGGTGGGTAGAATTTTGTGGATCTACGCAGAGTCCAGAACTTTCCACCACAGAAATAGAGGAAAATTTGTTTTTTTTTTTACAAAGTTTCAGGTTTGCAAGGGATTCTGGGTAAGAGAACCTGGTGAGAGCCAGACAAGTCACCCCATCCTGGATTCCCCTGGGTGGTGTCTAGTTTTCAAAAATGTATAGGTTTGCTAGGTTTCCCTAGGTGCCGGCAAAGCTAGGGTTCAAAATATACAGCTAGGCACTTTGCAAAAATAGGGTCAGTTTTCAGTGTGAAAATGTGGTGTGTCCATGTTGCGTTTTGGGCCGTTTCCTGTCACGAGCACTAGGCCTACCCACACAAGTGAGGTACCATATTTCTCGAAAGACTTTGGGGAATGCGGGGTGGGTGGAATTTTGTGGATCCACGCAGATTCCAGAACTTTCCAACAGAGAAATGTGAGGAAAATGTTTTTTTTTTAAAGTTTGAGGTTTGCAAGGGATTCTGGGTAACAGAACCTGGTGAGAGCCAGACAAGTCACCCCATCCTGGATTCCCCTGGGTGTCTAGTTTTCAAAAATGTTTAGGTTTGCTAGGCTTCCCCAGGTGCCGGCAGAGCTAGGGTTCAAAATCTACAGCTAGGCACTTTGCAAAAAAAGGGTCAGTTTTCACTGTGAAAATGTGGTGTGTCCACGTTGTGTTTTGGGCCATTTCCTGTCGCGGGCACTAGGCCTACCCACACAAGTGAGGTACCATTTTTCTTGGAAGACTTTGGGGAATGCGGGGTGGGTGGAATTTTGTGGATCTACGCAGAGTCCAGAACTTTCCACCACAGAAATAGAGGAAAATGTGTTTTTTTTTTTACAAAGTTTCAGGTTTGCAAGGGATTCTGGGTAAGAGAACCTGGTGAGAGCCAGACAAGTCACCACATCCTGGATTCCCCTAAGTGTCTAGTTTTCAAAAATGTATAGGTTTGCTATGTTTTCCTAGGTGCCGGCAAAGCTAGGGTTCAAAATCTACAGCTAGGCACTTTGCAAAAAAAGGGTCTGTTTTCACTGTGAAATTGTGGTGTGTCCAAATTGCGTTTTGGGCCGTTTCCTGTCGTGGGCACTAGGCCTACCCACACAAGTGAGGTACCATTTTTCCGGGAAGACTTTGGGGAATGCGGGGTGGGTGGAATTTTGTGGATCCACGTAGATTCCAGAACTTTCCAACAGAGAAATGTGAGGAAAATGTGTTTTTTTTTTTAAGTTTGAGGTTTGCAAGGGATTCTGGGTAACAGAACCTGGTGAGAGCCAGACAAGTCACCCCATCCTGGATTCCCCTGGGTGTCTAGTTTTCAAAAATGTTTAGGTTTGCTAGGCTTCCCCAGGTGCCGGCAGAGCTAGGGTTCAAAATCTACAGCTAGGCACTTTGCAAAAAAAGGGTCAGTTTTCACTGTGAAAATGTGGTGTGTCCATGTTGCGTTTTGGGCCATTTCCTGTCGCGGGCACTAGGCCTACCCACACAAGTGAGGTAACATTTTTCTCGGAAGACTTTGGGGAATGCGGGGTGGGTGGAATTGTGTCGATCCACATTATTCCAGAACTTTCCACCACAGAAATGTGAGGAAAATGTGTTTTTTTTTACAAAGTTTGAGGTTTGCAAGGGATTGTGGGTAACAGAACCTGGAGAGAGCCAGACGAGTCACCCCTCCTGGATTCCCCTGGGTGTCTAGTTTTCAAAAATGTATAAGTTTGCTAGGTTTCCCTAGGTGCCGGCAAAGCTAGGGTTCAAAATCTACAGCCAGGCACTTTGCCAAAAAGGGTCAGTTTTCACTGTGAAAATATTGTGTGTCCACGTTGCATTTTGGGCTGTTTCCTTTCACGGGCACTAGGTCTACCCACACAAGTGAGGTACCATTTTTCTCGGAAGACTTTGGGAAATGTGCGGTGGGTAGAATTTTGTGGATCTACGCAGAGTCCAGAACTTTCCACCACAGAAATAGAGGAAAATGTGTTTTTTTTTTACAAAGTTTCAGGTTTGCAAGGGATTCTGGGTAAGAGAACATGGTGAGAGCCAGACAAGTCACCCCATCCTGGATTCCCCTGGGTGGTGTCTAGTTTTCAAAAATGTATAGGTTTGCTAGGTTTCCCTAGGTGCCGGCAAAGCTAGGGTTCAAAATCTACAGCTAGGCACTTTGCAAAAATAGGGTCAGTTTTCAGCGTGAAAATGTGGTGTGTCCACGTTGCGTTTTGGGCCGTTTCCTGTCACGAGCACTAGGCCTACCCACACAAGTGAGGTACCATTTTTCTCGAAAGACTTTGGGAAATGCGAGGTGGGTGGAATTTTGTGGATCCACACAGATTCCAGAACTTTCCAACACAGAAATGTGAGGAAAATGTGTTTTTTTTACAAAGTTTGAGGTTTGCAAGGGATTCTGGGTAACAGAACCTGGTGACAGCCAGACAAGTCACCACATCCTGGATTCCCCTAAGTGTCTAGTTTTCAAAAATGTATAGGTTTGCTATGTTTCCCTAGGTGCCGGCAAAGCTAGGGTTCAAAATCTACAGCTAAGCACTTTGCAAAAAAGGGTCTGTTTTCACTGGGAAATTGTGGTGTATCCAAATTGCGTTTTGGGCCGTTTCCTGTCGTGGACACTAGGCCTACCCACACAAGTGAGGTACCATTTTTCTGGGAAGACTTTGGGGAATGCGGGGTGGGTGGAATTTTGTGGATCCACGCAGATTCTAGTACTTTCCAACACAGAAATGTGAGGAAAATGTGTTTTAAAAAAAAAAAGTTTGAGGTTTGCAAGGGATTCTGGGTAACAGAACCTGGTGAGAGCCAGACAAGTCACCCCATCCTGGATTCCCCTGGGTGTCTAGTTTTCAAAAATGTTTAGGTTTGCTAGGTTTCCCCAGGTGCCGGCAGAGCTAGGGTTCAAAATCTACAGCTAGGCACTTTGCAAAAAAAGGGTCAGTTTTCACTGTGAAAATGTGGTGTGTCCATGTTGCGTTTTGGGCCATTTCCTGACGCGGGCACTAGGCCTACCCACATAAGTGAGGTAACATTTTTCTCTGAAGACTTTGGGGAATGCGGGGTGGGTGGAATTGTGTCGATCCACAAAGATTCCAGAACTTTCCACCACAGAAATGTGAGGAAAATGTGTTTTTTTTACAAAGTTTGAGGTTTGCAAGGGATTGTGGGTAACAGAACCTGGAGAGAGCCAGACGAGTCACCCCTCCTGGATTCCCCTGGATCCAGTTTTCAAAATTGTATAGGTTTGCTGGGTTTCCCTAGGTGCCGGCAGAGCTAGGGTTAAAAATCTACAGCCAGGCACTTTGCAAAAAAAGGGTCAGTTTTCACTGTGAAAATGTGGTGTGTCCACGTTGTGTTTTGGGCCATTTCCTGTCGCGGGCACTAGGCCTACCCACACAAGTGAGGTACCATTTTTCTTGGAAGACTTTGGGGAATGCGGGGTGGGTGGAATTTTGTGGATCTACGCAGAGTCCAGAACTTTCCACCACAGAAATAGAGGAAAATGTGTTTTTTTTTTTTACAAAGTTTCAGGTTTGCAAGGGATTCTGGGTAAGAGAACCTGGTGAGAGCCAGACAAGTCACCACATCCTGGATTCCCCTAAGTGTCTAGTTTTCAAAAATGTATAGGTTTGCTATGTTTTCCTAGGTGCCGGCAAAGCTAGGGTTCAAAATCTACAGCTAGGCACTTTGCAAAAAAAGGGTCTGTTTTCACTGTGAAATTGTGGTGTGTCCAAATTGCGTTTTGGGCCGTTTCCTGTCGTGGGCACTAGGCCTACCCACACAAGTGAGGTACCATTTTTCCGGGAAGACTTTGGGGAATGCGGGGTGGGTAGAATTTTGTGGATCCACGCAGATTCGAGAACTTTCCAACAGAGAAATGTGAGGAAAATGTGTTTTTTTTTAAAAGTTTGAGGTTTGCAAGGGATTCTGGGTAACAGAACCTGGTGAGAGCCAGACAAGTCACCCCATCCTGGATTCCCCTGGGTGTCTAGTTTTCAAAAATGTTTAGGTTTGCTAGGCTTCCCCAGGTGCCGGCAGAGCTAGGGTTCAAAATCTACAGCTAGGCACTTTGCAAAAAAAGGGTCAGTTTTCACTGTGAAAATGTGGTGTGTCCATGTTGCGTTTTGGGCCATTTCCTGTCGCGGGCACTAGGCCTACCCACACAAGTGAGGTAACATTTTTCTCGGAAGACTTTGGGGAATGCGGGGTGGGTGGAATTGTGTCGATCCACATTATTCCAGAACTTTCCACCACAGAAATGTGAGGAAAATGTGTTTTTTTTACAAAGTTTGAGGTTTGCAAGGGATTGTGGGTAACAGAACCTGGAGAGAGCCAGACGAGTCACCCCTCCTGGATTCCCCTGGGTGTCTAGTTTTCAAAAATGTATAGGTTTGCTAGGTTTCCCTAGGTGCCGGCAAAGCTAGGGTTCAAAATCTACAGCCAGGCACTTTGCCAAAAAAGGGTCAGTTTTCACTGTGAAAATATTGTGTGTCCACGTTGCATTTTGGGCTGTTTCCTTTCACGGGCACTAGGTCTACCCACACAAGTGAGGTACCATTTTTCTCGGAAGACTTTGGGAAATGTGCGGTGGGTAGAATTTTGTGGATCTACGCAGAGTCCAGAACTTTCCACCACAGAAATAGAGGAAAATGTGTTTTTTTTTTACAAAGTTTCAGGTTTGCAAGGGATTCTGGGTAAGAGAACATGGTGAGAGCCAGACAAGTCACCCCATCCTGGATTCCCCTGGGTGGTGTCTAGTTTTCAAAAATGTATAGGTGTGCTAGGTTTCCCTAGGTGCCGGCAAAGCTAGGGTTCAAAATCTACAGCTAGGCACTTTGCAAAAATAGGGTCAGTTTTCAGCGTGAAAATGTGGTGTGTCCACGTTGCGTTTTGGGCCGTTTCCTGTCACGAGCACTAGGCCTACCCACACAAGTGAGGTACCATTTTTCTCGAAGACTTTGGGAAATGCGAGGTGGGTGGAATTTTGTGGATCCACACAGATTCCAGAACTTTCCAACACAGAAATGTGAGGAAAATGTGTTTTTTTACAAAGTTTGAGGTTTGCAAGGGATTCTGGGTAACAGAACCTGGTGACAGCCAGACAAGTCACCACATCCTGGATTCCCCTAAGTGTCTAGTTTTCAAAAATGTATAGGTTTGCTATGTTTCCCTAGGTGCCGGCAAAGCTAGGGTTCAAAATCTACAGCTAGGCACTTTGCAAAAAAGGGTCTGTTTTCACTGGGAAATTGTGGTGTATCCAAATTGCGTTTTGGGCCGTTTCCTGTCGTGGGCACTAGGCCTACCCACACAAGTGAGGTACCATTTTTCTGGGAAGACTTTGGGGAATGCGGGGTGGGTGGAATTTTGTGGATCCACGCAGATTCCAGAACTTTCCAACACAGAAATGTGAGGAAAATGTGTTTTAAAAAAAAGGTTTGAGGTGTGCAAGGGATTCTGGGTAACAGAACCTGGTGAGAGCCAGACAAGTCACCCCATCCTGGATTCCCCTGGGTGTCTAGTTTTCAAAAATGTTTAGGTTTGCTAGGTTTCCCCAGGTGCCGGCAGAGCTAGGGTTCAAAATCTACAGCTAGGCACTTTGCAAAAAAAGGGTCAGTTTTCACTGTGAAAATGTGGTGTGTCCATGTTGCGTTTTGGGCCATTTCCTGACGCGGGCACTAGGCCTACCCACATAAGTGAGGTAACATTTTTCTCTGAAGACTTTGGGGAATGCGGGGTGGGTGGAATTGTGTCGATCCACAAAGATTCCAGAACTTTCCACCACAGAAATGTGAGGAAAATGTGTTTTTTTTTACAAAGTTTGAGGTTTGCAAGGGATTGTGGGTAACAGAACCTGGAGAGAGCCAGACGAGTCACCCCCTCCTGGATTCCCCTGGATCCAGTTTTCAAAATTGTATAGGTTTGCTGGGTTTCCCTAGGTGCCGGCAGAGCTAGGGTTAAAAATCTACAGCCAGGCACTTTGCAAAAAAGGGTCAGTTTTCACTGTGAAAATATTGTGAGTCCACGTTGCGTTTTGGGCTGTTTCCTGTCACGGGCACTAGGCCTACCCACACAAGTGAGTTACCATTTTTCTCTGAAAGACTTTGGGGAATGCGGGGTTGGTGGACGTTTGTGGATCCACGCAGATTCCAGAACTTTCCACCACAGAAATGTGACGAAAATTAGTATATTTTTTACAAAGTTAGAGGTTTGCAAGGGATTCTGGGTAACAGAACCTGGTGACAGCCAGACAAGTCACCACATCCTGGATTCCCCTAAGTGTCTAGTTTTCAATAATGTATAGGTTTGCTAGGTTTCCCTAGGTGCCAGCAGAGCTACGGTTCAAAATCTACAGCTAGGCACTTTGCAAAAAAAGGGTCAGTTTTCAGTGTGAAAATGTGGTGTGTCCACGTTGCATTTTGGGCCGTTTCCTGTCATGGGCACTAAGCCTACCCACACAAGTGAGGTAACATTTTTCTCGGAAGACTTTGGGAAATGTGGGGTGGGTAGAATTTTGTGGATCTACGCAGAGTCCAGAACATTCCACCACAGAAATAGAGGAAAATGTGTTTTTTTGTACAAAGTTTCAGGTTTGCAAGGGATTCTGGGTAAGAGAACATGGTGAGAGCCAGACAAGTCACCCCATCCTGGATTCCCCTGGGTGGTGTCTAGTTTTCAAAAATGTATAGGTTTGCTAGGTTTCCCTAGGTGCCGGCAAAGCTAGGGTTCAAAATCTACAGCTAGGCACTTTGCAAAAATAGGGTCAGTTTTCAGTGTGAAAATGTGGTGTGTCCACATTGCGTTTTGGGCCGTTTCCTGTCACGAGCACTAGGTCTACCCACACAAGTGAGGTACCATTTTTCTCGAAAGACTTTGGGAAATGCGAGGTGGGTGGAATTTTGTGGATCCACACAGATTCCAGAACTTTCCAACACAGAAATGTGAGGAAAATGTTTTTTTTTTACAAAGTTTGAGGTTTGCAAGGGATTCTGAGTAACAGAACTTGGTGCGAGCCAGACAAGTCACCCCATCCTAGATTTCCCTGGGTATCTATTTTTCAAAAATGTATAGGTTTGCTAGGTTTCCCTAGGTGCCGGCAGAGCTAGGGTTCAAAATCTACAGCTAGGCACTTTGCAAAAAAAGGGTCCGTTTTCACTGTAAAAATGTGGTGTGTCCACGTTGCGTTTTGGGCCGTTTCCTGTCGCGGGCACTAGGCCTACCCACACAAGTGAGGTACCATTTCTCTCTGAAGACATTGGGGATTGCGGGGTGGGTGGAATTTTGTGGATCCACGCAGATTTCAGAAGTTTCCACCACAGAAATGTGAGGAAAATGTGGTTTTTTTTTTACAAAGTTAGAGGTTTGCAAGGGATTCTGGGTAACAGAACCTGGTGACAGCCAGACAAGTCACCACATCCTGGATTCCCCTTAGTGTCTAGTTTTCAAAAATGTATAGGTTTGCTATGTTTTCCTAGGTGCCGGCAAAGCTAGGGTTCAAAATCTACAGCTAGGCACTTTGCAAAAAAAGGGTCTGTTTTCAATGTGAAATTGTGGTGTGTCCAAATTGCGTTTTGGGCCATTTCCTGTCGTGGGCACTAGGCCTACCCACACAAGTGAGGTACCATTTTCTGGGAAGACTTTGGGGAATGCGGGGTGGGTGGAATTTTGTGGATCCACGCAGATTCCAGAACTTTCCAACACAGAAATGTGAGGAAAATGTGTTTTTTTAAAAAAGTTTGAGGTTTGCAAGGGATTCTGGGTAACAGAACCTGGTGAGAGCCAGACAAGTCACCCCATCCTGGATTCCCTGGGTGTCTAGTTTTCATAAATGTTTAGGTTTGCTAGGTTTCCCCAGGTGCCGGCAGAGCTAGGGTTCAAAATCTACAGCTAGGCACTTTGCAAAAAAAGGGTCAGTTTTCACTGTGAAAATGTGGTGTGTCCATGTTGCGTTTTGGGCCATTTCCTGTCGCGGGCACTAGGCCTACCCACACAAGTGAGGTAACATTTTTCTCGGAAGACTTTGGGGAATGCGGGGTGGGTGGAATTGTGTCGATCCACAAAGATTCCAGAACTTTCCATCACAGAAATGTGAGAAAAATGTGTTTTTTTTACAAAGTTTGAGGTTTGCAAGGGATTGTGGGTAACAGAACCTGGAGAGAGCCAGACGAGTCACCCCCTCCTGGATTCCCCTGGATCCAGTTTTCAAAATTGTATAGGTTTGCTGGGTTTCCCTAGGTGCCGGCAGAGCTAGGGTTAAAAATCTACAGCCAGGCACTTTGCAAAAAAAGGGTCAGTTTTCACTGTGAAAATATTGTTTGTCCACGTTGCGTTTTGGGCTGTTTCCTGTCACGGGCACTAGGCCTACCCACACAAGTGAGGTATAATTTTTCTCGGAAGACTTTGGGAAATGTGGGGTGGGTAGAATTTTGTGGATCTACGCAGAGTCCAGAACTTTCCACCACAGAAATAGAGGAAAATGTGTTTTTTTTTTTACAAAGTTTTAGGTTTGCAAGGGATTCTGGGTAAGAGAACATGGTGAGAGCCAGACAAGTCACCCCATCCTGGATTCCCCTGGGTGGTGTCTAGTTTTCAAAAATGTATAGGTTTGCTAGGTTTTCCTAGGTGCCGGCAAAGCTAGGGTTCAAAATCTACAGCTAGGCACTTTGCAAAAATAGGGTCAGTTTTCAGTGTGAAAATGTGGTGTGTCCACGTTGCGTTTTGGGCCGTTTCCTGTCACGAGCACTAGGCCTACCCACACAAGTGAGGTACCATTTTTCTCGAAAGACTTTGGGAAATGCGAGGTGGGTGGAATTTTGTGGATCCACACAGATTCCAGAACTTTCCAACACAGAAATGTGAGGAAAATGTTTTTTTTTTACAAAGTTTGAGGTTTGCAAGGGATACTGAGCAACAGAACTTGGTGCGAGCCAGACAAGTCACCCCATCCTAGATTTCCCTGTGTATCTAGTTTTCAAAAATGTATAGGTTTGCTAGGTTTCCCTAGGTGCCGGCAGAGCTAGGGTTCAAAATCTACAGCTAGGCACTTTGCAAAAAAAGGGTCCGTTTTCACTGTGAAAATGTGGTGTGTCCACGTTGCGTTTTGGGCCGTTTCCTGTCGCGGGCACTAGGCCTACCCACACAAGTGAGTTACCATTTCTCTCTGAAGACATTGGGGATTGCGGGGTGGGTGGAATTTTGTGGATCCACGCAGATTTCAGAAGTTCCACCACAGAAATGTAAGGAAAATGTGTTTTTTTTTACAAAGTTAGAGGTTTGCAAGGGATTCTGGGTAACAGAACCTGGTGACAGCCAGACAAGTCACCACATCCTGGATTCCCCTTAGTGTCTAGTTTTCAAAAATGTATAGGTTTGCTATGTTTTCCTAGGTGCCGGCAAAGCTAGGGTTCAAAATCTACAGCTAGGCACTTTGCAAAAAAGGGTCTGTTTTCAATGTGAAATTGTGGTGTGTCCAAATTGCGTTTTGGGCCATTTCCTGTCGTGGGCACTAGGCCTACCCACACAAGTGAGGTACCATTTTCTGGGAAGACTTTGGGGAATGCGGGGTGGGTGGAATTTTGTGGATCCACGCAGATTCCAGAACTTTCCAACACAGAAATGTGAGGAAAATGTGTTTTTTTAAAAAAAGTTTGAGGTTTGCAAGGGATTCTGGGTAACAGAACCTGGTGAGAGCCAGACAAGTCACCCCATCCTGGATTCCCCTGGGTGTCTAGTTTTCATAAATGTTTAGGTTTGCTAGGTTTCCCCAGGTGCCGGCAGAGCTAGGGTTCAAAATCTACAGCTAGGCACTTTGCAAAAAAAGGGTCAGTTTTCACTGTGAAAATGTGGTGTGTCCACGTTGCGTTTTGGGCCGTTTCCTGTCACGAGCACTAGGCCTACCCACACAAGTGAGGTACCATTTTTCTCGAAAGACTTTGGGAAATGCGAGGTGGGTGGAATTTTGTGGATCCACACAGATTCCAGAACTTTCCAACACAGAAATGTGAGAAAATGTGTTTTTTTTTACAAAGTTTGAGGTTTGCAAGGGATACTGAGCAACAGAACTTGGTGCGAGCCAGACAAGTCACCCCATCCTAGATTTCCCTGTGTATCTAGTTTTCAAAAATGTATAGGTTTGCTAGGTTTCCCTAGGTTCCGGCAGAGCTAGGGTTCAAAATCTACAGCTAGGCACTTTGCAAAAAAAGGGTCCGTTTTCACTGTGAAAATGTGGTGTGTCCACGTTGCGTTTTGGGCCGTTTCCTGTCGCGGGCACTAGGCCTACCCACACAAGTGAATTACCATTTCTCTCTGAAGACATTGGGGATTGCGGGGTGGGTGGAATTTTGTGGATCCACGCAGATTTCAGAAGTTCCACCACAGAAATGTAAGGAAAATGTGTTTTTTTTTTACAAAGTTAGAGGTTTGCAAGGGATTCTGGGTAACAGAACCTGGTGACAGCCAGACAAGTCACCACATCCTGGATTCCCCTAAGTGTCTAGTTTTCAAAAATGTATAGGTTTGCTATGTTTCCCTAGGTGCCTGCAAAGCTAGGGTTCAAAATCTACAGCTAGGCACTTTGCAAAAAAAGGGTCTGTTTTCACTGTGAAATTGTGGTGTGTCCAAATTGCGTTTTGGGCTGTTTCCTGTCGTGGGCACTAGGCCTACCCACACAAGTGAAGTACCATTTTTCTGGGAAGACTTTGGGGAATGCGGGGTGGGTGGAATTTTGTGGATCCACGCAGATTCCAGAACTTTCCAACACAGAAATGTGAGGAAAATGTGTTTTTTTTTAAAAAAAGTTTGAGGTTTGCAAGGGATTCTGGGTAACAGAACCTGGTGAGAGCCAGACAAGTCACCCCATCCTGGATTCCCCTGGGTGTCTAGTTTTCAAAAATGTTTAGGTTTGCTAGGTTTCCCCAGGTGCCGGCAGAGCTAGGGTTCAAAATCTACAGCTAGGCACTTTGCAAAAAAAGGGTCAGTTTTCACTGTGAAAATGTGGTGTGTCCATGTTGCGTTTTGGGCCATTTCCTGATGCGGGCACTAGGCCTACCCACACAAGTGAGGTAACATTTTTCTCGGAAGACTTTGGGGAATGCGGGGTGGGTGGAATTGTGTCGATCCACAAAGATTCCAGAACTTTCCACCACAGAAATGTGAGGAAAATGTGTTTTTTTTTACAAAGTTTGAGGTTTGCAAGGGATTGTGGGTAACAGAACCTGGAGAGAGCCAGACGAGTCACCCCCTCCTGGATTCCCCTGGATCCAGTTTTCAAAATTGTATAGGTTTGCTGGGTTTCCCTAGGTGCCGGCAGAGCTAGGGTTAAAAATCTACAGCCAGGCACTTTGCAAAAAAGGGTCAGTTTTCACTGTGAAAATATTGTGTGTCCACGTTGCGTTTTGGGCTGTTTCCTGTCACGGGCACTAGGCCTACCCACACAAGTGAGTTACCATTTTTCTCTGAAAGACTTTGGGGAATGCGGGGTTGGTGGAATTTTGTGGATCCACGCAGATTCCAGAACTTTCCACCACAGAAATGTGAGGAAAATTAGTTTTTTTTTTACAAAGTTTGAGGTTTGCAAGGGATTCTGGGTAACAGAACCTGGTGAGAGCCAGACAAGTCACCCCATCCTGGATTCCCCTGGGTGTCTAGTTTTCAATAATGTATAGGTTTGCTAGGTTTCCCTAGGTGCCAGCAGAGCTACGGTTCAAAATCTACAGCTAGGCACTTTGCAAAAAAAGGGTCCGTTTTCAGTGTGAAAATGTGGTGTGTCCACGGTGCGTTTTGGGCCGTTTCCTGTCATGGGCACTAGGCCTACCCACACAAGTGAGGTAACATTTTTCTCGGAAGACTTTGGGGAATGCGGGGTGGGTGGAATTGTGTCAATCCACAAAGATTCCAGAACTTTCCACCACAGAAATGTGAGGAAAATGTGTTTTTTTTTACAAAGTTTGAGGTTTGCAAGGGATTGTGGGTAACAGAACCTGGAGAGAGCCAGACGAGTCACCCCCTCCTGGATTCCCCTGGATCCAGTTTTCAAAATTGTATAGGTTTGCTGGGTTTCCTAGGTGCCGGCAGAGCTAGGGTTAAAAATCTATAGCCAGGCACTTTGCAAAAAAAGGGTCAGTTTTCACTGTGAAAATATTGTGTGTCCAAGTTGCGTTTTGGGCTGTTTCCTGTCACGGGCACTAGGCCTACCCACACAAGTGAGGTACCATTTTTCTCGGAAGACTTTGGGAAATGTGGGGTGGGTAGAATTTTGTGGATCTACGCAGAATCCAGAACTTTCCACCACAGAAATAGAGGAAAATGTGTTTTTTTTTTTACAAAGTTTCAGGTTTGCAAGGGATTCTGGGTAAGAGAACATGGTGAGAGCCAGACAAGTCACCCCATCCTGGATTCCCCTGGGTGGTGTCTAGTTTTCAAAAATGTATAGGTTTGCTAGGTTTCCCTAGGTGCCGGCAAAGCTAGGGTTCAAAATCTACAGCTAGGCACTTTGCAAAAATAGGGTCAGTTTTCACTGTGAAAATATTGTGTGTCCACGTTGCGTTTTGGGCTGTTTCCTGTCACGGGCACTAGGCCTACCCACACAAGTGAGGTACCATTTTTCTCGGAAGACTTTGGGAAATGTGGGGTGGGTAGAATTTTGTGGATCTACGCAGAATCCAGAACTTTCCACCACAGAAATAGAGGAAAATGTGGTTTTTTTTTACAAAGTTTCAGGTTTGCAAGGGATTCTGGGTAAGAGAACATGGGGAGAGCCAGACAAGTCACCCCATCCTGGATTCCCCTGGGTGGTGTCTAGTTTTCAAAAATGTATAGGTTTGCTAGGTTTCCCTAGGTGCCGGCAAAGCTAGGGTTCAAAATCTACAGCTAGGCACTTTGCAAAAATAGGGTCAGTTTTCAGTGTGAAAATGTGGTGTGTCCACGTTTCGTTTTGGGCCGTTTCCTGTCACGAGCACTAGGCCTACCCACACAAGTTAGGTACCATTTTTCTCGAAAGACTTTGGGAAATGCGAGGTGGGTGGAATTTTGTGGATCCACACAGATTCCAGAACTTTCCAACACAGAAATGTGAGGAAAATGTTTTTTTTTACAAAGTTTGAGGTTTGCAAGGGATTCTGAGTAACAGAACTTGGTGCGAGCCAGACAAGTCACCCCATCCTAGATTTCCCTGGGTATCTAGTTTTCAAAAATGTATAGGTTTGCTAGGTTTCCCTAGGTGCCGGCAGAGCTAGGGTTCAAAATCTACAGCTAGGCACTTTGCAAAAAAAGGGTCAGTTATCACTGTGAAAATGTGGTGTGTCCACGTTGCGTTTTGGGCCGTTTCCTGTCGCGGGCACTAGGCCTACCCACACAAGTGAGGTACCATTTCTCTCTGAAGACATTGGGGATTGCGGGGTGGGTGGAATTTTGTGGATCCACGCAGATTTCAGAAGTTTCCACCACAGAAATGTGAGGAAAATGTGTTTTTTGTTTTACAAAGTTAGAGGTTTGCAAGGGATTCCGGGTAACAGAACCTGGTGACAGCCAGACAAGTCACCCCATCCTGGATTCCCCTAAGTGTCTAGTTTTCAAAAATGTATAGGTTTGCTATGTTTCCCTAGGTGCCGGCAAAGCTAGGGTTAAAAATCTACAGCTAGGCACCTTGCAAAAAAGGGTCTGTTTTCACTGTGAAAATGTGGTGTGTCCACGTTGCGTTTTGGGCCGTTTCCTGTCATGGGCACTAGGCCTACCCACACAAGTGAGGTGCCATTTTTCTCGGAAGACTTTGGGGAATGCGGGTCTGGGTGAAATTTTGTGGATCCACGAAAATTCTAGAACTTTCCACCACAGAAATGTGAGGAAAATGTGTTTTTTTTACACAGTTTGAAGTTTGCAAGGGATTCTGGGTAACAGAACCTGGAGAGAGCCAGACAAGTCACCTCAAGCTGGATTGCCATGGGTGTCTAGTTTTCAAAAATGTATGGGTTTGCTAGGTTTCCCTAGGTGCCGGCAGAGCTAGGATTCAAAAGCTACAGCTAGGCACTTTGCAAAAAAAGGGTCTGTTTTTACTGTGAAAATGTGGTGTGTCCACGTTGTGTTTTGGGCCGTTTCCTGTCGCGGGCACTAGGCCTACCCACACAAGTGAGGTACCATTTTTCTTGGAAGACTTTGGGAAATGTGGGGTGGGTAGAATTTTGTGGATCTACGCAGAGTCCAGAACTTTCCACCACAGAAATAGAGGAAAATGTGTTGTTTTTTTACAAAGTTTCAGGTTTGCAAGGGATTCTGGGTAAGAGAACCTGGTGAGAGCCAGACAAGTCACCCCATCCTGGATTCCCCTGGGTGGTGTCTAGTTTTCAAAAATGTATAAGTTTGCTAGGTTTCCCTAGGTGCCGGCAAAGCTAGGGTTCAAAATATACAGCTAGGCACTTTGCAAAAATAGGGTCAGTTTTCAGTGTGAAAATGTGGTGTGTCCATGTTGCGTTTTGGGCCGTTTCCTGTCACGAGCACTAGGCCTACCCACACAAGTGAGGTACCATATTTCTCGAAAGACTTTGGGGAATGCGGGGTGGGTGGAATTTTGTGGATCCACGCAGATTCCAGAACTTTCCAACAGAGAAATGTGAGGAAAATGTTTTTTTTTTTAAAGTTTGAGGTTTGCAAGGGATTCTGGGTAACAGAACCTGGTGAGAGCCAGACAAGTCACCCCATCCTGGATTCCCACGGGTGTCTAGTTTTCAAAAATGTTTAGGTTTGCTAGGCTTCCCCAGGTGCCGGCAGAGCTAGGGTTCAAAATCTACAGCTAGGCACTTTGCAAAAAAAGGGTCAGTTTTCACTGTGAAAATGTGGTGTGTCCACGTTGTGTTTTGGGCCATTTCCTGTCGCGGGCACTAGGCCTACCCACACAAGTGAGGTACCATTTTTCTTGGAAGACTTTGGGGAATGCGGGGTGGGTGGAATTTTGTGGATCTACGCAGAGTCCAGAACTTTCCACCACAGAAATAGAGGAAAATGTGTTTTTTTTTTTACAAAGTTTCAGGTTTGCAAGGGATTCTGGGTAAGAGAACCTGGTGAGAGCCAGACAAGTCACCACATCCTGGATTCCCCTAAGTGTCTAGTTTTCAAAAATGTATAGGTTTGCTATGTTTTCCTAGGTGCCGGCAAAGCTAGGGTTCAAAATCTACAGCTAGGCACTTTGCAAAAAAAGGGTCTGTTTTCACTGTGAAATTGTGGTGTGTCCAAATTGCGTTTTGGGCCGTTTCCTGTCGTGGGCACTAGGCCTACCCACACAAGTGAGGTACCATTTTTCCGGGAAGACTTTGGGGAATGCGGGGTGGGTGGAATTTTGTGGATCCACGTAGATTCCAGAACTTTCCAACAGAGAAATGTGAGGAAAATGTGGTTTTTTTTTTTTAAGTTTGAGGTTTGCAAGGGATTCTGGGTAACAGAACCTGGTGAGAGCCAGACAAGTCACCCCATCCTGGATTCCCCTGGGTGTCTAGTTTTCAAAAATGTTTAGGTTTGCTAGGCTTCCCCAGGTGCCGGCAGAGCTAGGGTTCAAAATCTACAGCTAGGCACTTTGCAAAAAAAGGGTCAGTTTTCACTGTGAAAATGTGGTGTGTCCATGTTGCGTTTTGGGCCATTTCCTGTCGCGGGCACTAGGCCTACCCACACAAGTGAGGTAACATTTTTCTCGGAAGACTTTGGGGAATGCGGGGTGGGTGGAATTGTGTCGATCCACATTATTCCAGAACTTTCCACCACAGAAATGTGAGGAAAATGTGTTTTTTTTTACAAAGTTTGAGGTTTGCAAGGGATTGTGGGTAACAGAACCTGGAGAGAGCCAGACGAGTCACCCCCTCCTGGATTCCCCTGGGTGTCTAGTTTTCAAAAATGTATAGGTTTGCTAGGTTTCCCTAGGTGCCGGCAAAGCTAGGGTTCAAAATCTACAGCCAGGCACTTTGCCAAAAAAGGGTCAGTTTTCACTGTGAAAATATTGTGTGTCCACGTTGCATTTTGGGCTGTTTCCTTTCACGGGCACTAGGTCTACCCACACAAGTGAGGTACCATTTTTCTCGGAAGACTTTGGGAAATGTGCGGTGGGTAGAATTTTGTGGATCTACGCAGAGTCCAGAACTTTCCACCACAGAAATAGAGGAAAATGTGTTTTTTTTTACAAAGTTTCAGGTTTGCAAGGGATTCTGGGTAAGAGAACATGGTGAGAGCCAGACAAGTCACCCCATCCTGGATTCCCCTGGGTGGTGTCTAGTTTTCAAAAATGTATAGGTTTGCTAGGTTTCCCTAGGTGCCGGCAAAGCTAGGGTTCAAAATCTACAGCTAGGCACTTTGCAAAAATAGGGTCAGTTTTCAGCGTGAAAATGTGGTGTGTCCACGTTGCGTTTTGGGCCGTTTCCTGTCACGAGCACTAGGCCTACCCACACAAGTGAGGTACCATTTTTCTCGAAAGACTTTGGGAAATGCGAGGTGGGTGGAATTTTGTGGATCCACACAGATTCCAGAACTTTCCAACACAGAAATGTGAGGAAAATGTGTTTTTTTACAAAGTTTGAGGTTTGCAAGGGATTCTGGGTAACAGAACCTGGTGACAGCCAGACAAGTCACCACATCCTGGATTCCCCTAAGTGTCTAGTTTTCAAAAATGTATAGGTTTGCTATGTTTCCCTAGGTGCCGGCAAAGCTAGGGTTCAAAATCTACAGCTAAGCACTTTGCAAAAAAGGGTCTGTTTTCACTGGGAAATTGTGGTGTATCCAAATTGCGTTTTGGGCCGTTTCCTGTCGTGGACACTAGGCCTACCCACACAAGTGAGGTACCATTTTTCTGGGAAGACTTTGGGGAATGCGAGGTGGGTGGAATTTTGTGGATCCACACAGATTCCAGAACTTTCCAACACAGAAATGTGAGAAAAATGTGTTTTTTTTACAAAGTTTGAGGTTTGCAAGGGATACTGAGCAACAGAACTTGGTGCGAGCCAGACAAGTCACCCCATCCTAGATTTCCCTGTGTATCTAGTTTTCAAAAATGTATAGGTTTGCTAGGTTTCCCTAGGTTCCGGCAGAGCTAGGGTTCAAAATCTACAGCTAGGCACTTTGCAAAAAAAGGGTCCGTTTTCACTGTGAAAATGTGGTGTGTCCACGTTGCGTTTTGGGCCGTTTCCTGTCGCGGGCACTAGGCCTACCCACACAAGTGAATTACCATTTCTCTCTGAAGACATTGGGGATTGCGGGGTGGGTGGAATTTTGTGGATCCACGCAGATTTCAGAAGTTCCACCACAGAAATGTAAGGAAAATGTGTTTTTTTTACAAAGTTAGAGGTTTGCAAGGGATTCTGGGTAACAGAACCTGGTGACAGCCAGACAAGTCACCACATCCTGGATTCCCCTAAGTGTCTAGTTTTCAAAAATGTATAGGTTTGCTATGTTTCCCTAGGTGCCTGCAAAGCTAGGGTTCAAAATCTACAGCTAGGCACTTTGCAAAAAAAGGGTCTGTTTTCACTGTGAAATTGTGGTGTGTCCAAATTGCGTTTTGGGCTGTTTCCTGTCGTGGGCACTAGGCCTACCCACACAAGTGAAGTACCATTTTTCTGGGAAGACTTTGGGGAATGCGGGGTGGGTGGAATTTTGTGGATCCACGCAGATTCCAGAACTTTCCAACACAGAAATGTGAGGAAAATGTGTTTTTTTAAAAAAAGTTTGAGGTTTGCAAGGGATTCTGGGTAACAGAACCTGGTGAGAGCCAGACAAGTCACCCCATCCTGGATTCCCCTGGGTGTCTAGTTTTCAAAAATGTTTAGGTTTGCTAGGTTTCCCCAGGTGCCGGCAGAGCTAGGGTTCAAAATCTACAGCTAGGCACTTTGCAAAAAAGGGTCAGTTTTCACTGTGAAAATGTGGTGTGTCCATGTTGCGTTTTGGGCCATTTCCTGATGCGGGCACTAGGCCTACCCACACAAGTGAGGTAACATTTTTCTCGGAAGACTTTGGGGAATGCGGGGTGGGTGGAATTGTGTCGATCCACAAAGATTCCAGAACTTTCCACCACAGAAATGTGAGGAAAATGTGTTTTTTTTTACAAAGTTTGAGGTTTGCAAGGGATTGTGGGTAACAGAACCTGGAGAGAGCCAGACGAGTCACCCCCTCCTGGATTCCCCTGGATCCAGTTTTCAAAATTGTATAGGTTTGCTGGGTTTCCCTAGGTGCCGGCAGAGCTAGGGTTAAAAATCTACAGCCAGGCACTTTGCAAAAAAAGGGTCAGTTTTCACTGTGAAAATATTGTGTGTCCACGTTGCGTTTTGGGCTGTTTCCTGTCACGGGCACTAGGCCTACCCACACAAGTGAGTTACCATTTTTCTCTGAAAGACTTTGGGGAATGCGGGGTTGGTGGAATTTTGTGGATCCACGCAGATTCCAGAACTTTCCACCACAGAAATGTGAGGAAAATTAGTTTTTTTTTACAAAGTTTGAGGTTTGCAAGGGATTCTGGGTAACAGAACCTGGTGAGAGCCAGACAAGTCACCCCATCCTGGATTCCCCTGGGTGTCTAGTTTTCAATAATGTATAGGTTTGCTAGGTTTCCCTAGGTGCCAGCAGAGCTACGGTTCAAAATCTACAGCTAGGCACTTTGCAAAAAAAGGGTCCGTTTTCAGTGTGAAAATGTGGTGTGTCCACGGTGCGTTTTGGGCCGTTTCCTGTCATGGGCACTAGGCCTACCCACACAAGTGAGGTAACATTTTTCTCGGAAGACTTTGGGGAATGCGGGGTGGGTGGAATTGTGTCAATCCACAAAGATTCCAGAACTTTCCACCACAGAAATGTGAGGAAAATGTGTTTTTTTTTTACAAAGTTTGAGGTTTGCAAGGGATTGTGGGTAACAGAACCTGGAGAGAGCCAGACGAGTCACCCCCTCCTGGATTCCCCTGGATCCAGTTTTCAAAATTGTATAGGTTTGCTGGGTTTCCCTAGGTGCCGGCAGAGCTAGGGTTAAAAATCTATAGCCAGGCACTTTGCAAAAAAAGGGTCAGTTTTCACTGTGAAAATATTGTGTGTCCAAGTTGCGTTTTGGGCTGTTTCCTGTCACGGGCACTAGGCCTACCCACACAAGTGAGGTACCATTTTTCTCGGAAGACTTTGGGAAATGTGGGGTGGGTAGAATTTTGTGGATCTACGCAGAATCCAGAACTTTCCACCACAGAAATAGAGGAAAATGTGTTTTTTTTTACAAAGTTTCAGGTTTGCAAGGGATTCTGGGTAAGAGAACATGGTGAGAGCCAGACAAGTCACCCCATCCTGGATTCCCTGGGTGGTGTCTAGTTTTCAAAAATGTATAGGTTTGCTAGGTTTCCCTAGGTGCCGGCAAAGCTAGGGTTCAAAATCTACAGCTAGGCACTTTGCAAAAATAGGGTCAGTTTTCACTGTGAAAATATTGTGTGTCCACGTTGCGTTTTGGGCTGTTTCCTGTCACGGGCACTAGGCCTACCCACACAAGTGAGGTACCATTTTTCTCGGAAGACTTTGGGAAATGTGGGGTGGGTAGAATTTTGTGGATCTACGCAGAATCCAGAACTTTCCACCACAGAAATAGAGGAAAATGTGGTTTTTTTTACAAAGTTTCAGGTTTGCAAGGGATTCTGGGTAAGAGAACATGGGGAGAGCCAGACAAGTCACCCCATCCTGGATTCCCCTGGGTGGTGTCTAGTTTTCAAAAATGTATAGGTTTGCTAGGTTTCCCTAGGTGCCGGCAAAGCTAGGGTTCAAAATCTACAGCTAGGCACTTTGCAAAAATAGGGTCAGTTTTCAGTGTGAAAATGTGGTGTGTCCACGTTTCGTTTTGGGCCGTTTCCTGTCACGAGCACTAGGCCTACCCACACAAGTTAGGTACCATTTTTCTCGAAAGACTTTGGGAAATGCGAGGTGGGTGGAATTTTGTGGATCCACACAGATTCCAGAACTTTCCAACACAGAAATGTGAGGAAAATGTTTTTTTTTACAAAGTTTGAGGTTTGCAAGGGATTCTGAGTAACAGAACTTGGTGCGAGCCAGACAAGTCACCCCATCCTAGATTTCCCTGGGTATCTAGTTTTCAAAAATGTATAGGTTTGCTAGGTTTCCCTAGGTGCCGGCAGAGCTAGGGTTCAAAATCTACAGCTAGGCACTTTGCAAAAAAAGGGTCAGTTATCACTGTGAAAATGTGGTGTGTCCACGTTGCGTTTTGGGCCGTTTCCTGTCGCGGGCACTAGGCCTACCCACACAAGTGAGGTACCATTTCTCTCTGAAGACATTGGGGATTGCGGGGTGGGTGGAATTTTGTGGATCCACGCAGATTTCAGAAGTTTCCACCACAGAAATGTGAGGAAAATGTGTTTTTTGTTTTACAAAGTTAGAGGTTTGCAAGGGATTCCGGGTAACAGAACCTGGTGACAGCCAGACAAGTCACCCCATCCTGGATTCCCCTAAGTGTCTAGTTTTCAAAAATGTATAGGTTTGCTATGTTTCCCTAGGTGCCGGCAAAGCTAGGGTTAAAAATCTACAGCTAGGCACCTTGCAAAAAAAGGGTCTGTTTTCACTGTGAAAATGTGGTGTGTCCACGTTGCGTTTTGGGCCGTTTCCTGTCATGGGCACTAGGCCTACCCACACAAGTGAGGTGCCATTTTTCTCGGAAGACTTTGGGGAATGCGGGTCTGGGTGAAATTTTGTGGATCCACGAAAATTCTAGAACTTTCCACCACAGAAATGTGAGGAAAATGTGTTTTTTTTACACAGTTTGAAGTTTGCAAGGGATTCTGGGTAACAGAACCTGGAGAGAGCCAGACAAGTCACCTCAAGCTGGATTGCCATGGGTGTCTAGTTTTCAAAAATGTATGGGTTTGCTAGGTTTCCCTAGGTGCCGGCAGAGCTAGGATTCAAAAGCTACAGCTAGGCACTTTGCAAAAAAAGGGTCTGTTTTTACTGTGAAAATGTGGTGTGTCCACGTTGTGTTTTGGGCCGTTTCCTGTCGCGGGCACTAGGCCTACCCACACAAGTGAGGTACCATTTTTCTTGGAAGACTTTGGGAAATGTGGGGTGGGTAGAATTTTGTGGATCTACGCAGAGTCCAGAACTTTCCACCACAGAAATAGAGGAAAATGTGTTGTTTTTTTACAAAGTTTCAGGTTTGCAAGGGATTCTGGGTAAGAGAACCTGGTGAGAGCCAGACAAGTCACCCCATCCTGGATTCCCCTGGGTGGTGTCTAGTTTTCAAAAATGTATAAGTTTGCTAGGTTTCCCTAGGTGCCGGCAAAGCTAGGGTTCAAAATATACAGCTAGGCACTTTGCAAAAATAGGGTCAGTTTTCAGTGTGAAAATGTGGTGTGTCCATGTTGCGTTTTGGGCCGTTTCCTGTCACGAGCACTAGGCCTACCCACACAAGTGAGGTACCATATTTCTCGAAAGACTTTGGGGAATGCGGGGTGGGTGGAATTTTGTGGATCCACGCAGATTCCAGAACTTTCCAACAGAGAAATGTGAGGAAAATGTTTTTTTTTTAAAGTTTGAGGTTTGCAAGGGATTCTGGGTAACAGAACCTGGTGAGAGCCAGACAAGTCACCCCATCCTGGATTCCCACGGGTGTCTAGTTTTCAAAAATGTTTAGGTTTGCTAGGCTTCCCCAGGTGCCGGCAGAGCTAGGGTTCAAAATCTACAGCTAGGCACTTTGCAAAAAAGGGTCAGTTTTCACTGTGAAAATGTGGTGTGTCCACGTTGTGTTTTGGGCCATTTCCTGTCGCGGGCACTAGGCCTACCCACACAAGTGAGGTACCATTTTTCTTGGAAGACTTTGGGGAATGCGGGGTGGGTGGAATTTTGTGGATCTACGCAGAGTCCAGAACTTTCCACCACAGAAATAGAGGAAAATGTGTTTTTTTTTTACAAAGTTTCAGGTTTGCAAGGGATTCTGGGTAAGAGAACCTGGTGAGAGCCAGACAAGTCACCACATCCTGGATTCCCCTAAGTGTCTAGTTTTCAAAAATGTATAGGTTTGCTATGTTTTCCTAGGTGCCGGCAAAGCTAGGGTTCAAAATCTACAGCTAGGCACTTTGCAAAAAAAGGGTCTGTTTTCACTGTGAAATTGTGGTGTGTCCAAATTGCGTTTTGGGCCGTTTCCTGTCGTGGGCACTAGGCCTACCCACACAAGTGAGGTACCATTTTTCCGGGAAGACTTTGGGGAATGCGGGGTGGGTGGAATTTTGTGGATCCACGTAGATTCCAGAACTTTCCAACAGAGAAATGTGAGGAAAATGTGGTTTTTTTTTTTTTAAGTTTGAGGTTTGCAAGGGATTCTGGGTAACAGAACCTGGTGAGAGCCAGACAAGTCACCCCATCCTGGATTCCCCTGGGTGTCTAGTTTTCAAAAATGTTTAGGTTTGCTAGGCTTCCCCAGGTGCCGGCAGAGCTAGGGTTCAAAATCTACAGCTAGGCACTTTGCAAAAAAGGGTCAGTTTTCACTGTGAAAATGTGGTGTGTCCATGTTGCGTTTTGGGCCATTTCCTGTCGCGGGCACTAGGCCTACCCACACAAGTGAGGTAACATTTTTCTCGGAAGACTTTGGGGAATGCGGGGTGGGTGGAATTGTGTCGATCCACATTATTCCAGAACTTTCCACCACAGAAATGTGAGGAAAATGTGTTTTTTTTACAAAGTTTGAGGTTTGCAAGGGATTGTGGGTAACAGAACCTGGAGAGAGCCAGACGAGTCACCCCTCCTGGATTCCCCTGGGTGTCTAGTTTTCAAAAATGTATAGGTTTGCTAGGTTTCCCTAGGTGCCGGCAAAGCTAGGGTTCAAAATCTACAGCCAGGCACTTTGCCAAAAAAGGGTCAGTTTTCACTGTGAAAATATTGTGTGTCCACGTTGCATTTTGGGCTGTTTCCTTTCACGGGCACTAGGTCTACCCACACAAGTGAGGTACCATTTTTCTCGGAAGACTTTGGGAAATGTGCGGTGGGTAGAATTTTGTGGATCTACGCAGAGTCCAGAACTTTCCACCACAGAAATAGAGGAAAATGTGTTTTTTTTTTACAAAGTTTCAGGTTTGCAAGGGATTCTGGGTAAGAGAACATGGTGAGAGCCAGACAAGTCACCCCATCCTGGATTCCCTGGGTGGTGTCTAGTTTTCAAAAATGTATAGGTTTGCTAGGTTTCCCTAGGTGCCGGCAAAGCTAGGGTTCAAAATCTACAGCTAGGCACTTTGCAAAAATAGGGTCAGTTTTCAGCGTGAAAATGTGGTGTGTCCACGTTGCGTTTTGGGCCGTTTCCTGTCACGAGCACTAGGCCTACCCACACAAGTGAGGTACCATTTTTCTCGAAAGACTTTGGGAAATGCGAGGTGGGTGGAATTTTGTGGATCCACACAGATTCCAGAACTTTCCAACACAGAAATGTGAGGAAAATGTGTTTTTTTACAAAGTTTGAGGTTTGCAAGGGATTCTGGGTAACAGAACCTGGTGACAGCCAGACAAGTCACCACATCCTGGATTCCCCTAAGTGTCTAGTTTTCAAAAATGTATAGGTTTGCTATGTTTCCCTAGGTGCCGGCAAAGCTAGGGTTCAAAATCTACAGCTAAGCACTTTGCAAAAAAAGGGTCTGTTTTCACTGGGAAATTGTGGTGTATCCAAATTGCGTTTTGGGCCGTTTCCTGTCGTGGACACTAGGCCTACCCACACAAGTGAGGTACCATTTTTCTGGGAAGACTTTGGGGAATGCGGGGTGGGTGGAATTTTGTGGATCCACGCAGATTCTAGTACTTTCCAACACAGAAATGTGAGGAAAATGTGTTTTAAAAAAAAAAAGTTTGAGGTTTGCAAGGGATTCTGGGTAACAGAACCTGGTGAGAGCCAGACAAGTCACCCCATCCTGGATTCCCCTGGGTGTCTAGTTTTCAAAAATGTTTAGGTTTGCTAGGTTTCCCCAGGTGCCGGCAGAGCTAGGGTTCAAAATCTACAGCTAGGCACTTTGCAAAAAAAGGGTCAGTTTTCACTGTGAAAATGTGGTGTGTCCATGTTGCGTTTTGGGCCATTTCCTGACGCGGGCACTAGGCCTACCCACATAAGTGAGGTAACATTTTTCTCTGAAGACTTTGGGGAATGCGGGGTGGGTGGAATTGTGTCGATCCACAAAGATTCCAGAACTTTCCACCACAGAAATGTGAGGAAAATGTGTTTTTTTTTACAAAGTTTGAGGTTTGCAAGGGATTGTGGGTAACAGAACCTGGAGAGAGCCAGACGAGTCACCCCTCCTGGATTCCCCTGGATCCAGTTTTCAAAATTGTATAGGTTTGCTGGGTTTCCCTAGGTGCCGGCAGAGCTAGGGTTAAAAATCTACAGCCAGGCACTTTGCAAAAAAAGGGTCAGTTTTCACTGTGAAAATGTGGTGTGTCCACGTTGTGTTTTGGGCCATTTCCTGTCGCGGGCACTAGGCCTACCCACACAAGTGAGGTACCATTTTTCTTGGAAGACTTTGGGGAATGCGGGGTGGGTGGAATTTTGTGGATCTACGCAGAGTCCAGAACTTTCCACCACAGAACTAGAGGAAAATGTGTTTTTTTTTTTACAAAGTTTCAGGTTTGCAAGGGATTCTGGGTAAGAGAACCTGGTGAGAGCCAGACAAGTCACCACATCCTGGATTCCCCTAAGTGTCTAGTTTTCAAAAATGTATAGGTTTGCTATGTTTTCCTAGGTGCCGGCAAAGCTAGGGTTCAAAATCTACAGCTAGGCACTTTGCAAAAAAAGGGTCTGTTTTCACTGTGAAATTGTGGTGTGTCCAAATTGCGTTTTGGGCCGTTTCCTGTCGTGGGCACTAGGCCTACCCACACAAGTGAGGTACCATTTTTCCGGGAAGACTTTGGGGAATGCGGGGTGGGTAGAATTTTGTGGATCCACGCAGATTCCAGAACTTTCCAACAGAGAAATGTGAGGAAAATGTGTTTTTTTTTTAAAGTTTGAGGTTTGCAAGGGATTCTGGGTAACAGAACCTGGTGAGAGCCAGACAAGTCACCCCATCCTGGATTCCCCTGGGTGTCTAGTTTTCAAAAATGTTTAGGTTTGCTAGGCTTCCCCAGGTGCCGGCAGAGCTAGGGTTCAAAATCTACAGCTAGGCACTTTGCAAAAAAAGGGTCAGTTTTCACTGTGAAAATGTGGTGTGTCCATGTTGCGTTTTGGGCCATTTCCTGTCGCGGGCACTAGGCCTACCCACACAAGTGAGGTAACATTTTTCTCGGAAGACTTTGGGGAATGCGGGGTGGGTGGAATTGTGTCGATCCACATTATTCCAGAACTTTCCACCACAGAAATGTGAGGAAAATGTGTTTTTTTTTACAAAGTTTGAGGTTTGCAAGGGATTGTGGGTAACAGAACCTGGAGAGAGCCAGACGAGTCACCCCCTCCTGGATTCCCCTGGGTGTCTAGTTTTCAAAAATGTATAGGTTTGCTAGGTTTCCCTAGGTGCCGGCAAAGCTAGGGTTCAAAATCTACAGCCAGGCACTTTGCCAAAAAGGGTCAGTTTTCACTGTGAAAATATTGTGTGTCCACGTTGCATTTTGGGCTGTTTCCTTTCACGGGCACTAGGTCTACCCACACAAGTGAGGTACCATTTTTCTCGGAAGACTTTGGGAAATGTGCGGTGGGTAGAATTTTGTGGATCTACGCAGAGTCCAGAACTTTCCACCACAGAAATAGAGGAAAATGTGTTTTTTTTTTTTACAAAGTTTCAGGTTTGCAAGGGATTCTGGGTAAGAGAACATGGTGAGAGCCAGACAAGTCACCCCATCCTGGATTCCCCTGGGTGGTGTCTAGTTTTCAAAAATGTATAGGTTTGCTAGGTTTCCCTAGGTGCCGGCAAAGCTAGGGTTCAAAATCTACAGCTAGGCACTTTGCAAAAATAGGGTCAGTTTTCAGCGTGAAAATGTGGTGTGTCCACGTTGCGTTTTGGGCCGTTTCCTGTCACGAGCACTAGGCCTACCCACACAAGTGAGGTACCATTTTTCTCGAAAGACTTTGGGAAATGCGAGGTGGGTGGAATTTTGTGGATCCACACAGATTCCAGAACTTTCCAACACAGAAATGTGAGGAAAATGTGTTTTTTTTACAAAGTTTGAGGTTTGCAAGGGATTCTGGGTAACAGAACCTGGTGACAGCCAGACAAGTCACCACATCCTGGATTCCCCTAAGTGTCTAGTTTTCAAAAATGTATAGGTTTGCTATGTTTCCCTAGGTGCCGGCAAAGCTAGGGTTCAAAATCTACAGCTAGGCACTTTGCAAAAAAAGGGTCTGTTTTCACTGGGAAATTGTGGTGTATCCAAATTGCGTTTTGGGCCGTTTCCTGTCGTGGGCACTAGGCCTACCCACACAAGTGAGGTACCATTTTTCTGGGAAGACTTTGGGGAATGCGGGGTGGGTGGAATTTTGTGGATCCACGCAGATTCCAGAACTTTCCAACACAGAAATGTGAGGAAAATGTGTTTTAAAAAAAAAGGTTTGAGGTGTGCAAGGGATTCTGGGTAACAGAACCTGGTGAGAGCCAGACAAGTCACCCCATCCTGGATTCCCCTGGGTGTCTAGTTTTCAAAAATGTTTAGGTTTGCTAGGTTTCCCCAGGTGCCGGCAGAGCTAGGGTTCAAAATCTACAGCTAGGCACTTTGCAAAAAAAGGGTCAGTTTTCACTGTGAAAATGTGGTGTGTCCATGTTGCGTTTTGGGCCATTTCCTGACGCGGGCACTAGGCCTACCCACATAAGTGAGGTAACATTTTTCTCTGAAGACTTTGGGGAATGCGGGGTGGGTGGAATTGTGTCGATCCACAAAGATTCCAGAACTTTCCACCACAGAAATGTGAGGAAAATGTGTTTTTTTTTACAAAGTTTGAGGTTTGCAAGGGATTGTGGGTAACAGAACCTGGAGAGAGCCAGACGAGTCACCCCCTCCTGGATTCCCCTGGATCCAGTTTTCAAAATTGTATAGGTTTGCTGGGTTTCCCTAGGTGCCGGCAGAGCTAGGGTTAAAAATCTACAGCCAGGCACTTTGCAAAAAAGGGTCAGTTTTCACTGTGAAAATATTGTGAGTCCACGTTGCGTTTTGGGCTGTTTCCTGTCACGGGCACTAGGCCTACCCACACAAGTGAGTTACCATTTTTCTCTGAAAGACTTTGGGGAATGCGGGGTTGGTGGACTTTTGTGGATCCACGCAGATTCCAGAACTTTCCACCACAGAAATGTGACGAAAATTAGTATATTTTTTACAAAGTTAGAGGTTTGCAAGGGATTCTGGGTAACAGAACCTGGTGACAGCCAGACAAGTCACCACATCCTGGATTCCCCTAAGTGTCTAGTTTTCAATAATGTATAGGTTTGCTAGGTTTCCCTAGGTGCCAGCAGAGCTACGGTTCAAAATCTACAGCTAGGCACTTTGCAAAAAAAGGGTCAGTTTTCAGTGTGAAAATGTGGTGTGTCCACGTTGCGTTTTGGGCCGTTTCCTGTCATGGGCACTAAGCCTACCCACACAAGTGAGGTAACATTTTTCTCGGAAGACTTTGGGAAATGTGGGGTGGGTAGAATTTTGTGGATCTACGCAGAGTCCAGAACATTCCACCACAGAAATAGAGGAAAATGTGTTTTTTTTGTACAAAGTTTCAGGTTTGCAAGGGATTCTGGGTAAGAGAACATGGTGAGAGCCAGACAAGTCACCCCATCCTGGATTCCCTGGGTGGTGTCTAGTTTTCAAAAATGTATAGGTTTGCTAGGTTTCCCTAGGTGCCGGCAAAGCTAGGGTTCAAAATCTACAGCTAGGCACTTTGCAAAAATAGGGTCAGTTTTCAGTGTGAAAATGTGGTGTGTCCACATTGCGTTTTGGGCCGTTTCCTGTCACGAGCACTAGGTCTACCCACACAAGTGAGGTACCATTTTTCTCGAAAGACTTTGGGAAATGCGAGGTGGGTGGAATTTTGTGGATCCACACAGATTCCAGAACTTTCCAACACAGAAATGTGAGGAAAATGTTTTTTTTTACAAAGTTTGAGGTTTGCAAGGGATTCTGAGTAACAGAACTTGGTGCGAGCCAGACAAGTCACCCCATCCTAGATTTCCCTGGGTATCTAGTTTTCAAAAATGTATAGGTTTGCTAGGTTTCCCTAGGTGCCGGCAGAGCTAGGGTTCAAAATCTACAGCTAGGCACTTTGCAAAAAAAGGGTCCGTTTTCACTGTAAAAATGTGGTGTGTCCACGTTGCGTTTTGGGCCGTTTCCTGTCGCGGGCACTAGGCCTACCCACACAAGTGAGGTACCATTTCTCTCTGAAGACATTGGGGATTGCGGGGTGGGTGGAATTTTGTGGATCCACGCAGATTTCAGAAGTTTCCACCACAGAAATGTGAGGAAAATGTGGTTTTTTTTTACAAAGTTAGAGGTTTGCAAGGGATTCTGGGTAACAGAACCTGGTGACAGCCAGACAAGTCACCACATCCTGGATTCCCCTTAGTGTCTAGTTTTCAAAAATGTATAGGTTTGCTATGTTTTCCTAGGTGCCGGCAAAGCTAGGGTTCAAAATCTACAGCTAGGCACTTTGCAAAAAAAGGGTCTGTTTTCAATGTGAAATTGTGGTGTGTCCAAATTGCGTTTTGGGCCATTTCCTGTCGTGGGCACTAGGCCTACCCACACAAGTGAGGTACCATTTTCTGGGAAGACTTTGGGGAATGCGGGGTGGGTGGAATTTTGTGGATCCACGCAGATTCCAGAACTTTCCAACACAGAAATGTGAGGAAAATGTGTTTTTTTTAAAAAAAGTTTGAGGTTTGCAAGGGATTCTGGGTAACAGAACCTGGTGAGAGCCAGACAAGTCACCCCATCCTGGATTCCCCTGGGTGTCTAGTTTTCATAAATGTTTAGGTTTGCTAGGTTTCCCCAGGTGCCGGCAGAGCTAGGGTTCAAAATCTACAGCTAGGCACTTTGCAAAAAAAGGGTCAGTTTTCACTGTGAAAATGTGGTGTGTCCACGTTGCGTTTTGGGCCGTTTCCTGTCACGAGCACTAGGCCTACCCACACAAGTGAGGTACCATTTTTCTCGAAAGACTTTGGGAAATGCGAGGTGGGTGGAATTTTGTGGATCCACACAGATTCCAGAACTTTCCAACACAGAAATGTGAGAAAAATGTGTTTTTTTTTACAAAGTTTGAGGTTTGCAAGGGATACTGAGCAACAGAACTTGGTGCGAGCCAGACAAGTCACCCCATCCTAGATTTCCCTGTGTATCTAGTTTTCAAAAATGTATAGGTTTGCTAGGTTTCCCTAGGTTCCGGCAGAGCTAGGGTTCAAAATCTACAGCTAGGCACTTTGCAAAAAAAGGGTCCGTTTTCACTGTGAAAATGTGGTGTGTCCACGTTGCGTTTTGGGCCGTTTCCTGTCGCGGGCACTAGGCCTACCCACACAAGTGAATTACCATTTCTCTCTGAAGACATTGGGGATTGCGGGGTGGGTGGAATTTTGTGGATCCACGCAGATTTCAGAAGTTCCACCACAGAAATGTAAGGAAAATGTGTTTTTTTTTACAAAGTTAGAGGTTTGCAAGGGATTCTGGGTAACAGAACCTGGTGACAGCCAGACAAGTCACCACATCCTGGATTCCCCTAAGTGTCTAGTTTTCAAAAATGTATAGGTTTGCTATGTTTCCCTAGGTGCCTGCAAAGCTAGGGTTCAAAATCTACAGCTAGGCACTTTGCAAAAAAAGGGTCTGTTTTCACTGTGAAATTGTGGTGTGTCCAAATTGCGTTTTGGGCTGTTTCCTGTCGTGGGCACTAGGCCTACCCACACAAGTGAAGTACCATTTTTCTGGGAAGACTTTGGGGAATGCGGGGTGGGTGGAATTTTGTGGATCCACGCAGATTCCAGAACTTTCCAACACAGAAATGTGAGGAAAATGTGTTTTTTTTAAAAAAAGTTTGAGGTTTGCAAGGGATTCTGGGTAACAGAACCTGGTGAGAGCCAGACAAGTCACCCCATCCTGGATTCCCCTGGGTGTCTAGTTTTCAAAAATGTTTAGGTTTGCTAGGTTTCCCCAGGTGTCGGCAGAGCTAGGGTTCAAAATCTACAGCTAGGCACTTTGCAAAAAAGGGTCAGTTTTCACTGTGAAAATGTGGTGTGTCCATGTTGCGTTTTGGGCCATTTCCTGATGCGGGCACTAGGCCTACCCACACAAGTGAGGTAACATTTTTCTCGGAAGACTTTGGGGAATGCGGGGTGGGTGGAATTGTGTCGATCCACAAAGATTCCAGAACTTTCCACCACAGAAATGTGAGGAAAATGTGTTTTTTTTTACAAAGTTTGAGGTTTGCAAGGGATTGTGGGTAACAGAACCTGGAGAGAGCCAGACGAGTCACCCCCTCCTGGATTCCCCTGGATCCAGTTTTCAAAATTGTATAGGTTTGCTGGGTTTCCCTAGGTGCCGGCAGAGCTAGGGTTAAAAATCTACAGCCAGGCACTTTGCAAAAAAAGGGTCAGTTTTCACTGTGAAAATATTGTGTGTCCACGTTGCGTTTTGGGCTGTTTCCTGTCACGGGCACTAGGCCTACCCACACAAGTGAGTTACCATTTTTCTCTGAAAGACTTTGGGGAATGCGGGGTTGGTGGAATTTTGTGGATCCACGCAGATTCCAGAACTTTCCACCACAGAAATGTGAGGAAAATTAGTTTTTTTTTTACAAAGTTTGAGGTTTGCAAGGGATTCTGGGTAACAGAACCTGGTGAGAGCCAGACAAGTCACCCCATCCTGGATTCCCCTGGGTGTCTAGTTTTCAATAATGTATAGGTTTGCTAGGTTTCCCTAGGTGCCAGCAGAGCTACGGTTCAAAATCTACAGCTAGGCACTTTGCAAAAAAAGGGTCCGTTTTCAGTGTGAAAATGTGGTGTGTCCACGGTGCGTTTTGGGCCGTTTCCTGTCATGGGCACTAGGCCTACCCACACAAGTGAGGTAACATTTTTCTCGGAAGACTTTGGGGAATGCGGGGTGGGTGGAATTGTGTCAATCCACAAAGATTCCAGAACTTTCCACCACAGAAATGTGAGGAAAATGTGTTTTTTTTTACAAAGTTTGAGGTTTGCAAGGGATTGTGGGTAACAGAACCTGGAGAGAGCCAGACGAGTCACCCCCTCCTGGATTCCCCTGGATCCAGTTTTCAAAATTGTATAGGTTTGCTGGGTTTCCCTAGGTGCCGGCAGAGCTAGGGTTAAAAATCTATAGCCAGGCACTTTGCAAAAAAAGGGTCAGTTTTCACTGTGAAAATATTGTGTGTCCAAGTTGCGTTTTGGGCTGTTTCCTGTCACGGGCACTAGGCCTACCCACACAAGTGAGGTACCATTTTTCTCGGAAGACTTTGGGAAATGTGGGGTGGGTAGAATTTTGTGGATCTACGCAGAATCCAGAACTTTCCACCACAGAAATAGAGGAAAATGTGTTTTTTTTTACAAAGTTTCAGGTTTGCAAGGGATTCTGGGTAAGAGAACATGGTGAGAGCCAGACAAGTCACCCCATCCTGGATTCCCCTGGGTGGTGTCTAGTTTTCAAAAATGTATAGGTTTGCTAGGTTTCCCTAGGTGCCGGCAAAGCTAGGGTTCAAAATCTACAGCTAGGCACTTTGCAAAAATAGGGTCAGTTTTCACTGTGAAAATATTGTGTGTCCACGTTGCGTTTTGGGCTGTTTCCTGTCACGGGCACTAGGCCTACCCACACAAGTGAGGTACCATTTTTCTCGGAAGACTTTGGGAAATGTGGGGTGGGTAGAATTTTGTGGATCTACGCAGAATCCAGAACTTTCCACCACAGAAATAGAGGAAAATGTGGTTTTTTTTACAAAGTTTCAGGTTTGCAAGGGATTCTGGGTAAGAGAACATGGGGAGAGCCAGACAAGTCACCCCATCCTGGATTCCCCTGGGTGGTGTCTAGTTTTCAAAAATGTATAGGTTTGCTAGGTTTCCCTAGGTGCCGGCAAAGCTAGGGTTCAAAATCTACAGCTAGGCACTTTGCAAAAATAGGGTCAGTTTTCAGTGTGAAAATGTGGTGTGTCCACGTTTCGTTTTGGGCCGTTTCCTGTCACGAGCACTAGGCCTACCCACACAAGTTAGGTACCATTTTTCTCGAAAGACTTTGGGAAATGCGAGGTGGGTGGTGGAATTTTGTGGATCCACACAGATTCCAGAACTTTCCAACACAGAAATGTGAGGAAAATGTTTTTTTTTACAAAGTTTGAGGTTTGCAAGGGATTCTGAGTAACAGAACTTGGTGCGAGCCAGACAAGTCACCCCATCCTAGATTTCCCTGGGTATCTAGTTTTCAAAAATGTATAGGTTTGCTAGGTTTCCCTAGGTGCCGGCAGAGCTAGGGTTCAAAATCTACAGCTAGGCACTTTGCAAAAAAAGGGTCAGTTATCACTGTGAAAATGTGGTGTGTCCACGTTGCGTTTTGGGCCGTTTCCTGTCGCGGGCACTAGGCCTACCCACACAAGTGAGGTACCATTTCTCTCTGAAGACATTGGGGATTGCGGGGTGGGTGGAATTTTGTGGATCCACGCAGATTTCAGAAGTTTCCACCACAGAAATGTGAGGAAAATGTGTTTTTTGTTTTACAAAGTTAGAGGTTTGCAAGGGATTCCGGGTAACAGAACCTGGTGACAGCCAGACAAGTCACCCCATCCTGGATTCCCCTAAGTGTCTAGTTTTCAAAAATGTATAGGTTTGCTATGTTTCCCTAGGTGCCGGCAAAGCTAGGGTTAAAAATCTACAGCTAGGCACCTTGCAAAAAAAGGGTCTGTTTTCACTGTGAAAATGTGGTGTGTCCACGTTGCGTTTTGGGCCGTTTCCTGTCATGGGCACTAGGCCTACCCACACAAGTGAGGTGCCATTTTTCTCGGAAGACTTTGGGGAATGCGGGTCTGGGTGAAATTTTGTGGATCCACGAAAATTCTAGAACTTTCCACCACAGAAATGTGAGGAAAATGTGTTTTTTTTACACAGTTTGAAGTTTGCAAGGGATTCTGGGTAACAGAACCTGGAGAGAGCCAGACAAGTCACCTCAAGCTGGATTGCCATGGGTGTCTAGTTTTCAAAAATGTATGGGTTTGCTAGGTTTCCCTAGGTGCCGGCAGAGCTAGGATTCAAAAGCTACAGCTAGGCACTTTGCAAAAAAAGGGTCTGTTTTTACTGTGAAAATGTGGTGTGTCCACGTTGTGTTTTGGGCCGTTTCCTGTCGCGGGCACTAGGCCTACCCACACAAGTGAGGTACCATTTTTCTTGGAAGACTTTGGGAAATGTGGGGTGGGTAGAATTTTGTGGATCTACGCAGAGTCCAGAACTTTCCACCACAGAAATAGAGGAAAATGTGTTGTTTTTTTTACAAAGTTTCAGGTTTGCAAGGGATTCTGGGTAAGAGAACCTGGTGAGAGCCAGACAAGTCACCCCATCCTGGATTCCCCTGGGTGGTGTCTAGTTTTCAAAAATGTATAAGTTTGCTAGGTTTCCCTAGGTGCCGGCAAAGCTAGGGTTCAAAATATACAGCTAGGCACTTTGCAAAAATAGGGTCAGTTTTCAGTGTGAAAATGTGGTGTGTCCATGTTGCGTTTTGGGCCGTTTCCTGTCACGAGCACTAGGCCTACCCACACAAGTGAGGTACCATATTTCTCGAAAGACTTTGGGGAATGCGGGGTGGGTGGAATTTTGTGGATCCACGCAGATTCCAGAACTTTCCAACAGAGAAATGTGAGGAAAATGTTTTTTTTTTTAAAGTTTGAGGTTTGCAAGGGATTCTGGGTAACAGAACCTGGTGAGAGCCAGACAAGTCACCCCATCCTGGATTCCCACGGGTGTCTAGTTTTCAAAAATGTTTAGGTTTGCTAGGCTTCCCCAGGTGCCGGCAGAGCTAGGGTTCAAAATCTACAGCTAGGCACTTTGCAAAAAAAGGGTCAGTTTTCACTGTGAAAATGTGGTGTGTCCACGTTGTGTTTTGGGCCATTTCCTGTCGCGGGCACTAGGCCTACCCACACAAGTGAGGTACCATTTTTCTTGGAAGACTTTGGGGAATGCGGGGTGGGTGGAATTTTGTGGATCTACGCAGAGTCCAGAACTTTCCACCACAGAAATAGAGGAAAATGTGTTTTTTTTTTTACAAAGTTTCAGGTTTGCAAGGGATTCTGGGTAAGAGAACCTGGTGAGAGCCAGACAAGTCACCACATCCTGGATTCCCCTAAGTGTCTAGTTTTCAAAAATGTATAGGTTTGCTATGTTTTCCTAGGTGCCGGCAAAGCTAGGGTTCAAAATCTACAGCTAGGCACTTTGCAAAAAAAGGGTCTGTTTTCACTGTGAAATTGTGGTGTGTCCAAATTGCGTTTTGGGCCGTTTCCTGTCGTGGGCACTAGGCCTACCCACACAAGTGAGGTACCATTTTTCCGGGAAGACTTTGGGGAATGCGGGGTGGGTGGAATTTTGTGGATCCACGTAGATTCCAGAACTTTCCAACAGAGAAATGTGAGGAAAATGTGGTTTTTTTTTTTTAAGTTTGAGGTTTGCAAGGGATTCTGGGTAACAGAACCTGGTGAGAGCCAGACAAGTCACCCCATCCTGGATTCCCCTGGGTGTCTAGTTTTCAAAAATGTTTAGGTTTGCTAGGCTTCCCCAGGTGCCGGCAGAGCTAGGGTTCAAAATCTACAGCTAGGCACTTTGCAAAAAAGGGTCAGTTTTCACTGTGAAAATGTGGTGTGTCCATGTTGCGTTTTGGGCCATTTCCTGTCGCGGGCACTAGGCCTACCCACACAAGTGAGGTAACATTTTTCTCGGAAGACTTTGGGGAATGCGGGGTGGGTGGAATTGTGTCGATCCACATTATTCCAGAACTTTCCACCACAGAAATGTGAGGAAAATGTGTTTTTTTTTACAAAGTTTGAGGTTTGCAAGGGATTGTGGGTAACAGAACCTGGAGAGAGCCAGACGAGTCACCCCTCCTGGATTCCCCTGGGTGTCTAGTTTTCAAAAATGTATAGGTTTGCTAGGTTTCCCTAGGTGCCGGCAAAGCTAGGGTTCAAAATCTACAGCCAGGCACTTTGCCAAAAAAGGGTCAGTTTTCACTGTGAAAATATTGTGTGTCCACGTTGCATTTTGGGCTGTTTCCTTTCACGGGCACTAGGTCTACCCACACAAGTGAGGTACCATTTTTCTCGGAAGACTTTGGGAAATGTGCGGTGGGTAGAATTTTGTGGATCTACGCAGAGTCCAGAACTTTCCACCACAGAAATAGAGGAAAATGTGTTTTTTTTTTACAAAGTTTCAGGTTTGCAAGGGATTCTGGGTAAGAGAACATGGTGAGAGCCAGACAAGTCACCCCATCCTGGATTCCCCTGGGTGGTGTCTAGTTTTCAAAAATGTATAGGTTTGCTAGGTTTCCCTAGGTGCCGGCAAAGCTAGGGTTCAAAATCTACAGCTAGGCACTTTGCAAAAATAGGGTCAGTTTTCAGCGTGAAAATGTGGTGTGTCCACGTTGCGTTTTGGGCCGTTTCCTGTCACGAGCACTAGGCCTACCCACACAAGTGAGGTACCATTTTTCTCGAAAGACTTTGGGAAATGCGAGGTGGGTGGAATTTTGTGGATCCACACAGATTCCAGAACTTTCCAACACAGAAATGTGAGGAAAATGTGTTTTTTTACAAAGTTTGAGGTTTGCAAGGGATTCTGGGTAACAGAACCTGGTGACAGCCAGACAAGTCACCACATCCTGGATTCCCCTAAGTGTCTAGTTTTCAAAAATGTATAGGTTTGCTATGTTTCCCTAGGTGCCGGCAAAGCTAGGGTTCAAAATCTACAGCTAAGCACTTTGCAAAAAAGGGTCTGTTTTCACTGGGAAATTGTGGTGTATCCAAATTGCGTTTTGGGCCGTTTCCTGTCGTGGACACTAGGCCTACCCACACAAGTGAGGTACCATTTTTCTGGGAAGACTTTGGGGAATGCGGGGTGGGTGGAATTTTGTGGATCCACGCAGATTCTAGTACTTTCCAACACAGAAATGTGAGGAAAATGTGTTTTAAAAAAAAAAGTTTGAGGTTTGCAAGGGATTCTGGGTAACAGAACCTGGTGAGAGCCAGACAAGTCACCCCATCCTGGATTCCCCTGGGTGTCTAGTTTTCAAAAATGTTTAGGTTTGCTAGGTTTCCCCAGGTGCCGGCAGAGCTAGGGTTCAAAATCTACAGCTAGGCACTTTGCAAAAAAAGGGTCAGTTTTCACTGTGAAAATGTGGTGTGTCCATGTTGCGTTTTGGGCCATTTCCTGACGCGGGCACTAGGCCTACCCACATAAGTGAGGTAACATTTTTCTCTGAAGACTTTGGGGAATGCGGGGTGGGTGGAATTGTGTCGATCCACAAAGATTCCAGAACTTTCCACCACAGAAATGTGAGGAAAATGTGTTTTTTTTTACAAAGTTTGAGGTTTGCAAGGGATTGTGGGTAACAGAACCTGGAGAGAGCCAGACGAGTCACCCCTCCTGGATTCCCCTGGATCCAGTTTTCAAAATTGTATAGGTTTGCTGGGTTTCCCTAGGTGCCGGCAGAGCTAGGGTTAAAAATCTACAGCCAGGCACTTTGCAAAAAAAGGGTCAGTTTTCACTGTGAAAATGTGGTGTGTCCACGTTGTGTTTTGGGCCATTTCCTGTCGCGGGCACTAGGCCTACCCACACAAGTGAGGTACCATTTTTCTTGGAAGACTTTGGGGAATGCGGGGTGGGTGGAATTTTGTGGATCTACGCAGAGTCCAGAACTTTCCACCACAGAACTAGAGGAAAATGTGTTTTTTTTTTTACAAAGTTTCAGGTTTGCAAGGGATTCTGGGTAAGAGAACCTGGTGAGAGCCAGACAAGTCACCACATCCTGGATTCCCCTAAGTGTCTAGTTTTCAAAAATGTATAGGTTTGCTATGTTTTCCTAGGTGCCGGCAAAGCTAGGGTTCAAAATCTACAGCTAGGCACTTTGCAAAAAAAGGGTCTGTTTTCACTGTGAAATTGTGGTGTGTCCAAATTGCGTTTTGGGCCGTTTCCTGTCGTGGGCACTAGGCCTACCCACACAAGTGAGGTACCATTTTTCCGGGAAGACTTTGGGGAATGCGGGGTGGGTAGAATTTTGTGGATCCACGCAGATTCCAGAACTTTCCAACAGAGAAATGTGAGGAAAATGTGTTTTTTTTTTAAAGTTTGAGGTTTGCAAGGGATTCTGGGTAACAGAACCTGGTGAGAGCCAGACAAGTCACCCCATCCTGGATTCCCCTGGGTGTCTAGTTTTCAAAAATGTTTAGGTTTGCTAGGCTTCCCCAGGTGCCGGCAGAGCTAGGGTTCAAAATCTACAGCTAGGCACTTTGCAAAAAAAGGGTCAGTTTTCACTGTGAAAATGTGGTGTGTCCATGTTGCGTTTTGGGCCATTTCCTGTCGCGGGCACTAGGCCTACCCACACAAGTGAGGTAACATTTTTCTCGGAAGACTTTGGGGAATGCGGGGTGGGTGGAATTGTGTCGATCCACATTATTCCAGAACTTTCCACCACAGAAATGTGAGGAAAATGTGTTTTTTTTTACAAAGTTTGAGGTTTGCAAGGGATTGTGGGTAACAGAACCTGGAGAGAGCCAGACGAGTCACCCCTCCTGGATTCCCCTGGGTGTCTAGTTTTCAAAAATGTATAGGTTTGCTAGGTTTCCCTAGGTGCCGGCAAAGCTAGGGTTCAAAATCTACAGCCAGGCACTTTGCCAAAAAAGGGTCAGTTTTCACTGTGAAAATATTGTGTGTCCACGTTGCATTTTGGGCTGTTTCCTTTCACGGGCACTAGGTCTACCCACACAAGTGAGGTACCATTTTTCTCGGAAGACTTTGGGAAATGTGCGGTGGGTAGAATTTTGTGGATCTACGCAGAGTCCAGAACTTTCCACCACAGAAATAGAGGAAAATGTGTTTTTTTTTTTACAAAGTTTCAGGTTTGCAAGGGATTCTGGGTAAGAGAACATGGTGAGAGCCAGACAAGTCACCCCATCCTGGATTCCCCTGGGTGGTGTCTAGTTTTCAAAAATGTATAGGTTTGCTAGGTTTCCCTAGGTGCCGGCAAAGCTAGGGTTCAAAATCTACAGCTAGGCACTTTGCAAAAATAGGGTCAGTTTTCAGCGTGAAAATGTGGTGTGTCCACGTTGCGTTTTGGGCCGTTTCCTGTCACGAGCACTAGGCCTACCCACACAAGTGAGGTACCATTTTTCTCGAAAGACTTTGGGAAATGCGAGGTGGGTGGAATTTTGTGGATCCACACAGATTCCAGAACTTTCCAACACAGAAATGTGAGGAAAATGTGTTTTTTTTACAAAGTTTGAGGTTTGCAAGGGATTCTGGGTAACAGAACCTGGTGACAGCCAGACAAGTCACCACATCCTGGATTCCCTAAGTGTCTAGTTTTCAAAAATGTATAGGTTTGCTATGTTTCCCTAGGTGCCGGCAAAGCTAGGGTTCAAAATCTACAGCTAGGCACTTTGCAAAAAAAGGGTCTGTTTTCACTGGGAAATTGTGGTGTATCCAAATTGCGTTTTGGGCCGTTTCCTGTCGTGGGCACTAGGCCTACCCACACAAGTGAGGTACCATTTTTCTGGGAAGACTTTGGGGAATGCGGGGTGGGTGGAATTTTGTGGATCCACGCAGATTCCAGAACTTTCCAACACAGAAATGTGAGGAAAATGTGTTTTAAAAAAAAAGGTTTGAGGTGTGCAAGGGATTCTGGGTAACAGAACCTGGTGAGAGCCAGACAAGTCACCCCATCCTGGATTCCCCTGGGTGTCTAGTTTTCAAAAATGTTTAGGTTTGCTAGGTTTCCCCAGGTGCCGGCAGAGCTAGGGTTCAAAATCTACAGCTAGGCACTTTGCAAAAAAAGGGTCAGTTTTCACTGTGAAAATGTGGTGTGTCCATGTTGCGTTTTGGGCCATTTCCTGTCGCGGGCACTAGGCCTACCCACATAAGTGAGGTAACATTTTTCTCTGAAGACTTTGGGGAATGCGGGGTGGGTGGAATTGTGTCGATCCACAAAGATTCCAGAACTTTCCACCACAGAAATGTGAGGAAAATGTGTTTTTTTTTACAAAGTTTGAGGTTTGCAAGGGATTGTGGGTAACAGAACCTGGAGAGAGCTAGACGAGTCACCCCCTCCTGGATTCCCCTGGATCCAGTTTTCAAAATTGTATAGGTTTGCTGGGTTTCCCTAGGTGCCGGCAGAGCTAGGGTTAAAAATCTACAGCCAGGCACTTTGCAAAAAAGGGTCAGTTTTCACTGTGAAAATATTGTGAGTCCACGTTGCGTTTTGGGCTGTTTCCTGTCACGGGCACTAGGCCTACCCACACAAGTGAGTTACCATTTTTCTCTGAAAGACTTTGGGGAATGCGGGGTTGGTGGACTTTTGTGGATCCACGCAGATTCCAGAACTTTCCACCACAGAAATGTGACGAAAATTAGTATATTTTTTACAAAGTTAGAGGTTTGCAAGGGATTCTGGGTAACAGAACCTGGTGACAGCCAGACAAGTCACCACATCCTGGATTCCCTAAGTGTCTAGTTTTCAATAATGTATAGGTTTGCTAGGTTTCCCTAGGTGCCAGCAGAGCTACGGTTCAAAATCTACAGCTAGGCACTTTGCAAAAAAAGGGTCAGTTTTCAGTGTGAAAATGTGGTGTGTCCACGTTGCGTTTTGGGCCGTTTCCTGTCATGGGCACTAAGCCTACCCACACAAGTGAGGTAACATTTTTCTCGGAAGACTTTGGGAAATGTGGGGTGGGTAGAATTTTGTGGATCTACGCAGAGTCCAGAACATTCCACCACAGAAATAGAGGAAAATGTGTTTTTTTGTACAAAGTTTCAGGTTTGCAAGGGATTCTGGGTAAGAGAACATGGTGAGAGCCAGACAAGTCACCCCATCCTGGATTCCCTGGGTGGTGTCTAGTTTTCAAAAATGTATAGGTTTGCTAGGTTTCCCTAGGTGCCGGCAAAGCTAGGGTTCAAAATCTACAGCTAGGCACTTTGCAAAAATAGGGTCAGTTTTCAGTGTGAAAATGTGGTGTGTCCACATTGCGTTTTGGGCCGTTTCCTGTCACGAGCACTAGGTCTACCCACACAAGTGAGGTACCATTTTTCTCGAAAGACTTTGGGAAATGCGAGGTGGGTGGAATTTTGTGGATCCACACAGATTCCAGAACTTTCCAACACAGAAATGTGAGGAAAATGTTTTTTTTTTACAAAGTTTGAGGTTTGCAAGGGATTCTGAGTAACAGAACTTGGTGCGAGCCAGACAAGTCACCCCATCCTAGATTTCCCTGGGTATCTAGTTTTCAAAAATGTATAGGTTTGCTAGGTTTCCCTAGGTGCCGGCAGAGCTAGGGTTCAAAATCTACAGCTAGGCACTTTGCAAAAAAAGGGTCCGTTTTCACTGTAAAAATGTGGTGTGTCCACGTTGCGTTTTGGGCCGTTTCCTGTCGCGGGCACTAGGCCTACCCACACAAGTGAGGTACCATTTCTCTCTGAAGACATTGGGGATTGCGGGGTGGGTGGAATTTTGTGGATCCACGCAGATTTCAGAAGTTTCCACCACAGAAATGTGAGGAAAATGTGGTTTTTTTTTTACAAAGTTAGAGGTTTGCAAGGGATTCTGGGTAACAGAACCTGGTGACAGCCAGACAAGTCACCACATCCTGGATTCCCCTTAGTGTCTAGTTTTCAAAAATGTATAGGTTTGCTATGTTTTCCTAGGTGCCGGCAAAGCTAGGGTTCAAAATCTACAGCTAGGCACTTTGCAAAAAAAGGGTCTGTTTTCAATGTGAAATTGTGGTGTGTCCAAATTGCGTTTTGGGCCATTTCCTGTCGTGGGCACTAGGCCTACCCACACAAGTGAGGTACCATTTTCTGGGAAGACTTTGGGGAATGCGGGGTGGGTGGAATTTTGTGGATCCACGCAGATTCCAGAACTTTCCAACACAGAAATGTGAGGAAAATGTGTTTTTTTAAAAAAGTTTGAGGTTTGCAAGGGATTCTGGGTAACAGAACCTGGTGAGAGCCAGACAAGTCACCCCATCCTGGATTCCCCTGGGTGTCTAGTTTTCATAAATGTTTAGGTTTGCTAGGTTTCCCCAGGTGCCGGCAGAGCTAGGGTTCAAAATCTACAGCTAGGCACTTTGCAAAAAAGGGTCAGTTTTCACTGTGAAAATGTGGTGTGTCCATGTTGCGTTTTGGGCCATTTCCTGTCGCGGGCACTAGGCCTACCCACACAAGTGAGGTAACATTTTTCTCGGAAGACTTTGGGGAATGCGGGGTGGGTGGAATTGTGTCGATCCACAAAGATTCCAGAACTTTCCATCACAGAAATGTGAGAAAAATGTGTTTTTTTTTACAAAGTTTGAGGTTTGCAAGGGATTCTGGGTAACAGAACCTGGAGAGAGCCAGACGAGTCACCCCTCCTGGATTCCCCTGGATCCAGTTTTCAAAATTGTATAGGTTTGCTGGGTTTCCCTAGGTGCCGGCAGAGCTAGGGTTAAAAATCTACAGCCAGGCACTTTGCAAAAAAGGGTCAGTTTTCACTGTGAAAATATTGTTTGTCCACGTTGCGTTTTGGGCTGTTTCCTGTCACGGGCACTAGGCCTACCCACACAAGTGAGGTATAATTTTTCTCGGAAGACTTTGGGAAATGTGGGGTGGGTAGAATTTTGTGGATCTACGCAGAGTCCAGAACTTTCCACCACAGAAATAGAGGAAAATGTGTTTTTTTTTTTACAAAGTTTTAGGTTTGCAAGGGATTCTGGGTAAGAGAACATGGTGAGAGCCAGACAAGTCACCCCATCCTGGATTCCCCTGGGTGGTGTCTAGTTTTCAAAAATGTATAGGTTTGCTAGGTTTTCCTAGGTGCCGGCAAAGCTAGGGTTCAAAATCTACAGCTAGGCACTTTGCAAAAATAGGGTCAGTTTTCAGTGTGAAAATGTGGTGTGTCCACGTTGCGTTTTGGGCCGTTTCCTGTCACGAGCACTAGGCCTACCCACACAAGTGAGGTACCATTTTTCTCGAAAGACTTTGGGAAATGCGAGGTGGGTGGAATTTTGTGGATCCACACAGATTCCAGAACTTTCCAACACAGAAATGTGAGGAAAATGTTTTTTTTTTACAAAGTTTGAGGTTTGCAAGGGATACTGAGCAACAGAACTTGGTGCGAGCCAGACAAGTCACCCCATCCTAGATTTCCCTGTGTATCTAGTTTTCAAAAATGTATAGGTTTGCTAGGTTTCCCTAGGTGCCGGCAGAGCTAGGGTTCAAAATCTACAGCTAGGCACTTTGCAAAAAAGGGTCCGTTTTCACTGTGAAAATGTGGTGTGTCCACGTTGCGCTTTGGGCCGTTTCCTGTCGCGGGCACTAGGCCTACCCACACAAGTGAGTTACCATTTCTCTCTGAAGACATTGGGGATTGCGGGGTGGGTGGAATTTTGTGGATCCACGCAGATTTCAGAAGTTCCACCACAGAAATGTAAGGAAAATGTGTTTTTTTTTACAAAGTTAGAGGTTTGCAAGGGATTCTGGGTAACAGAACCTGGTGACAGCCAGACAAGTCACCACATCCTGGATTCCCCTTAGTGTCTAGTTTTCAAAAATGTATAGGTTTGCTATGTTTTCCTAGGTGCCGGCAAAGCTAGGGTTCAAAATCTACAGCTAGGCACTTTGCAAAAAAAGGGTCTGTTTTCAATGTGAAATTGTGGTGTGTCCAAATTGCGTTTTGGGCCATTTCCTGTCGTGGGCACTAGGCCTACCCACACAAGTGAGGTACCATTTTCTGGGAAGTCTTTGGGGAATGCGGGGTGGGTGGAATTTTGTGGATCCACGCAGATTCCAGAACTTTCCAACACAGAAATGTGAGGAAAATGTGTTTTTTTTAAAAAAAGTTTGAGGTTTGCAAGGGATTCTGGGTAACAGAACCTGGTGAGAGCCAGACAAGTCACCCCATCCTGGATTCCCCTGGGTGTCTAGTTTTCATAAATGTTTAGGTTTGCTAGGTTTCCCCAGGTGCCGGCAGAGCTAGGGTTCAAAATCTACAGCTAGGCACTTTGCAAAAAAAGGGTCAGTTTTCACTGTGAAAATGTGGTGTGTCCATGTTGCGTTTTGGGCCATTTCCTGTCGCGGGCACTAGGCCTACCCACACAAGTGAGGTAACATTTTTCTCGGAAGACTTTGGGGAATGCGGGGTGGGTGGAATTGTGTCGATCCACAAAGATTCCAGAACTTTCCATCACAGAAATGTGAGAAAAATGTGTTTTTTTTTACAAAGTTTGAGGTTTGCAAGGGATTGTGGGTAACAGAACCTGGAGAGAGCCAGACGAGTCACCCCCTCCTGGTTTCCCCTGGATCCAGTTTTCAAAATTGTATAGGTTTGCTGGGTTTCCCTAGGTGCCGGCAGAGCTAGGGTTAAAAATCTACAGCCAGGCACTTTGCAAAAAAGGGTCAGTTTTCACTGTGAAAATATTGTTTGTCCACGTTGCGTTTTGGGCTGTTTCCTGTCACGGGCACTAGGCCTACCCTCACAAGTGAGGTATCATTTTTCTCGGAAGACTTTGGGAAATGTGGGGTGGGTAGAATTTTGTGGATCTACGCAGAGTCCAGAACTTTCCACCACAGAAATAGAGGAAAATGTGTTTTTTTTTTTTACAAAGTTTTAGGTTTGCAAGGGATTCTGGGTAAGAGAACATGGTGAGAGCCAGACAAGTCACCCCATCCTGGATTCCCCTGGGTGGTGTCTAGTTTTCAAAAATGTATAGGTTTGCTAGGTTTTCCTAGGTGCCGGCAAAGCTAGGGTTCAAAATCTACAGCTAGGCACTTTGCAAAAATAGGGTCAGTTTTCAGTGTGAAAATGTGGTGTGTCCACGTTGCGTTTTGGGCCGTTTCCTGTCACGAGCACTAGGCCTACCCACACAAGTGAGGTACCATTTTTCTCGAAAGACTTTGGGAAATGCGAGGTGGGTGGAATTTTGTGGATCCACACAGATTCCAGAACTTTCCAACACAGAAATGTGAGGAAAATGTTTTTTTTTACAAAGTTTGAGGTTTGCAAGGGATACTGAGCAACAGAACTTGGTGCGAGCCAGACAAGTCACCCCATCCTAGATTTCCCTGTGTATCTAGTTTTCAAAAATGTATAGGTTTGCTAGGTTTCCCTAGGTTCCGGCAGAGCTAGGGTTCAAAATCTACAGCTAGGCACTTTGCAAAAAAAGGGTCCGTTTTCACTGTGAAAATGTGGTGTGTCCACGTTGCGTTTTGGGCTGTTTCCTGTCGCGGGCACTAGGCCTACCCACACAAGTGAGTTACCATTTCTCTCTGAAGACATTGGGGATTGCGGGGTGGGTGGAATTTTGTGGATCCACGCAGATTTCAGAAGTTCCACCACAGAAATGTAAGGAAAATGTGTTTTTTTTTTACAAAGTTAGAGGTTTGCAAGGGATTCTGGGTAACAGAACCTGGTGACAGCCAGACAAGTCACCACATCCTGGATTCGCCTAAGTGTCTAGTTTTCAAAAATGTATAGGTTTGCTATGTTTCCCTAGGTGCCTGCAAAGCTAGGGTTCAAAATCTACAGCTAGGCACTTTGCAAAAAAAGGGTCTGTTTTCACTGTGAAATTGTGGTGTGTCCAAATTGCGTTTTGGGCTGTTTCCTGTCGTGGGCACTAGGCCTACCCACACAAGTGAAGTACCATTTTTCTGGGAAGACTTTGGGGAATGCGGGGTGGGTGGAATTTTGTGGATCCACGCAGATTCCAGAACTTTCCAACACAGAAATGTGAGGATAATGTGTTTTTTTAAAAAAGTTTGAGGTTTGCAAGGGATTCTGGGTAACAGAACCTGGTGAGAGCCAGACAAGTCACCCCATCCTGGATTCCCCTGGGTGTCTAGTTTTCAAAAATGTTTAGGTTTGCTAGGTTTCCCCAGGTGCCGGCAGAGCTAGGGTTCAAAATCTACAGCTAGGCACTTTGCAAAAAAGGGTCAGTTTTCACTGTGAAAATGTGGTGTGTCCATGTTGCGTTTTGGGCCATTTCCTGATGCGGGCACTAGGCCTACCCACACAAGTGAGGTAACATTTTTCTCGGAAGACTTTGGGGAATGCGGGGTGGGTGGAATTGTGTCGATCCACAAAGATTCCAGAACTTTCCACCACAGAAATGTGAGGAAAATGTGTTTTTTTTACAAAGTTTGAGGTTTGCAAGGGATTGTGGGTAACAGAACCTGGAGAGAGCCAGACGAGTCACCCCCTCCTGGATTCCCCTGGATCCAGTTTTCAAAATTGTATAGGTTTGCTGGGTTTCCCTAGGTGCCGGCAGAGCTAGGGTTAAAAATCTACAGCCAGGCACTTTGCAAAAAAAGGGTCAGTTTTCACTGTGAAAATATTGTGTGTCCACGTTGCGTTTTGGGCTGTTTCCTGTCACGGGCACTAGGCCTACCCACACAAGTGAGTTACCATTTTTCTCTGAAAGACTTTGGGGAATGCGGGGTTGGTGGAATTTTGTGGATCCACGCAGATTCCAGAACTTTCCACCACAGAAATGTGAGGAAAATTAGTTTTTTTTTTTACAAAGTTTGAGGTTTGCAAGGGATTCTGGGTAACAGAACCTGGTGAGAGCCAGACAAGTCACCCCATCCTGGATTCCCTTGGGTGTCTAGTTTTCAATAATGTATAGGTTTGCTAGGTTTCCCTAGGTGCCAGCAGAGCTACGGTTCAAAATCTACAGCTAGGCACTTTGCAAAAAAAGGGTCCGTTTTCAGTGTGAAAATGTGGTGTGTCCACGGTGCGTTTTGGGCCGTTTCCTGTCATGGGCACTAGGCCTACCCACACAAGTGAGGTAACATTTTTCTCGGAAGACTTTGGGGAATGCGGGGTGGGTGGAATTGTGTCAATCCACAAAGATTCCAGAACTTTCCACCACAGAAATGTGAGGAAAATGTGTTTTTTTTTACAAAGTTTGAGGTTTGCAAGGGATTGTGGGTAACAGAACCTGGAGAGAGCCAGACGAGTCACCCCTCCTGGATTCCCCTGGATCCAGTTTTCAAAATTGTATAGGTTTGCTGGGTTTCCCTAGGTGCCGGCAGAGCTAGGGTTAAAAATCTATAGCCAGGCACTTTGCAAAAAAAGGGTCAGTTTTCACTGTGAAAATATTGTGTGTCCAAGTTGCGTTTTGGGCTGTTTCCTGTCACGGGCACTAGGCCTACCCACACAAGTGAGGTACCATTTTTCTCGGAAGACTTTGGGAAATGTGGGGTGGGTAGAATTTTGTGGATCTACGCAGAATCCAGAACTTTCCACCACAGAAATAGAGGAAAATGTGTTTTTTTTTTACAAAGTTTCAGGTTTGCAAGGGATTCTGGGTAAGAGAACATGGTGAGAGCCAGACAAGTCACCCCATCCTGGATTCCCCTGGGTGGTGTCTAGTTTTCAAAAATGTATAGGTTTGCTAGGTTTCCCTAGGTGCCGGCAAAGCTAGGGTTCAAAATCTACAGCTAGGCACTTTGCAAAAATAGGGTCAGTTTTCAGTGTGAAAATGTGGTGTGTCCACGTTTCGTTTTGGGCCGTTTCCTGTCACGAGCACTAGGCCTACCCACACAAGTTAGGTACCATTTTTCTCGAAAGACTTTGGGAAATGCGAGGTGGGTGGAATTTTGTGGATCCACACAGATTCCAGAACTTTCCAACACAGAAATGTGAGGAAAATGTTTTTTTTTTACAAAGTTTGAGGTTTGCAAGGGATTCTGAGTAACAGAACTTGGTGCGAGCCAGACAAGTCACCCCATCCTAGATTTCCCTGGGTATCTAGTTTTCAAAAATGTATAGGTTTGCTAGGTTTCCCTAGGTGCCGGCAGAGCTAGGGTTCAAAATCTACAGCTAGGCACTTTGCAAAAAAAGGGTCAGTTATCACTGTGAAAATGTGGTGTGTCCACGTTGCGTTTTGGGCCGTTTCCTGTCGCGGGCACTAGGCCTACCCACACAAGTGAGGTACCATTTCTCTCTGAAGACATTGGGGATTGCGGGGTGGGTGGAATTTTGTGGATCCACGCAGATTTCAGAAGTTTCCACCACAGAAATGTGAGGAAAATGTGTTTTTTGTTTTACAAAGTTAGAGGTTTGCAAGGGATTCTGGGTAACAGAACCTGGTGACAGCCAGACAAGTCACCACATCCTGGATTCCCCTTAGTGTCTACTTTTCAAAAATGTATAGGTTTGCTATGTTTCCCTAGGTGCCGGCAAAGCTAGGGTTCAAAATCTACAGCTAGGCACTTTGCAAAAAAAGGATCTGTTTTCACTGTGAAATTGTGGTGTGTCCAAATTGCGTTTTGGGCCGTTTCCTGTCGTGGGCACTAGGCCTACCCACACAAGTGAGGTACCATTTTCTGGGAAGACTTTGGGGAATGCGGGGTGGGTGGAATTTTGTGGATCCACGCAGATTCCAGAACTTTCCAACACAGAAATGTGAGGAAAATGTGTTTTTTTTAAAAAAAGTTTGAGGTTTGCAAGGGATTGTGGGTAACAGAACCTGGAGAGAGCCAGACGAGTCACCCCCTCCTGGATTCCCCTGGATCCAGTTTTCAAAATTGTATAGGTTTGCTGGGTTTCCCTAGGTGCCGGCAGAGCTAGGGTTAAAAATCTACAGCCAGGCACTTTGCAAAAAAAGGGTCAGTTTTCACTGTGAAAATGTGGTGTGTCCACGTTGTGTTTTGGGCCATTTCCTGTCGCGGGCACTAGGCCTACCCACACAAGTGAGGTACCATTTTTCTTGGAAGACTTTGGGGAATGCGGGGTGGGTGGAATTTTGTGGATCTACGCAGAGTCCAGAACTTTCCACCACAGAAATAGAGGAAAATGTGGTTTTTTTTTTACAAAGTTTCAGGTTTGCAAGGGATTCTGGGTAAGAGAACCTGGTGAGAGCCAGACAAGTCCCCACATCCTGGATTCCCCTAAGTGTCTAGTTTTCAAAAATGTATAGGTTTGCTATGTTTTCCTAGGTGCCGGCAAAGCTAGGGTTCAAAATCTACAGCTAGGCACTTTGCAAAAAAAGGGTCTGTTTTCACTGTGAAATTGTGGTGTGTCCAAATTGCGTTTTGGGCCGTTTCCTGTCGTGGGCACTAGGCCTACCCACACAAGTGAGGTACCATTTTTCCGGGAAGACTTTGGGGAATGCGGGGTGGGTAGAATTTTGTGGATCCACGCAGATTCCAGAACTTTCCAACAGAGAAATGTGAGGAAAATGTGTTTTTTTTTTTTAAAGTTTGAGGTTTGCAAGGGATTCTGGGTAACAGAACCTGGTGAGAGCCAGACAAGTCACCCCATCCTGGATTCCCCTGGGTGTCTAGTTTTCAAAAATGTTTAGGTTTGCTAGGCTTCCCCAGGTGCCGGCAGAGCTAGGGTTCAAAATCTACAGCTAGGCACTTTGCAAAAAAAGGGTCAGTTTTCACTGTGAAAATGTGGTGTGTCCATGTTGCGTTTTGGGCCATTTCCTGTCGCGGGCACTAGGCCTACCCACACAAGTGAGGTAACATTTTTCTCGGAAGACTTTGGGGAATGCGGGGTGGGTGGAATTGTGTCGATCCACATTATTCCAGAACTTTCCACCACAGAAATGTGAGGAAAATGTGTTTTTTTTTACAAAGTTTGAGGTTTGCAAGGGATTGTGGGTAACAGAACCTGGAGAGAGCCAGACGAGTCACCCCCTCCTGGATTCCCCTGGGTGTCTAGTTTTCAAAAATGTATAGGTTTGCTAGGTTTCCTAGGTGCCGGCAAAGCTAGGGTTCAAAATCTACAGCCAGGCACTTTGCCAAAAAAGGGTCAGTTTTCACTGTGAAAATATTGTGTGTCCACGTTGCATTTTGGGCTGTTTCTTTTCACGGGCACTAGGTCTACCCACACAAGTGAGGTACCATTTTTCTCGGAAGACTTTGGGAAATGTGCGGTGGGTAGAATTTTGTGGATCTACGCAGAGTCCAGAACTTTCCACCACAGAAATAGAGGAAAATGTGTTTTTTTTTTACAAAGTTTCAGGTTTGCAAGGGATTCTGGGTAAGAGAACATGGTGAGAGCCAGACAAGTCACCCCATCCTGGATTCCCCTGGGTGGTGTCTAGTTTTCAAAAATGTATAGGTTTGCTAGGTTTCCCTAGGTGCCGGCAAAGCTAGGGTTCAAAATCTACAGCTAGGCACTTTGCAAAAATAGGGTCAGTTTTCAGCGTGAAAATGTGGTGTGTCCACGTTGCGTTTTGGGCCGTTTCCTGTCACGAGCACTAGGCCTACCCACACAAGTGAGGTACCATTTTTCTCGAAAGACTTTGGGAAATGCGAGGTGGGTGGAATTTTGTGGATCCACACAGATTCCAGAACTTTCCAACACAGAAATGTGAGGAAAATGTGTTTTTTTACAAAGTTTGAGGTTTGCAAGGGATTCTGGGTAACAGAACCTGGTGACAGCCAGACAAGTCACCACATCCTGGATTCCCCTAAGTGTCTAGTTTTCAAAAATGTATAGGTTTGCTATGTTTCCCTAGGTGCCGGCAAAGCTAGGGTTCAAAATCTACAGCTAGGCACTTTGCAAAAAAAGGGTCTGTTTTCACTGGGAAATTGTGGTGTATCCAAATTGCGTTTTGGGCCGTTTCCTGTCGTGGGCACTAGGCCTACCCACACAAGTGAGGTACCATTTTTCTGGGAAGACTTTGGGGAATGCGGGGTGGGTGGAATTTTGTGGATCCACGCAGATTCCAGAACTTTCCAACACAGAAAAGTGAGGAAAATGTGTTTTAAAAAAAAAGGTTTGAGGTGTGCAAGGGATTCTGGGTAACAGAACCTGGTGAGAGCCAGACAAGTCACCCCATCCTGGATTCCCCTGGGTGTCTAGTTTTCAAAAATGTTTAGGTTTGCTAGGTTTCCCCAGGTGCCGGCAGAGCTAGGGTTCAAAATCTACAGCTAGGCACTTTGCAAAAAAAGGGTCAGTTTTCACTGTGAAAATGTGGTGTGTCCATGTTGCGTTTTGGGCCATTTCCTGACGCGGGCACTAGGCCTACCCACATAAGTGAGGTAACATTTTTCTCTGAAGACTTTGGGGAATGCGGGGTGGGTGGAATTGTGTCGATCCACAAAGATTCCAGAACTTTCCACCACAGAAATGTGAGGAAAATGTGTTTTTTTTTACAAAGTTTGAGGTTTGCAAGGGATTGTGGGTAACAGAACCTGGAGAGAGCCAGACGAGTCACCCCTCCTGGATTCCCCTGGATCCAGTTTTCAAAATTGTATAGGTTTGCTGGGTTTCCCTAGGTGCCGGCAGAGCTAGGGTTAAAAATCTACAGCCAGGCACTTTGCAAAAAAGGGTCAGTTTTCACTGTGAAAATATTGTGAGTCCACGTTGCGTTTTGGGCTGTTTCCTGTCACGGGCACTAGGCCTACCCACACAAGTGAGTTACCATTTTTCTCTGAAAGACTTTGGGGAATGCGGGGTTGGTGGACTTTTGTGGATCCACGCAGATTCCAGAACTTTCCACCACAGAAATGTGACGAAAATTAGTATATTTTTTACAAAGTTAGAGGTTTGCAAGGGATTCTGGGTAACAGAACCTGGTGACAGCCAGACAAGTCACCACATCCTGGATTCCCCTAAGTGTCTAGTTTTCAATAATGTATAGGTTTGCTAGGTTTCCCTAGGTGCCAGCAGAGCTACGGTTCAAAATCTACAGCTAGGCACTTTGCAAAAAAGGGTCAGTTTTCAGTGTGAAAATGTGGTGTGTCCACGTTGCGTTTTGGGCCGTTTCCTGTCATGGTCACTAAGCCTACCCACACAAGTGAGGTAACATTTTTCTCGGAAGACTTTGGGAAATGTGGGGTGGGTAGAATTTTGTGGATCTACGCAGAGTCCAGAACATTCCACCACAGAAATAGAGGAAAATGTGTTTTTTTTGTACAAAGTTTCAGGTTTGCAAGGAATTCTGGGTAAGAGAACATGGTGAGAGCCAGACAAGTCACCCCAACCTGGATTCCCCTGGGTGGTGTCTAGTTTTCAAAAATGTATAGGTTTGCTAGGTTTCCCTAGGTGCCGGCAAAGCTAGGGTTCAAAATCTACAGCTAGGCACTTTGCAAAAATAGGGTCAGTTTTCAGTGTGAAAATGTGGTGTGTCCACATTGCGTTTTGGGCCGTTTCCTGTCACGAGCACTAGGTCTACCCACACAAGTGAGGTACCATTTTTCTCGAAAGACTTTGGGAAATGCGAGGTGGGTGGAATTTTGTGGATCCACACAGATTCCAGAACTTTCCAACACAGAAATGTGAGGAAAATGTTTTTTTTTTACAAAGTTTGAGGTTTGCAAGGGATTCTGAGTAACAGAACTTGGTGCGAGCCAGACAAGTCACCCCATCCTAGATTTCCCTGGGTATCTAGTTTTCAAAAATGTATAGGTTTGCTAGGTTTCCCTAGGTGCCGGCAGAGCTAGGGTTCAAAATCTACAGCTAGGCACTTTGCAAAAAAAGGGTCCGTTTTCACTGTAAAAATGTGGTGTGTCCACGTTGCGTTTTGGGCCGTTTCCTGTCGCGGGCACTAGGCCTACCCACACAAGTGAGGTACCATTTCTCTCTGAAGACATTGGGGATTGCGGGGTGGGTGGAATTTTGTGGATCCACGCAGATTTCAGAAGTTTCCACCACAGAAATGTGAGGAAAATGTGGTTTTTTTTTTACAAAGTTAGAGGTTTGCAAGGGATTCTGGGTAACAGAACCTGGTGACAGCCAGACAAGTCACCACATCCTGGATTCCCCTTAGTGTCTAGTTTTCAAAAATGTATAGGTTTGCTATGTTTTCCTAGGTGCCGGCAAAGCTAGGGTTCAAAATCTACAGCTAGGCACTTTGCAAAAAAAGGGTCTGTTTTCAATGTGAAATTGTGGTGTGTCCAAATTGCGTTTTGGGCCATTTCCTGTCGTGGGCACTAGGCCTACCCACACAAGTGAGGTACCATTTTCTGGGAAGACTTTGGGGAATGCGGGGTGGGTGGAATTTTGTGGATCCACGCAGATTCCAGAACTTTCCAACACAGAAATGTGAGGAAAATGTGTTTTTTTAAAAAAGTTTGAGGTTTGCAAGGGATTCTGGGTAACAGAACCTGGTGAGAGCCAGACAAGTCACCCCATCCTGGATTCCCCTGGGTGTCTAGTTTTCATAAATGTTTAGGTTTGCTAGGTTTCCCCAGGTGCCGGCAGAGCTAGGGTTCAAAATCTACAGCTAGGCACTTTGCAAAAAAAGGGTCAGTTTTCACTGTGAAAATGTGGTGTGTCCATGTTGCGTTTTGGGCCATTTCCTGTCGCGGGCACTAGGCCTACCCACACAAGTGAGGTAACATTTTTCTCGGAAGACTTTGGGGAATGCGGGGTGGGTGGAATTGTGTCGATCCACAAAGATTCCAGAACTTTCCATCACAGAAATGTGAGAAAAATGTGTTTTTTTTTACAAAGTTTGAGGTTTGCAAGGGATTGTGGGTAACAGAACCTGGAGAGAGCCAGACGAGTCACCCCCTCCTGGATTCCCCTGGATCCAGTTTTCAAAATTGTATAGGTTTTCTGGGTTTCCCTAGGTGCCGGCAGAGCTAGGGTTAAAAATCTACAGCCAGGCACTTTGCAAAAAAAGGGTCAGTTTTCACTGTGAAAATATTGTTTGTCCACGTTGCGTTTTGGGCTGTTTCCTGTCACGGGCACTAGGCCTACCCACACAAGTGAGGTATAATTTTTCTCGGAAGACTTTGGGAAATGTGGGGTGGGTAGAATTTTGTGGATCTACGCAGAGTCCAGAACTTTCCACCACAGAAATAGAGGAAAATGTGTTTTTTTTTTTACAAAGTTTTAGGTTTGCAAGGGATTCTGGGTAAGAGAACATGGTGAGAGCCAGACAAGTCACCCCATCCTGGATTCCCCTGGGTGGTGTCTAGTTTTCAAAAATGTATAGGTTTGCTAGGTTTTCCTAGGTGCCGGCAAAGCTAGGGTTCAAAATCTACAGCTAGGCACTTTGCAAAAATAGGGTCAGTTTTCAGTGTGAAAATGTGGTGTGTCCACGTTGCGTTTTGGGCCGTTTCCTGTCACGAGCACTAGGCCTACCCACACAAGTGAGGTACCATTTTTCTCGAAAGACTTTGGGAAATGCGAGGTGGGTGGAATTTTGTGGATCCACACAGATTCCAGAACTTTCCAACACAGAAATGTGAGGAAAATGTTTTTTTTTACAAAGTTTGAGGTTTGCAAGGGATACTGAGCAACAGAACTTGGTGCGAGCCAGACAAGTCACCCCATCCTAGATTTCCCTGTGTATCTAGTTTTCAAAAATGTATAGGTTTGCTAGGTTTCCCTAGGTGCCGGCAGAGCTAGGGTTCAAAATCTACAGCTAGGCACTTTGCAAAAAAGGGTCCGTTTTCACTGTGAAAATGTGGTGTGTCCACGTTGCGTTTTGGGCCGTTTCCTGTCACGGGCACTAGGCCTACCCACACAAGTGAGTTACCATTTCTCTCTGAAGACATTGGGGATTGCGGGGTGGGTGGAATTTTGTGGATCCACGCAGATTTCAGAAGTTCCACCACAGAAATGTAAGGAAAATGTGTTTTTTTTACAAAGTTAGAGGTTTGCAAGGGATTCTGGGTAACAGAACCTGGTGACAGCCAGACAAGTCACCACATCCTGGATTCCCCTTAGTGTCTAGTTTTCAAAAATGTATAGGTTTGCTATGTTTTCCTAGGTGCCGGCAAAGCTAGGGTTCAAAATCTACAGCTAGGCACTTTGCAAAAAAAGGGTCTGTTTTCAATGTGAAATTGTGGTGTGTCCAAATTGCGTTTTGGGCCATTTCCTGTCGTGGGCACTAGGCCTACCCACACAAGTGAGGTACCATTTTCTGGGAAGTCTTTGGGGAATGCGGGGTGGGTGGAATTTTGTGGATCCACGCAGATTCCAGAACTTTCCAACACAGAAATGTGAGGAAAATGTGTTTTTTTTAAAAAAGTTTGAGGTTTGCAAGGGATTCTGGGTAACAGAACCTGGTGAGAGCCAGACAAGTCACCCCATCCTGGATTCCCCTGGGTGTCTAGTTTTCATAAATGTTTAGGTTTGCTAGGTTTCCCCAGGTGCCGGCAGAGCTAGGGTTCAAAATCTACAGCTAGGCACTTTGCAAAAAAAGGGTCAGTTTTCACTGTGAAAATGTGGTGTGTCCATGTTGCGTTTTGGGCCATTTCCTGTCGCGGGCACTAGGCCTACCCACACAAGTGAGGTAACATTTTTCTCGGAAGACTTTGGGGAATGCGGGGTGGGTGGAATTGTGTCGATCCACAAAGATTCCAGAACTTTCCATCACAGAAATGTGAGAAAAATGTGTTTTTTTTTACAAAGTTTGAGGTTTGCAAGGGATTGTGGGTAACAGAACCTGGAGAGAGCCAGACGAGTCACCCCTCCTGGTTTCCCCTGGATCCAGTTTTCAAAATTGTATAGGTTTGCTGGGTTTCCCTAGGTGCCGGCAGAGCTAGGGTTAAAAATCTACAGCCAGGCACTTTGCAAAAAAAGGGTCAGTTTTCACTGTGAAAATATTGTTTGTCCACGTTGCGTTTTGGGCTGTTTCCTGTCACGGGCACTAGGCCTACCCTCACAAGTGAGGTATCATTTTTCTCGGAAGACTTTGGGAAATGTGGGGTGGGTAGAATTTTGTGGATCTACGCAGAGTCCAGAACTTTCCACCACAGAAATAGAGGAAAATGTGTTTTTTTTTTTACAAAGTTTTAGGTTTGCAAGGGATTCTGGGTAAGAGAACATGGTGAGAGCCAGACAAGTCACCCCATCCTGGATTCCCCTGGGTGGTGTCTAGTTTTCAAAAATGTATAGGTTTGCTAGGTTTTCCTAGGTGCCGGCAAAGCTAGGGTTCAAAATCTACAGCTAGGCACTTTGCAAAAATAGGGTCAGTTTTCAGTGTGAAAATGTGGTGTGTCCACGTTGCGTTTTGGGCCGTTTCCTGTCACGAGCACTAGGCCTACCCACACAAGTGAGGTACCATTTTTCTCGAAAGACTTTGGGAAATGCGAGGTGGGTGGAATTTTGTGGATCCACACAGATTCCAGAACTTTCCAACACAGAAATGTGAGGAAAATGTTTTTTTTTACAAAGTTTGAGGTTTGCAAGGGATACTGAGCAACAGAACTTGGTGCGAGCCAGACAAGTCACCCCATCCTAGATTTCCCTGTGTATCTAGTTTTCAAAAATGTATAGGTTTGCTAGGTTTCCCTAGGTTCCGGCAGAGCTAGGGTTCAAAATCTACAGCTAGGCACTTTGCAAAAAAAGGGTCCGTTTTCACTGTGAAAATGTGGTGTGTCCACGTTGCGTTTTGGGCCGTTTCCTGTCGCGGGCACTAGGCCTACCCACACAAGTGAGTTACCATTTCTCTCTGAAGACATTGGGGATTGCGGGGTGGGTGGAATTTTGTGGATCCACGCAGATTTCAGAAGTTCCACCACAGAAATGTAAGGAAAATGTGTTTTTTTTTACAAAGTTAGAGGTTTGCAAGGGATTCTGGGTAACAGAACCTGGTGACAGCCAGACAAGTCACCACATCCTGGATTCGCCTAAGTGTCTAGTTTTCAAAAATGTATAGGTTTGCTATGTTTCCCTAGGTGCCTGCAAAGCTAGGGTTCAAAATCTACAGCTAGGCACTTTGCAAAAAAAGGGTCTGTTTTCACTGTGAAATTGTGGTGTGTCCAAATTGCGTTTTGGGCTGTTTCCTGTCGTGGGCACTAGGCCTACCCACACAAGTGAAGTACCATTTTTCTGGGAAGACTTTGGGGAATGCGGGGTGGGTGGAATTTTGTGGATCCACGCAGATTCCAGAACTTTCCAACACAGAAATGTGAGGATAATGTGTTTTTTTAAAAAAAAGTTTGAGGTTTGCAAGGGATTCTGGGTAACAGAACCTGGTGAGAGCCAGACAAGTCACCCCATCCTGGATTCCCCTGGGTGTCTAGTTTTCAAAAATGTTTAGGTTTGCTAGGTTTCCCCAGGTGCCGGCAGAGCTAGGGTTCAAAATCTACAGCTAGGCACTTTGCAAAAAAGGGTCAGTTTTCACTGTGAAAATGTGGTGTGTCCATGTTGCGTTTTGGGCCATTTCCTGATGCGGGCACTAGGCCTACCCACACAAGTGAGGTAACATTTTTCTCGGAAGACTTTGGGGAATGCGGGGTGGGTGGAATTGTGTCGATCCACAAAGATTCCAGAACTTTCCACCACAGAAATGTGAGGAAAATGTGTTTTTTTTACAAAGTTTGAGGTTTGCAAGGGATTGTGGGTAACAGAACCTGGAGAGAGCCAGACGAGTCACCCCCTCCTGGATTCCCCTGGATCCAGTTTTCAAAATTGTATAGGTTTGCTGGGTTTCCCTAGGTGCCGGCAGAGCTAGGGTTAAAAATCTACAGCCAGGCACTTTGCAAAAAAGGGTCAGTTTTCACTGTGAAAATATTGTGTGTCCACGTTGCGTTTTGGGCTGTTTCCTGTCACGGGCACTAGGCCTACCCACACAAGTGAGTTACCATTTTTCTCTGAAAGACTTTGGGGAATGCGGGGTTGGTGGAATTTTGTGGATCCACGCAGATTCCAGAACTTTCCACCACAGAAATGTGAGGAAAATTAGTTTTTTTTTTACAAAGTTTGAGGTTTGCAAGGGATTCTGGGTAACAGAACCTGGTGAGAGCCAGACAAGTCACCCCATCCTGGATTCCCTTGGGTGTCTAGTTTTCAATAATGTATAGGTTTGCTAGGTTTCCCTAGGTGCCAGCAGAGCTACGGTTCAAAATCTACAGCTAGGCACTTTGCAAAAAAAGGGTCCGTTTTCAGTGTGAAAATGTGGTGTGTCCACGGTGCGTTTTGGGCCGTTTCCTGTCATGGGCACTAGGCCTACCCACACAAGTGAGGTAACATTTTTCTCGGAAGACTTTGGGGAATGCGGGGTGGGTGGAATTGTGTCAATCCACAAAGATTCCAGAACTTTCCACCACAGAAATGTGAGGAAAATGTGTTTTTTTTTACAAAGTTTGAGGTTTGCAAGGGATTGTGGGTAACAGAACCTGGAGAGAGCCAGACGAGTCACCCCTCCTGGATTCCCCTGGATCCAGTTTTCAAAATTGTATAGGTTTGCTGGGTTTCCCTAGGTGCCGGCAGAGCTAGGGTTAAAAATCTATAGCCAGGCACTTTGCAAAAAAAGGGTCAGTTTTCACTGTGAAAATATTGTGTGTCCAAGTTGCGTTTTGGGCTGTTTCCTGTCACGGGCACTAGGCCTACCCACACAAGTGAGGTACCATTTTTCTCGGAAGACTTTGGGAAATGTGGGGTGGGTAGAATTTTGTGGATCTACGCAGAATCCAGAACTTTCCACCACAGAAATAGAGGAAAATGTGTTTTTTTTTTACAAAGTTTCAGGTTTGCAAGGGATTCTGGGTAAGAGAACATGGTGAGAGCCAGACAAGTCACCCCATCCTGGATTCCCCTGGGTGGTGTCTAGTTTTCAAAAATGTATAGGTTTGCTAGGTTTCCCTAGGTGCCGGCAAAGCTAGGGTTCAAAATCTACAGCTAGGCACTTTGCAAAAATAGGGTCAGTTTTCAGTGTGAAAATGTGGTGTGTCCACGTTTCGTTTTGGGCCGTTTCCTGTCACGAGCACTAGGCCTACCCACACAAGTTAGGTACCATTTTTCTCGAAAGACTTTGGGAAATGCGAGGTGGGTGGAATTTTGTGGATCCACACAGATTCCAGAACTTTCCAACACAGAAATGTGAGGAAAATGTTTTTTTTTTACAAAGTTTGAGGTTTGCAAGGGATTCTGAGTAACAGAACTTGGTGCGAGCCAGACAAGTCACCCCATCCTAGATTTCCCTGGGTATCTAGTTTTCAAAAATGTATAGGTTTGCTAGGTTTCCCTAGGTGCCGGCAGAGCTAGGGTTCAAAATCTACAGCTAGGCACTTTGCAAAAAAAGGGTCAGTTATCACTGTGAAAATGTGGTGTGTCCACGTTGCGTTTTGGGCCGTTTCCTGTCGCGGGCACTAGGCCTACCCACACAAGTGAGGTACCATTTCTCTCTGAAGACATTGGGGATTGCGGGGTGGGTGGAATTTTGTGGATCCACGCAGATTTCAGAAGTTTCCACCACAGAAATGTGAGGAAAATGTGTTTTTTGTTTTACAAAGTTAGAGGTTTGCAAGGGATTCTGGGTAACAGAACCTGGTGACAGCCAGACAAGTCACCACATCCTGGATTCCCTTAGTGTCTACTTTTCAAAAATGTATAGGTTTGCTATGTTTCCCTAGGTGCCGGCAAAGCTAGGGTTCAAAATCTACAGCTAGGCACTTTGCAAAAAAAGGATCTGTTTTCACTGTGAAATTGTGGTGTGTCCAAATTGCGTTTTGGGCCGTTTCCTGTCGTGGGCACTAGGCCTACCCACACAAGTGAGGTACCATTTTCTGGGAAGACTTTGGGGAATGCGGGGTGGGTGGAATTTTGTGGATCCACGCAGATTCCAGAACTTTCCAACACAGAAATGTGAGGAAAATGTGTTTTTTTTAAAAAAGTTTGAGGTTTGCAAGGGATTGTGGGTAACAGAACCTGGAGAGAGCCAGACGAGTCACCCCTCCTGGATTCCCCTGGATCCAGTTTTCAAAATTGTATAGGTTTGCTGGGTTTCCCTAGGTGCCGGCAGAGCTAGGGTTAAAAATCTACAGCCAGGCACTTTGCAAAAAAGGGTCAGTTTTCACTGTGAAAATGTGGTGTGTCCACGTTGTGTTTTGGGCCATTTCCTGTCGCGGGCACTAGGCCTACCCACACAAGTGAGGTACCATTTTTCTTGGAAGACTTTGGGGAATGCGGGGTGGGTGGAATTTTGTGGATCTACGCAGAGTCCAGAACTTTCCACCACAGAAATAGAGGAAAATGTGGTTTTTTTTTTACAAAGTTTCAGGTTTGCAAGGGATTCTGGGTAAGAGAACCTGGTGAGAGCCAGACAAGTCCCCACATCCTGGATTCCCCTAAGTGTCTAGTTTTCAAAAATGTATAGGTTTGCTATGTTTTCCTAGGTGCCGGCAAAGCTAGGGTTCAAAATCTACAGCTAGGCACTTTGCAAAAAAAGGGTCTGTTTTCACTGTGAAATTGTGGTGTGTCCAAATTGCGTTTTGGGCCGTTTCCTGTCGTGGGCACTAGGCCTACCCACACAAGTGAGGTACCATTTTTCCGGGAAGACTTTGGGGAATGCGGGGTGGGTAGAATTTTGTGGATCCACGCAGATTCCAGAACTTTCCAACAGAGAAATGTGAGGAAAATGTGTTTTTTTTTTTTAAAGTTTGAGGTTTGCAAGGGATTCTGGGTAACAGAACCTGGTGAGAGCCAGACAAGTCACCCCATCCTGGATTCCCCTGGGTGTCTAGTTTTCAAAAATGTTTAGGTTTGCTAGGCTTCCCCAGGTGCCGGCAGAGCTAGGGTTCAAAATCTACAGCTAGGCACTTTGCAAAAAAAGGGTCAGTTTTCACTGTGAAAATGTGGTGTGTCCATGTTGCGTTTTGGGCCATTTCCTGTCGCGGGCACTAGGCCTACCCACACAAGTGAGGTAACATTTTTCTCGGAAGACTTTGGGGAATGCGGGGTGGGTGGAATTGTGTCGATCCACATTATTCCAGAACTTTCCACCACAGAAATGTGAGGAAAATGTGTTTTTTTTTACAAAGTTTGAGGTTTGCAAGGGATTGTGGGTAACAGAACCTGGAGAGAGCCAGACGAGTCACCCCCTCCTGGATTCCCCTGGGTGTCTAGTTTTCAAAAATGTATAGGTTTGCTAGGTTTCCCTAGGTGCCGGCAAAGCTAGGGTTCAAAATCTACAGCCAGGCACTTTGCCAAAAAAGGGTCAGTTTTCACTGTGAAAATATTGTGTGTCCACGTTGCATTTTGGGCTGTTTCTTTTCACGGGCACTAGGTCTACCCACACAAGTGAGGTACCATTTTTCTCGGAAGACTTTGGGAAATGTGCGGTGGGTAGAATTTTGTGGATCTACGCAGAGTCCAGAACTTTCCACCACAGAAATAGAGGAAAATGTGTTTTTTTTTTACAAAGTTTCAGGTTTGCAAGGGATTCTGGGTAAGAGAACATGGTGAGAGCCAGACAAGTCACCCCATCCTGGATTCCCTGGGTGGTGTCTAGTTTTCAAAAATGTATAGGTTTGCTAGGTTTCCCTAGGTGCCGGCAAAGCTAGGGTTCAAAATCTACAGCTAGGCACTTTGCAAAAATAGGGTCAGTTTTCAGCGTGAAAATGTGGTGTGTCCACGTTGCGTTTTGGGCCGTTTCCTGTCACGAGCACTAGGCCTACCCACACAAGTGAGGTACCATTTTTCTCGAAAGACTTTGGGAAATGCGAGGTGGGTGGAATTTTGTGGATCCACACAGATTCCAGAACTTTCCAACACAGAAATGTGAGGAAAATGTGTTTTTTTTACAAAGTTTGAGGTTTGCAAGGGATTCTGGGTAACAGAACCTGGTGACAGCCAGACAAGTCACCACATCCTGGATTCCCCTAAGTGTCTAGTTTTCAAAAATGTATAGGTTTGCTATGTTTCCCTAGGTGCCGGCAAAGCTAGGGTTCAAAATCTACAGCTAGGCACTTTGCAAAAAAAGGGTCTGTTTTCACTGGGAAATTGTGGTGTATCCAAATTGCGTTTTGGGCCGTTTCCTGTCGTGGGCACTAGGCCTACCCACACAAGTGAGGTACCATTTTTCTGGGAAGACTTTGGGGAATGCGGGGTGGGTGGAATTTTGTGGATCCACGCAGATTCCAGAACTTTCCAACACAGAAATGTGAGGAAAATGTGTTTTAAAAAAAAAGGTTTGAGGTGTGCAAGGGATTCTGGGTAACAGAACCTGGTGAGAGCCAGACAAGTCACCCCATCCTGGATTCCCCTGGGTGTCTAGTTTTCAAAAATGTTTAGGTTTGCTAGGTTTCCCCAGGTGCCGGCAGAGCTAGGGTTCAAAATCTACAGCTAGGCACTTTGCAAAAAAAGGGTCAGTTTTCACTGTGAAAATGTGGTGTGTCCATGTTGCGTTTTGGGCCATTTCCTGACGCGGGCACTAGGCCTACCCACATAAGTGAGGTAACATTTTTCTCTGAAGACTTTGGGGAATGCGGGGTGGGTGGAATTGTGTCGATCCACAAAGATTCCAGAACTTTCCACCACAGAAATGTGAGGAAAATGTGGTTTTTTTTACAAAGTTTGAGGTTTGCAAGGGATTGTGGGTAACAGAACCTGGAGAGAGCCAGACGAGTCACCCCCTCCTGGATTCCCCTGGATCCAGTTTTCAAAATTGTATAGGTTTGCTGGGTTTCCTAGGTGCCGGCAGAGCTAGGGTTAAAAATCTACAGCCAGGCACTTTGCAAAAAAGGGTCAGTTTTCACTGTGAAAATATTGTGAGTCCACGTTGCGTTTTGGGCTGTTTCCTGTCACGGGCACTAGGCCTACCCACACAAGTGAGTTACCATTTTTCTCTGAAAGACTTTGGGGAATGCGGGGTTGGTGGACTTTTGTGGATCCACGCAGATTCCAGAACTTTCCACCACAGAAATGTGACGAAAATTAGTATATTTTTTACAAAGTTAGAGGTTTGCAAGGGATTCTGGGTAACAGAACCTGGTGACAGCCAGACAAGTCACCACATCATGGATTCCCCTAAGTCTCTAGTTTTCAATAATGTATAGGTTTGCTAGGTTTCCCTAGGTGCCAGCAGAGCTACGGTTCAAAATCTACAGCTAGGCACTTTGCAAAAAAAGGGTCAGTTTTCAGTGTTAAAATGTGGTGTGTCCACGTTGCGTTTTGGGCCGTTTCCTGTCATGGGCACTAAGCCTACCCACACAAGTGAGGTAACATTTTTCTCGGAAGACTTTGGGAAATGTGGGGTGGGTAGAATTTTGTGGATCTACGCAGAGTCCAGAACATTCCACCACAGAAATAGAGGAAAATGTGTTTTTTTTGTACAAAGTTTCAGGTTTGCAAGGGATTCTGGGTAAGAGAACATGGTGAGAGCCAGACAAGTCACCCCATCCTGGATTCCCCTGGGTGGTGTCTAGTTTTCAAAAATGTATAGGTTTGCTAGGTTTCCTAGGTGCCGGCAAAGCTAGGGTTCAAAATCTACAGCTAGGCACTTTGCAAAAATAGGGTCAGTTTTCAGTGTGAAAATGTGGTGTGTCCACATTGCGTTTGGGTCGTTTCCTGTCACGAGCACTAGGTCTACCCACACAAGTGAGGTACCATTTTTCTCGAAAGACTTTGGGAAATGCGAGGTGGGTGGAATTTTGTGGATCCACACAGATTCCAGAACTTTCCAACACAGAAATGTGAGGAAAATGTTTTTTTTTTACAAAGTTTGAGGTTTGCAAGGGATTCTGAGTAACAGAACTTGGTGCGAGCCAGACAAGTCACCCCATCCTAGATTTCCCTGGGTATCTAGTTTTCAAAAATGTATAGGTTTGCTAGGTTTCCCTAGGTGCCGGCAGAGCTAGGGTTCAAAATCTACAGCTAGGCACTTTGCAAAAAAAGGGTCCGTTTTCACTGTAAAAATGTGGTGTGTCCACGTTGCGTTTTGGGCCGTTTCCTGTCGCGGGCACTAGGCCTACCCACACAAGTGAGGTACCATTTCTCTCTGAAGACATTGGGGATTGCGGGGTGGGTGGAATTTTGTGGATCCACGCAGATTTCAGAAGTTTCCACCACAGAAATGTGAGGAAAATGTGGTTTTTTTTTTACAAAGTTAGAGGTTTGCAAGGGATTCTGGGTAACAGAACCTGGTGACAGCCAGACAAGTCACCACATCCTGGATTCCCCTTAGTGTCTAGTTTTCAAAAATGTATAGGTTTGCTATGTTTTCCTAGGTGCCGGCAAAGCTAGGGTTCAAAATCTACAGCTAGGCACTTTGCAAAAAAAGGGTCTGTTTTCAATGTGAAATTGTGGTGTGTCCAAATTGCGTTTTGGGCCATTTCCTGTCGTGGGCACTAGGCCTACCCACACAAGTGAGGTACCATTTTCTGGGAAGACTTTGGGGAATGCGGGGTGGGTGGAATTTTGTGGATCCACGCAGATTCCAGAACTTTCCAACACAGAAATGTGAGGAAAATGTGTTTTTTTTAAAAAAGTTTGAGGTTTGCAAGGGATTCTGGGTAACAGAACCTGGTGAGAGCCAGACAAGTCACCCCATCCTGGATTCCCCTGGGTGTCTAGTTTTCATAAATGTTTAGGTTTGCTAGGTTTCCCCAGGTGCCGGCAGAGCTAGGGTTCAAAATCTACAGCTAGGCACTTTGCAAAAAAAGGGTCAGTTTTCACTGTGAAAATGTGGTGTGTCCATGTTGCGTTTTGGGCCATTTCCTGTCGCGGGCACTAGGCCTACCCACACAAGTGAGGTAACATTTTTCTCGGAAGACTTTGGGGAATGCGGGGTGGGTGGAATTGTGTCGATCCACAAAGATTCCAGAACTTTCCATCACAGAAATGTGAGAAAAATGTGTTTTTTTTACAAAGTTTGAGGTTTGCAAGGGATTGTGGGTAACAGAACCTGGAGAGAGCCAGACGAGTCACCCCTCCTGGATTCCCCTGGATCCAGTTTTCAAAATTGTATAGGTTTGCTGGGTTTCCCTAGGTGCCGGCAGAGCTAGGGTTAAAAATCTACAGCCAGGCACTTTGCAAAAAAAGGGTCAGTTTTCACTGTGAAAATATTGTTTGTCCACGTTGCGTTTTGGGCTGTTTCCTGTCACGGGCACTAGGCCTACCCACACAAGTGAGGTATAATTTTTCTCGGAAGACTTTGGGAAATGTGGGGTGGGTAGAATTTTGTGGATCTACGCAGAGTCCAGAACTTTCCACCACAGAAATAGAGGAAAATGTGTTTTTTTTTTTACAAAGTTTTAGGTTTGCAAGGGATTCTGGGTAAGAGAACATGGTGAGAGCCAGACAAGTCACCCCATCCTGGATTCCCCTGGGTGGTGTCTAGTTTTCAAAAATGTATAGGTTTGCTAGGTTTTCCTAGGTGCCGGCAAAGCTAGGGTTCAAAATCTACAGCTAGGCACTTTGCAAAAATAGGGTCAGTTTTCAGTGTGAAAATGTGGTGTGTCCACGTTGCGCTTTGGGCCGTTTCCTGTCACGAGCACTAGGCCTACCCACACAAGTGAGGTACCATTTTTCTCGAAAGACTTTGGGAAATGCGAGGTGGGTGGAATTTTGTGGATCCACACAGATTCCAGAACTTTCCAACACAGAAATGTGAGGAAAATGTGTTTTTTTACAAAGTTTGAGGTTTGCAAGGGATACTGAGCAACAGAACTTGGTGCGAGCCAGACAAGTCACCCCATCCTAGATTTCCCTGTGTATCTAGTTTTCAAAAATGTATAGGTTTGCTAGGTTTCCCTAGGTGCCGGCAGAGCTAGGGTTCAAAATCTACAGCTAGGCACTTTGCAAAAAAAGGGTCCGTTTTCACTGTGAAAATGTGGTGTGTCCACGTTGCGTTTTGGGCCGTTTCCTATCGCGGGCACTAGGCCTACCCACACAAGTGAGTTACCATTTCTCTCTGAAGACATTGGGGATTGCGGGGTGGGTGGAATTTTGTGGATCCACGCAGATTTCAGAAGTTCCACCACAGAAATGTAAGGAAAATGTGTTTTTTTTTACAAAGTTAGAGGTTTGCAAGGGATTCTGGGTAACAGAACCTGGTGACAGCCAGACAAGTCACCACATCCTGGATTCCCCTTAGTGTCTAGTTTTCAAAAATGTATAGGTTTGCTATGTTTTCCTAGGTGCCGGCAAAGCTAGGGTTCAAAATCTACAGCTAGGCACTTTGCAAAAAAAGGGTCTGTTTTCAATGTGAAATTGTGGTGTGTCCAAATTGCGTTTTGGGCCATTTCCTGTCGTGGGCACTAGGCCTACCCACACAAGTGAGGTACCATTTTCTGGGAAGACTTTGGGGAATGCGGGGTGGGTGGAATTTTGTGGATCCACGCAGATTCCAGAACTTTCCAACACAGAAATGTGAGGAAAATGTGTTTTTTTAAAAAAGTTTGAGGTTTGCAAGGGATTCTGGGTAACAGAACCTGGTGAGAGCCAGACAAGTCACCCCATCCTGGATTCCCCTGGGTGTCTAGTTTTCATAAATGTTTAGGTTTGCTAGGTTTCCCCAGGTGCCGGCAGAGCTAGGGTTCAAAATCTACAGCTAGGCACTTTGCAAAAAAAGGGTCAGTTTTCACTGTGAAAATGTGGTGTGTCCATGTTGCGTTTTGGGCCATTTCCTGTCGCGGGCACTAGGCCTACCCACACAAGTGAGGTAACATTTTTCTCGGAAGACTTTGGGGAATGCGGGGTGGGTGGAATTGTGTCGATCCACAAAGATTCCAGAACTTTCCATCACAGAAATGTGAGAAAAATGTGTTTTTTTTTACAAAGTTTGAGGTTTGCAAGGGATTGTGGGTAACAGAACCTGGAGAGAGCCAGACGAGTCACCCCCTCCTGGTTTCCCCTGGATCCAGTTTTCAAAATTGTATAGGTTTGCTGGGTTTCCCTAGGTGCCGGCAGAGCTAGGGTTAAAAATCTACAGCCAGGCACTTTGCAAAAAAAGGGTCAGTTTTCACTGTGAAAATATTGTTTGTCCACGTTGCGTTTTGGGCTGTTTCCTGTCACGGGCACTAGGCCTACCCACACAAGTGAGGTATCATTTTTCTCGGAAGACTTTGGGAAATGTGGGGTGGGTAGAATTTTGTGGATCTACGCAGAGTCCAGAACTTTCCACCACAGAAATAGAGGAAAATGTGTTTTTTTTTTTACAAAGTTTTAGGTTTGCAAGGGATTCTGGGTAAGAGAACATGGTGAGAGCCAGACAAGTCACCCCATCCTGGATTCCCCTGGGTGGTGTCTAGTTTTCAAAAATGTATAGGTTTGCTAGGTTTTCCTAGGTGCCGGCAAAGCTAGGGTTCAAAATCTACAGCTAGGCACTTTGCAAAAATAGGGTCAGTTTTCAGTGTGAAAATGTGGTGTGTCCACGTTGCGTTTTGGGCCGTTTCCTGTCACGAGCACTAGGCCTACCCACACAAGTGAGGTACCATTTTTCTCGAAAGACTTTGGGAAATGCGAGGTGGGTGGAATTTTGTGGATCCACACAGATTCCAGAACTTTCCAACACAGAAATGTGAGGAAAATGTTTTTTTTTTACAAAGTTTGAGGTTTGCAAGGGATACTGAGCAACAGAACTTGGTGCGAGCCAGACAAGTCACCCCATCCTAGATTTCCTGTGTATCTAGTTTTCAAAAATGTATAGGTTTGCTAGGTTTCCCTAGGTTCCGGCAGAGCTAGGGTTCAAAATCTACAGCTAGGCACTTTGCAAAAAAAGGGTCCGTTTTCACTGTGAAAATGTGGTGTGTCCACGTTGCGTTTTGGGCCGTTTCCTGTCGCGGGCACTAGGCCTACCCACACAAGTGAGTTACCATTTCTCTCTGAAGACATTGGGGATTGCGGGGTGGGTGGAATTTTGTGGATCCACGCAGATTTCAGAAGTTCCACCACAGAAATGTAAGGAAAATGTGTTTTTTTTTTACAAAGTTAGAGGTTTGCAAGGGATTCTGGGTAACAGAACCTGGTGACAGCCAGACAAGTCACCACATCCTGGATTCCCCTAAGTGTCTAGTTTTCAAAAATGTATAGGTTTGCTATGTTTCCCTAGGTGCCTGCAAAGCTAGGGTTCAAAATCTACAGCTAGGCACTTTGCAAAAAAAGGGTCTGTTTTCACTGTGAAATTGTGGTGTGTCCAAATTGCGCTTTGGGCTGTTTCCTGTCGTGGGCACTAGGCCTACCCACACAAGTGAAGTACCATTTTTCTGGGAAGACTTTGGGGAATGCGGGGTGGGTGGAATTTTGTGGATCCACGCAGATTCCAGAACTTTCCAACACAGAAATGTGAGGAAAATGTGTTTTTTTAAAAAAAAGTTTGAGGTTTGCAAGGGATTCTGGGTAACAGAACCTGGTGAGAGCCAGACAAGTCACCCCATCCTGGATTCCCCTGGGTGTCTAGTTTTCAAAAATGTTTAGGTTTGCTAGGTTTCCCCAGGTGCCGGCAGAGCTAGGGTTCAAAATCTACAGCTAGGCACTTTGCAAAAAAGGGTCAGTTTTCACTGTGAAAATGTGGTGTGTCCATGTTGCGTTTTGGGCCATTTCCTGATGCGGGCACTAGGCCTACCCACACAAGTGAGGTAACATTTTTCTCGGAAGACTTTGGGGAATGCGGGGTGGGTGGAATTGTGTCGATCCACAAAGATTCCAGAACTTTCCACCACAGAAATGTGAGGAAAATGTGTTTTTTTACAAAGTTTGAGGTTTGCAAGGGATTGTGGGTAACAGAACCTGGAGAGAGCCAGACGAGTCACCCCCTCCTGGATTCCCCTGGATCCAGTTTTCAAAATTGTATAGGTTTGCTGGGTTTCCCTAGGTGCCGGCAGAGCTAGGGTTAAAAATCTACAGCCAGGCACTTTGCAAAAAAGGGTCAGTTTTCACTGTGAAAATATTGTGTGTCCACGTTGCGTTTTGGGCTGTTTCCTGTCACGGGCACTAGGCCTACCCACACAAGTGAGTTACCATTTTTCTCTGAAAGACTTTGGGGAATGCGGGGTTGGTGGAATTTTGTGGATCCACGCAGATTCCAGAACTTTCCACCACAGAAATGTGAGGAAAATTAGTTTTTTTTTTACAAAGTTTGAGGTTTGCAAGGGATTCTGGGTAACAGAACCTGGTGAGAGCCAGACAAGTCACCCCATCCTGGATTCCCCTGGGTGTCTAGTTTTCAATAATGTATAGGTTTGCTAGGTTTCCCTAGGTGCCAGCAGAGCTACGGTTCAAAATCTACAGCTAGGCACTTTGCAAAAAAAGGGTCCGTTTTCAGTGTGAAAATGTGGTGTGTCCACGGTGCGTTTTGGGCCATTTCCTGTCGCGGGCACTAGGCCTACCCACACAAGTGAGGTAACATTTTTCTCGGTAGACATTGGGGAATGCGGGGTGGGTGGAATTTTGTGGATCTACAAAGATTCCAGAACTTTCCACCACAGAAATGTGAGGAAAATGTTTTTTTTTTTACAAAGTTTGAGGTTTGCAAGGGATTCTGAGTAACAGAACTTGGTGCGAGCCAGACAAGTCATCCCATCCTAGATTTCCCTGGGTATCTAGTTTTCAAAAATGTATAGGTTTGCTAGGTTTCCCAAGGTGCCGGCAGAGCTAGGGTTCAAAATCTACAGCTAGGCACTTTGCAAAAAAAGGGTCTGTTTTCACTGTGAAAATGTGGTGTGTCCACATTGCGTTTTGGGCCATTTCCTGTCGTGGGCACTAGGCCTACCCACACAAGTGAGGTACCATTTTTCTGGGGAGACTTTGGGGAATGCAGGGTGGGTGGAATTATGTGGATCCACGCAGATTCCAGAACTTTCCAACACAGAAATGTGAGGAAAATGTGTTTTTTTTAAAAAGTTTGAGGTTTGCAAGGGATTCTGGGTAACAGAACCTGGTGAGAGCCAGACAAGTCACCCCATCCTGGATTCCCCTGGGTGTCTAGTTTTCAAAAATGTTTAGGTTTGCTAGGTTTCCCCAGGTGTCGGCAGAGCTAGGGTTCAAAATCTACAGCTAGGCACTTTGCAAAAAAAGGGTCAGTTTTCACTGTGAAAATATTGTGTGTCCACATTGCGTTTTGGGCTGTTTCCTGTCACGGGCACTAGGCCTACCCACACAAGTGAGGTACCATTTTTCTCTGAAAGACTTTGGGGAATGCGGGGTTGGTGGAATTTTGTGGATCCACGCAGATTCCAGAACTTTTCACCACAGAAATGTGAGGAAAATGTGTTTGTTTTTTTACAAAGTTTGAGGTTTGCAAGGGATTCTGGGTAACAGAACCTGGTGAGAGCCAGACAAGTCACCCCATCCTGGATTCCCCTGGGTGTCTAGTTTTCAATAATGTATAGGTTTGTTAGGTTTCCCTAGGTGCCGGCAGAGCTACGGTTCACAATCTACAGCTAGGCACTTTGCAAAAAAAGGGTCAGTTTTCAGTGTGAAAATGTGGTGTGTCCACGTTGCGTTTTGGGCCGTTTCTTGTCATGGGCACTAGGCCTACCCACACAAGTGAGGTACCATTTTTCTCGGAAGACTTTGGGGAATGCGGGTCTGGGTGAAATTTTGTGGATCCACGCAGATTCCACAACTTTCCACCACAGAAATGTGAGAAAAATTTGTTTTTTTTTACACAGTTTGAAGTTTGCAAGGGATTCTGGGTAACAGAACCTGGGGAGAGCCAGACAAGTCACCTCATCCTGGATTGCCAAGGGTGGTGTCTAGTTTTCAAAAATGTATAGGTTTGCTAGGTTTCCCTAGGTGCCGGCAGAGCTAGGGTTCAAAATCTACAGCTAGGCACTTTGCAAAAAAAGGGTCAATTTTCAGTGTGAAAATGTGGTGTGTCCACGTTGCGTTTTGGGCCGTTTCCTGTCTCGAGCACTAGGCCTATCCACACAAGTGAGGTACCATTTTTCTCGAAAGACTTTGGGAAATGCGAGGTGGGTGGATTTTTGTGGATCCACACAGATTCCAGAACTTTCCACCACAGAAATGTGAGGAAAATGTGTTTTTATTTTACAAAGTTTGAGGTTTGCAAGGGATTCTGGGTAACAGAACCTGCTGACAGCCAGACAAGTCACCCCATCCTGGATTCCCCTAAGTGTCTAGTTTTCAAAAATGTATAGGTTTGCTATGTTTCCCTAGGTGCCGGCAAAGCTAGGGTTCAAAATCTACAGCTAGGCACTTTGCAAAAAAAGGGTCTGTTTTCACTGTGAAAATGTGGTGTGTCCACATTGCGTTTTGGGCCATTTCCTGTTGTGGGCACTAGGCCTACCCACACAAGTGAGGTACCATTTTTCTGGGGAGACTTTGGGGAATGCGGGGTGGGTGGAATTTTGTGGATCCACGCAGAGTCCAGAACTTTCCACCACGGAAATGTGAGGAAAATGTGTTTTTTAAAAAAAAAATTAGGTTTGCAAGGGATTCTGGGTAACAGAACCTGGAGAGAGCCAGACGAGTCACCACCTCCTGGATTCCCCTGGGTGTCTAGTTTCTAAAAATGTATAAGTTTGCTAGGATTCCCCAGGTGCCGGCAGAGCTACGGTTCAAAATCTACAGCTAGGCACTTTGCAATAAAAGGGTCAGTTTTCACTGTTAAAATGTGGTGTGTCCACGTTGCGTTTTGGGCCGCTTTCCTGTCGTGGGCACTAGGCCTACCCTCACAATTGAGGTACCATTTTTATCAGGAGACTTAGTGGAATACAGAATTGTAGAGCAACTGTTATTACCTATGGACTTTCAATGCATTTCTGCCTTCCAAATGTAAGACAATGTGTAAAAAAGAAGTCACTATGAAAAATGTCCTATAATTCACATGCTAGTATGGGTACCCACAATTTCGGAGATGTGCAAATAGCTACTGTTTCTAAACTCTATATTTTGTTCCCATTTCAGAAAATACATAGGTGTCTTTCATACCTATTTGTCCCTGTTTATATTTTCCCAAATGAATTGCTATAACCCCGGTACACAATAAAAAACCATTGCAAGACGCTGCTCAATTATTGGCTCTGGGTTCCTCGGGTTCTTGGTGAACCTACAAGTCCTATATATCCCCACAACCAAAACGGTCCAGCGGATGTAACGGTATATTGCTTTCAAACATCTGTCATACTTAGGGGCCGATTCCGATTCGGGCCGGAAAACGTACCGACCGACTCGGTACGGGAATTTAGTCCGACCAACACGTACCGGCGCCGTCCGACCCGCGTAGTACGATGAAATGCATGTGAATCATGACCGACTCGTACGGAACACAAAACGAACGACCGACCCGGACGGAAACAAGCTATCCGGCCGGGAAACCACGCGAATCGAACCGACCGACACGCACCAGGAATCAACCCGAACGAAACGTACCTGCGAACTCCGACCCGCGCAGTACGATGCAATGCGTGCAAAACCAGACCGACTCGCACGGAGCTCAAGCCGTACGACCGACACGCATACAAAAGCCAGCCGAAACAACACAACACTCCGCGACCGACTCGTACGCCGCACATGAAACCTAGCTGAAACTCAGCGGGAACGAGTCGGAGAAGATCGCACGAGATAACTGCAGCGTCCTACTCGGTCAGAAGAACGTCTCCTACATGCACAAAAAATACAAAGGAAAAAATACAAAAAAAAGGGCCAAACAAGCAATCACAAAGCCAATAAATACAGGGGGGAAAAAAAATGGAACAAGGACACACCCCCAACTCCACCTATATAAAGGCCACAAATCCCTACCATGATCCTTTGCAAATTCCACTGACCTGCCAGCACAGAACACCATCAGACAGCAACCACAGACACACTCACAGCTCATCCATCACACAAGCCACACACCATTAGCACCTCAACAAATAGCACCCTCACACACACCCAGAAAAACCTACACTCACCAACCCTCACTTGCACACTCACACACACATCAATCACCACCACCACCCATCACCATGCCCCCAAAGAAGAATCCAAAGTTCCTAGATAGTGAATTGGAAGTCCTGGTAGACGAGGTCCTGAGGGTAGAGCCACAGTTGTTTGGCACATTGGTCCAACAGACCCCCATGGCGCAGAAAACCAAGATGTGGGAGAGGATCGTCGACAGGGTGAACGCACAATCACCATGTTTGCGCACAAAGGAAGACATCCAGAACCGGTGATATGATGTGCGCAGGAGGGTCAGGGACCTACTGAAGAAGGATTACCTCCTGAGTCAGCACACCGGCAGTGGCCCTCCTGTCAAACCAGTATACCTCAGGCCCTGGGAGGAGAAGGTGCGGGCCATCCTACCACCAGTGAGCGTATATGGACTAACAAACATCCCAGAGACTGGTGAGTACACAACTAATATACACAATGTGGTGTGACAATACACACACACCACTGTCAAGGGGATAGTCAAACCATGCACCCATAGCAAATCCACAGCAACCAAAAGATAATCATCCCAAGATGTGAATGCTAGTCAGACAAACACAATACCTGCCATCTCATAGTGATATGTAACTGTGTCATGACATGTACAAACCTAACAACAAATACAGCAAGGCAGTGGCACAAATATAACCAACAAACACAGTCAGATATTTTGCCACCACTAGAACACCACCTCACAGGGAAGCTCACTCAAAGGAAGGAATTCTGTGTATGCTGGTGAAGTCAGTGTAGCCAATAGCATGATGGGAGTTGTAGTCACAGATATTGGTCACCCTCACAATTGGCCCATCAACACCACCCTGAACCATGCTCACATCACAGGGAGTGGAAAAGGACTGACAAGATGGCTGACACTGGGTACTGCTGTGGGGAGCACAAGGCCCTGCTGGGAACTGTGCACCAACCAACAGCAGGACACCACTGACTGACATCCTGAAAGCCAACTTGCACTCCCTGCAATGGAAGCACCTTCCATGGTGGGATATCTGGCTGGGTGGGAAGGAGGACTCACAGCACTGACCATAGTTACAAGCAGTTCTCCTCACACACCCCCTCAACACTAACTCCACATAACCCACCTGGGAGAATGCAATGCCTCACACTCTAATTGAAGATCCTTCAAAGAACCACCACCCTGGGTTATGCTGTGTGAAGCACAGGGACACTCTTGGGACTTGTAGCCAAACAACCGCCAGGACAACACTGTCAGCCATCCTGTCAGCACAGGCACACTACCCCACAGGGAAGCAGAGTCAAAAGGAAGGAAGTATGGGCATGCTGGGAAGGGGGTGTAGGCAATAGCATGATGGGAGTGGTAGTCACAGCTCAACATCCCCCACCCACATGGCCCAGCAAGCTAGCACTGAAGCATGCACACCTCACAGGGAGTGAAAAGCCATTTCAAAGATGTCTGACACTGGCCTCAGCTGTGGGGAGCACAAGGCCCTGCTGGGAACTGGGCACCAACAAACAACAGGACTACATCGTCAGCCATCTTGCCATTGCTGTCACACTCACACACAGTGAAGTCCACTCAAAAGGAAGGAAGTATGGGCATGCTGGGAAGGGGGGTGTAGGCAATAGCATGATGGGAGTTGGAGTCACAGATATTGGTCACCCTCACAATTGGCCCATCAACACCACCCTGAACCATGCTCACATCACAGGGAGTGGAAAAGGACTGACAAGATGGCTGACACTGGGTACTGCTGTGGGGAGCACAAGGCCCTGCTGGGAACTGTGCACCAACAAACAACAGGACCACACTGTCAGCCATCTTGCCATTGCTGTCACACTCACACACAGTGAAGTCCACTCAAAAGGAAGGAAGTATGGGCATGCTGGGAAGGGGGGTGTAGGCAATAGCATGATGGGAGTGGTAGTCACAGCTCAACATCCCCCACCCACATGGCCCAGCAAGCTCACACTGAAGCATGCACACCTCACAGGGAGTGAAAAGCCACTTCAAAGATGTCTGACAATGGTGCTCTGTTGTGGGGAGCACAAGGCCCTGCTGGGAACTGTGCACCAACCAACAGCAGGACACCACTGACTGACATCCTGAAAGCCAACTTGCACTCCCTGCAATGGAAGCACGTTCCATGGTGGGATATCTGGCTGGGTGGGAAGGAGGACTCACAGCACTGACCATAGTTACAAGCAGTTCTCCTCACACACACCCTCAACACTAACTCCACATAACCCACCTGGGAGAATGCAATGCCTCACACCCTAATTGAAGATTCCACAAAGAACCACCACCCTGGGTTATGCTGTGTGAAGCACAGGGACACTCTTGGGACTTGTAGCCAAACAACCGCCAGGACAACACTGTCAGCCATCCTGTCAGCACAGGCACACTACCCCACAGGGAAGCAGAGTCAAAAGGAAGGAAGTATGGGCATGCTGGGAAGGGGGGTGTAGGCAATAGCATGATGGGAGTGGTAGTCACAGCTCAACATCCCCCACCCACATGGCCCAGCAAGCTCACACTGAAGCATGCACACCTCACAGGGAGTGAAAAGCCACTTCAAAGATGTCTGACAATGGTGCTCTGTTGTGGGGAGCACAAGGCCCTGCTGGGAACTGTGCACCAACAAACAACAGGACCACATTGTCAGCCATCTTGCCATTGCTGTCACACTCACACACAGTGAAGTCCACTCAAAAGGAAGGAAGTATGGGCATGCTGGGAAGGGGGGTGTAGGCAATAGCATGATGGGAGTTGGAGTCACAGATATTGGTCACCCTCACAATTGGCCCATCAACACCACTCTGAACCATGCTCACATCACAGGGAGTGGAAAAGGACTGACAAGATGGCTGACACTGGGTACTGCTGTGGGGAGCACAAGGCCCTGCTGGGAACTGTGCACCAACAAACAGCACAACACCACTGCCTGACATCCTGAAAGCCAAATTGCACTCCCTGCAATGCAAGCACGTTGCATGGTGGGATATCTGGCTGGGTGGGAAGGAGGACTCACAGCACTGACCATAGTTACAAGCAGCTCACCTCACACACCCCCTCAACACAAACTCCACATAACCCACCTGGGAGAATGCCATGCCTCACATACCAAATGAAGATCCCACAAAGAACCACCACCCTGGGTAATGCCGTGTGAAGCACAGGGACACTCTTGGGACTTGTAGCCAAACAAACGCAAGGACAACACTGTCAGCCTTCCTGTCAGCACAGCCACACTGCCCCACAGGGAAGCAGAGTCCAAAGGAAGGAAGTACGGGCATGCTGGGAAGGGGGGTGTAGGCAATAGCATGATGGGAGTTGTAGTCACAGAAACTGCTCACCCTCACAATTGGCCCATCAACACCACTCTGAACCATGCTCACCTCACAGGGAGTGGAAAAGGACTGACAAGATGGATGACACTGGGTACTGCTGTGGGGAGCACAAGGCCCTGCTGGGAACTGTGCACCAACAAACAGCACAACACCACTGCCTGACATCCTGAAAGCCAACTTGCACTCCCTGCAATGCAAGCACGTTGCATGGTGGGATATCTGGCTGGGTGGGAAGGAGGACTCAAAGCACTGACCATAGTTACAAGCAGCTCACCTCACACACCCCCTCAACACAAACTCCACATAACCCACGTGGGAGAATGCAATGCCTCACATACCAAATGAAGATCCCACAAAGAACCACCACCCTGGGTAATGCCGTGTGAAGCACAGGGACACTCTTGGGACTTGTAGCCAAACAACTGCCAGGACAACACTGTCAGCCATCCTGTCAGCACAGGCACACTACCCCACAGGGAAGCAGAGTCAAAAGGAAGGAAGTATGGGCATGCTGGGAAGGGGGTGTAGGCAATAGCATGATAGGAGTGGTAGTCACAGCTCAATATCCCCCACCCACATGGCCCAGCAAGCTAGCACTGAAGCATGCACACCTCACAGGGAGTGAAAAGCCATATCAAAGATGTCTGACAATGGTGCTCTGTTGTGGGGAGTACCAGGCCCTGCTGGGACCTGTGCACCAACCAACAGCAGGACACCACTGAATGACATCCTGAGAGTCAACCTGAACACACTGTAAGGGTGGCATGCTTCATGGTGGGATAACTGGGCTGGGGGGAGAAGGAGGGCCGGATGTCTACCAAATACAACCAATGCTGGCCATGCACACACCTCAACATTCACATTGAAAAGCCTCAGGTTTGCAGGACAATGTGCTACACCAATATCAACCTCTTACTGTTACAACTTAGGACAATGCAATGTACAGGCCCGCATCCAGAGGTACAGTCACAACTGTCAGGTGTGTGAACCATTGATGCCTGTAGAAATATAACATACATTGTGTGTCTCTTCCAAAAACAGGTGATGATGGGGACACAGCAGCAGGCGAGGAGGAGTCCCTGTCCCAGGCTCCGGGGGACACTGAGCTCACTGGTGTGGAACAGCCTCTGCCCTCCTCGGATGGCGAAGACCTACCTGGCCCCTCCAGTGTGAGTCATCATGCAGCAGGACCAACATCTGCACCCCCTGCACCCACCCCTCCAACAACTGCCAACACACAGACCACCCCCGCCGACACAGACAGACCAAGGACAACCAATGACAACAGCACAGGGACCCTGGCCCAACGTCGAGCTATGGACAACGACCCCAGTAACAACCTCCAAGGGGGCCTAGGGTCTCCTGGGCGTGCCACCGCAGGTCCCGCACGTGTCGCCAGGGGTGGTGGGAGGGGTGGTAGGCAGAGGTCGCTGTTTGCAGAGGGGTCTGGACTGCATGATGACCCACAACTGGCACGCATTGCTGATGCGTACCAGAATAGCACCGGAGAGGTCAGCCAGGTAGTGGGGATCCTCAAGGACATCCAACAGCAGCAGGATGCCCATCATGCCCGCTTGGACTCACACATGTCCCGATGTGGAGACACACATGTCTCGCATGGAGTCCAAGTGGGACACATGGCAAGAACTGACAGCGGTGCATAGGGACATATTGACATGCCTCCGCCAGATTAGCACCAACATGGCCCCACCTCCCTGTGTGCCCACAACATCTGGTGCTGCAACAACTGCAACTGCCACAGGGAGGGAGGAGGACTCTGGCGGAGAGTCCCCTGCACTGCAGCAGCCTGCACGTGAGGGTCCCTCCCAAAGAAGAGGGGTCGTCCGAGGAAGGAAAACTGAGAGGTTGATGGCCATGTACATCCCCCAGGAAGCCAACACCTGTTCTGGAAAGTCTCCTTTGTGTGCAAACTGTTCACCCTGTAGAATGCAACACAACTCTCCCACATGACATGGGGAGTCTAAGTTGGACTAATGTATCAGATGACTGTGGACTTCACTCAGGACATTTCTGCTACCAAGACTTCCAACTAATCTGGGAACTTCGGATCACAATCCCAATGTACAGCACCCACCATCTTGTGCACTATACTCACACATGTCTGTAAATAAAATCACTACTACACTGTTAGACCTGTCAGCCCTAGGGTGGTCTTGCCCTATTTTTTTTTCCCTTTTGCGCCTCCTTTTTACCACCATATTTTTACTGGACCTAGGTCTCCGGGCGCCTTGCCACTGCTAGCCAGTGCTGAGGTGCAGGTGCTCTCTCTCACTCAAGATGGCTGCCACAGGCCCCTGGTACTGCAGAGGGGCCTTACACGCATACACACTAGTAGCCAGGGTCAGGCTGGGACATAGGGATACAGTATCTATTCCGTCCCCGCCTCTGGGCCACATAGCCAGGCATGTAGAAGGTTCCAGAACCTTCCGGGCTGTGGGAGGAGTTAGGTTTTGCCGCCTTTGAGAGGGTCACCTGACCTAGGGGTATAAAAGGTTTGGAGGGAAAACTTTCTAGTCAGTTGATGAGGCACCACTGAACCTGGGAGAACCTCTGCCGGAGTACAGGCTTTAGGGCCTAGGGGGGAGACCTACACTACTGCTGCTGACAGGACTGAGGCCCTGCTGTAGTAAGATAGCTGAGGAACGCCCACCACCCACTGACCTTGCCCAGTGTGAGGGGACCCAGGGAACCACCTTCAGCGTGCCGGGAGGAACATCAAGCACTCCCAGAACCACCAACTCATCCCCCCACCTCATTAGAAGAAACTTCTGACAAGAAACTTTGACAAGAAACTTATAATAAGGAACTTCTGACAAGAAACTCCTAACAAGAAGCGCCTAAGAAGCAACCAAGCTGGAGTAGTCGCCAGACACCTTAATTTGAGAAGGCCTGACCGTCCAGCAAGGCCTGAAGCCTAAACTGCCCAACTGGGGATCACCAGGTAAAGCGCCGTACCTTGAAGCGCTAGACCTTCAACCCCTATTCATTCCTGCCTGCTGCTGGGCTGCCCCCAAGTACTTTTCCAGTCAGCCCTGCCCACAGGCTGCTGGTGCGCCCTGCGTTCTGCCACCCCTCAGGTCACTGACCTTGTGAGGAGATCACCGCCGCGGCCGCCGCCTGAGGAGAAGTGCCGTGTGGTGAGGTGCGCCGTTGCGCCCTCACCGGAGGAAGCGCTGAGGTGAGGGAAGCCCCTCAGGTGTGTGTGGTGAGGTGCGCCGTCCGCGCCCTCACCGAAGCCTCTACAGAATTGCCCCAAATTGTTGCCATCGGGCCCGGGGCCCCACCGCCGCCGTCGCGGCAGAAGAAATCACCCCCGCCGCAACCAAAGAAATCACCCCCGTCGCGGCCGAAGAAATCGCCAGCGAGGCCTCCAGGCCCCGCCGACGCCGTTGCCGGGCAACCGGGGACGCCGGGCGCGCCCCCAGGAAGGCCGCGCAGCAATTGGGTGCCGGCTCCGGTCCCGCCCCCATCGCCGACGGAGGCCGAGGGAGACCTAGAGCCGTGCAGAGGGAGGCGGGGAGCCGGCCGAAGAGGACTGCCGGCTCCCGCTCCCTTCCCCGAAGTCCTGGAAGCCCGCGGCTTCACTTACCTGATCCCGGGGGCCGGAGGAAGGTGATACCGGCCCCCGCAACGTCCAGCCAGTCCGGCCTGAAGGCCGAGGTACCCCGACCGGGCCCCGCCCTCCAGAACACGGGCCGGGCCTGGGGAGTGCCAGTCGCTAGAGAAGCGCGACCAACGAACCAGCACCAGGTGAGCCCAGGAGGCCCCTAGGGCCCACAAAAATGCCACTGGGGGCCGGGGGCCACTATTAACCCCTACATTAACAATGTACCTTTCCCCATGAGGCGAGGCCCCGGAGAGGAGTGGGCCTAGCCTAGAATTAACCCCTAAGGGACGTAGAAGCCCCAGGATACAGGACATGTTGAGGGGTTCCCCACAGTATTTATTAATTTATTGCAGATGCCTATTGTAATTACTGCCTAGGCCATGCTTTTAACTGTTAAGTCTTTACCACAGGGGGAAAGTGTTTAATTGAACTGAGCTGAAGTGTACACCACCAAGAGTTGAAGTATTTTATGTTACAGGTGTACTGGAGTTGCGACGCCCACTGTACTGAATGTGGGTGCGCCTAGATTAATGCAGGCCTATTTAAATGTAACGTGAAAAGCCTTCTTTTAAGTAATTGAATATGCTAAAGTGAACTGTATGTTTAGGCCCATGTTTTATTAACGTACCTTGAGATCATTATTAAGTGCTACGTTTAAGAGATAATTCCTACGGCCTCTTAGTGGCCTACAATGTTGATGAGCTATGATGCTTTATTTAAAATGTGCACCAGTTGAGTAATACAATGAATTTGAATGTAGATCTGAATTAATCTGCCTCATCTGATGCCAACTTGATTTATATATAAAAGATCTTGATTTTAAATACAAAAGCCTGGTGTGGTGTCATGTTATTGCGTTCGCATTTCTGAGTCAAAGTAAGAGTGTGCTGCACAACTGCCTTACACATTGCCTTCGCATGCCTTCCCCGCCTCGCGCCATGCTACCGTGTCGGACTCGGTAACCCCGGTTCCAACATTTGGTGTTCAGCGGTTGGATAAGGACTGGTGTTTGTGCAGCACCCTACAGTGACTCAGTGTGCGCCGCAATTAGACACCTATTGTAATGCAAGTGCTAGGAATTCTTTTATGATTGCCAATTGTGTACATTCCTGCGTTAGACCTGCTACCTACAGTCTAGAACCCTTTCCCTAAATTGTCTGGGACCCCAACTAGGAGGATGGAGTTGGAGTTAGCCAACCTAGAAAGGTATACGGTGACACAGCTCAAGGAGTTCTGCCTAGAGAGGGGGGTGGCCGTCAAGCGAGGTGCCAGGAAGGGGGTGCTTCAGAAAGCTTTGAGGGCATGGGTAATGGCCCACCCGGAGGGAAGAGGGGACGAGGAGCAGGGGGAGACAGACAACCCAGAAGAACTGGACCTACTGCACATTGATGTTAGCGAGAATATGTTGCCAGGAAGACGTTCCAGGGCAGGCAGTAGTGCGTCAGGGGGAGTTTGTCGGCAGAGGAATTTGAGGATAGGAGGGAGGAGAGGCAATTAACATTAGAACTTGCTAAGATGGAAAGAGAAGGAGAACAGGCAAGGCTAGCCATGGAGGAAAGGAAGCTTGCACATGAGCTTAGCCTGAAGGAACTAGAGCTCCGAGCCTTGCAGATGGAGATGCAGGGCAGAGTGAATGGTGGCAGCGTACCTGCTGGGGTTCCACAGGAGCCCAAATTCTATTTACCAAGAGAGGTGATAGCCAGTTTTAGTGTAGGTGATGACATCGATAAGTGGTTGGCGGCGTATGAGGTAGCTTTGGTGGCCCATAGAGTTCCTGAGAGCTACTGGGGCGGAGGTCTTTACAGGTACATACCTCCACTAGTAAGGGACACACTTTTAACTACCCTATCATGAAGGAGGCCCTGCTCAAGAAGTTTGGCCTCACCCCAGAGAAGTACCGCCAAAAGTTCCGCAACAGCCACAAGCTTCACACACAAAACTGGGTGGATTTTTTTGATTATGCCCGGAAGGCATTGGAGGGTTGGGTGCGTGGCAGCAACGTTGACAATTACAAAGGGCGGTACGACCTATTCTTGAGAGAGCACCTCCTAGAGAAATGTTTTCCGGAGCTGCGCCAGTACTTGGTGGACCGCAAGCTGACCAATCCTAGGGAGCTTGCAGAGGAGGCAGACACGTGGGTCAGCACTCGGGTGTCCCACAAGGGAGCCGGGGCGGACCCCCGAAAGGTGGACAGGGGCTCCCCCAGAAGAAAGAGGGGGAGATAAAAAGAGGGAGTTCTTTAAAGGCCCCCAAAATAGACCGCCTGGGAGAGGGGTAGGTTCCCCATCCCAATCTGGATTCCAGAAACCCACTTATCCTGACAGGAGTCAGCAGCCCAGAACTGTCCGGTGCTACGAGTGCGGGGAGGTTGGACATTACAAGGGGGATCCCCAGTGTGGCAAGAGAACCCCAGCCCCCACAGGAGGTAAGAGCCCTGGGGTGGCCAGTGTAGCGCTTGGGGAGGAGTTGTCCCTAGGTAGGGAGGTGAGTGGACAGGCTTGACCTTAGTTTCCCTGGGGGATAGAGAGATCATCCCACGGGTTCAGGTACCCGCGAACACTGCCAAGTATCGGCAGAGGGTCCTGGTGAACGGGGAGGAGGTAGAGGCTCTGAGGGACACATGTGCCAGCATGACGATGGTGAGACGTCAGCTGGTGTCCCCAGAGCAGGTGATTCCTGAGGAATTCCACCCGGTTGTTATGGCTGATAATAGCCTGGGTCATTACCCCGTGGCCCAAGTTCCCTTTGAGTGGGGAGGAGTATCAGGTCTGATGAAGGTTGCGGTAAGCCCTGCCATGCCCGTTGACTGTCTGCTGGGCAACGACTTGGAACATACTGCCTGGAGGGAGGTAGAGTTCAATGCCCATGCTAAGATGTTGGGATTACCAGGATGGACTTGCGTCGTCACGCGGTCCATGGCTGCCCGACAAGGAACTCAGCTCGGGTTGGAGCCTGAAATAATGGCCCAGCCCACTGCTGGATGAGGAGATGTCCAGGAGGAGACACCCGGTGAGATGGATGGGGAGCCCACGGAGGTGACCCCGGAGTCCGCTGAGGTGGTTGGTGTTCCCGTGGGGGACCTGCCGACCCCTGCAGAGTGGCAGGTGGAAGGAGGGCCTACCCGGGAGGAATTTTGCCGGGCGCAGAAGGAGTGCCCTACGCTTGAAGGCATGCGGCAACAGGCCGAAGCCCAAGCAGCTGGAACAGAGACTGGTAACTACCATGTCTACTGGGAGGATGGTCTCCTCTACAGTGAGCCTAAGGCTCCGGTGCATGGGTCATCACGAGCCGTGGTGGTCCCCCAATGCTACTGAGCCTTTCTGCTAGAGTTGGCACACGAAATACCACTAGCAGGACACCTGGGCCAGGACAAGACGTTTGCGCGTCTGGTCCCACATTTTTACTGGCCCAGGATGCGCGTCACTTCTGACACTTTTTGCAAGACTTGCACCACTTGCCAAGCGAGCGGCAAGACAGGAACGAAAGTGAAGGTCCCTCTGGAACCTCTCCCAGTTGTCGATACCCCTTTTGAGCGGGTAGGGATTGACATTGTCGGGCCATTGGACCCGCCGACTTCTGCAGGACATAGGTTCATTTTGGTGCTGGTAGACCACGCCACCCGGTACCCAGAGGCAATCCCTCTGAGGACCATCACTGCACCGGTGGTGGCGCGGGCCCTGATGGGGATTTTTACCCGAGTGGGATTCCCCAAGGTCGTGGTGTCAGATAGGGGCACGAATTTCATGTCGGCCTACATGCAGGCCATGTGGAAGGAGTGTGGAGTGACCTACCGGTTCTCCACTCCTTACCACCCCCAGACGAACGGGCTCGTGGAGCGCTTTAACAAAACCTTGAAGGGGATGATCAGGAGCCTACCCGAGGACTTGAGAAGAAAGTGGGACGTCCTCTTACCCTGTCTGCTCTTCTCCTACCGAGAGGTGCCGCAGAAGGGGGTCGGTTTCAGCCCCTTTGAACTGCTCTATGGCCACCCCGTTCGGGGGCCCCTCAGTCTTGTCAAGGAGGGGTGGGAGAAGTCTTCCTCGAAGCTTCCCCGTGATGTGGTCAGCTGTATGCTGGCATTCCGCAGCCAAGTGGCCAAGCTGTGGAAGGAGGCCTCGGACAACCTAGAGGCAAGTCAGGCCGTCATGAAGAAATGGTATGACCGGAACGCGCGGACGGTAGAGTTGGACGCTGGACAGAAGGTGTGGGTCATGGAGCCAGGAGAGCTTAGCGCCCTCCAGGACCGGTGGACTGGGCCGTTTGAGATCTTGGAAAGGAGAGGCCAGACCACATATGTCGTCGATGTGAAGACCCCACGTCAACCCCACAGGGTGTTCCACGTCAACCGCCTGAAGCCCAACCAGGAGCGTTCAGAACTCACTCTCCTAATGATAACAGATGGAAGTGAGGAGGAGGAGAGTGAGCCTCTTCCAGACCTTCTGGCGGCCCATGAGAAGGATGGTTCGGTAGAGGGAGTGGTCCTCGCCCCATCCTTGACCCCAGAGCAACAGAGGGACTGCCGCCAGGTCTTGGGACAGTACGCCTCGTTGTTCTCCCTCACGCCTGGGATCATGCACCTGTGTACCCATGATGTGGACACAGGGGACAGTCTGCCAGTGAAAACCAAGTCTTACCGGCTGTCCGATAAAGTCAAGGCTAGTATCCAGGGTGAGGTTACCAAGATGCTAGAACTGGGAGTGATTGAGCCTTCCAGTAGCCCTTGGGCTAGTCCGGTAGTGTTGGTGCGGAAAGCGGCCCCACCGGGCACTACACCAGAACTTCGGTTCTGTGTGGATTACCGTGGACTCAACTCAGTCACAAAGACCGACGCTCACCCGATCCCTCGGGCGGATGAGCTCATTGACCGGCTGGGAGCAGCCCGGTATCTGAGTACCATTGATTTGACATCAGGCTATTGGCAGATCGCCATGGCGGAAGGAGCAAGGGAGAAGACTGCGTTCTCCACCCCCGAGGGCCACTTTCAATTTCGGGTGATGCCCTTCGGGTTGAAAAATGCTCCAGCCGCTTTCCAGCGGTTGGTGAACCAGGTGCTGTCTGGCCTAGAGGCCTTCTCTGCTGCCTACCTGGATGACATAGCTGTCTTCAGTAGCAGCTGGGAGGACCATCTGGAGCATCTCCAGGAGGTGCTACAGGCTTTGCAACGGGCTGGTCTGACCATCAAGGCCAGCAAGTGCCAGATTGGACAGGGATCTGTCGTGTACCTGGGACATCTGGTGGGCGGAGGTAAGGTGCAACCCCTCCAAGCCAAGATTGAAACCATCTTGGCCTGGGAGCCCCCCAAGACCCAAACAGAGGTCCGAGCTTTTCTCGGCCTCACAGGATACTACCGCCGGTTCGTCAAGGGATATGGAACCATCGTGGGCCCATTGACGGAATTAACTTCAAAGAAGCAGCCACGCAGAGTCATCTGGACGGCTGCCTGCCAGGAAGCCCTCAAATGTGCAATGTGCACCGCACCGGTGCTCAGGACTCCAGACTTTGGACGGGAATTTATCGTGCAGACAGACGCTTCTGAGCATGGCATAGGAGCTGTGCTCTCGCAGCTGAATGACGATGGCCAAGACCAGCCAGTGGCCTTCATTTCTCAAAGACTACTCCCCAGGGAACAGCGGTGGAGTACCATCGAACGAGAAGCCTTTGCCGTGGTTTGGGCTGTAAAGAAGTTGAGGCCATACCTTTTTGGTTGTCACTTCCTGATCCAGACCGACCACAGACCCCTTCGCTGGCTCATGCAGATGAGAGGCGAAAACCCCAAATTGTTGAGGTGGTCCATTTCCCTCCAGGGGATGGACTTTCGGGTGGAACATCGACCCGGTGTAGACCACGCCAACGCTGACGGTCTCTCCCGGTTTTTCCGCCTTAGCGACGAGAACTCCCTAGAGGCTGGGAAGCTCTCCCCTCTTTCGGCTGGGGGGGACGCGTGTTAGACCTGTCAGCCCTAGGGTGGTCTTGCCCTATTTTTTTTCCCTTCTGCGCCTCCTTTTTACCACCATATTTTTACTGGTCCTAGGTCTCCGGGCGCCTTGCCACTGCTAGCCAGTGCTGAGGTGCAGGTGCTCTCTCTCACTCAAGATGGCTGCCACAGGCCCCTGGTACTGCAGAGGGGCCTTACACGCATACACACTAGTAGCCAGGGTCAGGCTGGGACATAGGGATACAGTATCTATTCCGTCCCCGCCTCTGGGCCACATAGCCAGGCATGTAGAAGGTTCCAGAACTTTCCGGGCTGTGGGAGGAGTTAGGTTTTGCCGCCTTTGAGAGGGTCACCTGACCTAGGGGTATAAAAGGTTTGGAGGGAAAACTTTCTAGTCAGTTGATGAGGCACCACTGAACCTGGGAGAACCTCTGCCGGAGTACAGGCTTTAGGGCCTAGGGGGGAGACCTACACTACTGCTGCTGACAGGACTGAGGCCCTGCTGTAGTAAGATAGCTGAGGAACGCCCACCACCCACTGACCTTGCCCAGTGTGAGGGGACCCAGGGAACCACCTTCAGCGTGCCGGGAGGAACATCAAGCACTCCCAGAACCACCAACTCATCCCCCCCCTCATAAGAAGAAACTTCTGACAAGAAACTTTGACAAGAAACTTATAATAAGGAACTTCTGACAAGAAACTCCTAACAAGAAGCGCCTAAGAAGTAACCAAGCTGGAGCAGTCGCCAGACACCTTAATTTGAGAAGGCCTGACCGTCCAGCAAGGCCTGAAGCCTAAACTGCCCAACTGGGGATCACCAGGTAAAGCGCCGTACCTTGAAGCGCTAGACCTTCAACCCCTATTCATTCCTGCCTGCTGCTGGGCTGCCCCCAAGTACTTTTCCAGTCAGCCCTGCCCACAGGCTGCTGGTGCGCCCTGCATTCTGCCACCCCTCAGGTCACTGACCTTGTGAGGAGATCACCGCCGCGGCCGCCGCCGCCTGAGGAGAAGTGCCGTGTGGTGAGGTGCGCCGTCGCGCCCTCACCGGAGGAAGCGCTGAGGTGAGGGAAGCCCCTCAGGTGTGTGTGGTGAGGTGCGCCGTCCGCGCCCTCACCGAAGCCTCTACAGAATTGCCCCAAATTGTTGCCATCGGGCCCGGGGCCCCACCGCCGCCGTCGCGGCCGAAGAAATCACCCCTGCCGCCGTCGCGGCCAAAGAAATCACCCCCGCCGCCGTCGCGGCCAAAGAAATCACCCCCGCCGCCGTCGCGGCCAAAGAAATCGCCAGCGAGGCCTCCAGGCCCCGCCGACGCCGTTGCCGGGCAACTGGGGACGCCGGGCGCGCCCCCAGGAAGGCCGCGCAGCAATTGGGCGCCGGCTCCGGTCCCGCCCCCATCACCGACGGAGGCCGAGGGAGACCTAGAGCCGTGCAGAGGGAGGCGGGGAGCCGGCCGAAGAGGACTGCCGGCTCCCGCTCCCTTCCCCGAAGTCCTGGAAGCCCGCAGCTTCACTTACCTGATCCCGGGGGCCGGAGGAAGGTGATACCGGCCCAAGCAAAGTCCAGCCAGTCCGGCCTGAAGGCCGAGGTACCCCGACCGGGCCCCGCCCTCCAGAACACGGGCCGGGCCTGGGGAGTGCCAGTCGCTAGAGAAGCGCGACCAACGAACCAGCACCAGGTGAGCCCAGGAGGCCCCTAGGGCCCACAAAAAGGCCACTGGTGGCCGGGGGCCACCATTAACCCCTACATTAACAATGTACCTTTCCCCATGAGGCGAGGCCCCGGAGAGGAGTGGGCCTAGCCTAGAATTAACCCCTAAGGGACGTAGAAGCCCCAGGATACAGGACATGTTGAGGGGTTCCCCACAGTATTTATTAATTTATTGCAGATGCCTATTGTAATTACTGCCTAGGCCATGCTTTTAACTGTTAAGTCTTTACCACAGGGGGAATGTGTTTAATTGAACTGAGCTGAAGTGTACACCGCCAAGAGTTGAAGTATTTTATGTTACAGGTGTACTGGAGTTGCGACGCCCACTGTACTGAATGTGGGTGCGCCTAGATTAATGCAGGCCTATTTAAATGTAACGTGAAAAGCCTTCTTTTAAGTAATTGAATATGCTAAAGTGAACTGTATGTTTAGGCCCATGTTTTATTAACGTACCTTGAGATCATTATTAAGTGCTACATTTAAGAGATAATTCCTGCGGCCTCTTAGTGGCCTACAATGTTGATGAGCTATGATGCTTTATTTAAAATGTGCACCAGTTGAGTAATACAATGAATTTGAATGTAGATCTGAATTAATCTGCCTCATCTGATGCCAACTTGATTTATATATAAAAGATCTTGATTTTAAATACAAAAGCCTGGTGTGGTGTCATGTTATTGCGTTCGCATTTCTGAGTCAAAGTAAGAGTGTGCTGCACAACTGCCTTACACATTGCCTTCGCGTGCCTTCCCCGCCTCGCGCCATGCTACCGTGTCGGACTCGGTAACCCCGGTTCCAACATACACCATACTTGCCTCTGTTGTGATTCCAACTTGGTTACTGTCATGGGGATGATGATCTGCTAAATTACACTGTGTATGCTAACTGCTACAGCAAGTACAACACCGTCATGTGAGTCATGGTGACGTGACACATATGAGGGAGACACACCACTAGGGCTACACAACACAGAGACACCAGGGCCATCGGACTCTTCGCCTATACTGATGTTGCCAGGAAATACTGTGGAATGCACAGACACCACACCTATTCACAGTCTGTGTCAACTAGCCCACAGGTGCAGCAAGCAAATGTCAGTCAGATGTGTGACCACAGACAACGCACATCCCAAAGTGAAGCACAGGTTTATTACACATTTGCAACATGTTGTTTCCACTACAAATGCAAGGTAATCCCACGTGGCTGTGGCCACAAAGTCAAAAAGTGCAGAAGATAGAAAGTCCAGGGGTGTGTGGCACATCACCTGTAGGGAAACGACTGCTGCCACCCTGAAAGCGGAATCATGGAGTCGGGGGATCCAAGTTGACCAAACAACTCTGTAAGCACCCTGTGAAGGTCAGACATGACACACAGTCAAAACCACTGAAGAACAGCACAGAACTGCAATACTCATGCCCAATACATGTCACAAGATAACTACACAAAACCAAGTTAGCATGTCAACACTGTTGGGCAGTACAGACTACCTGCAAGAACACATCGCTGCACGCATCCAGTCAAGTAGCACATGGCCACACTCAAACAGCACCAGAGCACCACCCACACATATCATGCAAACTCACATCATTGACATGACATCTCTGGATACTCACATTCAGCTGAAGAAGTTGGTGATGAGCTGTGTGGGGACATCACCCTCATCATCATCATCATCTCTGGCATCGTGGCCCAGGCCAGGATCCTCCACAGGTGGCGGACGTTGGTCATCGTCATCCAGGATGAGAGGCAACTCCTTCCGCACTGCCAGGTTGTGTAGCATGCAGCAGACGATGACAATCTTGCACACCTTTGCTGGGGCATATGGGAGGGCCCCTCCTGTCTTGTCCAGGCAGCGGAAGCGGCTCTTCAGGAGACCAAAGGTCCGCTCGATCACTCTCCTGGTCCGACCATGTGCCTCATTGTAGCGCATCTGGGCTGGTGTCACAGGGTTCCTGAGGGGTGTCAGCAACAACGGCATGTTCGGGTATCCGGAGTCACCTACAGACAGACAATTGCACATTAGCTGAGTTGGAAAAGTGGGCGGAATACAACATAGCAGAACACACACAATGGTACAAAGTCAGTACACACCGACAAGCCAGGCACGCTGGTTTTGCATCTGTGACATCATCCTCGGGATGCGACTACTCCTCATCACGTAGGCATCGTGTACAGAACCGGGGAAACGGGCACACACATGTGTGATGGTCATATCTGCAAGACATACCACCAGAGCATTGATCGAATGGTAATGTTTACGGTTCCGGTATGCTTGCTCATGTGCCTGTGGTGGTACCAAAGCCACATGTGTCCCATCAATGGAGCCAATGACATGTGACATCCTCCCCAGGGCATAGAAGTCACTCTTGACGTCAGTGAGTTTTTGACGTGTTAGGAAATAGATGTACTGGTTCAGGCATCTCAACATTGCCTCCAAAACATCGCGTAGCACACGGCTGAACATAGTCTGTGACATCCCACCAGCAGTCGCCACAGTGTGTTGAAAGGTACCGGTGGCAAAGAAGTGTAGGGCTGCCATCACCTTCACCTTGGGGGTCAGCGCTGTAGGGTACGGCCGGCCAGGTTGCAAATGTGGGGCCAAGCGCACTGCCAAATCCACAATCAGCTGCCTGGTGAAGCGGTACCGTCGGATGCTGTCACGTTCCACCATCGTTGCCAGGTCAGGGAATGGTCTATGGACAGCTGGAGCACTGCAGTGCATAGGTGAAGAAAGAAAGATTGTCAGTCACCCCACATATGTGCCATTCACCATACTCAATTTCACATGATACATCATTACGAGACACAAGTACTTGATGTGTGTGCCGTTCTGTTTGGACATATATGGCACCTACATGGACATCATCTAACATCTCAGTTCAACATGTGTTGATAACAGGTTCCAGGGTGTGCTATGGGAAAACATTAGGCTGTGTCACAGTACCCATTTACTGCTGTCACGTTCCACACACACACCACAGTGACATGTCTGGACAGATGCGCCACAGGCATCACAGCTCATTGACAGGTAGATTCCCAGGGACCCTGTCTTGCCACATGGACACTGGCATGACATGGCGTATCATGTACACGTCAGAAAAACAAACATGACTCCCACAGGTAGTGGCCCCTGTTGCCTCTGCAGGACAGACTTGGACGTCTGTGACACACACACACACAACATCAAAGTCCATGCACAAACAACGTGGATGTGGAGACTGTCTCCCATTGTGCACATGGAGTCAGAGACATCGGAAACACAACATGCACACAGACTGTGGAGGGCCATCACTATTGTGGCAATGGGTCACCCTGTGACGTACATGCCTTCCCACATGTGAGCCTGGGGGTATGTGACATGTCATACACATACACAACCTGGAAATGTGACCATGCCACATGCTCCAAAATGAACAGTTGCACATCACAGTGGTCAGGTGCACAACACACAAAGGATCCTGTCCCCATGAACACATACACAGCCGGGGTGTGGCTGCCCCCAAGTGCCACCCCAAAAACCACATGTTTACCCCCATACACAGAAAAGGTAATGCAGCCTTACATGCCTTAGATACAGTGTGGACTGGGTGTGGTGTTGTAGGTGTGCCCCTGAGTCCCTGGAAAGTATATGTGGCTGGCATACGTTCACCAGTGACAAGCATGGTGACATATGCGTGTGACCTGTACAGGGACGCGTTGTACAGCAATGGACCGATCGGTGTGCCCGCACGGCCCATTGCATCTGTTGTGAGCGGGTACGCGTTGTATCCCGGAATACGCGTTGTACAGCAATGGACCGAGCGGAGTGCCCGCACGGCCCATTGCATCTGTTGTGAGCGGGTACGCGTTGTACAGCAATGGACCGATCGGTGTGCCCGCACGGCCCATTGCATCTGTTGTGAGCGGGTACGCGTTGTACAGCAATGGACCGAGCGGTGTGCCCGCACGGCCTATTGCATCTGTTGTGAGCGGGTACGCGTTGTACAGCAATGGACCGAGCGGTGTGCCCACACGGCCCATTGCATCTGTTGTGAGCGGGTACGCGTTGTACAGCAATGGACCGATCGGTGTGCCCGCACGGCCCATTGCATCTGTTGTGAGCGGGTACGCGTTGTACAGCAATGGACCGAGCGGTGTGCCCGCACGGCCCATTGCATCTGTTGTGAGCGGGTACGCATTGTACAGCAATGAACCGAGTGGTGTGCCCGCACGGCCCATTGCATCTGTTGTGAGCGGGTACGCGTTGTATCCCGGAATACGCGTTGTACAGCAATGGACCGATCGGTGTGCCCGCAGGGCCCATTGCATCTGTTGTGAGCGGGTACGCGTTGTACAGCAATGGACCGAGCGGTGTGCACGCACGGCCCATTGCATCTGTTGTGAGCAGGGACGCGTTGTACAGCAATGGACTGATCGGTGTGCCCGCACGGCCCATTGCATCTGTTGTGAGCAGGTACGCGTTGTACAGCAATGGACCGAGCGGTGTGCCTGCACGGCCCATTGCATCTGTTGTGAGCGGGTACGCGTTGTACAGCAATGGACCGAGCGGTGTGCCAGCACGGCCCATTGCATCTGTTGTGAGCGGGTACGCGTTGTATCCCGGAATACGCGTTGTACAGCAATGGACCGAACGTTGCGCACGCATTGGCTGGGGCCTGGCATGGCAATAGACGCGTTTTCGAAGCTTCAACGAGTCTGATGCAGTGAATTCAGTTGGCCAGCCACAACAATGTTGCAAATTCATGGGTGTCATGAAGTTGAAGTTTTGAAGGATGCTGTGGGCGTGTATTAGTGCTGCTATTCCATGGATTGGTCAGATTCAGAAGATGCAAACGACTTGGACCTATCACTTTGGACACATGGGACAGTATCTGCCTCTGCAGCACACATATAATGCTGGCTGTTCCCCTGAGGGCTCACTTGCCTGCACTACATGCTCCAGGACGACATCTGCCACCAACACTGCTGCTATCTCTGCATCCTCTGGCTACTGCAATGGCACGTACTGTGGATAGAGCCCCAGCCTTCAGCCTTGAGGAGAACCAGGCCCTGCTGGACAACCTCCTTCCACAGTACAGCAAGCTGTATGGGACACCAAGGGAGCAGGTGAGTGTGCTGTCCACTGCCTCACTAATTGTGCATGTTGTCTGACTAGCAAGACTTCCAGTGTGCACACCACTGGCTAGCATGCTCACTGAGTAGTTCTCACCCCCCAAAGTGTGTAGTCACATGCACTGAACAGGTACAGTGCAGTAACAGTGCATTCCAACAAGGTTTACTTCCCATGTAATGATACCATGTAGTAACTTCTGGCAAACTGTTCATAGCCATCGTTACACTGCTTGTGTACATCATATGCCCCTGTGATTGAGACATGTATATCCGACTGTGTGATGCACGGATATGTTGCATGTGTAGTAATGGCCTTTTCACTTTGTCATCCTCACAGGTTGATGCCCACCGTAAGCAGGAAATCTGGCTGACCATCGCCCGGGCAGTAAGATCCATGGGGGTCTACAAGCGCCGGATCCGCAACTGCCAGAAGAGGTGGCAGGACCTTCGTGGCTGGACCCGGAGGATCGCAAGGGTCCAGCTGAAGCTGTCGCCTCCTCGCAGGAGGGGCGGACACCGGACCCTGACCCCCCACATGCTCCGGATCCTGGCGGTGGTCTTCCCTGACCTGGATGGGCAGCTGAAGGACAGACAGCAGCAAGGAGGGGTGAGTCCATGACTGCACTGTGAACTCTGTCTGACATGCTATGTGCCCTCCTCTGGCCTGGTTAAACTTCCACAGTACATCAGTCTTGTGGTCCAGGACCCATGTCCCTCAATTGTGACATGCCCACTCCTCATCTGATACGCAGGTGTGGTCCTTACGGTCAGGAAATTGTGTCACTTGGGTACAGGGTCCTTGCATTTTGCTTTGCTCAAGGTGGGGGACAGCTTTTGTTCCCGTGACTTTGTGGTGGGCTTCATGGGTGGGTCGATTGCTCACACAATGCCTAAGTCGTGAAATGTAATCTGGGTGTAACTTTGATATGTGGTCCACTTGCTGATCTGAATCACCACATGTCCCTGGGGTATTTGGCACACCCCCATGCTGCGGGTGGGAACAATGTTTGGGCCTCAGGAGTATGTATGTCATGTGTATCACACATGCTTAGCCACCTGCCTACTGTCCAGGGCTCATCCCTCTTACAGGTGGAGCTGGACAGTCATGCCTACTCCAGGACATACAATACACTCTGTACTCCCACTCCCGTGTATCAGCTGACATGTTGTGATCAGTGAAATGTTCCCTCAGGTGTCTGCCTCTGTGTCATTGTGCTGTGGCTTCGTTGTCAGGACTACTGGTATGTTTATCGGTTAGGGCTCAGCATGCCATCTGAGATGTGACCATGAGAGACGATACTTCTGTGACTTATAGGTGTTTGATCACTTGACTGTGCACACAGGTGTATGCGGCTGTGACTTTCAGGCAGCTGTTTTTCATTCACAGCACACTGTGAGGTGCTCAGGTTCTGAGAGTTGTGTTTCATGTCTCCCATATGTCCAATTGGTATGACGTGGACAAATACGAGTTCAGATGATGTGGTTTGTGGGGGATGGACATGTGCACTTGTCAGTTACATAACTTGCATTCCCCATGTCCTAGGATTGTGACACAGTGCAGACTGTTGTTGGCTGGCTGCATGGCCATGTGACTGGAGACAGTGATGTATGACTTTGCACGCATGCCTGTATCATGGCATTAAACTTCCTAAGAGTGATCCTGCAGGGGAGTGACATGTGCAACACGCACCCCATTGTGGCATTGACTATCCGGACATGGGTGCATCATGGTGTCTGGTGCTGGTATGCATCACATGCATTTCTATTTAGACTCTGGCCATCCCTTTATCCGGACACCTGCACTGACTCAGTGGCAAGAGATGTGATGTGTGTATGTTCACATACTTCACCGTGTTCTCTGCAATGTCCAACAACTGTGTAGGTGGTGCATGTGTCCACACTGGGGTATTACCATCAGACAGGCACCAGACAGATGGGTGCAAGGGCAGGAGGGGTGTGAGTTCCATGGTTGACCATCAGACTGACAATTGGCTTCTCCGAATCTGTGTGAGGACTTTTGGCAATGTTCAACTAAGGATGCCAGGGCTTGCTCTGTAATGTGCGGTACTTACTGTGGTGTGTGCGGTCAGTGCAGGTGACTGATGTTTGTCTGTTTCCCTAATTGTTTGCAGATGCATCCACGGCCACAGGAGGGGACAGCTCCACAGACCAGGAGGAGCTGCAGAGCCAGACTGGGTCAGCAGCCGACGAGTGGTCGGAGGGACCCAGTGGCACGGAGGGCGAGGGGAGCCACACCGAGGAGTCCTCAGCACCATCCACCTCAGCTGAGGACCACAGCAGCTCGGAGGATGACTCCCTTGTGGAGGCGGGTGTCAGCAGCCACCACACCCCAGCTAGTCTGTCTGGCCCCACCACCACCACCACCACCGCCCTCCCATTGGCTCTGATTCCAGAGGTCCGTGGAGGCTCCCGTGTTCTGGAGCGTGTCTCCTTCATGCCAGGCACCACACCCCATGCCCCTGTGTCCCCTGCTGCCCTGAGTGAGGAGTCTGTGTACCTACTTCGGCAGCTCCATGTAGGGCAGACAGCAATGCTGAGTGTCCTCCATGCACACACCACTCTGTTGACACAGCTGGTGTCGTTCATGGAGGGCATCTCGACGGGTATGTCTGCCCTACAGAGGAGCAATAAGTCCATGGACTCCTCCCTGACGGCAGCAGTGTCCCTCCTCCAACAGTCCCTCACCCCTCCTACCTCTGCCCCATCCACACTTCCTGGCACCCTACCTGTCCAAAGCACATGCACACCTGCACAATCACCCAAACACACAGACACGAGCAGCACAGACACACCCAAAAGAAAGGCAAGACGTGCACACAAGCATCCTCAGGGGACTGATACCACACACACAGGGGATGGGGAACAGACACACACACAGGCATCCACAGTCACTCCGCAGTCCTCCAAATCCTCTCCCTCCAAGACCCCTTCCCTTGCCTCACCGTCAACCCCACCTACACAGCAGCTCTTCCTCTGTGACCTCGGCCTCTTCCCCTCCGATCCTGCTGATCCAGCATACCGGGGGAAGAGGAAGTCCACCCACACAGAGGGGAGTGCCCTCCCCGGACACCCTCCCCCAGGCGCAGGCAGACTGAGGACCCCATTCGGAAGTCCCCCCGGACCAGGAAGGGCAAGACCCCACCACCACCACCACGCAGCTCCACCACCCAGTCTCTCTCCTCCATCCCCCAGGCCACCACTCCACAGGTTCCACCGCCACACCCTGCCCCAGGTTCCCCCACACACCGATACCGCATCCCCAAACTGCTTAGGCCCTCCCCCCCTGCCACTTGCTCTTCCACCCCCAAACCAGACGCTCTGCCTGTTTGTGCCACTGGTGTGGAGACCGGGTCCCCCCCTCTGTCCTGCCCACCTCATCTGCCCCCCTTCCACTCCCTTGGAGTCATGCACTGCAGTGGAGTCCACAACCACCCCGTCTGACTCGGGCACTGCAGTGGGGACCCAGTCCACTCCATCTGACCGGCCCACTGCAGTGGTTGCAGCACCCACACCATCTGACTTGTGCCCTACAGTGGTGCCGGCCCCCCTGAGTCAGACACCTCCACTGCAGTTGCCGGTGACACTCCTGCACCCACCACCCCTTCACTGCCTCACTCTGGCATCCCCTGATCCTGTCCCTGCGGTGCCTGGCCTGCCCCTTGTATGCCCCTCCAAGGGGGATGTCCCCTGTCCGTACCAGTGCAGGCAAGCAATGGGTGACAAGTTGTCACATATCACCCTGTTGGGACTGTGTATTTGGACTGGCCATTGGCCTTAGTTTCTTTTGGACTTAAAATTTTAGTTTGACATTTGCTGAATAAAGCCTCTTTTTGTTTACTTGTGGTTTTTCTTTTGATGTACATGATGTAGATGAGTATCATCATGCATTTGCAGTTGTAATAGTGTTCAGATCAGGAAAATGAAGTGTTGCTGTGATGGACTCCATGTGGTCCATGGGATATGTGTCCTGTTGTAGTCTGGATCTATAGCATCCTTTGCTGCAGTCTGAGGGTGTAATGTTCAGCATTTGACACAGGGATGTACGTTTTGCATTTGTAAATTAACATCTTTGTCTTACACTGATGCACATCTGGTGGGCTTACCACTGTTCAATGTTTCTATTTCCCTGACTGTGTGCCCATCTCCACTGGACATGCAGTTTAGCACATCAATGTTGAAGGACTCATCTGTGTATACAGTGCAACTTGCTTGACACATGTTTTGGGTGTATGCAGATGACTGACGTGACACTCCCGTACCCAGGCTGATGTGAGCAGAGCCTTCAGTGTGTTGTAGTTGTTGACTCACTGACCGAGTGTTCTGCTGACATGTTTGAGTCGTGCACAGACAAGGTTTGGCACAGCGGACCTTCCACAGGAGTGGAGTGCCCTCATGGCAGTGTGTAATCCTGTGACATTGCCTGGGCCCGTGTTGTGTGTTGTGTAAGCATGTCTGTGCGTGTTCCCTTCCCTTCTCCTACACAGGCTGTGTCCCTACGGATGTTCCTGTTTGTGATGCTTGCTGAGTTGTTCTGTGTTCATCCAGCATCTTGGACCTGGTTTCTCCGGGATGTGGGTGCATGGCAAACTAATATCAGGTTGTCATCCCTAGTTGTCTTTGTTGTCAGGGCTGGGGATGTGGGCAAACGCAGATGGGACACAGTCAGGATTCCCCTTGGCACTTGTTGGTTACACAAGTCATGTAATTTACAGTTTCTGCTAGCTTTCAGTGATTGTGACACGTTGTGTGTGTGACTGCTGCCACTCCTCAGGGTCAGAGCTGCAATGTTGGAAGTTGTCTACGTGTGTTCTTTGTGGGTCACCTTGGCTTCTTCATTGGTGTGTGACTATGGCCGGGATCCCATTGATTGGGGTGGATTTCACGTCATGCCCATGTACCGCGTACTGTGCAGTGTGTCAGACATTCACGAGTCTTGTTGACTGGCCATGTGTGATGGGTTTCTGCACCTTAGTTCCCACCACCACCCCTGGGATTGTCATGGGTGCATGTGCAATGTCACCAGTCCATGTGAGCTTCACTGCTGCACATTGGTGGAGATCAAGGTGTGTGGTGTTGAGTGTGTGCAAATGTGAGTTGTTGCACGGCTAGACCCCTACTTCCATATTGGCCTTGGCTGGCAGGCCGTTTTGATTGATTTGTGCTTGTGTAGGTGTGATGGTAGTTTGTTGCTCAGGACACATGGCTGTGGTTCACAGTGTGAATGACATCTACCTTTGTCATCACAGTGGGATTATCATGCAGGCTAGTGTCACCACAATGTGGGGTCCCTGGGGGTAGTGCTGTGGTGGGTCTGTCTCTTGCTGTGTTAGTTGCTGTTCCTACAAGCGTGTGTGACATGTGTAATTTGGGCTCCCTCTCATCTAACAATGCCTGTTTGCCCACATAGGGGAATCCGATCCATGAGTTACTTTTGTATGGCACTGTATACACATCTGTGTAATTGGAATTCAGGCCTCCTCATGTGTTCTGTGGTTGCCTGGGGACACTGGCACACACCCCCATCACCTGTTGTGTTTGATATGCAGTGTGAGTCTGCCTGTTTGTGTTTGTGCATTTGCACAACTGCATTGGCATATCTTGAGTGTGCCATTGGCTGTATGTTGTTTGGTGGCTTTCCCCTGCTGTCCCTGGGACTCCTAGGTCATCAGTCAGCACAATAATCATGGTTTGTATGTCCCATTGCTGCCATGGTATGGTATTTGTTCACCTGACATCTACAGTCTCCACAGGATATCTACATTTGTGTGTCCATTGGTGCAGATATGTGGGTCTGCATTATGATGGTCACTTATGTCATTGTGTTATTTGTGAATGTTGACAATGTGAGCCCCCATGGGTGATGTTTGTATGCACATGGCCAAAACGATGTTTCATTGCCACTGCACTGTTTGCCTCACCCAATCTATGTTGCTATGGGACACAAGCACTACTATGCCACTGATGTGTTTGTTGTTGTGTGACCAGGAATCATCCATGCAGTTTGGCTTTGGCAGCTTTTACCATGGCTACACTTACCTTTTGGTCACTGTGGTGATGGGGCTTTGGGCCCCATTGCCACACTGTTCAAAATGTGCTTCAGCTATGGACCCCACACTTACCTTTTGGTCACTTTGGTGATGGGGCTTTAGGCCCCATTGCCACACTGTTCAAAATGTGCTTCAGCTATGGACCCCACACTTACCTTTTGGTCACTGTGGTGATGGGGCTTTAGGCCCCATTGCCACACTGTTCAAAATGTGCATCAGCTATGGACCCCACACTTACCTTTTGGTCACTGTGGTGATGGGGCTTTAGGCCACCCCTACTCAGGGGGGCCTGGATGCCTACCACTACCACCACCCCTACTCAGGGGGGCCTGGATGCCTGTCACTACTACCATCCCCACCCTTAGGGTAGTGGCAGGCATCCATCCCCCTAAGGGTGGGGATGGTAGTAGTGACAGGCATCCAGGCCCCCATGAGTGGGGATGGTAGTAGTGACAGGCATCCAGGCCCCCCTGAGTAGGGGTGGTGGTAGTGGCAGGCATCCATCCCCCTAAGGGTGGGGATGGTAGTAGTGACAGGCATCCAGGCCCCCCTGAGTAGGGGTGGTGGTAGTGGCAGGCATCCATCCCCCTAAGGGTGGGGATGGTAGTAGTGACAGGCATCCACGCCCCCCTGAGTAGGGGTGGTGGTAGTGGTAGGCATCCATCCCCCTATGAGTGGGGATGGTAGTAGTGACAGGCATCCAGGCCCCCCTGAGTAGGAGTGGTGGTAGTGGTAGGCATCCATCCCCCTATGGGTGTGTATGGCATTGGTGATGGCCATCCCACCCCTATGGTTATGCTATTGCTGGTGTACGTCATTTGTGCAATCCCTATGTGTGTGTGACATATTTCGGGTACGTGTCATTTGTTTGTGTTGTTGGTGTTTGACTTACCGTCTGCGCCGTACGTGTCCGTGCCGGTCCCGGTAATAGATGTAGAGTATAGGTAGGACCTGCGCGATGGGATTCATGCTTGGGTCGTCTCGTTCGGCTTTCGCGTGTCTTCGACTCGTACTCGTCGCTGGCTTGTTCGTCTCGTAGCCGTGGATCTTCTTGTGGCGCGAATCGGAGCTTATGTACGGCTCTCCCGGATGCTCAAACGTGCCGGACGTAGTGACGGGTTCGGCGCGTACGGAAGGCACATCGTACTCGTCCGGCCGGAAGGTGCTGTGTATTTGCTTTCGTGCGACTCGAATCGGCGTTTACGGATCCGGCTCGGGCGGGGAACAGGAGCTGAAATGGGTGAGTACGGCTCGGTCGGAATCTGGGCTGTTATGCGCATCGTACTTGTTCGTTCGGACGAGTGTTCGAATCGGTCGGGACACACGCGTTCGGCTTGTATTTTTTCCGGACGAATACTGTTAGGTGCGCTTCCGGCCGAGATCGGAATCGACCCCTGAGTAGAAGTTAAATGTGAAAACGTTGCCACAAATGGCTGTTTATTTTAACTCATTTTCAATTTTTCCTATTTTCAACTGTTAGTTTCTACACAAAAACCTTGAAGGATCTACACAAATGACCCCTTGATGAATTCAAAATTTTGTCTACTTTTCAGAAATGTATAGCTTTCCAGAATCCATCATTGCTTTTATACCCATTTTTACCATTAACTGCACACAAAAATAGCAAAAATTGGCTATGTCCCAGTAAAATGCCAAAACTGTGTAAAAAATGTTGGTTTTCTGACAAAAGTCTGATGTTCCTGAAAGCTGGGAAGATGGTGATTTCAGCACCAGAACCCCTTTGTTGATACCATTTGCAGGGAAAAAAACAGACGCTTTCATATGTAGCCCTTTTTTCCCCAAAAAAAGTGCACAAGGTCACAGACAGACACCGCAGCACATGGAATATTCAGGCAATGCGTCACTAGTAGACCAGGTCACAGACACCCCAGCTTGTAGCATATTCAGCCAACATGTCACTAGCTCACCAAATCACAAATAGACACCACAGCTCGTGGAATACTCAAGCAATGTGTCACTAGTGCACCTGGTGACAGAGAGACATCCCAGGTCGAGGAATATCAGGCAATGCGTCACTAGTGCGCCTGGTGACAGACAGACACCCCAGATCGAGGAAAAATCAGGCAATGTGTCACTAGTGTACCAGGTCACAGACAGACACCCCAGCTCTAGGAATAATAAGGCAATGTGTCACAAGTACACCAGGTATCTGACAGGGTGCAGAGACAGAATATCGATGTAGAAATATCGAAATGCATTAATATTGAGTTAAGAATATCGATGGTGCAAAATATCGAGGTAAGTTTTTTCGTTGTAAAAAATATTGATTTTAATGTAATGCAGAAATATCGATTTTGTAAATTTTGATGTCAAAAACATAGGGGGTCATTACGATGGTGGTGAAACCGCCATCGCCAATCACTTCTCCGCCCGCCATATAATGATGGCGGGCGGTGTGCTGGCGGACGCAAAGGCCGCCCGCCATGGGTCTGCCACAGGCAATCGCTCCGATTGCCTGGCGGACCCGGCCAGCATCCATAAACTGGTGGCGGTGCCTAGCAGGCACAGCCCACCAGATTAGGATGCTGCAATCTGCAAGCCTTTGAATGGCGGTTCCTCCGCCATTCAAAAGTTGGTGGAGATTGACTTTGGGGGCCCGTTACAGGCCCCCCTTGTGCAGGGGCACTTTCGTTTTGTGCTTGGGGGGCACCTATGGTGCCCCCCTACATTTCCCTACACCAGGTGGCAGGCACCGCACGGTGCCTGCCACGTAGTGCAGGGAAAAACAAAACGTGCACTTTTAACATTGGGGAAGGTGCTGCAGCCAGCAGCACCCGCCGCAATGTTAAAACTGCATTTTGCGGCCGCCATAGTGGCGACCGCATTGTAATTAGTAGTGCGGGACCGCCGCCTTATAGGCGGGCGGTCCCCATCCCCGGGACGATGGCGGACGGACTAATGTCCGTCCGCCATCTTAATGACCCCCATAGTTGTTAATTATATCGATTTTTTTGTTGTTTTTTTTGTTTAATGTTGGTATTTTTATTATTAAAGGAGTATTAGTTATTATATATTTTATAAAACAAATTATGTTAAAATGTTTGTATTTTTTTTTAAATTAAATTTTAGGAGCGGGATGTTGGGTTTATAGGGAATAAGGGTGGGGAGTAATTTTTAAAAAAAAAGTTTGAATTTTTCAAAATTTAAAATAATTTTTGTTAAAATTTAGTAGTGGGATGTTGGGTTTATAGGGGATTAGGGTTGGGAGTAATTTAAAAATATATTTTTTAATTGTTTTATTTTTTTAAAATAAAAACAAATGTATTAGGAGTGGGATGTTGGATTTAAAGGGGATTAGGGTGGGGAGTAATTTAAAAATATTGTTTGTAGATTTTTTAGATTTTTGGGAGATAATTTAGTAGTGTGATGTGTTTATAGGGGATAAGGGTAGGGAGTAATTTTTGAATGTTGTTTAAAATTACATTTTTATTAAAAGTACTTTTTGAAATATTGAAATATTTTTTTAAAAATATTACATTTTAAATTGTTACAAAATTTACAAAATTTTGAGGTGATATTTATTTTTGGGTATTTGTTTATATATTTTCTAATTTATTTTAAAAAAATTGAATTTAAAGAAAAATATGATGAGTTTATTAATTTATAATTTTATTATAAAATAATGTTGGTCAAACATTTTTTTAAATTATTTAAAAAAATGGGATTTATTTTTAGGTAAAAATTTCAATTAATTTGTAATTTAGATTTTAAAATTTTAAAATTTTCAGTTTTTTGTGAAGTATTTGTTAAAAATGTATATTTTAATGTTTACATTTTTTTATTTTTTATTTTAATATTTAATTTAAAATATTTTTTGGTACACAATTTATAAAAAATTGTGTTAAAATTATAATTTTGTTAAAGTAATGTAAATTTAAGAAAAATATATATTTATTTTGGTTAAAAAAATGTTTTACTTTTTTTTATTAAGTAGAATTTTTATTTGTTTTGCAGTTGGAATAGTAATTTATTATGGTTTATTATCCAGCATTTTCCCTGAGTTTATTTAGTTTTGGAGTTGGAAAAGTAATTTCATTTGGTTTATTATCCAGGACTTTCTCTGAGTTTATTTGGTTTGGATTGGGAATGGTAATTCAATTTGGTTTATTATCTAGCACTTTCCCTGAGTTTCTTTGGTTTTGGAGTTAGAATAGTAATTTATTATGTTTTATTATCCAGCACTTTCCCTGAGTTTCGTTGGTTTTGGAGTTGGAATAGTAATTTATTATGTTTCATTATCCAGCACTTTCCCTGAGTTTATTTGGTTTTAGAGTTGGAATAGTAATTTAGGGGCCCATTATGATTGCGGGCGGATCGCCATATGTCCCTGGTTCGCCCCCGCCATATTAGTATGGCAGGGGGCACCGCGGCGGACGGAAAGACCGTCCATCGCTTTTCCGCAGGTCGAATGTCGACCGTGCGGAAAAGGGACACAATATGGTGGCGTGTCTGCAAGACACCGCCATCCATATTATGATGTAGGCGGTAAATTACATTTCCATGGCGGCGATGCCGCCATGGAAAGGCATGCGGTTCTTCCTGTTGGGGGCCCGTTGCGGGCCCTCAGGGTGTTGGGAGGGTACCTATGGTACCCCCCCTCATTGCAATGCACTACGTGTCAGGCACCACGTGGTGCCTGCCATGTTGTGCATTGCAATGCTGTGCACAGTCCTTTTACATTGCGAGCGGGTCTGCAGCCAGCAGATCCACCCGCAATGTAAAAGGCCCAGAATGAGCCCGCCAGTGTGGCGGGCGCAACCTAATTTGCATGGCGGGACTGCCGCAGCATCGGCGGTCGGTCCCGTGCTCCGTTACGGTGGCGGGCGGACTTTGTCCGCCCGCCATCGTAATGATGCCCATAATTTGGTTTATTGTCCAGCACTTTCCCTGAGTTTATTTGGTTTTGGAGTTGAAATGGTAATTTAATTTGGTTTATTCTCCAGCACTTTCCTTGAGTTTATATGGTTTTGGAGTTGGAATAGTAATTTATTATGTTTTATTATCCAGCACTTTCCCTGAGTTTATTTGGTTGTGGAGCTGGAATAGTAATTTAATTTGTTTTATTATCCAGCACTTTCCCTGAGTTTATTTGGTTTTGGAGTGGGAATAGTAATTTATTTTGTTTTATTATCAAGCACTTTCCCTGAGTTTATTTGGTTTTGGAGTTAGAATAGTAATTTATTATGGTTTATTATTCAGCATTTTTACTGAGTTTAGTTGGTTTTGGAGTTAGGAATAGTAAATTGTTATTGTTCATTAGTTATTTTTATAGTTTGTTTGTACATTTAAAGAAGAAAGGAGATGTATGTCAGTTATTATTGTAAGGTTAAACAACAATATCTCAACCGGTATAATTAGTAAGGGCAGTTAGAATTGCATGTACAACACATTACAAAAAGGAAAGAGGGAGACTCTGAAAGAATTTTTTGAAAAGTGCACTTGGCATCATATATTTTATGAACACAATAATGCGGGTACAGTTGTAGCAGCACTGTAGGCAATGAAATGCAAAAGCAACCCGAATTGGACTTGGTGCTGAATTGTGTTTGTGACACACAAAGTGGCGACGCAAGTGACAATGTGTAATCAGCGAAAACGGCGCAAAGTGCAATTCGTGAACAGATATATACAGTGAGTATATGTGGTTCACAACAGTAATTTTCAATTTATAATAAAGGCAGTAATTTTTAGTTGAACCACAAAGGGTAATGCGCCATCAGTTGCGCTGAGGGGTCGACGACGTTTCGATCCTATGACTCAGGATCATCTTCAGGACCGGGTTGCTGTACATTAGCGGTGCTGTACAGGGAGGGAATGGAAAGGGATCAGGGAAGGGGGAAGAAGGGAGAGGTACTAATCTTTGCGCGTGAATGTGAGATTAAAAACTGACGAAAAAAACGTGAAGGGTAGCAGCGGAGTGAAGCGCGAGAAGGAGAAATGGCCAACTGGGAGAGACACAGTCAGGAAGTATCCGTGCGCGTCTGGCGACTATTAAAAGAGTGAGAGCGCATGGGCAGTTGTATACTGAAATAGGGCAATTGGAAGTGCTCAGGAAACATGCAGGCGCGACGTGGTCTACCTGAGAAGGACACAGTCCCGTGTCCCAGGGGGGTTCCCTTTATTATAAATTGAAAATTACTGTTGTGAACCACATATACTCACTGTATATATCTGTTCACGAATTGCACTTTGCGCCGTTTTCGCTGATTACACATTGTCACTTGCGTCGCCACTTCGGGTTGCTTTTGCATTTCATTGCCTACAGTGCTGCTACAACTGTACCCGCATTATTGTGTTCATAAAATATATGATGCCAAGTGCACTTTTCAAAAAATTCTTTCAGAGTCTCCCTCTTTCCTTTTTGTAATGTGTTGTACATGCAATTCTAACTGCCCTTACTAATTATACCGGTTGAGATATTGTTGTTTAACCTTACGTACCTACCCACATCTCAACGTGGTTTATGGGTTATACTCCTGTTGTTATATACAAGATTGTGAGCACAGCTGCGAGAGTTGGTCCCTGTGTGGACCGGACTTTCAGACTAATTTATTTGTCCTCTTTTTGCCATTTATCTGACATTAAGTATGTCTAGGGAGACCCTTTCTTACTCAGAAGAATACATTCAACGTAAAATTGGGGGCCCTTCTCTTCTTTCAGGGTCTTCCGCCACCCCTACCCCTATCCCCACGCCCAATACTTCCCGTGTGTTATTAGATAAACTTGAAAAACTCAAGAAAAAACAAATCAGAACAGAACTTCACGCCCGAATGCTCACAGAATATCTGAAATCAGGTGTCATCCCATTGGGTCTACAAATCAGAAACACCCCAGCCATATTCACCCAAGACCCTAAATTCCGCACAGGCTTCAGCCATCTAGCCACCACTTGCTCACGCCACTGGATGGTTTTAGGAATTGACACAGCAATTGAACACAGTCTCAAAGAACTGGAAGAGATAGCAGAACTAGAGCGACTTATCCTAGCGGACACCTCTTTCACCAACGCGAAAAGTCTCCTAGAGAAAATCAACACGACCCTCACCACCTTTAATACCTTTGAGCTTAACAAGAAAATTACGAAAATCCAGAAGGACATCAAATTCTACAACGTAGATAAAACATATCCTTACCTATGTGACAAATTTTTCACCACTTCATACATCCCACCGAGAACACGCAAATGGGGTAGATACCGTAATAATCAACAGATTACCTTTTCCGATTCTTCCAATACCTCACTTGAGGATTCTGACCCGGGTGAGGGACCCAGCACCTCCAGAACTGCCAACACACCACCACCGTTACTAGCAACAGGTTTTTTAGGACAGGGCCGCGGACGCGGCCTACCACAACCTCGACCACGGACCAATCGCCAATACCAACCTCAATTCTCAGGAGAAAGACAAACACGAAACAGGTTCTACCAATGGTGACCACAACAATAATCGAACACATTCCCTCACCTACCGCCCTAGACTCACTTTCCATACCCATCTTCAACCTTTCGGAGCATATCCTATCCCACGATGAAACCCAACTCCTCAGCAGGGGCTTAAGTTTCGTGCCCACAGAACGGACCAACTTTTTGGACCTTCAGTCCAACCTGCTACTATTCTTCCGAAGAATTCGGCTAAGACAATTCTTCTCGGACAAACCCTCATCCATTCTACCGACGGGACCGCGATTCCACCTGCCCTCCACCTTCAACCCCCCCTCCTCCTCCATGCCTCCTGAAATATTGACGTTCGAACGCACTGTTTTACGAGAAGTCAAAGACCTCCAAACAGAATTCAAATATGTTCCCTACAACTTATCGTTCCCTGAAAAACAAGCCTTGATCAACCTCAAAAACAAATCTCACTTAATAATCAAACCAGCGGATAAAGGCGGAGGCATCGTGGTCATGAACATCGACAAATACGATCAAGAAGTGAAACGACAACTATCCAATCCCAACCACTATCGCCCGCTCACCAAAGACCCTTTACCTAACCTCAGAACCAAAATACTACAAGTCACTGGACGTGCTAGATCCCTTAACATCATATCTCAGAAAGAATACACCTTCCTCAACAATCAACATCCACGCACACCGGTTCTGTATGTACTGCCGAAGATCCACAAGGACAGTACCAACCCACCGGGTCGTCCAATTGTCTCAGGTTGTGGCTCCATCCTCGAACCCTTGGGTAAATACATTGATGCCGTCATAAAAGAATTTGTTCCCTCCACAGCCACTTTCATCAGAGACACTATGGACCTCATTCTCACCATTGAAGACAGACCCTTTGACACCAACACAGATCTGATGGTCGGATTGGACATAGAATCATTATACACTAACATCCCACATGTTGAAGGACTTGAAGTCATTGAGACTTTACTTGAAACCAGGCCAAGACCCACTTTGATCCCTACTGAATTTATTATGGATCTGCTCCACATCACCTTAGAAAATAACTACTTTCTGTACCGCGATACCTTCTACCTCCAGGTTAAAGGTGTCTCTATGGGAGCTTGTTTCGCTCCAAATTTTGCTATTCTCTTCGTCCATCACCTGGAAATTACTCACATTCTCACCGCTAATAACCCCTTTGTCGATCACATCTCTCTTTGGCGACGCTACATCGATGATATTCTTCTACTATGGAAAGGCACTACACAGACCCTTAACCCTTTCATTGAATGGCTCAATCAGTCCCAAACCCACCTTAAATTCACCTGCGAGTCCAAATCCAATGACCTTCCATTCCTAGACGTCATAATACACGCAGAAGACGACAAAATCGGCACTTGTCTGTAACGTAAGCCGACTGAAAGAAACACCCTTCTTCAGTACTCTAGTTATCACCCGCGAGGTCTCCGGGATGGCCTTCCCTACGGCCAATTCTTACGCATTCGCAGGAACTGCAAATGGCGGAAGGATTATTTCCGGGAATCGGATATCCTGATCGAAAAACTTCTTGACAGGGGTTACCCTAAGCGTCTAGTTACCAGAGCCAGCAAAAGAGCCTGGTACTGCCACCGGGAACATCTTCTCACGCCTCAACCTAAGAAAAACATGACCCGGATCCCCTTTCTCTCAAGATTCAGCCCCAGTAGCAATAAAGTTAGCAAGATCATTAAACGCAACTGGCCGCTGCTACAACCATTTGAAATGTTCAGAGAAGCTCCGCTCTTCTCGTATCAACGAGGCAACAATTTAGCAACACATCTAGTACATGCCATCACTTGGCCAACAGAAACCCTAGGCAAGAATACCATCACGGCCTCCTGGGGTTTACCCCCTGCTATTGGACACTACAAATGCCAAGCCTGTGTCGTCTGTGACCTCACCGTTAATACTAAAGACTTCAAAATCAACAACCAATCCTACAAACTCAACACCCTCACGAATTGCAGGTCCCAAAATGTGATTTACGCTATTCGTTGCCCATGCGACCTCATCTACATCGGTCAGACCACTCAAATGGTCAAACAAAGGATAATTCAACACAGAAGCAGAATCCATTGTAAAGTTTTTACTGCACCACTGGTCTCACATTTCATTGAACATAACCACTGCGAAACAGACATCACCTGGCAGGTGATAGACCAACCCACACTTCCCATCAGAGGCGGTGACATCAAAGCCCTTTTGAACAAGTGTGAATGCAAATGGATTACTATTTGTAACTCAGTCAACGCAGGTTTGAACACAATTGACGAATGGAATAGCACCATTTCACTTTGACAGTCTTCCATATGAAACTAGCTCCTATCTAACCTGAGCCTCGTGAACCATGTCTTCCCTGAGTCCTTCAGCTATACATATTTCCAACACTCAGGCTCCCTTGTCTCTTGCCCATCAGTCTAACACACTAGTCCTTGTCTTATTGATTCTGCCCTCATTCACATTGATTTGGTTCACCATCCCCTTGTTCTGTGATTTCCGTCAACATAGGTTTACGATGCATGCATACAATCCATCTGATCAATTGCTTTGACTTTGTATAGACAGAATTCTTCGATGTGCATTTGTGACTTTTAATTCGTTTAATCCATGTCACTTATGTTTTTCTTTTTGTATTCTAAACGTGACTGGATCCTTTTCATGTTTCTACTACCACGCTTGTAAATGTACTTTTATTCTGATCCAAATGTGTTGTAGACCCTCCTACCCTTCCCTCCTCTCCCCACCCCTTACCGTGCAGCGTGACCTTCTGTAGGCCTTTTTCGTGATCACATGCTCCGTGACGTCACCAACCCGGAAGCAGTGAGCTATGCCTTAGACTACCGTCGCGGCAATTCACTACTCCACCGCACACGATCGTGGCGGCCAGACGCTGATCCCGGCGTCCCCTTGTTTTTCCAGGATTCACTCCTCACCACAAGGTAAGCCCTGCTGCATCCCTCAGCAGTTCCTTTAGACGGGCTTCTTCTCGGCCCTAGGTAACAGTTGACCCTTCCTTTTTCATAGACCTCCCCCATCGGTACCGATTCGCGGTACACCGAGGAGCTTTCTCAATTGTTGTCCAGCCGCCGATGTTTTGTCCGTGACACGGCACCAGCTACCACGCTCTTGACGTGGATTGCTCCCAGGTAACCTAGGTTCCTCACGCACTCTCACTACTGCCGTTAACGCACCGGCCAGTTTATTTACGCTTCCCTCCCCTTTTCCCCAGGATCTCCTTCCATGGAAACCTGATGTACACTGCATTCGTTATCCTACCCCCAGGGGACACAGGACTGTGTCCTTCTCAGGTAGACCACGTCGCGCCTGCATGTTTCCTGAGCACTTCCAATTGCCCTATCTCAGTATACAACTGCCCATGCGCTCTCACTCTTTTAATAGTCGCCAGGGCGCGCACGGATACTTCCTGACTGTGTCTCTCCCAGTTGGCCATTTCTCCTTCTCGCGCTTCACTCCGCTGCTACCCTTCACGTTTTTTTCGTCAGTTTTTAATCTCACATTCACGCGCAAAGATTAGTACCTCTCCCTTCTTCCCCCTTCCCTGATCCCTTTCCATTCCCTCCCTGTACAGCACCGCTAATGTACAGCAACCCGGTCCTGAAGATGATCCTGAGTCATAGGATCGAAACGTCGTCGACCCCTCAGCGCAACTGATGACGCATTACCCTTTGTGGTTCAACTAAAAATTACTGCCTTTATGATAAATTGAAAATTACTGTTGTGAACCACATATACTCACTGTATATATCTGTTCACGAATTGCACTTTGCGCTGTTTTCGCTGATTACACATTGTCACTTGCGTCGCCACTTTGTGTGTCACAAGTCCAATTCGGGTTGCTTTTGCATTTCATTGCCTACAGTGCTGCTACAACTGTACCCGCATTATTGTGTTCATAAAATATATGATGCCAAGTGCACTTTTCAAAAAATTCTTTCAGAGTCTCCCTCTTTCCTTTTTGTAATGTGTTGTACATGCAATTCTAACTGCCCTTACTAATTATACCGGTTGAGATATTGTTGTTTAACCTTACGTACCTACCCACATCTCAACGTGGTTTATGGGTTATACTCCTGTTGTTATATACAAAGTTATTATTGTAAACATTTTTATTTGTTAACATATGTTTTTTTTGTTTTACACTTTATTTGTTATCCTTTGGTTTTGGTATACATTTTTTCACAATATTAAAAACATGATCCAAGTATTTTGATGTTGTCCAAAATTTATTATAAAGTATAATACATTTTTAACATACATTTTTCATGTAGAATTGGAAAATTAGCAATATTTGTTTACATACATATTTTTTTAAACATTTTTGAAAAATGGTACGTTTTTGAAGTATAGTCATGTAATAGTAAAGTAAATACATTTTTAGTTTATTATAAAACATTTGACTTTGATTGTTTATTATTTTTTATGACAAAAAGTAAACATTTGTATTCATTTTTTTAAACAATTTTTATTATATTTTATATATTTAAATTTTTTAATACAATTATATTGGGAAACATCTTTTACATCGCGGTGATTACACCGCGATGCATTTAGAACGCTGCCTTTACAACGCAAGCGTTACATCGACTTGCACTGGAGGGCGCTATAACCTAAGTAATAGTAAGATTTACTATTCCAACACCTTCCCTACTGTACGTAGACTGGTGTTGGAATAGTAAATCTTACTACTCCTAAGTCCAGCGCCCTCCAGCGCAAGTCGTTGTAACGACTTGCGTTGTAAAAACTGCGATGTTACATACCGCGATCATTTTGATCGCGTTGTAGCATCACATATTCAATTATATTATATGTATTTTTTGTATATTTTATTATTTAGTATATTGAATATTATTTTTATTAAAATTTAATATATTAAATAATTTACAAATTGTATGACAAATATATATTTTCACATATATTTTTAATTTATATATTTTTGTATTTTTTGTAAATTTACAGTACATGAAATGAACATACATTTCAATATATAATAAATATTATATTTTTTGTTTTTTGATATATTTAATATAAATTTTACAATTTTTGGTATATTTTTTGAACACTTGTAATATTTTTTACAATAAATAAAAATATACATTTTTTTTTGCATTTTAGAAATATTTCTCCATTCTTTTCTATGGGGAGTGAGGGGCCCATTACGATGGCGGGCGGACCGTAACGGTAAACGGGACCGACTGCCAGAGGTGCGGCGGTCCCGCTGTGCCCATTAGGATGCGACCGCCACCGTGGCGGTCCCATCCCGCATTGTTTACATTGTGGCGGTTGATGCTGTCAGCAGCACCCGCCGCAATGTAAAAAATGCATGCAGTGCATTGGCATGCACAACGTGACAGGCACCGCGCGGTTTCCATGGTGATGCCGCCATGGAAAGGCCTTCACCGCCAGGCATCCAGACAACGCCACCATATTAGGCCCGAGTTCCGCCCGGCAGGCAATGGGAACGATTGCCTGCCTGCGGAAATGCGGCGGACGGTCTTTCCGTCCGCCGCTGTCCCCCCCGCCATTGTAATATGGCGGGGGGTAAATGGAGGGCGGGCGGGGACAGATGTCGGGTGGATCACCACCGCCGGTCGGGCGGTGGCGATCCGCCCGACATCATAATGACCCCCTTAGTCTTTTTTTCATTTTTATTACGTGGACATTTTTTTTATATTTTCCTTACATTTTTCTAACTATCTGTTTAGTTTTTAGGTCATTTTGGAAGACGGAACCTCGCGGTTGAGAGCTGCGTTTCGTCGCTTAAGGTAAGTTTGACTTAATTTACTTTTAAGGTAGTTTTAGGGTAGGGGCGAGATAGTAGTAGTGTAATTAGATTTGTTAGAACATTATTTGTTTGTTTTTGGTGTAGCTAGGTGTTCTTTTGCTAGTTTAGTGTTTTATGTGTTTGACGAAGTGTTGGATAGGAGTAGAGTGTTATGTAGTGTTAATTATGTGTTGTTTAATTCTGTTATCTTGTGTTTATTGTTAATGTTAATGTTTGTGGGTTTGTATGTGTTATTGTGGGTGGGTGTTCTTTTTTTTCTTACAGGTTTTCCGGTTCGTGAACAGATGGTGGTGGCGACACGTTTTTTTTTTTATAAAAAAAGGATGATGTATTTTGTTTGGTTAAAACAAGTTATTTTACATTTCCTTATATTTTTCGGGTTTGTTGGAGCGTTTCTTTTTAAAGCTATTTTTTGGGTTTTTGAGGGTTTGGTTTTTGAGAGGATTACGTCGTTGGAGCCTTTTTTATACAGTTGTATTTTTACATTTTTTGGGGGGTTCTCTTTCTGAATGGATTTGTTTTTCGATTTATCTTCTATGGATTTATTGGATTTCCAGGATTGTCTACTGCTACATAACTGTACATTATTTTTTATTATTATGGGTGTGAAATGTTTTATGTTACATTGATTTGTTTGTTTCTTTTTTATTTTAATAATTATATTATGTCATATATATTTGTGTTATTTTTTAAACTTTGCATGACATAGTTATAATTATTAATTTAAAAAGAGTAGAATTTGTTGTTTAAATGTTTAGAAATTTTAAAATGCTTATGGTGTTTAGCATTGTTTTTTCTTTATAGTATAGATAGCTATCATATCTAGGTATTCTAGACCTTTGGTGTTTGCAAATAGTCTAGTTTTGTGTTGTAGGTATTCATACATCCTATGTGTTTGTTTACTTAGGGCCCTATTACTTTGTCCGCCCGCTAGCGTAACGGAGAACGGGACCATCCACCAGAGGTGCGGCGGTCCCGCTGTGTCCATTAGGATGCCACCGCCACGGTGGCGGTGGCATCCCCCATCCACAACATTGTGGCGGGCGGTGCTCACAGCACCGCCCGCCACAATGCTGTGGATGCACGTTGTGCATTGGCATGCACAAGGTGACAGGCACAGCGCGGTGCCTGCCACCTTGTCCACGCCAATGTGCACCCCCCACTCCCCAACACCCAGGGGGCCCACAACGGGCCCCCCAATGCAGACACCGTATGCCTTTTCATGGCGGCGTTGCCGCCATGGAAAGGCTGATCACCGCCTACATCATGATATGGTTGGCGGTGTCTTGCAGACACCGCCACCATATTATAGCCCTTTTCCGCCCGGTCGACGAGTCGACCGGCGGAAAAGCGGCGGACGGTCTTTCCGCATGGATGGCGGGCGGATCCACCCGCCATCCATGCCTGAATGACCCCCCGCCATATTAGGATGGCTGGGGGGTCCGCGGCGGACGGGAAGACCGTCTGCCGCTTTTCCGCCGGTCAACTCGTCGACCGGGCGGAAAACGGGCGCAATATGGTGGCAGTGTCTGCAAGACACCGCCATCCATATTACGATGCAGCCGGTGATCAGCCTTTGGAATGGCATACGGTCTTTGCTGTTGGGGGCCAGTTGCGGGCCCCCGGAGTGTTGGGGTGTGGGGGGTTTACATGGGGGGTACCTGTGGTACCCCCCTACATTGGCATGGACAAGGTGGCAGGCACCGCGCGATGCCTGTCACCTTGTGCATGCCAATGCACAACGTGCATCCACAGCATTGTGGCGGGTGGTACTGTGCGTACCGCCTGCCACAATGTTGTGGATGGGGGATGCCACCGCCACCGTGGCATCCTAATGCCCACAGCGGGACCGCCGCACCTCTTGCGGACGGTCTCATTCACCGTTATGGTGGCGGGCGGACTTTGTCCGCCCATCGTAATAGGCCCCTTAGTTAGGGATTGCTCTGACCTTAGCTCTAGATAGCTTTGTTCGTTTTTGATAGCTTCTATAAGTTTATGTAGGTTGTCCTCTTCCTATTATGGCTTGGAAGGCATTGTGCCATCCTTCCACCGCGTTGTTGGTTTTAGCTTTTTGAGCTAGAGTGCTGTCGTAGACATTCCACCAGGGTATTTGGAACTTTGGGTTGTCTACGGTGCCCTGACCTATGTAGCCTTCCCACCCAAGTGTCTTCAAGTAGTCTAGGAATGGAGTTAGTTTACTTTCATTTGCTTGATAGAAGGGGCTTTCAAGAAGTAGGTTATAATGGTTTGCTACTTCAGTTGTTGGTACATAGGCCAGGGCTATTCATTTTTTAATTTGGTAGGCAAAGTTACTATTGGTGGCGTAATCTATACTTAAAGTAGATTTTTGTAGGTGTCTCCAGATACTTTGGCTAAAGTGGTAATAGCAACCTTGTATTGCAGTATGTGGGTATATTTTTAAAATTGATTGAATCATTGCTTGTTCAAAATCAATATTAATTTTTTGTGGAAAGTAGTTGTGTATTGCTTTAATATTGTTAGGAGCTCTATGTATGTAGTGTTTGTTTATTAGGGAGTAGTGCGTATATGAAGGGGATGTTAGTATCTTCGTATTCGCCTTGGATAGTATATAGTTGACAAAAAGGCTTGGGTCAAACTTTGAATGTGCCATCCATCATCCACGTTTCGCAGTTTTTAAGTTTTTGTAAGTTGATATTTGTTGCAAAGGTGATAATTCGTTTTTCATGACTGTTGTTATCATGTAGAAGGAATTTTACATCTTTGTGGGGGATGGTGTATTCTGGTAAAATTTGTATTTCTGCTCAAGTTTGGGGGATGGGTGGTGTTAGAGCTGTAGCTCTTTTAGTTCGGGCAATTAATCTCTTCAGAGTGGGGATAGATGGTAGTTGTCCTGTGACATGTTCAGGTACCCTAGTTAACACGTTTTTAAGTATTTGCATTCTTGCCATTAACATTGCGGGGGGCGGTGCTGTAAACAGCACCCGCCGCAATGCTAAAGGTGCATGTAGTGCATTGCAATGCACAATGTGACAGGCACCGCGCGGTTCCTGCCACCTTGTGTATGGCAATGAAGGGGGGTACCACAGGTACCCCCCAGTGCAGCCACCCACCCCCACACCTCCTCGGGGGCCCCCAACGGGCCCCCAAAGCCAATCTCCGCATGCCTTTCCATGGCGGAGTCTCCGCCATGGAAATGCATGCACACCGCACACATCATAATATGGATGGCGGTGCCTGCACGGAACCGCCAGCATATTGTGTGCCTTTTCCTCCCGGCCGGCAATCCGACCGGCGGAAAAGCGGCGGACGGTCTTTCCGTCCGCCACGGTGCCCCTCGCCATACTAATATGGCGGGGGTGACACAGGGACATTTGGTGGGCGGATCGCCACTGCCGGCCCGGCGGTGGCGATCCACCCGTTATCCTAATGGGCCCCTTGCTTCTCTGATTGTTTCAAGAGCACCTCTAACCTCAATTTCAGTTACATTGGGGGGATGGTTGTGTTCTTTGATATTTACTACATTGGTTTCTATTGCAGTGGCCCTCCCATAGAAAGAGTTAGAGTAATATTTACTGCATTTCCAATGTGTTTTGTTTCCAGTCATTTTCGCTTGTGTATAATTATAGCCCATATAGCACAAAAGTAATTTTCCCCATTGTGAAGATATGAATTTTGCTCCTTCTGCCATTTTTTGGTCTATCTGTGAATATATGTATATATACATTTATTAATTATTCGATTTTGAACAGTAAACATTTTGTATAATTAATATATTTGAAAATAAACTTACATGTGTTTTGATTTAATTTTCTTGATGGATTTTTTTCCGATTGTTGATGTTTATCCACAGTTTTTTTTTCTGTTGGTTTAAAAGCAAAATGGTATTTTTATTAAAGTATTACATTTTATTGTGTTATTTTATTTATTTAGGGGCCCATTATGATGGCGGGCGGAAGCACCACCGCCGTGCTGGCGGATGCAAAAACCACCAGTTACCGTCCGCCCGCCGCAGCACACACGCCCGCCCAATTAGGATGTGAAAATACAGCCAAACACCGCCCGTAAGCCAGCGACGCCGTCCGCCATCAAAGTGCGCCCGTTCACGTAGCGGCGCGGCCCAATGGAGACACACCGCCCGACGAAATCACGTACCGCCCGGCGTACGAATTACGATGCCACAACCAAACAGTTCCCCCGGCTAAGAGACACCGCACGTGAAAGCAAGGCGGAAAACCGAACGCACAGTACGGATAGCAAAAAGGCGGACCCCCGAGCATGAATCCAGCACTGCAGGCCCTCCCCATGCTCTACCTGATGCAGCACCCAGGAGTCAACGCACCGCGGCGACGCAGGTAGGCAGACACACAACAGGGGCACGCAAACAGCGCACACAGTGCAAGGGCGGGAAAACTGTATATGGCCCCCCCGACACCCCTGCGTGGACACAACACATCCACCACTGCACCCACACATGCGCACAATGCAGAGGCCAACGGCAGCACAATGTATGCTCCGCACACAAACAAAACAGTGTCACAACCAAACACCACACACACCAGCACCACCCAGAACGCACATGTCACGTGACAGCCCTGCCACAGTCATGTCCCCAACCGGCAATTCACTGTTGCCAACCTGACGTCACCCAAGTGACCCGAACATGTCAGTGACGTCACGCCAAATTAGGACAAACCCCTGTGTGCAAAACACGGCGAAGCACACAGCGGCGGCAACATCACCCAGCAGAATATGGACCCCGTCAGCAAAAGGTACGCCAGTACCACACAGAAACACCGATGCCACCATGCACCCAATAACAAGACATGCAATACGTAACATCAAAGATACCGGGGACAGACAACAGGTGGTTCCAATTATAACACAAGGCCCAACGTATAGCGGAAACGCAGCCTGCCGCCCACACACGGGAGAGGAGACAGCACTGAATGACCTTCCATTCCCACTCTGAAACCACATCCCGACTAAACAAGCCGGAGAAAACAGTCATTGTACCAAAAAAAGCCCAACACAGGCATGCAGAGGGAAGCGGCCACAGGGCAGATAGCGCATAACACCAAAGAACATTCAGAACGGAAAAAAGAAATGATAACACTCCCCCATGTGGTTCACATGCAAGTTATCTGGAAGGAGTCAGACACCACTGACCTTGACCATTCAGAGAAGCATGTGGGATGAGGGCCCATTGTCCTCCGCACAAACTAACATAACACAAGTCCTGCCTCCCTATGACCATTACAGAATTCCCAGCAACGTCGGAGGTTGCACCCTGCAGACTGCACAGACAGCCGGAGCACGCCACCACATGGCCCTGCAGCAAAATGGCACTTGCACCACACCTACCCAACTACGCCGGACAGATTAAGCTGTACAAACATAACCTGATACAGATATTGGGATGTGACAATCTGGCCTTGCTGAACGTAAGTTACCGACTAACTTACCGCATCGCATTGTTCAGCTGCGTCATCCCCGTCTTCTACTGTCGGAGGTGTCCCTTCCACTATCCTGTGGATTTATGTCTCTCCAACCCGGCATGTCCAAGGGCGGACCTGCTACAACTATTCAACCTCCTGGACGTCCACGACAGGGTCTGTTCAGCCTATGGGGGCATGGCATATGTGGCTACTATCGGACCCACACTGCAGTGGGACCACTGTGCCTCCACACGATGGATAATGGATCACAGTTACATCGAATGTCATCCAACATGTCCCATCATGCTCCTACAAGGGACAACTTACGACCAACACCTTGACAGCCACCATCCGCTACATTGGATGGCATCCATGTGTACCACCAATGCCATGGAAGCCCTGCTGGAAGGTATCGCATACCTGACAACCTGTCAATTCGTCGGGCCCCCTATTGAACAATGATGTCCCACACCGTACCCATGCTTGGCTTCCGCCCGGACTGGGCAGTTACCAGTACAACAACTATACCATACAACCTGCAACTGACACCACACCATCAACTACACTGCAATGACATCGGATATATTCGGGACATGCACTCTGTTCGTCATCACATCCAGTAACTCTGCATGAACAGGGGGAGGCAGAGGCATGGGATTTGTGTATGGCAACCACATGGACAGAACTGCACGTACAACCATGCCATAATATGCATCCTGCACCCATGAACATATGCACCGGTCAGTGGACAGTAATCGTCCGGCTGTAGTATGTGAGAGCTGTCACCTCACCTCCCCCTGAACTTCCGTGCCAGGACCTTTGCATGGACAACAAGTGCATCCACCAACAACATGACCCCAGTGACTGTGACATGTCCAGTAGCCACCACATCGCAAGAACAAGTGGGACGCCGTTGCATGCACGTAAGCCCATGCCCTGATGTCACCTCCACGCACGTGTGTATGAGTAACTATAGCAGCAAACCTGTAACATGAACTGAGATGCACTGTGCCCATGATGACAAGCGGACTGGTAGGCTAAATGTATACTGTCTGTGTCAAAGTCAGCAGCACCTCAGTAATTAGCAAATGTACATTAGCACAGCAACGGCTACGCAGTCGTAACTCTGAAGCCCACATCCCACAGTCAACAACTAATCACATGTACCCCTACACCCTGTGCTATGTGTAATCATGCTGAGTATATCCTCCACATGCATTTCGCTGCCAGTAGTGTCCACTATACTGCATCACAGAGGACATAAGTACCAATACATGTCTTGAAGCAAAAATGTGTCTCTGCTGATTCATTTCACAAGTACGAATGAGAGAGGATGAGAGTGTGAGAAGTACACGGCAGTCGTGAGATGACCATGTAGTCCACTGTCATTGGATGTCAACGCAAATGAGTAGCACAACTGTGGAAGACACACATGTGTCATGTGAAGCAGGAGTTACGCATGGCTCAGGTGGGTGGGTGTGACAGGTAGGTGCGCACATGCAATGTTGAAACACGCTGTGTTTGGAGGATTCAGGAACAGTACATTGGTGCTCTCCTGGGAATTTGTAAAGACCACCTGTCTGGGGATGAATGTGAACTCATGTGTGCACAACAGGCGGGCACACGATCAATGCTGCATCAAGTGTAGACGTCAGCCCACCCTCCGTGGACATGCTGGATACTGCTGTGCATCCGCCAGGCCCTTGCCAAGGCACTCACATCCACTGTCGACCAGGTGTATCCCCAACATTGTCCACCTGCACAGGCAATCCAGGACACAGGATGGCAGTGGAGCATGGTGGATGAGAGGTCATGGCGCGCTCCTCCTGGTCACATCACGCAGGCAACACATCCTCAATGTGTAGTATGGCACAAGTCATATGGAAGTAGTGGGGGGACGCACACATCACGAGCAGGAGTGACGTCACGGAAGGTGGCTCGCACCATCCCACCCATTGCCTAGATCTCCACACACGTTACATGCCATTGCAACAGAGAAGCCAGCGCGTGCACAAGCAGCTCCGAGCTCGCCCCAGAGAGGCCAAAGAGTGAATGTGTGGGTCCATGAGCTCCAGTTGGACGCGGCCTGGGCTGCTAGGGCAGCTACAGCCTCTGTGTGTTGCAGGTGGTGTATCCGGACTGCGGAGCCTGTCATGCATTGTCAATGTTGCCCGGGTCTCGAGTCGGGGCACCACGCAGGTGGACGGCGTCCCGCCACATATCATACCGTGAGACAGACCACTTGTTCAACTGGACCCACACATACACTCCTTGGCCTCTCTGGGGCGAGCTTGGAGCTGCTTGTGCATGCGCTAGCTTCTCAGGTGCAAATGCATATTGGGGTGAGCGAGGGGAGGCCATGAGGACAGTGTAAAAGATGACTGTTTGACTTTCAGTTATTTTAAGCAATGCCCCTGATGTGGTCAGAAAAAGACGTGTCTCGTGTGTATTGCAACTAGTAGATAAGCCGATGACCTTCCCATGTCTTGCATGTAGCCCCGCACCTAGCCCCGCCCACTCGACACATCAAAATTAGTACCAGCACCACATTCTTCCCATTCGAAGCACTGACTGGGGGTGACAACCATTGGACAGTCTTGTGTAGTCCACCCACGCGTACATGTGGGCCCTCCATGATCCATGTCACCTGCGGCAAAGTGATGTCATGGACAATGACGGTAGTGAGCAGAGCTGTCTGCCCCACGCACAGATGGTGCATCAGCTCAACAGACCCAGCACCGAGTGCAGCAGGGGTCACATGTGCAGGGGCAGCTGTGCCTGGTGTGAAGGCACATGCATATAGACAGCACATCGACCAATGTGTAGTCTGCCCACATCTACAGTCCATTGTCAGGCGGACCTAGAAAATGATCACAATGCAACACATCTGTGTGGGTGTACCCACTGTGACCAACACTGCGCAACAATCGACGTACTCGCCCTGTGCATGGCCCACCCTGCAACGGAGGTCACATTCAGTGCCACTATCTCACACACACATCCCTATCACGAGGCATGGTGTGTCCAATAGACAGGACTGAGTTAGCGCCCATCCGGAGGGTCCTGAACAGGAGACACATGTAACCCACTAGGCAGTCTGTGTTGTCACCTACTGGCATTGTGCAGTCAATGTGCAGGCCAGGCCTGCTGGGACTGAGAAGGGCAGCATGGCCCCAGCCTGACATTCACACGACCAACAAGTGCACCGAGACCTGCATTGCCAATTGTCTGGGTCACTGGATGTCTGACATGAAGTTGCCATGTACCACCACTCGGGAGGGACAGACAGGTCAAAGCGCCCGAGAGCTCACATACCCATGCCACCTGCAGTCAGCATGGTGAGCAGTGGATGTTTGAACACCACAGGCTCTGACTCATAGTGCTGTGGATCAACGACATGTGTGTCCCCCACATGCACTCCCACACACACTGCAGTTGTCTCTCACACACAAATTTCGCAAGGAATAGCCATGTGCAGTGTGCGTGGAGCTCGGAATCCAGGATCTCCAGCTCCTCGCTGGTGAGTGGACCTGGAAATGTCCTCAGCGTCATCGACGTGTAGGTGGAGAGGGGGCAGCAGCATGTGTTCTCGAGGGGTGCCAGGCTGCAGTTCCAGGTAGCTGTGGTTATGCCTGTCCCACTCACACACACATATAACCCCCTGGGTAAGTTTCAGTGGGTCCAAGCTGCTGCAATTCGTGTACCATGTCTGGCAGCTTCAATTGCAGACGTTGGCCTGCTCCCAGCTGGCCCGGGACGCTTACCTCCATAGTGGAACACGCAGGGTGCAACCGCGAGGGTCATTGGAGTTGGCCGTAAGGGCCTGGACCATGGCGGGTACAGTCCGCTGATGCCATGTGCACCACACAGTATGATGTGCGCACTGCATCTGCAGGTGTGGCCATGATTTGTGTGTGGGTGCAGGTGCACAATGGACGGGGCCACAACATGCTGTGTGCATAGGCAGGGACGGCCAGTGGCCAGCCTCCACATGTCTGTTGGCATATCATCATGTACACATTGGCATGGGTGCATGGGATATGCATATGCACACACATGCCATCTTTCACTATGTACATCTGCCACTTGGCACGTGCAATGTTACGTGTCACTTGTGATGTGTATTTGCAAGCACACAGCCGTGTTGGCATGGGGCTGTCAATGTGTACACCTGTCAATGTTTCTGGAGGTGTGATCCGTACAGTGCTGTACATAGGGTGCAGTGGTTACACCAAGGACTGTCTCATATCCCCTCGTGCCACAGGTCCCACTTGTTTTGGCCGCTCAGCCTGTGTCCATAGCGTTGTTGGTGTGTGCCATACTCACCCAGCCTCGGAAGCAGTGTGATGCACAGCAGCTAGTCATGTTGCCGTGGTGTTGCCGCTTGCCGAATATGCAGTCTGTTACAATCAGCATGCCTTACAAGTCATTGAGGCCTAGATCCCCATGTGCATGCTCATAGCAATGGTGTGTGTCACTGCCCATTGCTATTGGTAGGGGACCTGTGTAAGTGTATTGTGGCTGTGCTGTCCCTACTTGTCAGCTGTTCTGTGATTCAAGTGCTTGCTCAGTCATTTTTGTTTTGTGTATGTGAATATGCCATGTGGCGTGTTGCTTTGACATGTGTCCACTTCCATCTTTCCTAGGCGGAGACCAAACATTCATCGCCCCTACCAATTGCTGTCAGACATGGAGGATGTAGAGGTCATCCGTAAATATCGTCTGGACCGACCCACCCTGCATCGTCTATGTGCCATGTTGGAACCTCACCTCCGTCCTCGCAGGGTGTATCCAACAGCATTCACCCCCACGGCTAAGGTGATGGCTGCACTGCATTTCTTCGCCACTGGGTCATTCCAACACACAGTGGGCATTGGAGGTGGGATGTCCCAGCCCATGTTCAGCATGGTGCTGAGGGATGTACTGTCAGCTATGATGCTGTACAGGAACAGATACGTCCGATTCCCCAGGGCTCGTGAATTGGCGGCAGTGAAGGGTGCTTTCTATGCCCTTGGACGGATCCCCCACGTCGTTGGTGCTATAGATTGCACCCATGTTGGCCTTGTTCCACCACAGGCCACTGAGCAGCTCTACCGCAACCGGAAGCACACGCACTCCCTGAATGTGCAAGTGGTGTGCCTTGCGGACATGGTGATTTCCCACGTGTGTGCGAAGTTCCCAGGATCGGCACATGACGCGCACATCATGCGCAACAGCATCCTACCACGACTGATGACCAATCTGCAACCGGACCGTGGCTGGATTGTCGGTGAGTATGTGGAGTAGTGTAGCGTGCTGGCTGTGCGATGCTGTCTTGTGTCCAGTTGGAATTGCAACGGTTCTCTGTGTCCCTCACACCCAGGTGACTCTGCTTACCCAGTCACCAGGCCCTCGTCAGTAGCAGACTTGACTATGGGAACGCCCTCTACGCGGGAGCCCCGGCCAAGCTCATCAAGCGACTGCAACGCATACAAAACGCCTCTCCACGCCTGATCCTCGATCTACCACACCACAGCCACATCACCCCCAACCTGAAGAACCTGCACTGGCTCCCCGTCGACAGGAGAATCTCCTTCAAACTCCTCATCCACGCACACAAGGCACTCCACAAGACTGGCCCAGCCTACCTCAACAGATGACTCCTCTTCTACGTCCCCAACCGCCAACTCCGCTCCGCCGACCTCTCCCTCGCCACCGTCCCTCGCATTCGAAGAACTACCACCGGCGGCAGATCCTTCTCCCACCTCGCCGCCAAGACCTGGAACACCCTTCCACTAAGCCTACGACAGACCCAAGACCTGCTGACCTTCAGGAGGCTACTCAAGACCTGGCTGTTCGACCAGTAGCAGCACCCCCCCCCCCTTTTTTCCCCAGCGCCTTGAGACCCTCGCGGGTAAGTAGTGCGCTTTACAAATTCTGTGATTGATTGATTGATTGATTGATTGATTACCCGAATGGGCCCTGGCTGCTCAGCCCATTGCGACGTCCTGGGAGCCCAGCTGATGTCCGCTACAATGAGGCACATGGGAGGACCAGACGTGTGGTTGAGCGTACCTTTGTCTCCTCAAGTCCAGGTTCAGATGCCTGGACCGCACTGGGGGTGCACTGGCGTACTCCCCACAGAAGGTGTGCCAGATAATAGTGGCTTGCTGCATGCTGCACAATATGGCTATTCGCAAGCAGATCCCCCTAATTGTGGATGACGGAGATCAACCAGGGCCCCAGCCTGCAGACCAGGACAGCTCGAGTGAAGAGGACAGTGGAGAGGAGGAAGCTGTGAATGTGCGTCAGCAGCTCATCGCCCGCTACTTCACTTGACGGTGAGTGTCCATGTACGACGGCTGATGTAGCTTTAGTTGTGCAGGTGTATGTGTGCTCTGTCACGGGGGCCTTTTGTTCACTGAGTGCTGTGTGTCAATGGTCCATGTCCAGGTTGGTATGCCACTGACAGCGGCTGTAGCATTGTGCCCTGTTGCTCTGTGAGATGTATGTACATTGCTTGTAGTTGGTGACAAGTACTGTGTGATGAGTGTGTGACACACTCATTGAATGTACTCTTGTTCTGTTTTTCACCCCTAGGTCCCTACAGCCTCTCCTGTCCCATCGACATACCACACAGCAGATGCATTTCTGCTCATGGTGGCGATTGCACATCGTTGAATAAACCCAGGGCACATAAAGCAGATTGTGATCAAGGTGTATTTATTTACAGCGGTGACATGTGATTGTGTGCAAGGTGATGACAAACGTAGTGCATGCTGTGACAATGAGTTGACGGTCATGGCTGCGTGATGGTCAGGGTGTACCCATGAAGTTCTATGTCCACAGTCCAACAGACACATGCCATTCACATGGCAGTGTGGGGTAGGATCGTAGTACAAGTCAATGCAGTAGGTGGTCAAGGTGGCTGGCTGACTCACTGGCGTTTGGTGCGTGCGAAGTCCTCTCTGGACACCTGTTTCCTCTTCGGACGGCCCCTTCCACGTTTGGTAGGGGGGGGTGTGTTAATGTGCCGCTGGTGGTGGCTGAGGAGTGCTCACTCGCTGTGGACGCAGGGGAACGCGATGCTGCACGACCCTGCGCCACAGCAGGTGGTGGCAGAGGTGGTGTTGCTGGCCTTGCTTGTGCCCTCACCACCACCACCAGCTGGCCCATGAGGTCCACAAGTTGGTCCATACGGGTCACGAATTGTCCCATATGGGCGTCCATGGACCTCAACACCCCAAGGACCTCCCGCGTGTCGGAAGCCGACCTGGCCCATTGTCCTTGGGCCTCTTCATAGGCCCCAAGGACTCTGGCGATTTGCGGCAGGGCTTGGCTCCCAGGCTCAGATGGCCTTGGCCTGGCCCTGCTCCTCCTACCAGTACTGCTGCCACCGACCTGCCCACTAGCCACATTGCTCACCACGGTCCTCGGTCTGGCTCCCAGGGTGGAGCCCGACGGCCGTGCCACCCCTTGCGCAGGGGCTGTGGCCAGGGATGGCGTGGTGGTGGTGGTTGCGGCGGTGGTGGTGCTTGCGGCGGTGGTGGTGATTGCGGCGGTGGTGGTGGCCGCAACGAGCATGGCAGTGGCCGCTATGACCGTGGCAGTGGCCGCAACGACTGTGGCAGCAGGGGTCTGTGACTGGTCAGCAGCCCTGGATGATGGGTTGGTGGGTAGGAGGGGCCCTGGGGAGCGGGTGTGCCCTGCCACTCCAGATGGGCCTGCTGTGTGGTCCGTGTCCGAAGAGGTGTTCAGCTCCTCTACATCCGTGAGTCCGGGTCGTGGGCTTACGGACTGGCTGTGCTGGCTGCTGTCACCCTCTCCAGCATCCAGCAGTTCGGCACCTGTGGGGAGAATGAGATAGGTCATTGTGTTGCACCTAGCAAAGTATGTATTGGTTGTCTGACATTCACAGTTCGTGCACTGTCGTGCACAGGTTTCCCAGTGGCGTGTGTGTGGATGTACGATGTGTGTATGCGTGGGCTAGGCAATGGAACTGTGTGATGTGGACATGTGGCATGGGACGGATTAGCAATGCCGATGGGTGTGTGTTGCTATGCTCCTACATTTTGTGGCTCGGGTGTATGCGTGCTCCAGGACCATCGACGATGTTGGGTTGAACGATGGTTTTGGGGGACAGATGGAACGCTTAGAAACGCTGATGCCAAAAGGGGGTACAGCCCCCTAAACGCTCTTGGGTTGAAATATGCTTTTGGGGTTCAAATGGAACGCTTAGAAACGCTGATGCCAAAAGGGGGTACAGCCCCTAAACGCTCTTGGGTTGAAATATGCTTTTGGGGTTCAAATGGAACGCTTAGAAACGCTGATGCCAAAAGGGGTACAGCCCCTAAACGCTCTTGGGTTTAAATATGCTTTTGGGGTACATACTGTGAGTAATGGGTGCAGAACGTGACATGTGTTCTGGCAACATGACAGCGCATAGACAAAGGTGTGTGTCTGTCTCACATGCCCGGAATATCTGCTGACTGTTATCATTCATGGACATCACATTGGTAGCATTGTTGTGAGTTCGTGCTTGTTGTGTGCCACACGACGTATTGCAGATGGGCCAAATCCTTTGTGTGCGTGCTGCCCTGGTACATGTGCATCAATGCTGTGCTCTTGGGGTGTTGACTATATTATGTGTGTTGTTACTCGCAGTGTGACGTGCGCTTCAGTCACTGCAGGCACATGATTTGTCATGGGCAGGTATCTTTGCATGACTACTGTATGAGGGCCAGCTGTTCGGATGACATACCTTTCATGACACTGTGGCTGAGAGATGAGATGGATGATATGTTGAATGTGCATTGTGTGCCTGTGTGTTTCATGGGTCCAGTTGTCTTTGTGTGCAATATTGTGGTTCCAAGCTGTTACTTGTAGTACGGTCTGTCTTACGTGGGCGTTGTTGTACGATGTGTGGGTGACAGGCAGTGAGGACTACATGGACAGGACTTCGATGGTGTTGCTGATGTGTGTGATGGGTGGCACAGTGCCTGCCGTGTGGGTCTGTACTCCAGTGGGACTTGTGCATGCAGACGTGGCTCCTTAGGTGTTGCTGTATCTGTGATGGGTCATGTGGGGTATGACTCTGTTATACATGTCCGTGTGCACATTGGTCTCATGATTGTGACTGGGAGCAGTGCTGCGTGTTCCTCTGCTACGTGACATGTCCCATGTGTCAGTCGTAGTACAGTCCTCATGCCTACAGACGCCCCGCCCTGTACAGTTTCCCACCTACAGGTTGTTTCTGAGTGCGCAATGCAATGGATGCCACATGGTACTGGGAGGGAGGGGTGCTCCACCTTGCTGGTCTGTGGGAGTGGGGGCCTGGTGGGTGTTTTACTTCAGCTGTCCCCCCTCTGACCCACTGCCTTTGTGTTCCGGCTACTTACCTGTTACTTGTCGGTCAGTGCAGCTATGGCGGACACATGGATGTGGGGTGTGCTCCACCTTGCTGGTCTGTGGGAGTGGGGGCCTGGTGGGTGTTTTACTTCAGCTGTCCCCCCTCCGACCCACTGCCTTTGTGTTCCGGCTACTTACCTGTTACTTGTCGGTTAGTGCAGCTATGGCGGACACATGGATGTGGGTGTGGGGAGTGCTCCTTCTGGCGCATCTGGAGTACAAGGGGACCTGGTGGAAGTTGCGGTACTGGCTGACTGTACACATGCCCCCATGGTTTTGTTAGTTGGTAGCTTTGGGCTGAGTGTGTGTGAGTGTCTGTTGCATGTGTGGGTGATGTCTTGTGTATTGTGTACTGGACATGGGGGTATTTGTCCCTAGGAGCTATGGCATGGTGGTAGTGCATGTGATTACATAGCGGTGTGCTGGTATACGTTTGTTTGTACTTACCAGCCTCCACTCCCCTGGTAATCCGGTGAGGATCTCCGGATGTATGATGACTCGCACCTTCTCCTCCCACGCTTTGAAGGTCTTGAAAAGCGCGGGATTCCCTCCGCCAGTCCTGGCAGCCAGCTCTCGATTTTTGCTCTCCTTCTTCTTGACCACGCTTTTGAGGTCGTTCCACCTTTTGTTAATTTCTCCTCTGTTGCGTGGAACGTTCCCGACTGCATTGACCTGGTCTACGATCCTGCTCCACAACTGGTTTCTGGTGGATAGTGGTGTTTGTTGGACCTGGTTCCCATAGATTTGTGGGTGCACCTTGACGATCTCGTCGACCATGACCGTCAGCTCGGTGGAAGTGAACTTGGGCATTCTGTGTGGTGCCATGGTGTGTGCTTTGGTGTTTGTGGTGCTGGTGCGGTGTGTGGTGTGTGATGTGCAGGGGGTTTGTGTGGCCGGTGTTTGGTGGTGGTGGTGGTGATGGGTGTGATAGGTGCGTGTCTGTGGTGTGCTGCTGTCCTTTCTGTCTCGCTGTGTTGTGTGCTTTCGTCCTCAGTTTGTAATGTTGCAGGGGGTTGTGGTCTGTGAAGGGGCTGGTTTTGTACTTACCTATGTGGGTGTGTCATGATGGTCTGTTGTTTTCAGGTGTGTTGTGGCTGGTGTTCTGGGATTTGTAGTTGATTTTTTTGTCCAGGGGGGGTGTGTTTCCGGGATGTGTACTGTGTTTGGGTATTTGTGCGTGGGTTGCTGTGTGGACTTGTTGGCCATGTTGTGTGTGTTTGTTTTTGTCTGCGGATGATTTTTGTGCATGGACGTGGCCGCCAGAGCTTCCGCCGTGTCCATTAGTCGTCACTGTTGTTTGCGCTGGCGGGCGGTGTATTTGTGGATTTTCCACGCTCATGTCGGTACGATCCTAATTTCAAAGGCGGTGTCTCGGTCGTCAGGGCGGGCGGTTTTGGGTTGTCGTGCGTCTTTCCGTCCGTGGCGGGCGGATGGACTTAGACTCGGACATGGGCGGGCGGTATTTTCTGTTTATTTTCCGCCTCCGGCGGTTTTCGGTTCGCGGCATCGTAATTGCTCAGTCGGTATTCAGACGGTGTAGGCGGGCGGATTTTTACCACTGTGGTTGATGGCGTATTTTTTTCCATCCGACATCGTAATGGACACCTTAGGGGCCCATTACGATGGCGGGCGGAAGCACAACCGCCGTGCTGGCGGATGCAAAAACCACCAGTTACCGCCGGCACGCAGCAGTCCACACGCCCGCCCAATTACGATGCGAAAAGCAGGCCAAACACCGCCGGCAAGCCAGCAACACCGTCCGCCATCAAAGTGCGCCCATACACGTAGCGGCGCAGCCCAACTGACACACACCGTCCGACGAAACACGTCCCGCCCGGCGTATAAATTACGATGCCGCAAACAAACGGCTCCCACGGCTAAGAGACACCGCACGTGAAAGAGAGGCGGTAACACGGACGCAGAGCACGGACAACGAAGAAGCGGCACCCCGGGCATGAATCCAGCACTGCAGGCCCTTCCCATGCTTCTGCTGATGCACCACCAAGGACGCAACGTACCGCGGAGACGCAGGTAGGCACACACACAACAAGTGCACGCAAACAGCGCACACAGTGCAAGGGCGGAAAAAGCGGACAACCCCCACCACCGCGTGTACACTACACATCCACCATTGCATCCACATATGACACACAGGCCAAATCCTAACATCGCGGAACACATGTGTACACACCACCTGGGACTAGGAACCAACCACCCCGTCACGGCCCCAAAGCGCCGATGACGCCGCCACACATGCGCACAACGCAGAGGCCAACCGCAGCGCCATGCATGCGTCGCACACAGACACAGGGACACAACCAAGCAGCACACACATCAGCCCCACCCCGAACGCACATGACACGTGACAGGCCTGCCACAGACATGTCCCCAACGCCCAATTCACGGACAACACCCAACGCCACACAACCGACGCACACATGTCAGTGAAGTCACGCAACAGCAGGACACACCCCAGTGTAACAAACATGGCGTAGCACACAGCGGCGGCAACACCAACTAGGAGAAGCAGGGCTCCTTCGGGAAGAGGAACGCCAGTACCACACTGAAAAACCCATACCACCCTGCACATATGAACAAGACATATGAAACGGAACACCAAAGAGCCCGGGGACCGACAACAGGTGGCCCAAGAATAACATCCACACACAAGGCCCAACGCAGAGCGGAAAGGCAGCCTGCCGCCCACACAAGGGAGAGCAGACAGCACTGAATGACCTTCCATTCCAACTCCGAAACCACAGCCCTACGACAGAAGCCGGTGAATACAGCCATTGTCCAAGAATAGACCAACACAGGCATGCCGAGGAGACCGACCACAGGGCAGATAGCGCATATCACAGAAGCACACAACGGACGGGGAAGAAAGAAGAAAACACTCCCCCATGTCGGCCACATGCAAGTTAATTGGAAGGAGTCACACAGCACTGACCTTGAACTGTCTGAGAAGCATGTGGGAAGAGGGCCCGTGTCCTCCAAACAAGTCAACAGAACACAAGTCCTGTCTCCCTACGACTACACAGAGCTCACAGCAACCCCGGAGCGTGCACATTGCAGACTGCACACACAGCCGGAGCACGCCATCTCAACGAACCGCTGGGAAATGGCAACCGCAACACACCTACCCAACTACGCCGAACAGCTCAAGCTGTACAAAACCAACACGATACATACATTGGGATGCGATCTCCTGTCCCTGCTGAACGTAAGTTACCGACTGACTTACCGCATCACATTGTTCAGCTGCGTCATGCCCGTCTTCTACTGTCGGAGGTGTCCCTACCAGCATCCCGTCGAGATATGCCTCTCCAACCCGGCATGTCTGAAGGCGGACCTGCTACCACTACTCCTCCCTCTGGACGCACACGACAGGGCCTGCTCTGCCTATGGGGGCATGGCGTATGTGGCCAACATCGCACCCGCACTGAAATGGGACCACTGTGCCTCCACACGACGGATCATCGAGAACAGCTACATCGAATGTCACCCAGCATGCCCCATCATGGTCCTCCAAGGGACAACTTACGAACAACACCTTGAGAGCCACCATCCGCTTCATTGGCTGGCAAACATGTACACCACCAATGACATGGAAGCCCTGCTGGACGGCATCGCATACCTGACAACCTGTAAATACGTCGGACCACAACGCAGGTTCCCCGAGTGACCTATGAAGTCCAACCCCGCACCCATGCTCAGCTTCCGCACGGACTGGCCAGTCACCACCACAACAGCCATACCAAACGACCGGCAACTGTAACCACACCATCAACGACATCGCCATGACATCGGATATGACCGGGACATGCACACTGTTCCCCATCACATCCAGGAACACCGCATGCATCGTGGGAGGCAGTGGCATGGGCTCTGTGTATCGCACCCACATGGACGGAACTGCACGAACAACCAGGACACGACATGGATCCAGCGCACATGGACACACACACCGCTCAGTGGACATGAATAGGTCGCCTGGAGTCTGTGGGTGCTGCACCCCTCCCACCCCCGCCCCGGGAATCCCATACCAGGACCTTTGCATGGACGACAAGTGCATACAACAACAACACGACCCCAGTGACTGTGACATGTCCAGTAACCACCACAGTGCAACAACAAGTGGCACGCCGCTGCATGCACGCAAGCACATGCCCTGATGTCATTTCACATGCACGCGTGCATGAGGAACAACCGCAGCAAACCTGTCACATGGAACTGAGATGGACTGTGCCCATGATGCCGAGCGGTCTGGTAGGCTACATGTATACCGTCTGTGTCAAAGTCCGCAGCTCCGCAGCTATACGTAAATGTACATTAGCACAGCCTTGGCCAAGCAGATGTAACTCTGAAGCCCACATCCCACATGCAACAGCCAATCACATGTAACCCCACACCCTATCCAATTTGTAATCATGCTCAGTATATCCTCAACATGTATTCCGCTGCCAGTAGTGTCCACTATACTGCATCACAGAGGACAGAAGACTCAATATAATGTTTGAAACCAATACTGTCTCCGCTGACTCATTTCACAAGTACGAATGAGAGAGGATGAGAGTATGTGAAGTACACGGCAGTCGTGACATGACCATGTAGTCCACTGGTATTGGATGTCAACGCAAATGAGTAGCACTACTGTGGAAGACACACATGTGTCGTGTGAAGTCGTATGGACGCAGTGCTCAGGTGGGTGGGTGCGACTGGTAGATGCGCACATGCCAAGTTGGAGCACGCCGTGTTGGGAGGGGTCATGAACAGTACACCACCGCTTCCCTGGGCATTGTGAGAGGACACCTGTCGGGGGGAGTGAACACGTGTGTGCACAGCAGCCGGGCACACGTACAAAGCGGTACCAGGCGCACCTCAGCCCACCCTCTGTGGACAAGCTGGATCCTGTTGTGCGCCCGCCATGCCCCTTGACAAGGCACACACAGCCCCAGTCGACCAGGTGTAACCCCAACATAGTCAATCCGCACAGGCGATACAGGGCACGGGATGGCAGTGGAGCATGGTGTGTGAGAGGTCTCCTCGCGCTCCTCCTGGTCATATCACGCAGGCAATAGAACCTCAACGTCCAGCATGGCAAAAAGTCAAATGGAAGTGTAGGGGGACGCACCACAGCACGAGCAGCACTGACGTCACGGGAGGTGGCTCGCACCATCCCATCCATTGCCCATCATACCAACCACGCCACATGCCATTGCGACTAAGTGCAAGCGCGTGCGCCACCACCCCTGAGCCCTCCCCAGAGAGGCCAAAGAGTGAATGTGTGGGCCATCAGCCACAGACGGACGCGGCCTGGCCGCAAGGGCAGCCACAGCCACTGGGTGTCGCAGGTGGCGGATCCGGAAGGCGAAGACTGTGATGCATAGTCCATGCAGGCCGGGTCTCCATTTGGGGCACCACGCAGGTGGACGGCGTCCCGCCACACATCATACCCTGAGACAGCCCACTCGTGCAACTGGACCCACACATACACTCCTTGCCCTCTCTGGTGCGAGCTTGGGGCTGCCTGTGCAAGCGCTAGCCTCGCAGGTGAGCATGCATATTGGGGGGCGAGGGGAGGACATGAGGGCTGGGGCGAAGATGACTGTATCACTGTCAGTTAGTACAAGGGATGACCCAGATGTGGAAAGGAAGAGACGTGTCCCGTGTGTACTGCAACTAGTCGCCAATCCAACTACCCCCCATGTCCGGAATGTAAGCCCGGACCTAGGCCCGCCCATCCGCCACATCGAACATACCACCAGCACGACAACCTTCCCATTCGAAACACTGACTGGGGGTGGCGACCAGTGAACAATCATGTGTAGCCTACCCACGCGTACATGTGGGCCCTCCATGATCCATGTCACCTGCGGCAAAGACATGACATGCGCAATGAGGGAAGTGAGGAGAGCTGTCCGCCCCACGCGCAGAAGGTGCATCAGCTCCACAGACCCAGCAGCGAGTCCAGCAGGGGTCACATGTGCAGGGGCAGCTGTGCCTGGTGTGAAGGCACATGCATATAGACAGCACATCGACCAATGTGTAGTCTGCCCACATCCACAGTCCATCATCATGTGGACATAGGAATTGAACACAGGGCAACACATCTTAGTTGGTGCACCCACCGTGACCAACAATGCGCAATCATCGACGTACCCGCCCTGTGCATGGCCCCCCACCCAACGGAGGCACATCCAGTGCCACCATCCCACACACACAAGCCTTCCACGGAACATGCTGTGTCCAATGGTCAGTACAGAGTCAGCGCCCATCTGGTGGATCCTGAACAGGAGACACATGCACACACATGCCAGCTCCCACTATGTACGTCTGCCACCTGGCACGTGCAATGTAACCTCTCACCTGTGACGTGTGACTGCAAGCACACAGCCGTCTTGGCATGGGGCTGTCAATGTGGACACCAGTCAATGTTTCGGGAGCTGTGATCCGTACAGTGCTGTACATAGGGTGCAGTGCTGACACCTACTACTGTCTCATATCCCCTCGTGCCACAGGTCCCACTTGAATTGGCCGCTCAGCCCGTGCCCACATCGTCGTCGTCGTGTGCCATACTCATCCAGCCTCGGAAGCAGTTCCATGCTCAGCAGACACTCATGTTGCCGTGGCGTTGCCGCTTGACGAATATGCAGTCAGTCCCCATCAGCACGCCCCGCAAGTCATTGGGGCCTAGATCCCCATGTGCATGCACATGGCAGTGGTATGTCTCACTTGCCATTGCCATTGTTGGGAGACCTGTGTAAGTGTATTGTGGCCGTGCCGTCCCAGCTTGACAGCTGGGCTGTGGCTCATGTGCTTGCTCAGTCATGTCAGTGATGTGTATGCGAAATTGCTATGTGCCGTGTTGCTTTGACATGTGTCCTCTGCCATTTACCCCAGGTGGAGACCGAACATTGACCGCCCATACCAATTGCTGGCGGACATGGACGATACAGAGGTTATCAGGAAGTTTCGGCTGGACAGGCCAACCCTGCATCGACTGTGTGCCATGTTAGAGCCCCATCTCCGTCCCCGCAGGGTGTATCCGACTGCTGTCACCCCCACGGCTAAGGTGATGGCCGCCATGCATTTCTTCGCCACTGGGTCATTCCAGCACACAGTGGGCAGTGGAGGAGGGATGTCCCAGCCCATGTTCAGCAAGGTGCTGAGGGATGTACTGGCAGCCATGATGCTGTACCGAAACAGGTACATCAGATTCCCCAGGGCTCGTGAATTGGCGGCAGTGAAGGGTGCATTCTATGCCCTTGGCAGAATCCCACACGTTGTGGGAGCCATTGACTGCACACATGTTGGCCTTGTTCCACCACAGGCCACTGAGCACCTGTACCGCAACAGGAAGCACACGCACTCCCTGAATGTGCAAGTGGTGTGCCTTGCGGACATGGTGATCACCCACGTGTGTGCCAAGTTTCCAGGCTCGGCACATGACGCACACATAATGCGCAACAGCATCTTGCCACGACTGATGGCCAATCTGCAACAGGATCGTGGCTGTATTGTCGGTGAGTATGTGGAGTGGTGTAGCGTGCTGGTTGTGCGATGCTGTCCCCTGTCCATTTGGAATAGCAACGGTTCTCTGTGTCCCTCACACCCAGGTGACTCTGCGTATCCGAATGGGGCATGGCTGCTCAGTCCATTGAGGAATCCTCGCACCCCAGCAGACGATCGATACAATGAGGCACATGGGAGGACCAGACGTGTGGTCGAGCGTACCTTTGGCCTCCTCAAGTCCAGGTTCAGGTGCCTGGACCGCACCGGGGTGCACTGGCGTACTCCCCACAGAAGGTGTGCCAGATAGTGGTGGCGTGCTGCATGCTGCACAATCTGGCCATTCGGAAGCAGATCCCCCTCATTGTGGATGACGGAGATCAACCAGGGCCCCAGCCCGCAGACCAGGACAGCTCGAGTGAGGTGGACAGCGGAGAGGAGGAAGCTGGGAATGTGCGCCAGCAGCTCATCGCCCGCTACTTCACTTGACGGTGAGTGTCCATGTACGACGGATGATGTGTCTGTATCTGTGCAGGTGTGTGTGTGCTGTGTCAGGGTGGCCGTATGTTCACTGCGTGCAGTGTGTCAACGCTCCATGGCCAGGGTAGTATGCCACTGTTGGTGACTGTGGCATTGTGCCCTATTGCTCTGTGCGATGTGTGTACATTGCTTGTAGTTGTTGACATGTACTGTGTGATGGGTGTGTGACACACTCATTGAATGTGCTCCTGTTCTGTCTCCCACCCCTAGGTCCCTACAGGCCCTCCGGATTCCATTGCCATGCCACGCATCAGGTGCCTTTCCGCCCAAGGTGGCCGTTGTATTCCGTACAAATAAAACACAGGGCACAAACAGCAGTTAGTGAAAAAGGTGCATTTATTCCAAACTGTGACATGTGATTGTGTGTAAGGTGATGACAAAAGTGGTGCGTGCAGTGACAATGAGCTGTCGGTCATGGCTGCGTGAAGCTCAGGGTGTACCCACTGGTTCTATGTCCATAGTCCAACACACACATGCCATCCAGCTGGCTGTGTGGAGTGGGATCGTAGAGCAAGTCAATGCAGTGGCTGGTCAAGGAAGGCTGGCGGAAGGCTGGCTGGCTGCCTCACTTGCGACTGGAGCGTGCGAAGTCCTCCCGGGAGATCTGTTTCCTCTTCGGACGGCCCCTTCCACGTTTGGGAGGGGGGTGTGTGGTGGCGACCTGCTGGTGGTGGGTGAGGTGTGCTCACTGGCTGTGGACGCAGGGGAAGTGGACACTGCTGCCCGACCCTGCGCCCTAGCAGGTGGTGGCGGAGGTGGTGTTGCTGGCCTTGCCTGTGACCCCACCGCCACCACCAGCTGGCCCATGAGGTCCACGAGTTGGTCCATACGGGACACGAATTGGCCCATATGGGCGTCCATGGACCTCAGCACCCCCAGCACCTCCCGCGTGTCTGTAGCAGACCTGACCCATTGTTCTTGGGCCTCCTCATAGGCCCCAAGGACTCTGGCCATTTGAGGCAGGGCATGGCTCCCAGGGAGGCTGGCGTTTCCCTGACCCTGCTCCTCCTACCAGTCCTGCTGCCACCGGCCTGCCCACTAGCCACATTGCACACCACGGTCCTCGCTGTGGCTCCCAGGGTGGATCCAGTCGGCCGGGCCACCACCTGCGCTGGGGCTGGTGCCAGCGAAGACGTGGTGGTGGTGGTGGTGGCGGTGGTGGTCGGTGCGGCGATGGTGGCGGTTGCGGCAGTGGTAGTGGCCGCAATGACCGTGGGTGTGGCCGCAACGACAGTGGCAGCAGGGGGCTGGGACTGTTCAGCATCCCTGGATGATGGGTTGGTGGGTAGGAGGGGTCCTGGGGAGCGGCTGGGCCCTGCCACACCAGATGGGCCTGCTTGGTGGTCCGTGTCCGAAGAGGAGGACAGATCCTCCAGATCCGTGTGTCCTCGTTGGGGGCTTGTGGGCTGGCTGTGCTGGCTGCTGTCTCCATCCCCAGCATCCGGCAGTTCGTCACCTGTGGAGAGAATGAGATTTGTTATTGTGTTGCACCTGGCGAAGTATGTATTTGTCGTCTGACATTGGCAGTTCGTGCAATCTCGTACATGGGTTTCCCGGAGGCGAGTGTGTGGCTGTGGCATCTGTAGTTGTGTGTGCTAGGCAATGGGACTGTGTGCTGTGCACATGTGGCATGGGACGGATTGGCCATGCCGATGGGTGTGTTGCTGTGCCCCTACTCATTGTGACTCTGGTGTATGCGGGCTCCTGGCCCATCCTGGGTCTGGTTTGTACTTTGCTTTTGGGGTTCATATGGAACGCTTAGGCACCCATATGGCAACATGGGGGCCATGCCCCAGATTCACATTTGGGAGGGGATATGCTTTTGGGGTACATGCTGTAAGCCATGGGTGCCGAACGTGACATGTGTTGTGGCAGCATGACAGTGCATGGTTTGAGGTGTGTGCATGCTTGACATGGCCTGCATATTTGCTGTCTGTTGTGATTACTGGACATGGCATTGGACGCATCGTTATGAGTGAGTGTTGGTTGTGTGCCAGCCAACGTATTGCAGTTGTCCCATCTCCTTGGTGTGCGTGCTGCCCTGTGCCATGTGCATCACTGCAGTGCTCGGGGGGCCCATGTTGTGTGTTGTTGCTCACAGTGTGTTGTGCGCTTCATTGACTTCTGGCACATGGTTGGTCATGGGCATGTGTCTTAGCGTGACTGCTGTATATGTGGCAGCTGTGCGGATGACATGCCTATCATGAGACTGGGGCTGACGGATGGGATGGATGGTATGTTGTATGTGCATGGTGTGTCTGTGTGTTTGATGGGTTCAGTGGTGTTCGTGTGCATTTATGTAGTTCCGCTCTGTTGCGTCTAGTGTTGTTTGTCTTACATAGGCGTAGTTGTGGGGTGTGTGGTTGACAGGCAGTAGGGGCTACATGGACTGGACTTCAATGGTGTTTCGGTTGTGTGTGATGGGTTGCACAGTGGCTGCCGTGTGGTACTATGTTCAGTGTGGCTTGTGCATGCAGACGTGGCTCCTTGGGTGTTGCTGTGTTTGTGATGGGTCATGTGGGGTGTGAGTCTGTTGTTCATGTCCGTGTGCACATTGTTCACTTGTTCGTGACGGTGGGCGGTGCTGCGTGTTCGTCTGCTACGTGACATGTCCCATGTGTTGGTCGTGTTACGGCCCTCATGCCTCCAGTAATCCAGCCCTGTCCAGTTTCCCACCTGCAGGTTGTTCGGGCGTGCACTGTACTGGATGCCACATGGTTCTAAGCGGGGGTGCTCCATGTTGCAGGTCTGTGGGGGTGGGGGGTGTTGTGGGTCGTAGTGGTGGCTGGACACCCACTGACACCGATTGCTGTGGACCGTGATGTCTACCTTTCGGCTGTCGTTGTGCACTGCGGTGGCTGACACGTGGCTGTGGGGTGTGGGGGATGCTCCTCCTTGCTGTACTGTGGGACTAGGGGCCTGGTGTGTGTTGTACTTGGGCTGTCCACCCTCCCACCCACTGCACTTTGTGTTCCTGCCACTTAACTGTTACTTGTCGGTTAGTGCAGCTATGGCGGACACATGGGTGTGGTGGGTGCTCGTTGTGGCGCTTCTGGCATATTTGGGGACCTGTTGGTGGTTACGTGGCTGGCTGAATGTACACATGTCCCCACGCATCTTACAGTTGTTCTGTTTGGGCTGTGTGTGGTGGTGTCTGTTGCATGTGTGTGTCGTGTATTGTGTGCTGGACATGGGGGTGTTTGTCCCTGGGAGCTGTGGCATGGTGGTAGTGCATGTGAGTACATAGCGGTGTGCTGGTATACATTAGTTTGTACTTACCAGCCTCCACTCCCCCTGCTAATCCGGCGAGGATCTCGGGATGTATGATGACTCGCACCTTCTCCTCCCACGCTTTGAAGGTCTTGAAGAGCGCGGGATTCCCTCCGCCAGTGACGGCAGCCAGCTCTCTGTTTTTGCCCTCCTTCTTCTTGACCAGGCTCTTGACGTCATTCCACCGTTTGTTAATTTCGACTCTGTTCCTGGGCAGGGTCCCGACTGCATTGACCTGGTCTACGATCCGGTTCCACATTCTGTTTCTGGTGGCTAGTGGTGTGTGTTGGACCATGTTCCCATAGATTTGTGGGTGCACCTTGATGATCTCGTCGACCATGACCGTCAGCTCCATGGGCGTGAACTTGGGCATTCTTTGTGGTGCCATGGTGTTTGTGGTGCTGGTGCGGTGTGTGTTGTGTAATGTGCAGGGGGTTTGTGGTGCCGGTGTTTGGTGGTGGTGGTGGTGGTGGTTGTGATGTGTGCGTTTCTGTGGTGTGCTGCTGTCCTTGCTGTGTCACTGTGTCCTCTCCTCTCCTCTCTAGTTTGCAATGTTGCAAGGGGTTGTGGTCTGTGGGAGTGCTGCTTTTGTACTTACCTATGTGGGTGTGTCCTCATGGTCTGTTGTTTTCAGGTGTGTTGTGTCTGGTGTTCTGGCCTTTGTATTTTTTGTTTGTCCAGGGGGTGTTTTCGGGATGTGTACTGTGCTTGTGTATTTGTGCGTGCCTTGCTGTGTGGACTTATTGGCCATGTTGTGTGCTATTGGTTTTGTGAGCGGATGGTTTCTGTGCAGGGACGTGGGCGCCATGGTTTCTGCCGTGTCGATTGGCATCGGCGTTGTTTGCGCTGGCGGGCGGTATATTTGTGGTTTTCCCGCGCTCATGGCGGTGCGATCGTAATTTCACGTGCGGTGTGTCGGCCGTGTGGGCGGGCGGTTTTGTGTTGTCGTGCGTGTTTCCGTCCGTGGCGGGCGGTTTGACTCCGACTCGGACGATGGCGGGCGGTATTTTGTGTGGATTTTTCCGCCGATGGCGGTTTTCGGTTTGTGTTATCGTAATGGCGTGGTCAATGTTCAGACGGTGTATGCGGGCGGAATTTTGCCGCTTCCATGCCTGGCGGATTTATTTACGCCGGGTATCGTAATGGGCCCCTTAGTTTTTATTTTTATTTAGTTAAGAAAAAATACTTACTATTTTTCGTTGATGATGTTTTTTTGATAATTTTGTTGTAGGTTGAAGTTTGTAGAAGCTGGCAAGAGAAAAAATATTTGTCAGTTATATTTGCTTTTTAATTTATAATTTTTTTTAAAAATTAGTTTGTTGTATTTGTTGGTTAATATATATACTTAGGGGCTCATTATGATGGCGGCCGGACATCAGTCCGCCCGCCATCATAGCGGTGCTGGGACCGCCCGCCAGTCATGCAGCGGTCCCACCAGTGCAATTAGGATGCGCCCGCCATACTGGCAGGCGCATCCTGGCTTTTAACATTGCGGACGGTGCTGCTGGCTGCATCACCGTCCGCAATGTTAAGAGACCATACTGAGCATTTTCCTGCACTGCGTGGCAGGCACCACGCGGTGCCTGCCACGCAGTGCAGGGAAATGCAGGGGGTACCATGGGTATTCCCACAGTGCACACCCCCACACACAGAAGGGGCCCGCAACAGGCCCCCAAAGCCAGTCTCCGCCTATCTTTTTGCGGAGGGATATCCGCCGCAAAAAGACCGGCGGAAAGGGATACCGTAATCCCTACGGTGGTGCCTGCACGGCACCGCCGCAATGTTGCCCTGGTTCCGGGTTCCGCAAGGCGGGTGGAAAGGACCACCTTGCGGAACCATGGCGGACGGACTTTCCGTCCTCCGCTGAACCATTGGGATTCCCACCGCCATCCTAATTTGGCGGTGGGAATTTTCAGTATGATGGCGGAAGGACCACCACCGCTAGCCCGGCGGTAGCGGTCCTTCCGCCATCATAATGAGCCCCTTACTTATTTTTATATTTTTCTGTAATGTTGCTTTTGTCTATGTTTTCGAAGTTAATCCTTACTTTGCCTTTTTTAGGTGGAGTTTTATTGAAGTGTAATCTGTCAAATTTAAAATAAAAGGTTATCATTTTAGTATATTTTTTTATTTCACTTTTTTAGTGTCTATATTTAATTGAAGAAAAAAAATACTTACTAAATGTAATTGGTGAAGTTTCTTTCGTTGATGTTGTTTTTTGTTGAAGTTTGTAGAAGCTGTTAAAAGAAAAGTATTTCTTAGTAATAATTTGTTTTTTTATTAAAGTTATTTTTTTTTATAGTTAGATCTATTTGTTGGTTAATTTATATACTTACTTTGTATTATATTTTTCTTTTATGTTGCTTTTGTATTTGTGTTCGAACGTAATGTTTGTTTTGGGGTTTTTGGGTGGAGTTATTGTGAAGTATAATCTGTGAAACATAAAAGAAAACGTAGTTTTAGTTAATTGCATTATTTATATTATTCAGTGTTTATTTTTATTTATTTGTAATTAAATAAATATACCTACTCTTTTTAGTTGATGGAGTGTCCTTGGTATATGTTGTGGTTTTGTTGATTTTTGTAGAAGCTGTTAAAAAAAAAAACATTTGTTAGCTATGTTTTGCTATTTTATCAAACGTTGTTGTGTACGTAAATCTTTGTGTTGCATTTTCTCGGTGCAATTTTAGTGAAGTTGAATCTTTTATATGTAAAGGAAAACATGTTACAATTTTTTTTAAAGCTTATTTCATTTATTTAGTTACAAAGTTTTGTGCTTACCTTTATTGCGGGATGTTTGGAATAGTTTTTGGTGTAGTTGTTTTTCGTTCTGTTTTCTCTCTCTCAAAGGTTTGCTCTTCCTCCGTGGTTGTCCGTTATAAAGTAAATTTTATGTTAATTATTTGATTGTTTTTATAGTGTTTGTTTAATTAGTTAGAGTTTTCTATTGGTTTGTGTTTGTCTGTTTTAAATTGATTAGTCGACATAGCTCTTTTGAATTTTTTAGCTGTTACATTTTAATTTGTTTAATATTTATTATGTTTATTTATTGTTTGGTATTATTTTGTTTATTGTTGTTATTTAACTTTATATGTAGATAGATGTGATATATTATTTTATATATGATATATTTTATGTTTGTTTATTTTCATTATTTGTGATATATTTTAATGTTGTATTGTTTGTTTATTTATTTGTTTTTGTATTTTTAATTTATTTGTTTTAATTAATGTGATTAATTTGTAATTATTTTAGTTTTTTTAAATATTTAGTTATATGTTATTTTATTATATTATTGTAAATAATATTTTTTTTATGTTTAAATGTTATTTTTGATGTAGTTTATATGTATTTTATCGATGTTTGTGAGACGATATGTTTTTATCGAATGTTAGTGTCATTTCTATTTTGTGTATTGTGTGTCGATATTTTGCGTTCTATGATATTGTTGACTCGATAATTTTGTAATTTGATGTTATCAGAGTCGATGTTGTATCAGTGATCCCAAGGATGTCAGGTACCAACATGTTTTTACTTTGGCACTTTAGGAATTTTAACTGCATCCTACACGTGCTTTACTGGAAGATATATTTTATATATTCTTTGGCAATCATCCGATTTTATGTTACCAATATATTTTCTGTAATTTAAATTATCAGCACTGGATTTATTCATTACCCCTTTTTAATTCTGCATGATAGCAGTCACTCACAATTGTCATAATAGTCTTGATAATTATGCTTAATGTAAAACAACTCCTTTTTCTCTGTATGATATTTACTTTCCCCAGTGATCTCTTGCTATACGTCAGGAATGGGGTTAATATTTGGGAAGGGGTACCTGAACCAACCAGCTCAATAAAGTGCCAAAATGCCCCTGTGTACACGTTGCCCTTAACAAGTTATTTCATTCATTCATCTATTCAATCTCTCCTTATACCCTGGTAAATATGGTACCAGCAGCAGGAAATCACAGAGAAGTGTATGTTAAATTCAAGCAGTGGCAACAATTTTAAGTGTAAAGAACACAGCACAATAACATTCCTGAACTAATTTAGACAAATATAAAAATACATTAAGGAGCAAAAAGACAACAGAAACATTACTGTGGGTTTAGAGGAAAAGCAGATATTAACTTCTAACTTTTTAATGCAAAAAGTAAACCACCATTAACAAACAACACTTCATGGTGGATACAATTTCATGCTGGCCAAGATGATTCAGAAGCTGGATAACCGAGCGGTTCATTTTGGTCAAAGATTTTACCTTCAGACCAAGGGCCATATTTATCAAGGGGTTGAGTCGCTTTTACCCCAAGCAACGGGGTGCAAAAGCGGCGCAACCCTCAACATGTGATTTATCAAGCCACGCAAGGCCCCCTTGTGTGGCCATGAGTTGCCTGATAAATCCAGAGTAACGCAATGCAGTGCAAATGCAGTGCAAATTGCTATGTTGTGTTACTCTGCACCAGGGAGGCGTTCCATGTGTGGTGCGTGAGTGTTTCTATGCAAAACCCATGGATTCTGACATATTCACAGATTGACCATAATGGTAGACCTGGGAATGTGCCAAAACTGCTATGCCTTCCCAGATGAGGCATAACAATGAGAAATATGTTTATTTCTCCTTGTTACTTTCTCTTTCTGCAGCACACATAGAAAGAGAAATATGCCTCTTCAGATTCTTTTTGTGCAGGAAGGTGCCCCTTCATGCACAAAAACTATCCTGCTTGCAACAAAGGCACCCTTGCACCATGGTGCAAGAGTGCCTGCGTTGGTGCTAGGCAGCACATTGTGTGCCAGCGCTGGGAAAAGGCAGGCATGGGCCGTATAATGGTAAATACGGTGCACTCCTGCCCTTTCCCTGTCACTCAACCCAGCAAGCTGACTTGCTGTGTTGCATCACATTTTCATAAATATGGCCCCTAGTTCTCAACTGCTAGGAAAGTTCCTTCTGATCGGTTCTGCAGCTCCTAACTCCTCAGGGCAGGCTTCTAGGCAATAGGGCTCTCTCCAACCAGTTCCTCTGCAGGTTGCAGTCCTCTGTGGTTAGCTGGTCTCTCTTGTAGTCAGGAGTCCTTCTGCTTTTTATGTCCCTGAAAGAGGTAAACAACTCTAGATGCTTGGACAGCAGTTCCAGTCCCTAGATCCATGCAGGATTCAGTAGAGTTTGGTCTGTTTAGTGAGTGCTTTTCTTCCAGTAGTAGTCAAAAGACTTCTTACCGCAGGTCTTTCTTTAGATGGAGTCTACCCTGTTCTAGAAATGTTCTCAGAAGGTGGTTGTTGAAGTCCTAGATGTATTCTGTCTGCTAGCCAGTGATTGGAGAAATTCTAGCACTATTTTCTCAGTCTCCCCAAACTCCTGTTGCAATACTTCTTTTTTGCCTTTCTGTAAAACACCACAAGACCCCCTAATTCCTAATGGTGGAACCCAGCTACCAACAGACAGACTAGTCTTCAGGTCCTTAGTATCTGCCTATTTAGATGAGTTCCCCTCCCATCTGAAAGGGTCACCCCTGTTATCTCCCCTACTGCAACCTTAAACTGACTGTCTGAGAGGGACTTGGGAATGAATAGGGTAAGCAATCCCAAGACTTCTCCAAGTCAAAAGAGGTAGTGCTAACACTGCCTTTTGTTCTTCCGACTGTTCCTGTCCACTCACAGAGATCTAGTCCTTGCTAAGTGGTCAGCGTTTCTTCCTAGGCTGAGAGGCGGGCTTTTGTGTTTTGAGCTATGGTTGATAACTTTCCCAGCCAAGGATGTGCTTTCTAGCTCTGGATGCATAGTGAGTGGCAGAACTGGTTTTAAGCCAGGTGTGGGTCAGGCATCTTAAAGTTCATTTTTGCAAATGTATGTTTCCACTTAAGTTACCAAAATCATATTTCAGTATTTCATCAAATGTTGTAAATTCAATAGGAAATGCTAGAAAATAATTTTTTTATAGCATTTCTCTAAGCTGATATAGGAAATTTTAATCTCATCTTGGCCTCTTCTGGGACAAGGTATGCAAATCCTACACAGTGAAATAGCTTATGGGGCCATATTTTTGAAAATGTGATGCAGCACAGCAAGTCACCTTGCTGGGTTGAGTGACAGGGAAAGGGCAGGAGTGCACCGTATTTACCATTATTCGGCCCATGCCTGCCTTTTCCCAGCGCTGGCACACAATGTGCTGCCTAGCACCAACGCAGGCACTCTTGCACCATGGTGCAAGGGTGCCTTCGTTGCAAGCAGGATAGTTTTTGTGCATGAAGGGGCACCTTCCTGCACAAAAAGAATCTGACTCCATCTCCCATAGCATTCTAGAACATCGGCTCTGGGAGATAGGTGTCAGAGGCAATGCCCTCCAGTGGTTCAAGAGCTACCTAGCTGACCGAGTAACAACAGTCCAAAAGGGTAATAACACCTCATGTGAGAGACCAGTCATGATGGGAGTGCCACAGGGCTCTATTTTGAGCCCGACCCTCTTTAACCTATATATGACGCCACTGGCCAAGGTGATCAGATCTTACGGCTTTGATGTCATATCCTATGCAGATGACACGCAGATTCTGATCACTATTGGCCCAGACCCCACTGAAACAAAACAGCGCTTCAATGAATGCTTGTCTCACATTGACAGGTGGATGTGCTTCAACCACTTACAACTGAATGGAGGCAAGTCGGAGATCATGCTCTTCGGCAAGGCACAGGAGCATTGGTCCAACGACTGGTGGCCACCTCACCTTGGCCCTTGTCCAACTCCCAAATTGACGGTACGAAACTTAGGCTTCCACATGGACAATCAACTGTCCATGAAAAACCAGATTAACCACATCATCGGTACCTGTTTCGGAGTAATGCGCAGCCTGCGAAAGGTTTTCAAATGGATTCCGATTGAGGCAAGGAAACCATTAGTCCAAGGACTGATAATAAATCGAATGGACTATGGTAACGCCCTATTGTTCTCAATTAATGAAAACCTTTTGGATAGACTACAAATTTTGCAGAATACCGCGGCAAGGCTAGTCCTGGACCTTCCGTACAGATCCTCCTCCGCACCCTGTTTGAGATCTCTACATTGGCTTCCAGTGAGAAAACGAATCCTCTTTAAGATCCTTTGTCTGATCCACAAACACATGTACGGAAAGGGCCCGAGATACTGGTCCAAGAAACTATGCTGGTACCAACCACGCAGGATGCTCAGATCCAGTAACAAATTTTTGCTTACCCCTCTCAAAATCCAAATGGCCAGAAAAGGAGGTAGGTCCTTCTCCTTTCTCGCCCCAGCATCATGGAACAAAATTCCTTCTTACTTACGTACCATTTCAGATCACAACTCCTTTCGTAAGAGGCTGAAGTCATGGCTATTTGACATCTGAGCTATCTTTTCTATCAGAGCCGTCTGCAAGCGCCATGAGACTTCCGAGTGATGTGAGCGCTATACAAATGTCCCTGATTTGATTTGAATTTGATATATTTCACTGTGAAAGCAAACTTACTCCAACATGTAGTGTGCCATATTTTTCATAGTGAACCATGGCATGCAAGCTCACAGGGTACCATTTAGGGGTGACTTATGCATGTAAAAACAGGATTTTCTTACATGGCAATATTGTCATTGCAGTGCAACTAAAACCGCAGTCCAGTCAGTGCAAAGACATATATTTTCATCCTGTATGTGGGTGGTGTAAGTATACACTGCAGCCCACATATAAGATGTCATTTCCATGCCATGGGTAAATTTTCTGATCCATGTACAATAGTCTTATATGACAGTTAAAAAGATTAATTGGGTGAAACCAATTCTTCCACTTGCATTTTAGGGCCAGAGCACTAATACTAGAAAAATAGGGTCTGGCAAAGGACATAATCCGGTGTGACCATGTAGAAAAAAATCAAATTTGCAACAGTTCAGATAAAAGGTATCTCTGTTGCTTGCATCATCCTTTTTCCTATCCCTCCAGTATTGCCTTTTGTTTAAATTGCTGCATTAGATCATTTCATTGCTTCAGCAAGTTTGCCATTTGCCTACCAATTATATAAAATGTACTAGATTGCCAAACTGTTCTAAGACTTTCTCCTGATGGAAATTTCTTTCTAATATCTTTTCAGAGTTAATTGGCAGGTTTGTTTCTATATGTTGAAAACTGGATTGCTAGTTGAGGTGGTTAAACCCTACTCAAGCAGCAACCACAATTGTCAGGTTGAAGTCACAAGCAAACCTCAAATTAACCTGTGCTTTCCGCCTTTGGTAGCTTGGCATGAAGCAGTCAGGCTTAACTTAGAGGCAATGTTTAAATTATTTATGCCACACTTCAAACAGTAATACAGTGAAAACCCAACACAAGACAAAAACATTATTTGACACCAAAATGGCACAAAATTCAATCAGTTGAACAGGAGATATGGAGTTTTAAAGATTTAAGTGAAAATAGTGCCTAAGAGCATAAAGCCCCAACTGTGGTTATCTGATCGCAACGGACCAGGACAAAGCCGCAAGTTCAGGCCGACCGCAAGGGAGTGTGGGCCAGATACAGAGACCAAGTTAAGACCTCTAAACAAAGGTAGCTTAAATCCTGGTTTGCGGAGCGTTGTGAGAATCTGCGTCAAGGATGCATTGTGCATCGGTTATGAGGGGCTGTGGAGCTGCAATGCAGAGTCTAGCATCATCGTCGAGGATGCCGCTGATGAGGGTTTTGTGATGCGAAGTCTTGCGTTGCGGATGCATCGTGCACCGGTGATTCCGGAGACGCTCCGGGCTGCGTTGCAAGGTCCTGCACCCTCATCGAGGATGCGATCAACTCGGGGCTTGAGATGCAAAGGTCTGCGTCGAGGATGCATCACACAGTGGCAGGTCCAGGGAGGTTGTGGGCTGCGATGTGAAGTCCTATGTTGGTATGCGTCGTGCAGAGGTGGTTCCGAAGCAGCTTTGAGGAGATGCATCACTCTGCTTCTGTTCTGCTCACAGGACCACAGCTGAGCTGGCAGAGCACCTTCAAGCCCACTTACAAGGGTCCAAGACTGGGGTGGCACAACTTGTGGGGAAAGACTCATTGCAGGCTGAGTCCAGGTGCTGGGTTCAAGGTGGTTTTAGCCTTTCTGTCCCTGAGGCTTTGATCAGGAGGCCAGCCAAATAACCCATGGAGTCATTCTTGTGGTCCTGGGATCAAGATGCAGGACCAGTCTTTCTCACTCAGGCAGCAGGACAACAGAGTAGCAGTCCTTCTTGCAGACCAGCACAGCTGTCCTTCTGTGTCTTCCACAGGTCCAGAGGTGTACTGAAGATTTGGGTCTGAGGGTCCAGTATTTATACCTGGTGCCCACTTAGAAGTAGGAGAAGGTTCTGGAGGCTTTCCACCCCCAGAGGTGTTTGGAATTTCCTGCCTCCCTGCCCTGGCCCCAGCATGTTGGTGAGTGTGCTCAGGCAAAGGCTTTGTGATGTGAAAGTGTGGTAGATGACATCTCCTCGCCTTCATCAAGTCAGATATGGCCCATCCTGTTAACACCCAAGTTTCTTTGTCTCACTGTCTGGGGAGCAATATACAAAGACCAACTTCAAGTTACACCTATTCATGTGTCCCAGGAACAGGCTGCAGGCAGCAAATGGTTAGGACAAGAAAATGCCACCTTTCCTAATGTAGCATTTTCAGCTTTGTGACTTAAAATAAGATTTTACTATTAAAGAGGGCTTTAAATTACAATTCTTCAGACGCCAGACTTGACATTCCTACCTACTCCCAATTGAAAGTTATCCCTTATTAAATGTACTAGGGTAACCCAATATTATCCTATGCGAGAGGTAGGCCTTGCAGTAGTGAAAACATAGTTTTCACTACCAGGACATGTAAAAGTTAAAAGTACATATCAAACATTTCAAATACACTGCACCCTGCTCTATGGGTTATTCAGGGCTAGGTGTGACATATGTATTAAAAAGGAAGGTTTAGGCCTGTCAAAAGGTTTATTTTGCCAGGTCAAAATGGCAGTTTAGAGCTGCACACACAGGCTGCAATGGCAGGCCTGAAACACGTTTAAAGGGCTACTAAAGTGGATAGCACAATCGGTGCTGAAGGCCCACTAGTAGCATTTAATTTACAGGCCCAAGATATATGTAGTACCACTTTAGTAGGGACTTAGAAGTAAATTAAATGTGCCAATTGGGTGTAAGGTAATGTTACCATGTTTAAGGGATAGCGTACACTCACGTTAGCACTGTTTAGAAGTGGTAAAGTTCATAGTTCCTAATGTCAACAAAAAGAAGATCAGCAAAAATGGAGTAAGGCAAAAGGTTTTTGAGAAGATCACCGTAAGGCTGATGGGTCTAACACTATACAACAAACTTTCATCCAACGCTCAACTGGGCTATTTTTGGGTTTGCTTACATTCAATAGTATTTTCTTTGGAGTATTTTCATTGGGCAGTAATGATACAGATCAGGACTCTCAAATGAATTTTAGAGGCGGTATGAGAAAGGTAGTATGCCAAAGGGATGATTGTATCAAGAGAGTAAAGAGTGACAAGAGGCCCTAAATAGGCAGCAAAGAAGAGTGAATAATGATGGGAGTGAAAATGTTAGTATAGAAATTTTAGAGCCATGAAAAATAATTATTAAATACTGCTAGGTCATAAAAGGGAACATTTTATGAAGCAAGTTGGAGCAAAGTGCATGACGCCATCTCATAATGGCGCATAGTAAATAGTGAACTTATCCTGTCCCGCACAGTGTTAGAGGCCTAAGTTACTGAAACTCAATGGGTTGAATTATTTTGCACCTATATACCGGCTTTAAAATTAGTACCGATTGTCTGACAAGTAATCAACTAATTTTGCTTCAGGAAACCAAGATAGTTGCTGCAATAATAAATAATATGAAACCTTCATGTTCAGGAGGCCCGGATAGCCTGCCTGCTGTTCTATTTAAAGCTGATTCCATTTGGTTGGCGGGCGTTCTTAACTCCTTTTCTAAATATGTCTCCTTGTCAGGGTCAATCCCAGACTGTTCGGGGAGCTATTATTAAGACCATTAAAAGGAAGGATCCTAGGGATGACTCAACGAATTATAGGTTGATCTCCCTTTTGCATATTCTGTCTAACTGATGCCCAAACAATGTTTAAACATCGTAAAACATGAGCATTTGAGAATTATCTCTAAAGAGCAAGTTTAGACAAAATTATTCTACAATTGCCCACTGTTTAGTGTTATGGGGAGAAGCAAGGACGGCAGCAGCTACCATAGACAAACTTAGGGGCTCATTACGATGACGGACGGACTGGAGTCCGTCCGCCATCGTGGTGGTGACTGGGACCGTCCGCAATACATGCGGCGGTTCCACACACCACATTAGGATGCGACCGTCACCATGGCGGTCGCATCTTGCATATTTAACATTGTGGCGGGTTGTTAAAAATGCAGGTCCTGCATTTCAGTGTACTACGTGGCAGGCACCACACTGCCACCCGGTGCACTGAAAGGTACCCCCCCCCGTGCACACACCCCCCCACACTTTTGGGGCCCGCAACAGGCCCCCAAACCAAACCTCCGCCAGCTTTTTCATGGCGGTGTCGCCATCACAGAAAGGCTGGCTCAAAGGCTGCACCATAATATGGTGGACGGTGCCGGCTAGGCACCGCCACCATTTCATGCCTGCAGGCCGCTCCGCCAGGCAATCGGTCCGATTGCCTGTGGCGGGACCGTGACCGTGACGGACGGTCTTTCCGTCTGCCACGGTCGCAGTGTGGATCCGCCCGCCATCATAATCGGGCGGACACTCCACGTTTGGTGACGGATGGATCGCCACCGCACGGCTGGCGGTGGCGGTCCGTCCGTCATCATAATGACCCCCTTAGTTATTGTTTTGTCAACTTCCAGGCTGCTTTCGACTGCATTGATTGGACTTCACTGTGGAAGAAATTAATAAGGTGGAGTATCCCTCATGACCTGTTTCTTATGCTCCAACAATGGGGTAAGGAAAAGCACAGTGGCCCAGGACAGATTTTACTTAGAAGGGAAGCAATCAATTGATCATTTTACTAGAAATCCTAGTGATTCGAGACACTTCCCTATTTGTTAAAGGCAAACATGCATGGAACGCTATCCTTTTACTCCTTATAGGAGTGGATCCCTGTTGGAAAATCCAAGCTTTAGACTTAAGAGTCTTATAAAATAATGTGTACGGTCTATGTGGGTTAAAATGAAATATTTCATAGTGCACCTTTTTATTTAGATTGTCCTCTCTTTGTGAGTGAGAGGAAAAATGTTTTAAGCCATGTATTTAGGAATTATGGATGATTCACGTGTCACTTCTATGTTTAATGAAGTACTCTGACATTGTAATTGCAATGGCTAAATATATTATGTTGATTCAGTCAAGATGCTTTTAGTGTGGTTTGTGACTATATATTAGAATGCATTGTGTATTTACTGTGGTTATGACCAATATTGTAATTTGTTGTCTGGATGTTGGTCGATCTTTTTGAAGAAGGAAAAGTTGCTAATGTGTGTGTCTATGTTTTATGTGATGGAAATGGAATTTTAATTCTTTAAATGTGAGGATGTAACTTGCTGAAGTGTAAAAGATATTAGGTATTATATGTTTATTGAAACTGTTAACTTCTATTTGTATATATGTGAGCTCTGTATTTTATATTTAAAGTCATGTATTTCCATAAGATTTTATTCTTGGAAATAGCACATTTCATCAACAACACTGAGGAACAAAATGTAGGCTTTCTAGTTAAATGGAGTATAACTGAATGTTCTCCCCAGTGAAGACAAAGAGCACCTGACCAGAAATGTTTCTATATTTGAGTCTCCTGAACTTGGATCCACAGATTTAAATGGGTGATTTTGGTTTCTATTTTTTTAGCGGCTTGCCTACCTTCTTCTAGAGCAAACATTATCTCATAATATTTAGAGCTTAGTATGAACATTTCGAAGCACCAGTTGGCTGTCCATAGTACACATTTCTAAAAAATCTCCAATTAAAATTAAAACTTTATGTCAAAAGAAAAGTTTGCCGAGTTTGAGGTGTTTATACTGAACTTGTCTGTAATTTCTAGTTCATGTCTTCATGATTGCATGTCAGCCTCCTTCAGGATTTCACCTTTCATTCTGGTCTGCAAAAATAAAGTAATGAGATTTAGACAGAAATAAGCAAACTTCTGACTTTTCTCTCATAGGATCAGGACTCGTCAAAGTCAATAAAATGTGGAGTCAATAAAGAGCAACACAAACTAATACTCGAGAGCATGTGCAGCTCTTTGCTTCTTGTGTGTCCAGCCATTCTTTAACACTGCAGTAATGAATGAAAATGGAGCTAAGAAGCTCACAACATGAGTACTGCCCCTTTAGTACAAGGATTTCGCCTATTAGTCATATGCTCTTAATTCATGCTTAGGTGGTCCTTGCATTTAGTTGTAATTTTCCCTGATGGATTGCATTATCCATATGTTGCTTAATCTACTTCGGATTCTTCTATAACTAATTGCTAGTTTACAACTTTCACATTCATCACAGGTAATGAGACCCCCAAGGAGGATTAACATATGGTGGCTATTCAAAGTAGCGAAAATCACCATGTACTTCCTAAACTGGAGAATATTTCACATAATGAGCAACATAGAAAATATGACATTAAAGGTACTTTATCGCCTCCCTTGGCAAAAACCGAAAATCAGCAAAAAGCTATGGGAGATTTTTAATCAGGGGCAAGAGAAACGAAACACGACATTTTCCGGGTCCCTCATAAAACAAATACACGTCAGTATAAGATCAATTTAATTAACAAACCATGCACAAAATTAATTTAATATTTAGTTAAATACAACTTTTATTTTAGTTAATGTCCAATCTCAATATTTCCATCAAAATAACCAGCATACACTGCAGAGTATGCCAACCTGCTGATCACATACTATAACTTGTTTTTAAAGATTGCTTCAAAACACGTTTCTGCCATTTCAACCACTGTAAATAAAATGTTTACTATTCCTCAATGTAATGGCCTCATGTAATTTACTCACCTTGGAAGGATGGAGGACTGAGTTGTCCTTGCCTTCATATCATCGCATGTTCAACAGTGAGCATTCAATTCACTGAATCATACTGTCAAGATAATAATTATAAGTAGTAAAGTGGACTATTTGAAATTGGGTATGAACGTAGAATCAACTGCAATTGCTCGCAGCCATGGTCTTCATGCTTGTTTGAGCAGGGTTAATTTTTGTAATCTGAAGATAAGCACAAGAGCTTGGAGAGAATGGTCAAAAATGACCACATTGTGATGGCCTTTGTTTTGTTTGCATAATCCCTGGCCCTGTTACTGCAATGGCTATGGAAGCCACTGCACAAATCCTTTTATACCATTGCTTGACACACCAGGAATGATGGGACACTACTGGTTAAAATTTGAGGAACTTTTCTAATAGGCTTACCTAGTGGTGAAAAGAAATTTACAAAACCTGTCCACTATAAAAACTATTTTATTTAAAAACTATTGAGTATTGGTAGGTTCAGGCATCTACAAGCCTTAACAGTGGGCTTCCAAAGTTTAAGTTTCTCCTAAGCCCTGATACATTATTTAAAAGAAAGAAGGAAGGATGAGCCTGGTCATCCATTTGCATCAGCGATATACTATGGGCTAAACACTACTATCAAGTTATTTTAATTTTAATCGTATATCAATATCTGTCTACTCTACAGACTATGACATAGCTATAATATTGACTCATCAGTAAAAGATAGTGTACGGTTCTGGCAATACTTTAATGATTCATGAAACACTAAAACCAGTCCACAAATGATAATCCTATTTGAGACATCTTCATGTCTCAGAACTGGGATTGTACATATACAAAGTACCTCCTGCAGGATAGGGTCGTCGAGAAGTAGCTACTCATGATCAATAAGAAATGAATTATCTGTCCATAGAAAGGACACTAATCACCTCTGTTATCTCTATTAGCTCCTGTTATGTTATGCGGTCTTATAGAGCACTCAGCTGCCCCAGCAAAGGGGCGTCCCGGCACTGATGGCAGAAAACTGCACACCCTCTAACAGAGAAAAGGCCTACAACGGAGGGAAGAGGAAAGTTTTGATTGCTTTACGAAATGCCAAATAATTCTTCAAGCTGCGGATGGAAATAGGGAGCGCGTTCCAAAGTTTGGATGCCAGAGTACGGAAGGAACGCCCCCCGGCACGGACCCTCCTCACCCGAGGGATAGCCGCCAAATGCTCCTGACCTCTTAACAGCTATTCTATGACTTATACAATATTTATGGACTTCAGGGGAGGTTCTTCCCATAGTGAAATCCTATACAGTTTGCAATGAATGACTGTTTTCTCTTAAAAAATTACAGTAACATTTTAAAAGCTGAATACAACCATATACAGCAAATTAAGTTTGTTGATAATCAATATTTAATGCAACACTTTGGATGTCAGTTAATTGGAATCTAAATAATAACTTTACCAGTCATTGGTACCTTGGTAATGACTTTACCAGACATTGCATTTGGCACTCTCATTACTGAGTGACCTGGCAAAATACCAGAGCCTGCATATCATCTGCGTATGAGTAAAATATGAGGCCTTGTAAATTGGTGGTCTGAGCCTAATGTCTCAAGTAAAGTTCAGCAAAGTAGGCAAAATGGGGGCATGGCTTGCCGCGAAGGAAGATGGCCGCTTTCTAGAGCAGCTCCGTAACTCCTTCCCCTAAATCCCCTGTAAATCCGGGACAAATCCGATGCTGAAGCCGCGCCGTGTCACGGAAAAGAATGGTATAAGTGTGGCGATGTAATCGATATGACTCTTGTGAGGAGCTGAGGTCGGATCGCCAACAGTTCCGCTCCGCGGCCGGATGGAGATTCCAAAGCACCGTCCTCGTGGAACGATCGAGGAAGACGCCATTGAAGGTACTGGAGCAACCGCGAGGCAGCGGACGCCAAGGAGGGTGAGGCGTTGTGAACCAGCTCACCGGAGGAGACCTGAGGCCGGGCTCCGGCCCCTCCGTGCACATTGGGTGCCGAGCGCTGGCATTGTTGGGGCCCGCCCCGGGTGTGGCCAAGGCCTTCCACATTGTGGAGTCCCCCAACCCTTCCCCCCTGCTGCCTGGGCTCGAAGCGGATAGGGGGGAGTGGCGGCAGCGCCAAAGGGTGCTAGGCGACTAACAGGAGAATCCACTACATTACTGAGGCTCCCCGTGGACGTGGTGGAGACGAGAGGGGTGCGGTGGCAGCCCCCCCCAGGTAGAGCAGCGACGGCGGGGAGACCACCGGGAGGCCGGTCGGTGGAGGAAGGTGGTGACCGCGAGAGCCTGGAAAAAGAGCCTGCTCCTCACTCGAGGAAAAGGAGAGCGATGAGTAGCGGTCAACGGCGGCTGAAGTGACAGGCGGTCAGGAGACGAGGGAACTCGAAGGCAGGCCTGAGAGCAGACAGTCAGGAACTTGGCGCAACAGCAACTGAAGGGAGTCTGAGGTAGAGGCTGTGAGGACCATGTGGGAAGCACACCGGTGGTAAGATCTCTGCCCATAGGCACACCGTATACCCCGGACAGAGGGAGACATTCACACAATCCCAAGCGGCCAAGTGGGAGCTTCGAGATACAAAACCTGACAAAGGAGCAAGCAAGTGTCCAAAACAGAGAATACCGGGAGGGTACGCCCGAGAAAGTCCAACTAAGATCAGGGTGCCGGTTGATAACCACATCGCCCACCCGTCAGGGAGTGGAACAGGGTTGACAGTCGGGGGAAACAGGGTGTAACCCTGACAGGCTGCAGGGGTCGTCTCAGTTGCCCCTGGCAGTCAGCAGAAGCGCACCCTGGGACACCAAACGAAGACCCATAAAGGCGGTTCACCCCAACCTGGAAGATGTCCGGGGGGGAAGAACGTCAAAAACTCCCACCAAATGAAACTGGACAAGTTCACCCTCCCTAAAGGAACTGATGCCCAAGACCCCCTGCACTAACACCCACCCCCGGAGGCTCAGGCAGCACCCGATAAAGGTACACTATCCCTGCACGACATTATGGCGGCGATACGGGGAGTGCAAACAGCGCTGGAAACCCAAATAGACTCTGTCACAACAGACGTTTCCCTAATCTGTGCTGACTTGCGCAATATGGGGGCAAGAGTACAAACAGCAGAAGACTCTACCAAAACTCTACTTCAAGACACCTCCACTCTCAAAGCCCAAATGAAAGAAATGCACATGCAGACTGTCCAGCTGGAGGCCAGGCTCAAAGACCAGGAAGGACGATCGAGACGTAATAACATACAAATCCTGGGGGCCCCTGAAAAGGCATAGGGTTGACCTCTTCGTGGAAGAATTGATTTTGGGACAGCTACAACCAAAAGGTCTCTCAAAGTTTTTCTCGGTGGAGAAAGCTCACCGTGTACCGGGAGGTCGCCCCAAACCTTAGGGGCCCCAACGCGACCTATCATAGCACGCCTCTTTAACTATAAAGATCGAGACGTCATACTACAAACGGCCCGGGTGGCCCTCCAGTCCTTTTTGAAAACTCACAGATAAACTTCTTCCCGGATTTCACCCTAAAGACTCAGAGACTAAGGCGCAGCTTCATCGAGGTAAAAAGGACGCTCAGGGATAAAGGGGTGAAATACTCCATGCTCCTCCCAGCACTCCTCAGAGTGGAGTCTGAGGGAAAGGTCTGGTTTTTCGTGACACCTGAAGAAGGATGGGACTGGATAGAGGGTTGGAGGACAGTTGGAGGTGCTGGGGAGAGGCCCGTCGTGGAAGAACAAAGAAAACAACAACGGTCCCAACCAGACGACTCTTTGAAGAGGTGCAGATGAGCGAAGTGCCATGATTGTTGGGACCAGGACCAAGGTTAGCGGAGATCGAGGGACAGTGAGTAAGAACATTGTATCTAAATTGACCGCATGGAGAACTATCTGTTGAAGCAGTGGCGGTTTGCAGAGGGAGTGCTGCAGGGCGGGGGAGGGGCTGGGTGGGGGGGTAGTGGAGTCGGACATACGACAGGCAGGAGTAAGGTAAGTAAATAATAAAAACTATTTACCTTGCGCTCGCTGCATCGCCGAGTTGGCGATGCAGCGAGCGCAAGGTAAATAGTTTTGGAAACATGTAATAACTAATATTCAGGGGCAACAAAATTAACTCATGAAAGCATTGATTGTTCTGCCCGACTCATAATAAGGCCCTAAGGGGTTGCTGTCTGCACATTTAGCCTGTTATCACTGGGTAATTATTGGTAATTTCATAATTACCTCTTAAGTACCTAGTATAAGTTATATGGGGTGACCTTAAAGACTGCAGTCTTATTACATCCATCTTCTCTGGCAGAGAAGATCCTGCTTTCAATTCTCTCCTGTGTTAACTGCAGCGCAGACTAAAAAATTAGTAAACACATCTAACAACACCTTGTCTGTAGACACTTCTTCGCTGTGTCATTTGCTCCTATTGGAGCTATATTTTATTCCTAAATTGAGAAGTGGGTTCCCTAATTGCAGCCACATTTCAGCCGTAATTTCAGATATATGCTCCCATTAGAGCTGCATGCCATCCCTAATTTGATAAATAAGGCCTATCTTATTTATTTTCAATTACTATTTCGTTTTAGATGCTACTACTCATTCAGTTTTCTCTATTTCCAAACACGAGATGGCCATGTTGCTATTCGTTATGTTTAGTTCTTTCTTTTTTAATTCCATTTTCATTATTGTTACCAAATATGGACATATTAACTTCCTTCTAATTTTATTACTGTTTATTTACGGTTTCTATTGTTCTTTACAAAATAAGCTTACATTATTTATAAAAATGCATATATCTCAGCCTATATATTGAGAACATGATATATAGAATACTGAGAAATGATCACTTTTATACAAATCAAATGTGAAACATGATTCATCCCCTTGGCCAAAAACAGAGAAAATATAGAGATATAAATGAAAAGTTAAAATCAAGGGTTCGTCACATATGCTAAATTAGATAAACCCATTTTGTCATGGTATCAGAAATCCACATTTTACATGTGGCAATGTTTTTAGCTTCTGTTGGACCTGGCTCTTCTGCAGGGTCACCCACAAACCTTTTGCCTACCTCCTCCCTTCTTGGCTGAATCGTTTTGTTGGCTTTAGGATTCTGGGGACTTTACCACTGCTAATCAGTGCTAAAGTGCATGTGCTCTCACCCTAAAACATGGTAACATTGGCTTGCCCACAATTGGCATATTTAATTTACTTCTTTGTCCCTAGTAAAGTGAACCACATGTACCCAGGGCCTATAAATGGAATGCTACTACTGGGCCTGCAGCACTGATTGTGCCATCCACTTTAGTAGCCCTTTAAACATGTCTCAAGCTTGCCGTTGCAGAGCCTGTGTGTGAAGTTTTAAAATGCCATGTCGATCTGGCAAGTTAACTCTTTTTCTAGGCCAAAACCTTCCTTTTTAATACATATAACTCACCCTTAAGGTCCTAGGCAGCCCCAAGGGCAGGATGAAGTGCATTTAAAAAGGTGGACTTGTACTTTTAAGTTTTACATGACCTGGTAATGAAAGACTCCTAAATTCATTTTTCACTACTGCTAGGCCATGGGTTAGCATTGGGATTATCTTACTACATTTTATGTGTAATTTCCAACTGGGACAAGATAGACATTTGAAGTTTGGCGTCTCTTAAATCAAAATTTAAAATCCCAACTTATGATAAAGTTGCATTTTAAGTTGCACGTCTGAAAATGGCACTTTTAGGTAGTTGCCATTCTGTTCCTCTACCTGTCTCTGACAGCTGGGCCTTGTGCATTCCCTCTAGACAGTCACACACAAAGGGAGCTGATAGGTTATTCACATCCTGATGGGCCATTAACATCCTGATGGGTCAGTCCTGGGCAGGATGAGATGGAGGAGCTGACACTTGCACCTGCGTCTGTCCCCACACAAAGAGCAGCATACCCCACTGTAGTTAATCTGGAGCCAGGGCAGGGAAGAAAGGGACTTTGTGCTCTTCAAAGGCCACTCTTTGAGGTTTCCCCCACTTCAAAGGCTCCAATGAGTACAGGTGCAGGACCTCTGACACCATGACGTTAGTACACTTCTGGGTCTTAGGACATTCTTCCAGGAAGGACTGTTGTGCTGCAAGGTGGGACTGCCACTCTTTTGAACTGCTTTACTGTGCTGGCCTGCTGCCTCTGGCCTGGGAGTGAGAAGGACTGGACCTGCTTCTCTAAATCCTCCAAGAACGCAAGTAACTCCATGGACTTGCTGGCTTGCCTCCTGTTTTGAAGTCTCAGGGCCATCCAAGACTTTCTTCAACTCTGCTTCAGCCACTGGACTCTGCCAAACTGTGATTCCTGCCCTGCCAAGAGCTGCCAATCCAGTCCTGGCCTTGAAAGTGGGTTCTGTAGCTATTTTTTTTACAAAAATCGACACAGTGATGACTTTGCGCCGATTGGAACCAACACAATGCCCTTCAACGCTGACACAGCACTCCTTCAAGGACATCCCTGCGCGGCTCAACGACGATGCGAGACCTGACTGTGAGGCATGAAGACAACGCAGCACCTGCCTCATAAGTGGTTCAAAGCTGATGCGAGACTTGACGGCGAGGCTCGATGATGATGCATCATCTGCATTGAAAGGAATTCGACAACGACACGGGACACAACTGCGAGGGCTTAACAATATCTACCCGACTGAATGGATCGGAAATCACACATCGAGTCTCCAACCAAGGTACTTTTTCAGCGGGCCCTGTGTGGGTCCTGCCCTCCATCATGGTCGGCCTGAACTTTGGATTTACCCTGGTCCAGCATGACCTCAAGTAACCCCTAAGCGCTTTGGGCTTTTGAGCCCTATATTGCAGTTTTTTCTTTAAAAATTCATATCTTGAGTTCTAATTATTTGATTTTTGTCGTTTTGGTCTTGTTTTACTCAATATTCTTTATTTTACTAAACTGGTGTGGACTCGTTGTGGTGTTTAACTGTGTTACTGTAATTAAAGTGTTGCACAAATACTTTAAACATTGCCTCTTAAGTTAAGCCTGCCTGCTCTGTGCCAAGCTACCAGAGGGTGAGCACAGGTTAATTTAGGTTGTGTATCTGACTTACCCTGACCAGAATTGTGGTCCCTACTTGGACAGGATGCATACTTCTGCCAGCTAGAGACCCAGTTTCTAACAGCTCCCTTCACCAATAGTACTCAGAATAGGCTTTTGATCTTGCTGGAGCATCCTGGGCCAGATGGGTGATGTTCCCATTGGTCAAATGAACATTTATGGAGGACACAAAATATTGAACGGGAGAGAACATCAACAATACAATTTACTTGTGAAGCCCATGTGACTCCACAATGAGGACTAGGAATCACTGAATATGAATAAATGTTTATTTTTGGATTACTAATTAATCCAGTAAGCAGGCAAACCATATGCAAATTCAGTAAGTACATTAGCACAATAGGCAAAGTAAAATATCTCAGTTGGTTGAGACGTAATATAATGAGACACAAAATTGTGACAGTCACAATTGTACAATAGCAAATCAAAGTGAACAGGTGATCCATATAGAAACTTTCCTTCTCTATTTTAACATGGGTGTAAGCATGACCAGACTCCAGTAGAAGTCCAAAGAAAAAGTAATTAAGTGTTTAGCATCAAGCTTCACACTTTCAAAAATTCGACAAGCAGAGAGGTCTGTACCTCTCTAAGTCTAAAGGGAATCTCTCCTCACGCAATAACACCAATATAAAAGTAACAGGAGATTCAAAAACATTTTATCTCCTTTCACACCCCCACGAACCAATCAGAACATTACTCAAGTGTATCTGCAACACAGCTCTGAATTCCCAATGCATCTAAGGTTGACGTTCTCAGACTTGAACATCTTGCCATCCTGGTACATGATGAACAGAAAGTTTCTTTTGACAATTGTTTCTCCATGTTCAATGCCAAGTCTCTCTCAGGACTCTCTATCAGTCATCTAATACAGACAATAAGTCTTTCTCTAGCTAATGAAATAATAAACCTGCAAAAGGATTAAAAACATGCTAGCAAGCAAAATACAATTCAACTGATGCCTGTAGGCTAACTTTAATGAGCATTTATTGTGCACTTCAATTACATGCTTATACATGTACACGAGAAACTTTAATATAACTGCAAAATGTGAACAAAGGAATACATGTTTTCATATGCAATATAACTTGAAGTGTAAGTGTAAAACATGAATAAAGAATACATAATTCATATTAAAATGAGCATTAGTGTACACGTATATAAATCTCTAAGTTCTACAGTGAATACATTTCAGTAATGCGTTTAAATGTTTTACACATGTCAATAAAATTAGGCACACAATAAATATAATGTCAGATGCATGTTTATAATTGCATTTCTGTGACGTGTAAGGTGGAGCCTAAATTACGCTGTTCCAATTGTGATCTTTCCTTTGTGATTCTAATGAGAGAAATATGAACACATTTTGATTTCACATTAATTCTCTATTCTGAAAATTCTTTGGCAAAAAGCTTTAGGGCATGCTACAAAAGTGTGAAGAAAACTATCTAGAAACACAATTTTTCTAATTCCATTTTAGTGTCTTCCATGAGTAGTGTGACCACCTCACTCTGTGCTATCTGACATGTGAGCCCAAATAGTTCAAATTAAGAAAACCAGGACTACAAAATACAGAATGCATTTATGAAAGTCATGAACTGGAAGGACTGCCCATGTTAACATGCAGTGAGGTAGCCACCATATTCTCTGCGGGTCCAAGCTTCACAAATTCAGCATTCATCAATCTACTATATTTGCTAAAAGCAATGGATCTTATTCACAAAGCTATTCACAAGTGTAGGTTTAGTTTACAATAGCAAATAGACACTTTTACTTCATGTTTTAGAATTGCCAAAAAATGGTCCTAAAATCAATTACAAAGAGCAGGGTGCTGGTAGGATGTTGGTGTTTAATGGCTGGAATACCCCGAACATTTCTGTACACTTACAAAACTACATATGTGTGAGAATTCACAAACTTTTATCTGACCCATTATCACCCATGAAAAGGTTAAAGATTTACTGCTGTCAAAGGCCAGAGATAATCCCTTTGGAGCTTTGGAATCGGATGGAAACATCCTCATATTTGATGAGTGCTGTAAAGGAAGAAGTTTCTATTGGGAAAACTGTTTCCACTGTGAAGAAAAAAAAAATGAACATCATTGCATAAATGATACTTGTGCATTTAGGGGCTTATTTTCAAGAGGCCTGCACCGTGGCTTTGCATGGCCTCATAGATATGGAGTAAGGCAAGGCAGCGCAGAGCTTCTACACGTACATATATCTGAACTCCTATTTAAAGGTCACCGGTGAGCCTCCTGTATTATTATTCAGAAAATGAAGAATTAACAGTTGAAGAAAGCAAATGAAGCCTGGATGATTGTAGGATGTTTAGAACAACCCAAATCAATAATATCAGTTCACTGTGCTTGTACCCTAAGGCTTCTGTATGTACTGTTGCGTATGCTGCTTCTAAGTGATTTGGAGCATTACTAATTCTAAGAGTGTGAGCATTTTTTAGTTTTCAAAGTTAACAGTTACAGCTAGAGGTGGTCTGTGTAGCTGCTGCAGGGGTTCTCTTTCAAATTAATCTTCCCTTTAGCAACTACATGAAGCATCCATCTATACAATTTTGGGGAAGTGTGAGCATGCAGCATTTTAGACCTTGCGCCTTAGGGTGCTCTTCCCCCAAATGTTTTGCCTTACTCCTCCATATTTTTCTGATTTTGATTTCTTGGCCTTAGGACACTGTGTGCTTTCTCCTTAAAGCATTGTAACATTGGCTTGTCCCCAATTGGCATATTTAATTTACTTATAAGCACCCACTTAAGTAGCCCTTTAAACATGTCTTGGGCTTGTTAGTGCAGCCTGAGTGTGCTGTTGTGACTGCCATTTCGACCTTGCAGGATAAACCTTTGGCCAGGCTCAAGCCTGCCTTTTTAATACATGTATGTCACCCTCAGGGTAGGACCTGGACAGCCCACAGGGAAGGGTACAATGTACTTAAAAAGTAGGACATGTCATTTTAGGTTTTGCATGTCTGATAGTGAAAATTTACTAAATGTGTTTTTCACTATTGCCAGGCCTACCTCTCCCAAAGAATAATAATGGAGTTACCTTATTACATTTAATAAGCTGTAACTTCTAAATGGGAATAGGTAGGCAGTTCATGTTTGGGGTCTTTGTAATTGTAATGACAAATTCTCTTTTATGGTGGTTGGATTTTTTTATTACAATTATGAAAATGCTACTTTCAGAAAGTTGTCTCAACAACCGGGGATGGGCCTCAATAGATTAGTAAGGCTAGGTCACCTTAAACTCTAGACTACCAACAAATTGCCAATACTGACTACCCTTTACAACACTTAATTTATATGAACACTCTTTAATAGCCGTGCTCAGCAAATCTTCATTTACACATTTTTCAAAACAATTTGAAATTATGTCAAATACAGAATCATATTACAAAAGACATACATACACAATTCATACATAAAGAATTCACAAACCCACCCGACATCCATGTACAAAAAATATCAACGACTATTATTTTGTAACCTGTAATTTCAATTCTGAGGGCCTGATTCACAGAACTAACTTACGTCAAAAACGTAAAGTTAGTACTTTTGGTATTCACAGAATACACTTACTCATTTTGGTATTCACAGAATGAACTTACTCATTTCGGTATTCACAGAAGTTAGTAGTCCTAACTTTAGGACTCCTAAATGCCTTCTGTGAATACCGAAAGTCTTAAAGTTAGGATTTTTCTCAGTTTAGGAGTAGTAAAGTTAGGAGTCCTAACTTTACGACTCCTAAACTGAGAAAATCCTAACTTCAAGACTTTTGGTATTCACAGAAGGCATTTAGGAGTCCTGAAGTTAGGAGTCCTAACTTTACTACTCCTAAACTGAGAAAAATCCTAACTTCAAGACTTTCGGTATTCACAGAAGGCATTTAGGAGTCCTAAAGTTAGGAGTCCTAACTTTACGACTCCTAAACTGAGAAAAATCCTAACTTCAAGACTTTTGGTATTCACAGAAGGCATTTAGGAGTCCTGAAGTTAGGAGTCCTAACTTTACTACTCCTAAACTGAGAAAAATCCTAACTTTAAGACTTTCGGTATTCACAGAAGGCATTTAGGAGTCCTAAAGTTAGGACTACTAACTTCTGTGAATACCGAAATGAGTAAGTTCATTCTGTGAATACCAAAAAGTACTAACTTTACGTTTTTGACGTAAGTTAGTTCTGTGAATCAGGCCCTGACAGTGTAAGAACCTTTGCAGTTCTAAATTGCACTTGCCCAAAAAGGAAGACACGTGTTAACATTCTTTGTAATAGCTTGTAACTTCCTACATCAATGGGCTACGCAACCTAATAATGCCACGATCTTCTAACCAGAGAATAAATTCATCAATTTTAGTACTATTTCCCTGATTAGAAAGTCTTATTTGTTTGCTTGTAGGATTGCGTTGTTGTTGTCAACGCATTTCGAACACGTCACATTATTCGTGGGTTCTCTTCAGGACACAGAACTGATATACACTACAAACAAAAAACAATAAATTCATCATTATTTATACAAATATGGTGATCTTTACGTATTTGCTCCATACACCATCTAATTCCACAGCAGTTACCTCAAGTCCATTCACCGGATGGCCATATATCAATACAAACACCTCTTCACTTCTCAAATTTCCAAATCTACAACAAGTATACATGTATCCCGATTACAATATGCACGTTACTACCCAATCTGGAATAAATCAGAAGCCCCTCTCAAAGCTCATTACTCACGATCTTACCTCTGGCCAGTCGACCTACGTCAGCTTTCTGATTTCTCTGCTTGATGACTCCAATCTGAAACAAAACTGACCCATACTTAATATAGACCTTCTTGTATGCCGGACGTCTTCCCTCCTATCCATGTTAAAGCCACAATTCCGCAACCTCATACTTTAAAACATACCGATCCCACCTAGGGCCTGCAGTGAAGATGCGTCAGACAGTGGCAGTTCCAATGTGGTTGCGAGGTTGATGCAGATTCCTTGTGCTGGAATAATTCTCACAGCTGAGGCAATGTGTTGGTACTGCTTGAGGATGCACCACACAGCAGAGGAAATGTGTTGGTTCTGCTGGATCCACGGATGGGCTGGCCCAGCACCTTCGGGCTCACTTCTAAGGGTCCAAGACTGGGGTGGCACCACTTGGCAGGGTGGAACTCACAGTTCCATAGTCCAAGTGATGGTTACAAGAGACTAGCCCTTGGAGTCACGCTGGTGGTCCTGGGTACAGGTTGCAGGTCCAGTCCTTCTCACCCAGGCAAGAGGGCAGCAGGTCAGCACAGCAGTCAGCAGTCGTTCAGGGCAGCAGTCCAGAGGAGGGGCACCCTTTCAGCAGCACAGCAGTCCTTCTTCCTGGCAGAGTCTTCCACAGATCCAGAAGTGTACTGAGGTGTTGGTGTCTGAGGTACAATATTTATATCTGTAAGTTTGTGCCTCTTTTGAAGTGGGAAAAGCTTCTAGAGGCTTCCATTCAAAGTGCACATGTTTCCTGCCTCCCCTGCCCTGGCTCCAGGATAACTAAGCAGTACAAATCACTGGGTTGCCTGGGTTGTTCTCACGCAACTCCCATGGTTTTTTGACACATTCCCAAATTTACCAGAACTGGTAAACCTGGCAATGCACCAAAAAGATATGCCTTCCCAGGAGAGGCGTAACGAGGAGAAATATCTTTATTTCTCCTCGTTACTTCCTCTTTCTATGTGTGCTGCATTCTGGAGCACACATAGAGGAATATGCCTCTCAGGATTATTTTTGTACATGAAGGTGCCCCTTCCTGCATAAAAACGATCCTGCATTCAACACAGGCACCCTTGCACCATGGTGCAAGGGTGCTTGCGTCGGCGCTAGGCATCCAAAATGGCACATATTCTTTTAAATACGGTGCTTTCCTGCCCTTTCCCTGTCATGCAGTGCAGCACAGCAAGGTGACTTGCTGCACTGCACTGCATGAAAATTCTCATAAATATGCCCCTAAATCCTAACACAACACTGCACTGGGTTTGTGTTACTTTTGTTATGCAATATTCTTCTACACTACATGCAAGCCATTGCACTTGCACCACCATGATATAAAACCGAAAAACCTATACATTTGTGAATAAAAGTTTCTAATGCAGAGAACCCATTATTTAGGTCGAGCCTGGCCAGCGCATGCTGTATGGAGGTATCCACTTGAAGCTCCGCCCACTCTCCGCCTATATTTTTCATTTGCTTGTGTCATTGTCCTTTGGAAACTGTGGCTTTTCATTGGTCAATAGGCTTGGTAGTCTCTCCTTAGTACCGCCTTGTCTCAGCTTGTAACCTCCCATAAGGACAGACCCTCTTACGTGTGTTGTTACTCAGTAGGCTTGAATTACAGCCTCAGAGCACTATTTCCTTAAATGGCTTTCACCTGCCTGCTGTTGCAGGCAAGACACGCTCTCTCTTAATGCTTTTTTTCTTTTTTTTTTTTTTATAGCAGGGCACGCCACAGTGGTGACCGCATGTTTATTTCTATTTAATCATTTTTTTTTTGTTTACAAGCACCCCATGCCATGCTGGCACAATAATGGAGGCCACGCCCCTTTCTTTAGACGAGCCGAGTCTAAAGAATGGTCCGCGGCTGCTATTAAAGTGAAACCACGGCATTGGGCGCTTTTACAAAAGAAATCATTTGCTTGTCTTGACAAATAAATGCATTTGTTTGTAAAAACGCCCCATATCGTGCTTTCGCTTTAATGGCGGCCCTGCCCCTTCCTTTAGACACGGCCCATCTAAAGAAAAGTGTGCGGCCGACATTAACCTAAAAGCGCAGTGACGGGCGCTTTTACAAAAATAAATATTTGCATTGCATTAGCTCAAATGCTTGTGTTTATTCTTTGTGAGGCCATGCACAATGTAACGTTGTCCTTCTTCTTCGACTTTCAATTCCACCCCTCTTGTCATGAGACTGCTGGTGCCAGGCTTCTTCCTTCAAACCCTGATCTCCCTAGAGATCTTTCCCTCCATTGGGTGCAGTCCGGAGATCGGCGCCGTCAAACTTACTTTTGATTTCTCTTCCCCAACCTCCTGTTGTGTTTTCACATTTCAGGAAGAAGCAGGAGCTAGGCAACCTGGAAAGAACTGCGGCTGAATTTGAAAAAGTTTGAGGCTAGGGAAAGAGAGTTTTTATTTTTATTTTGAAAATTGAGGAACTGCACAAAGGGGAGCAGTGAAGAGGGCTTAACGTGGCACTCATTGCATCAAGTGCAGAGACTGAAGATGTTGTGATACTAAATGAAAAGTTCCTTCTCCTGCAGTTACACAAATGGCAGTATTTAGAAACCTCTAAACCGCGATGATGGAAATGCAGTTAAAGCGGACTACAATCCAAGCCCTCATTGCAGGAACATTTTGCGTTGCCCGTGATGAGATGGAATTTCGTGCAATAATTACACTCCACGCTGTTCTTGAAGCATAAAAGGCCATTTATTAGGACAGGTTGTAAAAACACAATACTTTAACCAAAACATCAATTTTAACTCTAACAATCCCAACCCAACACATTTCATTCACCTCATCCATTCTCCCTTCACTCTTGCTGCTCACTTCCCGTCCACTCTGTGACCTCCTCCAACTCTCCATTCGCCTCCTCGCTTATCTTTCAACATCCTCTCCTGTATCTCCCGCGGACGCACTCTTGCATCCCGCACCCACATCATTCACCTGTTTCTCCCCCCCCCCGGAGGGGTGGGTCGCCCGTCCGAGACTCCCCACCCCTCCAAAATACTGCCAAACCTAACAACCCGTCCTAAACTGGCACGCTATTACCTACCCATCACCTTGCCCTTAAACCTTGTAGGGAGGGTGAGTGGTCAAAAATTCCTTAACCGTCCCCAGTGGTGTCGGGCGCAGGAAGAGGACGAGTCTTCTCCCCTGGCCCTTATACCTTGCCCCTAGACCCCACCCACAGACCAACCCCCTAACCCCTCACAGCTTGTCCATCCGGCCCCTAATTGCGCGAAAAACCCTGGGGGAAGACTGGTCTGTGACCCTACTTCCCCCGGGGGCCGCATCGCGCAATAATTACACTCCACGCTGTTCTCCCTTCACTCTTGCTGCTCAATTCCCGTTCCACTCTGTGACCTCCTCCAACACTCCATTCACCTCCTCGCTTATCTTTCAACATCCTCTCCTGTATCTCCCGCAGACACACTCTTGCATCCTGCACCCCCATCATTCACCCGTTTCTCCCCCCCCCCCCCGGAGGGGTGGGTACGCCCATCCGAGACTCCCCACCACTCCAAAATACTGCCACCCAGGTAACTCCCGTAGGGCGGTTACCTGCCCCACCTCTTTCTGTCGTGCACCTTTCACCCTCAATCTTTCGTTTCCCTGCGACATCAGATAGATTCATTCCACAATTTGCTTATCACATCCCGCATCACCATCATATAATACGCGCTCCCCAATTGCGAAAGGTGCACGCCATCATCCCTGAAAAGCAAAGGCTCCTCCAGTCGTAGCCCAACATGACCAATTACTTTGATGTCCCTAGAGGCACAAAAAACTCTCATTGCCCTGTTGAGCTTATTCAACTGCCGCCGGCTTCACTGCCCCTTTCCACACTTTACGCGGTACGAACTCTGTCCACACAATGCATGTTCCCGCCAGATTCTGTTTCATAACCTCCAGTTCCCTCTGCATCTGCTGTAGTACCGCCAGTCCTGACAGGCGTATCAAGTCATTTTCCCCCAGATGCAGGACCAACATATCCAGGCAGCCTCTTTGCGATATCATTCTTGTCAGCCAGGGCAACAATGCCCCCCAACGCATCCCTCCTTTACCCCACCAATGCACCTCATGGTGGCTGCTCTTCAGACCCAGGTAACGGCTGTAGACCTGTCGATCTGCATATCTGGCTGCCCAATGTATGAAAGAGTGTCCAACAATGCAGGTAACCGTCTTGGTCCCTGGACCCCCCACACAACCTATGACAAGAAAAATATGTTAGTACACACATTGAGGCTGTCTACCTTAGGCACTGCAAGACTCCCCCCTACCCCGACCACCAAATCCCCTTATTTGCGCACATATCTCTCACAGCACCTGGACCTCCACCTCCCACACTGACGTATCCTATCCCATGACCAGCCCAGCCGAGCTGCCGCTGTGGCTGCCCCAATGCAGAATGAGTGCGTGCCGTACATAGCAGGGTCCTTACCCACTCTCCTTAAAGCCATGCGCAGTACCGCCAATAACTGAAAAGCTGTCACCTTCCCTCCGGACGCGTGACAAAAAATTTCACCGGACAGCCCTCTTGACCCACCCAAGAAAATTCGCCATTCCTGCACTGGGCACGCCTCCCTACATCCAGTCTCATTCAACGACACCCATTTTCCCCTACCCGCCTGATCCGTTTTTGAATGCCCCAGCCAAATCCCCAGTCGTTCCCCATCCAGTCGTATTTCTTCGTATGTTCTCCCCAACCGCCCCTTTGTGCCTAACAGCTCAGAAATGCCCCAAAAAACATCCACAACATGCATAGACGGAAAACTGAAACCTCGTGTCCATCATAACAGCAAGTAGGCAAAACCCCCAACAACTTCTGTAACACTTCAAAAGTAATAGCTTCCCTGGGTGCTCCACCCATCCCCTCCTCCCGCTCCCTACCCCAACCCTTTAACATCCTACCTAGTAACTCATCTTTTGTCGGGTCAAAGCCTGCGTACAATTTACTGTAAAAAGAAATCCCAGCCAACTTCCCGGCTATCGTCGTCTGTGACAAACCCTTTTCAATACAACTGAGAACAAAACGCATAACTCCCTGCTCAGTGTCCTGACGTGACATGGTCCATGCATCCACGGTCCAGCCCATAAACGATCCAAATTCAGCCCACACCAGCCTGTAGCTACGCCTTGTAGATTTTGCTATAGGCTTCTCAACCAGGCCTATCACTCTCACTCCCCCCAGGCCCAGATGCCGTCCGGCAGCTCTGTCTTGCATGCATCCGCTCCAGGTGCCAGTCGTCGGAATCGCCGCCACTGCGAACGAGACAAAGCATCCGCAATGTCATTACTTGCCCCTGGAACATGCTTCGCCCGAAATACTACATTCAATTGCAGGCATTTCAGCATGAAACTACGCAGCAGCCGCAAGACCCTCAAGTCCTTCGCTTTCTGTTTATTCACTAGCTCTACTACCGTCATGTTGTCTACATGGAACAGCAACGACCTAATCTGAAATTCCGGGCCCCACACAGCCAAGGCCACCAGCAACGGAAAAAACTCTAAGAAAGCTATGCTCCTCCCTTGTTTTACCCAATGGCCTGGCCATTCTTCGGCGCACCATCGACCATCCCAAAAAACACCGAAGCCAGAAGCCCCAGCTGCATCAGAAAAGATTTGCACTTGCCAGATCGTCCTGTCTTCCACAAAGTCCAACGACACTCCATTAAAGTCCGTCAAGAATGTCTGCCATACCCTCAAATCCACTCTGACACCTATTGAAATCCTGACTCTGTGGTAGCACTGCCCCAGACATGGCCATGCCGAGGCGTCGGCAAAACGTCCTCCCAGCTCTCACCACCCGGCAAGCAAAATTCAAGAAACCCATGAGTTGTTGTACTGTCCTCAAATCAATCTTCTTTTCACCAATCACCCATAATAGGAAAGCCTGTATTTCCATCACCTTCCCTGTGGGCAACCTGGCCAACCACAGGACGGAGTCCAGTTCGATGCCCAGGAAAGTTAATCTACAGCTGGGCCCAGCAGTTTTCTCCGGCGCTAAGGGAACCCCAAAAAGCTGCGCCATGGCCTGAAACAGTTGTAACGCCTTCCCGCAGTCACCTGAACTACCTCTGCCGATGAATAAGAAATCATTCAGGTAATGAGACACTTCCCTGTGACCACTTATCTCCTTGAAAGCCCACTGCAGAAACATGCTGAAGATCTCAAACAATGTGCAAGAGATCGCACAGCCCATTGGCAAAACCTTGTCTACAAAGATGACCCCTTCAAACTGCATCCCCAGCAACGAGAAATCCGCAGGGTGTATCGGCAATAGACGGAAAGCTGATTTCACATCACATTTAGCCAGTTCCGCCCCCTGCCCACACAACCTTACCAGGCGGATCGCGTCGTCTACTGAGGCATACAGCACCCTCGAATCCTCCTCTGCAATGAAGTCGTTAACTGACCTCCCCTCCGGCCAGGATAAGTGGTGTATCATCTTATACTCTCCTGGCTCTTTCTTAGGGACCACCCCTAGAGGTGAAATAATCAAGTCTTCAACCGGCCAATCGACAAACGGGCCTGCTATCCGGCCTTCCTCAACTTCTTTTCTCAATTTTGCCGCCACCACTTCGGGCAACTCTCTGGCAGATTTCAAATTTTCCACCCACCGTCTTTCTCTAGGACCCTGATAACCCACTCGGAAACCTTCTGTAAATCCCCATTGAATCTTTAATGCAGCTTCTCTGTCCGGGTACTTCGAGAGCCACGGGCCCATGGCCTCGATCCTAACTGGGGTAGGAGCCCTTTGGCCCAGCCTGTCCTCTGCACTTAGTAGCCCGCCACTGCTCTGATGGCATGGCCAAGGTGAAACACTGCGTGAGTGCGTGTCTTCCCCCACATTTGGAGCATTCATGTTTGAATTTACAGGGGTATCTTGAACAGAAACCTTTGTTGTAGTTCCAACAGGCTCCTGTGTTGCCTCCCCCTTGCTTAGGTGGTGGACCTGTGTTTCCTGCGCTAACGTTACTTCCTTCCGCCCCAGCCTGCGCGGGACGCGCCAAAAAAGACCGATACGTCACCGGCAGGCCACTTGCTGTGTGTAGATGCAGACGACTGCGTGGATGACATCCACTGCATCCACTGCTCCTGGTCCACCTCCCCCCATGCTTTATCCGGGTTAACACTGATGTGAGCCCTAAACTCTTCATCATGGCTTAACCATGCAAATCCCCCGAAATGCATCTGTGCCTTCTGGATGATGTCTATGTATTTCAATAAAGCTATGGCCCTCTCAAGATGCTTTTTACAATAAATACTGGCGTATATCAGAAAAGCTGCGGTCCAGTTCTCCATGTTAACGGGAACTCTGCGCCTCCTGGTCAGCTCCCACTCTTCCTCTTTCGACCCTTCCTTTGCCTGGATCTCTCTATGCAGTAGTCTAAAAACATCTACGTATTTGTGCTTCCAGATTCTGCTTCTCGCTTTGTCAGATAAGTGAGACCCTAATGGCATAGCCAAGCCCATATAGGGGAGTTTCTTCTGATGTTTGTCCTCTTTTGTCTCGTCTTTCCCTTCTGCTCACTCTATTTTGTCCGTCTGTACACTGGCCACCACCAAGTGTTTTGTCCCATTCTCCTTGCCCTTTGTTGCAGGTGCTGCTATGTCCCTCACAGACCCCTTCCCCACACCCACCGACCGGCAGGCCTTTTTACACCCCCCCTTTAAGACCACCGTCCCATGCCGCCCACCAGTCGCCCTCACCTGCCAGGCTTGCTCGTGCCTCCCGATCTGTCCCCTTGGTGCCTGTCTTCTTCTGGCTCACCGCCTTCGTCTTGCCTTTGGCCGCACTTGCCTCCTGCAAAACACCAAGCTTCTTCGTTGTCGCTCCCGGGCCACCCTCCATCACCCGCGTCAACTCATCATCATCATCCCTCACCTCACCTCACCTTCCTCCAACTCATCACTCTCTTCACCATAATCCAATTGCAGCTCAGACTCAATCTCCGCAGGTGCCCACATCACTTCATGCACCGCTCTCTTCTGTCCTTTTCCTTTCTTTCCAAGCACACCACCAACATCCTCCGCAACCGCCGTCGGTGCCCGATCCCTCGTTGGAGGGTGGGCCGCCGTGGACCCCCTGCTACTTCTGACAAGCGTCTCGGGACCGTTTTGCACCCCGCCGCCTCCCCCACCTGTCTACCAGCCTCTACCACTGGTTTGCACCCCCCCAGGCTGCTCCAACCTGAGGAGGCCCCAACACCACTGGGTCTCTCCGCCGTCACGGCTGTCCCTAACCCCATCTGGGGGTGGTTCCTATCCTCCACCCATACCCACTTGCCTGAGGGGCCCTGCCCGCTGGCTTCCTGCGCTGCCGCCACCTCCTCCTCGGACATGGGGGTAGGGGGCCTCCCTTCCCAGAGGTCAACACCCTGCCCACCCTAGCTGCACAGAGCTCCTCCCACCTTTGCTCAGATTCCTGGATCAACCTGCGCTGATCCCGAATTTTTTCCTCCAGGGTCATCCCCCCCACATGGGAAGCAGGGGAGGAGGGCTCCTGCCCCTGCCACCCAGCTCCCTGTAACCCTTCTGAGCTGCCCCAATGTCCCAAAGGGCTCCCCCGGGGGTGTGGAACTGCAATCTGGGGGGCCCCAAAACTCCTCAACTGCTGAGTGTTCCCAGCTGCTGGCCGCCATGTGAGGTCTAATGGGGGCTCCTCCCATTCCCCCCCATCGTGGCCTTGCGTCCCCAGGCCTCTAGACAAATTCAAGGGCTGTGCCTCGCCCGTGTGCTCCACCCCCCCACCCCTCCCACGTTAATCCCATTCTCACAGCCGGTCCCAGCGCTCTGCCGGGCCGGCATCACACAGCCCCACTCTCCCCCACCGCCGCACTCAGTCATCGCGTCTCCTTCAAATGCAGTGCGCTGCAGCGTGTGCTGGCCTCCTGCCCGCCCCTCCTCCCACGCTAACGAGTCAGACCTCGCAGAGTCACCAGGAAGATGCGCGGGCAGGCTCTGCCGCCTGCCCCCACGCTTCCCGGCCTCCTTCTTGGGCTGCCCCCGCCCCCTACCTGAAGCAGATCTCCTTCCCGGTGGTGGCTCTTCCTGGCAAGCCACCACAGCAGCTGCAACTCCCGCCGATGCCATCCTCGGCGTGCGGGCCATCCCGACCCACGCCTGTTCCAGGACGCCAGGCCGCAGGAGGTCTTCCCGGCCCGCCTGGCCAAGCACCCGCAGCGCGGCTCAGACCGCCTCCGCGTCGGGTGCCATCATTCTGGATCACGGTAAGCTGGCTATACTTCGGGAACCTCACACTAGTGCCCTAACCTGCCCACACCAATCGACAGATCAGCTGCCTGTTTCACTAAAAACGCCCGCCTACGCTCAAAAATTCCTTAACCCTCCCCAGTGGTGTCAGGCACAGGAAGAGGACGAGTCTCCTCCCCTGGCCCTTATACCTTGCCCCTAGACCCCACCCCCAGACCAACCCCCTGACCCCTCACAGCTTGTCCTTCCAGCCCCTAATTGCGCAAAAAACCCTGGGGGAAGACTGGTCTGCGACCCTACTTCCCCCGGGGGCCGCATTCTGGGGCTTTTGGAAGACATGTCATGGGTGAGAGGAGCAGTAAAGCTGTTTGAAGGGGCATGTATTTCCTTATTTCAGTTTTCCAATGACGGCTCTGAAGCCAGCCTCTAGGCACAAACCGGTGGTCACTGAAATATGTACACGTTGGTAACATTTGCTGCTTTGCAAATGGCTCATGGATTTGCTAGGCAGTGTAGAGAAAAGCATGTGGCATGGCTGGCTTGTTCAAGCCCAGCTGCTTGGCGGAATACATTCTCCGCTGGCTTCGGAGAACCACACTGAGTTGTTTGTGATGTAAGGAACTGAAAGCTGACAGTCTGTGGGTCACATCCAGGCCTTTCCTTTTATAAAAGATGTTGACAGCAGCAACCTCCTAAATCTGCTTCAGATCTACACATGTAGGCAAACTTGATGGGCGCCTTCCACCCCCCTCTCCGTCTCCTGAATGAGAAACCATTATGTGCGCTCACTACAGTTCTCCCTTAACGCAGTCTGTCCTCGTCGGAAGGGAATTCCTGTAAAGTCTGCAAACGTGCCCCACTGCGTCACAACTTTTGAATAGCTGCAGTGTTTAGTTTACTGGAGCACCGAAAGCAAAACAAATCCCCTCTACTCTGTTTTGGCATGGGGTGTGGTTGAAATTGTTTCTTTATCCGGTGCCCAAGCTAGTGGAAACTTATGCTGCGGGATAAAACTGTAATTGAGCGTTGTTCCCCTAGTAAGTCATTCTTATCTTTAAGTTTAAAAAAAAAAATCCTTTTTGAAGAAACTGTTTATCCTGAAACTGTAGTTTGCTGAAGTGCTAGTTACATCTTACTGTGCAGTTCATACTGTACATATAAAATATGCTCACAAGCCTTGGTGGCTCATTAGCATTCCGTTTTTTCTTGAATATTTAATCCTATCCTACGCATTATCGATAGGGTTACCAATTGGAATGGGTACAAATTCAGGACGGTGAGTGTAAACATTTAGGACAAAGGGTCAAAATTCAGAACAAAAATTCAGGACAGAAGGTCAAAATTCAGACAAAAAAACTTTGGGACAAAAGGTAAGTTTTACAGACTTATCAGAGGAGGTCGCATTATAGTATATAAGTAAGTAAATAGACAACCACTTAAGCACAAGTCAAAATAAGTGTATATTAGGTTGAGACAATCGTGCACCTCACGGTTTTGGTATGTGCGCAGCTTTGAGCAACTGTGCAGGTCTTTTTGTGGTATTTCATACGACAATAATCTATTCATATGGTTACTGCACTGGGTTGTCAAGTCTGATATTTTGTTTAAAATTCATGGTCCTGAGCAGGCATGTTTGGTGAGAGGAGTGGTCGGGAAGATCTGCTCGGATAGACTTTGTTACTAGCATCTCATATCTAAGTGCCATTGTGAGATGTAAAATGGCACGCATAGGTGAACTAAAGGGAGGATTGATGTGATGAACCCACTACAGGGAACGCATTATGGGTGTTTCAGCAAGTGGAACTCAAAATATGGAATCAGACTTTGTTTATGGGGGCTTCGCAGAGAGTTGCACTGGCTGACGGAAGTCACAAAGGTGCTTTTCCTTGCAGCAGTTTTTTTAAAGAAGGCACTGTTGATACACTATTACATAATTTATTTTTGATGCCTTGCCTAATGCTACAAACACAATATACATCTCAAGCACAGCTCATTGCACTATGAGGCTCTCCCTAAAACCTTATACCTAAAACAAAACATGCAAACATTTATAATTACTAGTGTAACATTCAAGTAGCAGTTGGGTGTCACTCAAAATGTCATATGCATGATGTATAGATCCCACACATAAGCACACAGCAAATACAGAAAAGTCACATGTAGGCAAAGGAGTAGTCAGAAAATTAACATACCTCCCACTTTGAAATAAAGCTCTTATGGCACCAAGAAAGCAAAGTAAGTAATTACAACCATCCCCAGAAGGACTCTTGTCCACGGATCTAGCCATTCATCCTTCCATCAAACCGCTGAGATCCACCATTTCACATTTACATTCTGTCATCCATTCATTCTTTCATCCATCATTCAGTCTTTCACCATTCATTCTGCACTTCCATCTGTGTGCCCATCCATATCCAAACCCATTCAACCATTTGCAAACCTATCCATCATCTATCCTTCCATCCATCATTTCACACATCTATCCCTCCATCCACCCTTTCATTCATCCATCTATCATCCATCCATCCACCCACCCTTTCACCCAATCCATACTTTCACTCACCCATCCACTCTTCCACCCATCCATCCAACCATTTACCCTGTCACCCATCCTTTCACTTACTCATCCATCCACCCAGTCACTCATCTGTCCACCCATTCACCCTTTCACTCATCCATCTATCCTTTCTTCAAGCTCTCCACCCTCCCTTTCACTCATTTATGTATTCTTTCACTCATCTATCTTTAGATCCTTCTTTTCACTCATCCATGCACCCATTCACCCATCCATCCTGTCAATCATCCATACTTTCACTCATCCATCCTCCCTTTCTCTCTCCATCCCCCTTTCACTTAGCCATCCATCCTTCACCCATCCACCCACCCATCCATCCATCTACTCATGAATCCATCCATTGACCCTATCACTCATCCATGCTTTCACTCATCAATCATCCTTTCACTCATCCATCCATCCTTTCTCTCATCCATCCACGCTTTCACTCATTTATCCATCTTTTTGTCCATCTACCCTCCCTTTCACTCGCTCATCCATCCTTACATCCATCCTTTCACTCATCCATTCATCCATTCATCCTTTCACTTATCAATTCATCATCCATCATTTCACCCATCCATCCACCAATTCACTCGCCCATCATCAACCCTTTCAATCATCCATCCCTCCTTTCACTCATTCATCCACCCTTTTACCCATACATCCATCTATTTACCCTTTCTCCTATCCATCCTACCACTCACTTGTCCATCCGTTCTCTCATTATTCAAACATTCACCCTTTCACTCATCCATTCACCCTTTCACTAATCAATCAAGCCATTACACCCATCCCTTCACTTACTCACTCACCCACCTTTTCACATTAGTTATGAGCTGAGCCTTTGTCTGCAGACAGAAGAGGCCCATCAAGAACTCCACCCTCGCTGTAGTTCCTAAAGCAAGGGGTGGTGTGGGGTGGGGGGAGGGTTCCGATATGGAAGATTGGAATAACTGATTTAGTTTCGATCATTGGAATATCAACAGACAGCTGTTATGAGACTGGCTGCATATGGAACTACTGAGTTCAACCAGAAACGACAACACTCTGATGTGATTTTGTACTTCAAAATATTTTTTGCTAAGAAATAAAATGTTCTCTACGATATTACTTTGTTGGCATATATTGTCTCTTGAGTGAGGAGCTCTAGTATAGGGTTCCAGCATGTGTGTAAGATGCCTCTTTGTCCTATGACTTTGATTTTGGAGAAGTTCTAGTGAGTGTGTTGGTAAAGGGGCAGCGGAGAGCTTTTGCTCTAGATGCATCTCGTGATGCTGTTCACACTGTCTTTTTGGAACTTTATTCACTTTATTGATCTGTTTGGTTGGGATTGGGGCATCCCAGCATTTGTTGCAATGCCCTGGGGCCGTGTTTAATGTTAGAAAGATAAATCGGACCATAAGTGGTCTGGCACTTAGATTTGATACTTTGATGTTGAGTGTAATCACTAAATCCAGCCCATGATTGGGTTTGTGTTGGGGCCACTTACTGCACATAGGCAATCTGAAAATTGGGAAGTCATGATTCTTGCATGATGCACAGTGCCAGGACGTGAGGTGACTGTGACATGGTGGTGTTTCCAGGGCTTTAAGTGGGATGAAAAAACTGGGGGGTCTCTCCAAAGGGGGTGTTCGAAGTAATTAAGGGCGTGTCTTAAAACATCTAAACTAAAAATCTGTGCATAGCATAGTGCACCGCCCCACTGGTATTTTGCTGCTTCTGTCAGTGCATTCAGATATATAATACAACAAGAAACATTACACCTACAACAAGCCAGAACTATTGGCTTTGTCAATGGTTGTTAGTTGCATAAAATAAGAAAGCAGCAGCCATGGCTTTGTTGTATATAATATTGAAAATGCGTCAGTTCTAAAATGATGAGACTGTGAAAGAATATAACCCCTCTTTGAAACTTCCTTTGCTGGCTTCTTTTCATAAACTGAATTCTGTACATTTCTTCCATCTGGTGAGGTGCAACATTTTTCTTTATGTACTTTTAAAACAGAATGTCCTGCCCTAGACCGAGGCAGGAGGAGGCCCACCACATGCTTTAACAGCCCAGACTGGCCCATTGTCATTCTGTATGTGACAATCAGCTGGCATTCAGAATGACAATGGACGGGGAGCGGCTGCTCTTGTGCTAAGAGGATGAGTGCCCCATCAGGGAGCTAAGGCTTCTCATAGGGGAACAGTGCTGCTCCCTTCACACTCCAAAATTACGGACAAAAGGCGTCCGTAAAAGGGATCAACACGGACAACGGACGTGAGATCCAACTCACGGGCGGTCCGTGAAATTTACGGACGGTTGGTCACCCTAATTATAGAGCTGCTTTGGACGGGTTTGCATAATTGTTTGTGTGCATTGTTTTCTGTTGACACTTTGTGCGCGACAAGTTAATTTATCATCTTAAGTTAACAACAACCAGGGGCGGCGCGTCCATTAGGGCGCTGGGGCGTTGCCCCACAAGCCGCCCGCGCCCACAGCTCCTCGGCGTCTCTGAACTTAAGTAAACTCTCAGTTTACTTAAGTTCAGAGACACTCGAGGAAACTGACAATCATGTCCAGTCAGTATGACGTCGGACCGCCCACCCCTTCAGAGTCTGAAGGGGTGGGCGGTCCAACATCATGTTGACTGACATGATTGTGAGACCAGGGGCAGCAGGCAGCACCACAAGTGCGCATGACTGGGGAAGGTCGGCAAATTTTTCCGCCGTGCCCAGTCATGCGCACTAGTGTCTGCACAGGCTGGCGCATGTCCATTAGGAGAGCGAGGGTTGAGCAAAGGCTCAAACCTCGGTCTCCTAATGGGCAGGCGGGCAGAGAGTAACCGTGCCCTAAGTCAATCCTGGCGCTGCTGGCAGCGCCAGGATTGGCTGACAGGGGTTGCCACCCACTTGGCAGCAGTGATGCGGCTGTTCCGTTCCTGTAGGCGCCAACGGACCCGAAACGGCGCGGACCTGCACAGGTAGGATTTTTTTTATTTATTTTAAAACTCCCCCCTCCCCGGCCCCCACCCCCGTGCGACTCCCCCCCCCCCCGCGAGCCGCGACTGTCCGTCTGTCCTTTTTTCACCCCACTTCCTCCCTGATACTCTTCCTCTCACCGCCCGCTCCTTCATACTTCAATCCTTTAACCCTTCCTATATTCCTTTCTCCTTTTTTCTTTCCCCATCTAGCCATAAATAATTTCTTTTCCCCCCGTTCTTACTTCTTTATTACTTTCTCTCCCCCACTCGCTTTCTCTGTTTGCTACTCTGTCTCTTTCATCCCTCATTTTCATCATGTCTGTTTCTGGTCACTCATTTGTCAGCCCTAGGTCCACACCCCTCATCTCAGACATGGGGTTCCTCGACTGTGTCATTTGTGAACTTTGGTTTGCCGACCGGAAAGGCCTGTTAAGAACTAGTCAACAGTTTACTTGGACAGAGCTTACCACCCTGTGGAACCCTGGACCAGTACTTCCACCCCCGCTCCAGCTGCTGAGCGGGGGTTCCCGCTGCCACAACCTTCCTGGCAGCATGCAACCGGTCCGCCAAATCACTTATGGGCCTCCTTAGTGGAACGAGGCGCTAGATGACACTACGGCTGCGGCTGCACTACTGTACAGTGGGCACGACACTGTCCCCCATAAGTCAGTCGAGATGGACCTTGCAAAGGAAGCTCTCTGGAGCTGGCATGCTTTCCTAGCCCCCCCTCCCTCAAGATGCCAGGCTGTATCTGGCATGCGGTGGACTCTGTCCCAGCCCCAATGTCCTTTCAGAGGCACCTGTGGGCATGTACCGACTGCGCCTCACCGCTACTGTCCTGTCAGAGGGTTTACCACTGCAGGGGCCAGCCTCTGACTTTGGGGGGGTCGAAACGCCGTTGACGCTTCTGGCACTTGGGAAGGGATTAAAACCTGCAATTTTCATGTATGGACTTCTCAGAAAGCTTGTTGTCCTAATGCCACTATTTGTTTGCTTGTAACACATTATTATTAATATTTTGAGTTTTATATAGCGCTAGCTAGACCCGAAGGTATCAGAGCGCTTTACACATTGTGTACTGTCTAAAGTGTTTTTGTTGTGTAGTAAGTTGAGCACTAAGTATTGATGTATCCGTTATTTATGTCTTGTTTATGTTTTTCCTTATTCTGTTTACAAAAATAATTTACTATGATTTTTTGAATTATTGTGTGGGCACCCTATTATTATTATTTGTGTAGTATTTCTCACGTTTATGGATTGTGTAACTGTTATCCCTTACCTGCAACCCTTGTTGTCTATATGGAGTGTCCTGTCAGGGGCATCGGCCTGGCAGGAAACCTCCCAACTGCATCTAAAAATTAATTCTATGTATGTCTGCACGGACAGCTGCTAAAGTGGTACAAATCTATACAGGGAATAACCACAAATCACAAACGACTCCATAAACCTACAACTCTCCCGATGCAGCAGATGGCAGGGGTGCTGGGAGGACATGAGCGAAGGCAGCCTCGTTTTCATGTCTGTCCTGCACCCTGCCCCCCCCCCACCCCACTGGTGTGTACACAATCTCTCACTCCATCACCATGTAATGTTTTTGTGTCTGTCAGGATTTTTTTAAATACCCTTTCCTGTTGAAAAGTGAACCGATCTGGTGTAGTTTGTCCATACGTCTTCTTAGTTTTATTCATCAACAAAATTACAATCTACACTATTGGAAGAATAATCCTAATTCTCAGCCTGTACAATGTAGCTTTCATGCTTGATATATGTCATCTCCAGTCTAAACTTTATCACCACAGCCTGGTTTCCCACGCCTCACGTTAACTTTGGCGAATGTTACACGATAACAAATTGCATTGTTTGGCGGCCATTAAAAAAATGTTTTTTCCAGCTGGTTTTGAGCGACTATTTTAGAGAAGAAGCAAACCATTTCTTAAAAGAAATAAAAAAAGAATATATTGAAATTATAATAATGATCTTAATGCACTGGCTATATCAAATGCACTGACTGGCGCACCAGCCGCCTTCATCAGTAGGCGCATACTTTGTATAAGCTTATCTGTGACCGGCGGGTAATGGGAACCACATGGCGCACGCCCTGTAATGTGGCTCAGTCAGACTGTATTGGGCAATGGAGACCATACCAAGGGACTTAATAATTCTCTCTTTCTCTCTCTCCTCTCAATCT